>CM046388.1:10397500-10997500 GCA_025413875.1 Rhododendron molle | reverse complement strand
CTCGTAACGGTCTCCTCCTTCACCAGACCCCACACCCACTCTCTCTCTCTCTCTCTCTCTCTCTTTCAAACCCTTTTTTTTTTTTGTTGATCCGCTCTCTTTCAAACCTCAAGCTCCTCCCCTCCTATTAAACCCTAGGAATTTCCAGATCTCTCTCTCTCTAGGGAAAAACATCAATGGCGACTCTTACCCCAGGAATCCTTCTGAAGCTGCTCCAGTCCATGAACTCCACCACCCGCGTCACCGGCGACCACCGCTCCCCACTCCTCCAAGTGATCGGCATCGTCCCGGCCCTCTCCTCCCCCTCCCTCTGGCCCACCCACGATGGCTTCTACGTCCAGATCTCCGACTCCCTCAACTCCACCTACGTCTCCCTCTCAGACCCCGACGCAGACCTCATCCTCTCCAACCGCCTCCAGCTCGGCCAGTTCGTCCACCTCGACCGCCTCCTCATCCTCCCCAGCTCCCCCATCCCCCAGGCTTCCGGCCTCCGCCCCATCCCAGGCCGCCACGCCTTCGTCGGCCACCCCGAGCCGCTGGTCGCGAAGATCTCGCCCTCGAGGCGCGACTTCGTGATCCAGCCTGTGTCTGACTCCGACACGGATCAAATCGCCGCCTTGTTCGCAAGTAAGAAGACGCCTGAAGAAGCGAGGGTGAAAGTCGATGAGGTGAAAGTCGTGGCGAAGAGTTCGAAGTATAACGCGAGGAGGGTTTTGGCGCCGAGGGAGAATGAGGCGGTGGAGGAGAGAGAGGAAGCGGCTGTGGAGTTGAAGGTATTGGAATCCGAATTTAGGTTTTATATGTTATGATGAAGAGGTTTTTTTCGAAGATTTCGCTTTTTGCACTCCGGGATTTCTGGTAAATGCTCTCCAAAATTTGCGTTCTGGTGCTGGTGTCGTGTGTAATTACAAAATTTTAAATTGCGTTTATAAGAAAGCGGTGAATCCTAATATGAATACACAAAATGCTAGGGCACTCATTGTGCCTGCCTTCGGGTTTCAAATTGATTGGGAAAAGTGAATAGGTAGCCCTATACAGACTTCAATGGAAAATAGGATTCATATAGTCGACCCGATTGATTGGGACACAAAGTTTGGTTTGGAGTCCAAAAATCATACATTTTTCCAAAGGGACATGCCTTTTGTGTGTGTGTTATGTGACAGTCAAGTCTTTCATCAATCTCATGGGCTATTTTGTTGACTCTAATTATCATATATCTTTGATTGATTGTGTTGTTTAATGTCATTTCTAATTGTTTAGTGTGTTTTTGTGATTATTGTGTGATGAACCCCCACACAGAAGGTTTCCGATAGGCCGCCGCCGCAGAGGTTTTCGTCGCCCGGCGCAGCGAGGCAACGACCGCGGTCAGCGTCGGTGGGGAAAAAGACTCCGGCAGCGGCAGCGGCAACTGCAGAGAGAGATCCGTCGCCGGCGGCCGGAAAGCTGAAGCGCTCGCCATCTCCGGTCCCGTCGAAGTGTGTGGTTCCGAGCCTCGTTTCGGCCAAGGAAGAGAACCGGAGGATGTCGAGGGAGGCGGCGATAGTGGTGCCGTCGAGGTACCGGCAGCCGTCGCCCACCACAGGAAGGAAGCAGGCGTCGCCGAGCACGAGGAGGTTGTCGATTTCGCCGGGGCGGAGGATGTCGGGTGGAATTAAGGTTTTGCCGGCGGGGTTGGATTCAGCTAGTAAGAAGAAGATGGCAAGCATAGCTGCCGGGATTTCAAAGGTTTCGGAGGCAATTGTGGGGTCGGGGAAGGGGAGTAGGAAGAATTGGGATGAGTTGCCGGTGGAGTCGGTTGCGTTTTCTGTGGAGGGGAAAGAGAAGGGTTCTGCCAAGAACAAGCCGGATTTGCAAGCTCTTTTGCGAACTCAGGTAATTTGATCAGCACTTGTTCTTTGCTTGTTTCGTGACTTTTTGATCAGCACTTGTTTTTTTTGGGTAATTAGATTAGCACTTGTTGTTTGCCTGTTTCGTGATGTTTTGTACTGTTTGAGATATAAGATATTTTGATTTTGATAGAATGGCTTAGTTTTGTAGCACTGTAATAGTTTTGAGAACAGATGAGGAGGACAAAAATTAGTCCCCTGTACTCTACTAGATTTAGTAAGCTTTGTTCATGATGAGGTTCATTGGGAAACTGATGAGAGAATATTAATACAGTTTTGAGCCACAAAGCTTCTTGAATTTCAGTCACTGTATTGGAAAGCAGCACCTATTAGAAGAAGGCATTCTCCTCAGACTTGTTGATTATCCTATAGTTATAATACTTTTCCTACTTGTTGGTACTTCAGGCATTCTCCATACACACGACTGAACCATCTTTAAGTATCTCAGAAATCAGTATACGTCCAGTATACCTCTAATATAACTACTGCATTTGTAGCCTTCCTGTTTAGAGTTCATTGTTTTAAATAATCTTAAGAATGCACCGTAGAATATGTTGAATGAGTTAATTGTAGTCAGTCTACAGACTTTAGCTCGTAGGCATCACATAAGCACTTGGTAACTTTGACGTAATCCTAGGAAACCTTATGAATTGCAACTATAGCTGGAACAAATGAGTTTCGTTTCCCAAACAGCCGTACCCTCTCACATGGGAGATAGTGACCCGGCCAAAATGTGATTGTGTATTGACCAACAATATTGACTGCAAATGTGAATAATTTGTAACCAGTGAATTCATTCTGTGCAGCAATTCTAATTAAGTTTTACTCGTGTGCTTAGTTCCCTTTTCTTGAATTTGAATACAAGTTGATATATGGTTGGGATGAAATAACATGCTGAATGCTTTACCACCTGGTTTGAATTTGCAACCCCCCGCCCCTCCTTCTGTGTGTGTGTGTGTGTGTTTGACAAACACCATTCCGGTGATATGCCCAACTCTCAACCAAGTATGTTTTGGGCCTTTGGCAGTTTATACTAATACTCATTTCTGGTTTGCTATTAAAGCGTCTTGCTTATGAATTCTGCAATCAGCCTTCTGCTTTCTTTTGTTCATTTTCATGTTTTCTTTGTTCACCTTCACACAATTATAGTTAGATGATGCACACTACAATGTCCATTTGCTTGCTTTTTACATTCAACTTCACAGGCTGCTATTTCTAGGCGTCTAAGTGACGCAAGTAGCCAAAAGTCCAATAAAGAAGATTATGAGATCAGTGGAAAAACAACAAAATCTAGCTTGATGGAAGCTGGTTTGGAACCTGAGAAGCCAACCAGCGCAACTCCAGTAATCACTGTTCACGAAAAGAAATGGACTGATGGTAGTATTCCGCTGGATGCAGTCTCTACAAGCCTTGCGAAGCTCGGAAAGGTAAATACAAAGATTATTATTTCTATTAACTGGCTAGTGCTGAAATAGAACACGAGTATGACACGACCTGTCAACACGATAATTAAATGGGTCAAACACGAATTTTACTCGCATAACTCGATAAGGACACGGATAATGGTTTAATTTTCCGTGTCGACACATTAACTTGAAATGACACGACTCGAACACGATTAGTTTTGATTCTCTTGAATTTCCTAATTAGTAGAAGAATTGGATTTTTCAAAATCATACTTGGTTAACATGTATAGAAGCATATTAATAGAATTATGGAAAGAAAAGATATTTATACTATTATAGAGATTTTTTTAAAATAAAAACCAATTGAATATATAATTTTCTAATCACTTATTCACTTGAGTTTCCATGCTAAAGAGTCCGAAATTAAATTTATTTAGGCTTATTGGAATTATTTTTTCATTTTTAGGCCTTGTCTTTTTCACTTATTCACTTCTGATTCTCACATGTTGACAAAATTCAGGAAGCTATACAGAGGAGGGCTATTGCTTCTACAGCTGCAGCTGAAGCGCTGGAAGAGGCCATTGCCGCTGAGTCTATCGTGCGGAGCTTAAGGTAAATCATCTTCCTTCTTGCGCACACAAGCACGTAATCAGTGATTCATATTGGTTAGGACATAACAGCATCTCTAGTACTACAGTTAAGGGCTTGGTTTGGTCAGAATTTTTCTGACTTAGTTAACTAACTCCATTTTGGGCTTCCTTGTGGGTTTGCTAACAACTTGCCAACTTGGTTAACTCTAACTAACACTACTGTTGAGCTAACTGTAGTGGAGAAGATAAATGAAGGGAGGAAGAGAGAAAATGAGAGAGGGAATTGGTGTCTCTGATTGGAGTCAGAGACTTGTCCTTGACTCTTCGAAAAGTAGTAAATGACAAATGCGAATTGGCCGTTGTCACCTTTTGTTTTCATATACTAACAAACACATTGGGACCCATTTTTAACACTACCATACATCTTAACTACACCACTACAACACACATTCACCTCCTAATTAACAAACAAAAATTGAGATCCGCTTACAACTTTTAGCAATAGCACTAGAGATGCTCTAAAGATTTTAGCTATTACAATCAGCTTTTACAGTCTAATATGTGTCATATTTCTTACATTTTCATGTACCTTTTATTCATTATGCCTTCTATTTCAGCATGTTTTCGGATCTTTGTTCCACATCAAAGGCAGGGAATCCTTTACCCACTATCGACCTCTACATGTCATTATACGACAAAGTCATGAAATCTACTGCAACAGCTGAATCAATTGTAACTAACCGCTGTACCATCACTCCTAATGACAATATTCCAACACAGTTATCCAAATCCATTTCTTGGGTAGAAGCCGCTCTGGCCACAGATCTTGAAATCGTCTCTCTCTTAACCGACCACAAAATTGATTCCCCGCCAAAACCACATAAAACTTCATCAAAACGACAATCTCTCAATGCACATTCCAAAACCCATACAATATCTTCTTCCTCACTCATAGAAACTTCTAGCGGGAGGTGGACAAGGGGTCTTGGAATGAATGAAACTGTGGAACTTGGGGTGAATTTGCAATCCGAGATGCAAATGTGGTTCATACGGTTTGTGGAGGAGTCCCTGGATGCTGGTTTTCGAGTGTTCGGGAAGGGTAGTTCTGATGGTGGCATCGACTGCCGTCCGATTGCTGCAGTGCTGTCACAGCTTAAACGAGTCAACGAATGGTTGGATTGTGTGGTGTCAAAACAGGATGAGCTTCTGAGGGGGAAGATTGAGCAGCTGAAGAGGAAGATCTTTGGATTTGTTATTCAGCATGTGGGGACGACAGTGAATAACTCCACGCCCATCGCGTCGTCTTGAATTCGTATGTGTCCTTAAAACATCGACTAGAAGTTTTACGACATTTTGTTTTGCATCATTCATTCGGTAAACCATGATTGGGAATTTGGTCGGAAATGCAAGTGTTTTTGGCTTCTTTGTATATTAGTACCCTTTGTTTGTTCCTTTTGGCTATTTTATGGTGTGACAATCCACATTGCTTTCTGTATATTTTTTACATAAACTAGATATCTGGGCGGATCCAAACGAGAGGCATTCTATTTAGTTCACATATTGTAACCGGTAACTATTTGGATAAGTAGGTTTGTGAGCTGAGAACAGGAGTGTTGAAAGGGATAGAATTTTGGCCATAAATATGTGAATTCTTCTTCTACAGAGTCGAGCATTAGGTTTTCTAAAATGGATTATAGGCCCAGATCTGTTTTCCCCTTATTTGGATAGTTCTCTATCGAATAGAGAGTTGCCTGCTTTAGGTAAAAATGAGAGTTGATGTCTTCCTTATACTTCCATGCATATGGGCAAAGTTCGATTTTCGTAAGTATCCATCCCTCTCCCTAAGTCTCTTAGGATAGAGTAGATTAGGTGTAACGAATGAAAAAAAAAAATACACGATCCTAAATGTTCTAAACATGATCCTTTGGTCTCATTGGGTGACCGGAGATGATCCGATTTCTTGGTATTGATATCAGCTATCAATAACTGAAAAGAAAGCGCAAATTTATAGTAACAAACTGCAAAAAAATCATTTTTAAAACTTATATTTATTTTTCGTCTTCACTAGGTAACGGGTATTTTTCTCAGTGGAGTGAAAATCATATTCATATCCACTTATGGCATTTGTATGCTTGTATATTCATGTACATTATTGTAATCATGCTTCACATGGTTACAAAATTGTCCTAGTCTAATGTTTTTATATGAAATGAGCCTAAGAGAGGCTGCCCAAACCCAAAAGTCGCTCTTTGTTGGATGGTGGATTCAGTCACAGACGTGATGGCTAAAGTTCCAAATCATTGACCTTCCAGGAGTATGTTTTTGATGTGTAATATGGATATCGTTTGTAGGTCTCACTTAATTTTATTAAACAAAAAGTATTATAAATTATGTTTTTTATGTGTAATATGGATATCGTTTGTAGGTCTCACTTAATTTTATTAAACAAAAAGTATTATAAATTAAAAGATATATAATTTCTTTAAGAGGTTTCAAGAGTGACTGGACATCTTTTTCGGGACGGAGGAGTTATTTAGACTTATCGGTGGACGGTGGAATTGGTCCTTCAAGATTTAATCGAGGTGCCTGAAGTTGATCCGGACAACTTGAGGCTTGCGTTAGAGAGGTCATGTACGTATCTATTCCACGATAATTCATGGGTCTTGCTATGGGTACATATGGTATGTACATGTCATGTACATATGAGATTTGTGGGGCCCATCTCGGTCCCACAGAGATGATTGGAACCGTGCATTATTTTTAAAATATTTTTTATAGAGCTCTGTAAAAAATCAGCTCAACCTAATATCAGTAAAGATTTTTCTTGAATTTGTAGGCGCTCCTCTAAATTCAAGAAAAATCCTTATTGATATCAGGTTGAGCTGATTTTTTACAGAGCTCTATAAAAAAATATTTTAAAAATAATGGACGGTTCAAATCATCTCTGTGGGACCCGAGATGGACCCCACAAATCTCATATCAGAGTAGGAATGAATTAGGGTCTTGCTATGCAAAACCCTAATTCATTCCTACTCTGATAATTCATCCAAAATAGTGCTCAGGTTCCATTTGAATATTGGGCTGCGGACTTTATACAGTAGAACTAGTTTTTGGCCCAATAGGCACTGTGGGAATAAGGCTCGTTATCAGCATGGGTCGGGAAAGCCCATAAAACCATTGGCTGATTCTAGTAACGGGCTTTGATGGGTTGGGCAGGTCAACTTTATTCACAAAGTCAGGTCAATTACATTCTAGAAAATGCAAGGGAAAAATGACGGTTCAGGACGTGTTTTGATAATTAATACTTGCCAAGTGCATGTTGAGAATATTTGTTAATATTGAAATATCCTTAACAGATATTAATTATCAAAATACGTCATTGACCGTCGTTTTTCCAAATGCAAACGCAACTCAAGTCCTCAGGTCCATATGAGGCAACGGGTGGGGGAATTTTGGGGGTGGCTTTTAAAACAATTTTTATTTTAAATTTTTCGTTTGTTTCTTATACAACATAAATAATAATATATAAAAATTATTTTCCTATCCAACCGTGCTATGAGTACATACACCGTGTACATACGTCTTGGGACCCGTTTTGGGTACTTAAAAATGATCTGAGCCGTTTATTTTGTTCAAAACATGTTAAATGTAGAGACCCGTATTTTTTTAGGCCATAATCTTCTCTTGTAAACGTACGACTTGTCGAGATAGATGGTGTGGATTTACGGTGCGGCGTGTTCGTGAAAGGATAAAAGGGTAAATGTGTGAGAGGTGCATGTGTGAGTGTGTGGTGTGAGAAGTAGGGGACAATTTTTCCTTGGTCTTCCAATAAATTCCAGAGGAATGCTTTCCTCTGTCTCATTTTCTATCTCTCGGCTCTCTCCCTAACTCTCATATCTCTCTCTCTCTCTCTCTCGGCTCTCTTCCACTGTCACTCAAGAACGGAGAACGGAGAACCCATCAAAATCACTTGAGCTCTACTCAAACCCACCTCTATTTTACCTTCTATACGCATTATTGAGCCTTAATTTCGTGGGTCAAGCTCGGGGAAGGAGGAACCGGCTGATTTTGAAGTTTTGGAGGCTAGGGCTTTATTTGATCATTTGAGTTCGGCTTTGATACTTGAGGTAGGGAAATCTAACTAATTTTATGTGTTTATGAGTTGATATAGTATTTGAGACTTGCTATTGATCATTGTATTGAGATTTGTTGTTGAATTCTTTTGAAATCCCCAAAATCTTCTTGCTGTCCCGTTTTCCACTGTTCAGCCGTTTTCTGAGTTTTTTTCCAACTTCGAACAGTCATAACTTCCTCGTCCGATATCGAAAACATGCAAATTATATATTGAATTCGAGATATTGAAGTTAGCTTTCCAGGGCCACCGGAATCACCTTAAAACTCTAAGTACACAGAAAGTTATGATCATAGGAGTGAAAGTGTGTCAGCTGCCTCGTTTTTCTGCTGTTGCTGTCATTTTCTGGGTTTTTGCCCAACTTCGACTAGCCATAACTTCCTCGTCCGAAGTCCAATTTGAGCATATGATATATCGATTTTGAGGTTTTGAAGTCATCTTTTAATTGCCACCAAAATTACGTTGACAGGTTAAGTATACAAAAAGTTAGGACTGTAGAAGTGGAGGATGGTTAGTTGCCACAACTTAAGAATGAGTTTGATAGACCTAAAATATTGCACAAAGGTTGAGTTATGGATTTATGATGAGTGTTGGTTGAAATGTGATATGAGGACGCATGATTGTGAAATGGTGACGATCATGGAAAATGCAAGGCGAAATGGTTAATCAGTAAACTAACATTAGACATGGTGAGGTGATGACTTATTATTGATATGAGTTATGTTTATGCGAGAAGGGCGTGAATGTTATACTCGTTGGTATGCGGGTGTTGCCCTCTTAATAATTGTAATACAGTAGACCCTATTATGAAGTTGCATCGATAGGTTTGCATTGTGAGTATATGTTGAATATGGGAATAGACCCGGATAAAGCTGTGGTGACCCAAGCGCCTTGTGAATGCGGGAATAGACCCGGGTAAAGCCGTGGTGACCCAATTGCTTTGCGGATTTGAGAGTAGACCTGGGTAAAGCCACGCTCATTTGTTACAAAGTCACCCAATTACTCTGAAATATTGTTACAAAGTTTTCTTTTCTATACGACCAATTCAGCAGCTGCACAAAAGTATATCTAACTCTGACTTGTAAGTTGTAACTAAATGTCAAGTTTGCGAACCCTATGCGTTATGTGACTCTCCCATCACCTTCGCTTTAGGCTCTGCCTATAGCCTACGCTCATTTGTCAGATTTACCTCTGCTATCATGAGGGGGCAAAGTTTCAATATTCTTGTAAACTGTAATTGCTCAGAGGCATTACTCCCTACTCCATAATAATGTTAGTTGTAAAAGAAAATAAAGGATCAGCTCTTTTGTTGTTTGCTAGCTCCTCAGTAGTTGTCCTAGTACCTGCAACTGTCCATGTACGGAATTTCTTCGGTGTAGGATTAAAGAGGATCACTCACATTTTCCTATTCTTGGTGCAGGAGATCGATGTCATACAATAACTATTAGATGCTGATGCAGCTTGGAATTGTGTGTGCGAGTTTAATAAACCTACTTGTGTAATTGTAAAACACACAAATCCCTGTGGTGTAGCTTCACGTGATGATATCATTGAAGCCTACAAATTATCTGTAAAAGCAGACCCAGTCAGAGCATTTGGTGGGATTGTTGCCTTCAACATTGAAGTTGATGAGGTAAACTGGTCATGTTTTTTGTTGATTTATATTTGTATTTTGTTCTTGTTTGTCGAGCTACATCCAAGGTTCGATCTTCACAAGTATGTTAAGCTGGAAATCACTTTGCATCTCATCCAGTTTAAACAACTACTGTCTTCGACGAAAAAGCACGAGCCTAGCATTATTTTCTGTGGAACTTCTTGTTTCTTCATTGACCTGTAGGAGCTTTTCCCTGTGCCTTATATGATACAATAAATGGTGGACTTTGATTTCATAAAGAAGCCGACTTAAGAAGAAGTTTACTCTTTTATCATGGATTCCTTTTCTTGAAAAGAAACTAATTTCCCTTTTGTGATATTTGAAGGATCTTGCAAAGGAAATACGCGAGTTTAGAAGTCCGACAGACGGTGAAACGCGGATGTTCTATGAGATTGTGGTTGCACCTAAGTATTCGAAAAAGGGTCTTGAGATTCTCCCCGGAAAGTCGAAAACTTTGAGAATCCTTGAGGCAAGCAAGAATAAGAAAGGAAAGCTTTCTCTGAGACAAGTTGGTGGAGGTTGGCTGGCTCAGGATTCAGATGATTTAACAACAGAAGATATTGAATTTAATTTAGTTTCTGAGAAGACTCCGCAAGGGAATGAGCTTTCTGATGCGATGTTTGCGTGGCTATGCGTGAAGCACATCAAGAGCAATGCCATTGTAATTGCTAAGGTTAGCACTTCTCTTGACTCTGCATTATAGAACACTGTTTCATGTGGAATTTGAGGCCCAAGAGCATTTTACAGTAGCCATAACTGTGCAGGGAAACTGTATGTTGGGTATGGGAAGTGGACAACCGAATCGCTTGGAGAGTTTGAGGATTGCTTTAAGGAAAGCAGGAGACGAAGTCAAGGGAGCAGCTTTGGCTAGTGATGCATTCTTTCCATTTGGCATTTATTACTAGTTCATGTCTTAAAGTAGCTATAGTTCTACGTACTGGTATGTGCTAATAGAATCACATGATGCTTTCCTTCCATATCTAATTTAGAATTTGTTTGCCCGTCAGCCTGGAAAGATGCAGTAGAAGAAGCATGTGAAAGCGGGATTGGTGTTATAGCAGAGCCTGGAGGAAGCATTAGAGACGGAGATGCCGTAGATTGCTGTAATAAGTATGGGGTTTCACTTCTTTTCACTAATGTGAGGCACTTTAGGCATTGAAGCTGAATTATGTTCAAAAGTCGTCCTTTTGGCCGTTTTGGTTCATCTTGTGCTGCTATGCTGGCATCGTGTTTCAAAGATTGCGGAATTCGCAAGTAGATGTTGCTCACTAAAAATCTTGATTTCAATATAGGTTACATAGCAGGATCGTAATTTTTTGTCTGATAGAGAAACCAATTTAGTTTTCAGTCATGGTTCTCGTACATGAGAATAATTTTTGGATTGTGTGGTTATTTTTGGTCTTTTTGTAACTGAGGGGTTCACTGTTGTAAGATAATTTTGAGTTTGTGGGCATGTCTTTCATGTATTTGTTTGAAAAAAACTGTTTCTGGAAAATGACTTGTAACAATTGTTTGTCTTGCATTCGATCCATGTCACTTTCATGATAAAACCACCAATGAGATTTTTCTAGATTCCATTCAATTTCTGCACTCAATAATATAAATGGCATTTTACAAGAGCTCTTACTTGATCCATGAAATAACTCCGATCAAAAAACAATAGCATGCTAGACAATGACTGATAAACCTGTTGTTCTTGTTCGTTTGGACTTTTGATTTCTTTAGTTTGTTGCATTCATATTTCCAGGACCCCGGGTCACTTTTTTTTCTAGGAAAAAAGGGCAGAGGAGGGGGCGACTAGGCGCAGCAACTCTCCATTGAGCTTGGTCATTAGGGACTCAAGACCCATGGCGCACTCCGACGGGAACCTAATTGCCATAGCTTCTACCGCCCAACCAAGGGCTCGTGGAACACAGTACCACCAACCGAGCTTTGCAGGAGGACAAAGTTTGAGAAGACATCGATACATAACTCGACATTGGACCTCTTGACACACCAAATCACTTGTATGTCGTGAACCACCAGGCCACCACCCTTGGTGGTAGGGTTACGACTCTTTGGAGCAATAGTTACGGGCCTATGCACAATAATGTTAGGGAGATAACAATCAACCACAATCCTATCACATGTATGCCCTTAAATTCAAATTGAACCTATTGAAAAAGTGTTCTTTTTGACATTTATTATACCGAATTTTAAAATATCTTGAAAAAAGATGACGTACTATTTAACTATTTATCCATTGGAGTACTCATTTACATACATAATAAGTTAGCAATGCCTCAACACATAAATGTGGGACCTCTTTTTATTCTAATGCACATTTTAACATACAATTTTAGAGAGTCTATTGGAAATGCTATTAAGGAGCAAGGATAAAGCAACAAGTGCCCATTCGCGAGCCAAATTCTTGATTGGCAAGATGCCAACAAAAGAGAGACCCATATCGTGGACATAACTTATTGCCGCATATTGTTGTACATCAAATATATCACAAAACTAGAACATATTACATGGCCTTTGGTCCAAGATATAGAACTGCACCATTACAAAAAAAAAAATTATTCAGTGCATAACAACAATCTAGAAGAAACTTTTCAGGGTAACCACATCACATAGTGAGATGCACATTGCTTATATCCGGATAAATCGACGCACTGGGCGCACGAGATTGTCCACAACAAAATAGAAGGAAGATGTGAGGAAAACCTCAACAAGATGAAACCATGCCCTTCGCCAATAAGGATTTATGAATAAAATTGCCAGAATTGCCAAGACCACAGTTACGTAAGACCCTGCAAAGCTCATATAAAACACATCCATGTCCATGAAACCAGAATCCTCTTCAGTATCATTAATAGCGGCTCTTGGCGTCGATGGAGGTGAATAAGCCGCATTGCACTTCCTTGGCAGTGGTTCTCCGGAAAGAAGTGGATTTCCAATGTAGCTACTCCATTCAAAAGTTGCGAATTGAGCTACTCTCTGTGGTGTCTGTCCACTTAAGTTATTGTAGGACAGATTGAAAACAGCCAAGAAATATAGCTCTGTAAGCTGAGAGGGGATTTTCCCATTCAGGTGGTTGTAGGAAAGATCCAAGCTTTCTACGCTTTTCAAGTTTGAAAATGCTGCAGGGATGGTTTCGGTCAAGTAATTGTGGGAGAAGTTCAACACTTTGATTTGGCTAAGGTTTCCGATTTCAGGAGGTATGGGGCCGGTCAATCTATTGTGGGAGAGATTGATTCCTGAGAAAAGGTATAGAACGGTTCCCTTGTAGGATAATGACATTCCCTTTGTTTGAAACTCTACCTCTTCTACTGCAGGACTTATGAAGTTCAGATTTTGGCTATGTTCACTCTTTAACACCATCCTCAGATCACGCAACGATATTGTGAATGTGGGCTGCGAGAAATAAAGGTTGTTGGTATCATATACCGTCGGTGTTGGTATTCCCTTGAACTCAAGTTTACTAATGCAATGGGGAATTCTGCCAGTGAGATTATTGGAAGAAAGATCAATCAAGGTTAAGCTCGAAAGGTGGCATAATTTCTTTGGGATATTGCCTTCGAAATGATTATTTTGCAAGAGAAGAACCGTAAGCTCGGAAAGGCTGCCTATCCAAGTTAGAATAGTACCACTGAACTGGTTATAAGAGAGATCAAGCTCCAGTAAAGCGAGGTCTTGAAATGCCGTTGGAAAAGGTCCATGTAGTCTATTTTTGGACAACCGAATACTTTTGATAGGTGATGAATTGAAGCAAGACGGTACAGCCCCAGTGATATTATTTTCTGAAAGATCTAACAACCGGAGGTCTATGAGTTGACACAATTCAATCGGAATAGGACCTTCAAGATGATTATTGGCCATGTATAGCACCATTAACGACATATTCCCCATGAACGCTGGAATCTTTCCGACCAGTTGATTAGCACTAACATTTAATACTATCAACGGGCTCTGAGACAAGTCAGGCGGAATTTCTGTGAAGCCATTGTTGTCGGAATACAAGTATTCCAATTGGCTGAGATTGTTTTGCTGGGGTAGTATTGGGCCTTTCAAGAAGTTGTTTGATAGTCTCAAGAAATTCAAGAGGCGGCAACCTTTGGCCAAATGCACGGGTATTTCACCTGATAGTCTGTTATTCGATAAATCTAGCATACTCAGAGCAGTCATGTACCCAAACGAAGAAGGAATGTTCCCTTCAAAGTTGTTTGTAGACAAATTCAAGAATTCTAAACTCGGGAAAGTTCTAGCTGTTTCGTAAGGAATGAATCCCTCTAGATTATTGTTAGAGATATCCAGTTCTAGAAGATTTCTCATATGATGTGAAGGCATCAACAATGGTCCACCAAATGAATTGTACGATAGAAGAAGTGATTCCATTCTCGTGTTGTTGTCCAACAACCATTGTGGAAACTTTCCTGTAAAATCTGTTCCAGAGAGCTCAACCATTATAAGGTCATGTTGATGGTAGAGAAAGTGGGGAAATGATCTGGTGATTCTGCCATGTTCAGAATTGGACAAACGAAGTCCAATGAGTTGGAATCTTGGGGATGTGGCAAAAATGTCCTCCTCTTCCAACAACTTGTTGTTCAGACTCTCAATGTACTTAAGTTTGGAGTGGCCAAAAAATGACTTGAATGAGATTGGAATTTCAAAGTCATTATCTGAAAGAGATAGGTATTCAAGGGATGTCAGATTGATAAGGGGAGATCGAGCGATATTTCCCGTAAAGTGATTGGAAGCAATATCTAGTAGTCGAAGGGATGTCAAGTTCAGCAGGCACCATGGTAAGGTGCCCCCAAAACCAGCTCCTGTGATTCCAAGCTCTCGGAGATTCTTCAACTCACAAAGCCCTTAGAACACACGAAACACAGTGAAATTCTTAGCTTGATGTATTGTTGACAATCAAAATTCATAAAAAACATCATGTTCCATTTTTATCCTTCTATTTGTGTTAGCGGGAGTAGAATAACAGTTCTGCGATCTACGTACCTTTGATCGGAAGAATACGAGTGAGTTCACAATCTCTTATGGACAACACTTGAATGGAAGTCAAGACTCTAATTTTCAGAAGAAAGTCATCGTCGAGTATGACATTATTCATGAACATATTTTCAATACTGCTCAGGTTTGTCAAGTCTGTATTAATTCAAAAATAAAAACATGGATGTAAATACTCTGAGAGAGGAAGGTGCTAATAATGCTATACTGAAATTTCATATAAGAGGTTCCCTTACAGGGTACAGCTCCATGCAAGCCATGATTGCCACTCAAATCCAGTGTCTTGATTGATGAAAGCTCTCTCAAAAATGACCAAATAGTGTCATCCAAGAAATTAGAACTTAGATAAAGGACCTCTAACTTGCTCAATATTCCTGATTCTTCTTGTGAACCTGTGCAAAATGGTAGATTTAGGCCACATTGACATATAGAACGTTCTAGCACTTCAAAGGGCGAGTATGTATACTCATAGACTGATAGTTGGCCAATGGCCACTGTATGCCTCTCGTCGAATCTTTCAGAAGTAAGAACTTCAGTCCTCAACAGATTACACGACCAAAGAAAACAGATTACATGGCCAAATAATGTAAACTCAAAGAAAGTAATGAGGAGCTTTTAAATTTAACCTTCTTCATTTGCATGCTTAGGCTTAGGCTTAGCTATTGGTACAGTAAATCAAATCAAACCAAACTGTCAGCATACCAAAGGAAGAAGAGAACAACTGATATAACATACTGTTGGGAGCTCTGATATTGGCAATTGCGTTTTTGCTCAAGTCCAGCTCCTTCAAGTTACTCAAACCATCAAATTCTGTGTGAAAACAAAACAAAAAAAAAAAACCCACGAAACAAGACAACATTGAATGAAGAATCAAGAAAAAAAAAATAGTGCCATGGACAAAGATGTTCGGATAAATTAAAGATCTGATTTACGGTTTTGAGTTTGACAACACATTGGAGTAAAATTAAAGCTTACCTTTTATAAATTTGACCCATTCAATGCGTTTCCTGCTAAATTTAGAATCTTCAGGTTCGAAAGCTTATTCAAAGACGATAGAATGCTGTTATCAAGTCCATTGTATCTAAGATCAATGTTATCCAAATTACTCAAATTTGACAATATTCCAAGACCTGCAAATAATACACGTTATACATATCACAATCAGCACAATTTTTTGATATTTATCGAGATCCCAAAGCAAAGAAAAAAAAAAGGGTGAGTGCCAATGCATAATGTTTCATTTCTCACTCTCAGTAAAGGATAGGTCCTCGGATTAAGCCTGCTAATTCTTGTGTGCAAGACATAGAAACTACATGTACTTTAAAAATAGTTAAGAAAAAAGTCTCAAATACCATACCATGGTCACTGGCATAGTCAGGATATCGCCTCAGCAAGGGGGACTATAAACGCAGCCTCAACAAAAAGTATCGTAGTAAACAATGAAGAGATGATGAAAATTTTATCTATTAAGAGTAAGAACAAAACTGATATGTTTATAACGTGGTTAGGTTTCGTTTCATCACGTAAAATGGTTAGGTTTCGTTTCATCACGTAAAAGAGGCCAAAAACCATACCTTCATTTCCAACGGAACTTTGCAACTGGTTTTGAGACAAGTTTAAGCTTCGGAGTGATTCCAAGGGGAGAAGAATCAAGGCATTCAGATGCCAATGACCATCTAATCCCCAATCTCTTGTGTTATTGAGTTCAAGTTTGATAACTCGACGTGTCGTGGAATTACACTCGACAGCTTCCCATTTGCAACAGTCCGAGTGATCATCATCCTCCCAAGATGGCAATGAGTTTCCGTTTGGGAAGTTGATGGAATCTTTGAGCTGCAACAGAGCAATTCTTTCTTTTTCCCAACACCCATTGCATCCGTTTTCCACGGCCAAGATAACCACCACCACTATCCATAATACTCTCATTAATAAAACGTTACACAACGGATGGAGAACACGGTGACTTGGCAAAAGTGTTAAAGATTGAAATGCTTATACATAAGCAATCGCAGGGCCGTTTGATCTTTGTTTAAATAGGGACAAAGCTTAACGCCAAGTGGTTGGCCTAGTGTCGAGACTTTTGATTGCTTCTCAGGTTCGATAACTCTAAGGTGCTATCAATTCGTTTGGGGCGAGTCCATTCGGAACTTTGCTCCAGCTTTGATTGGGCCCCTAGGAATAAGACCATCGAGGTGCGCGTAAACTGATACGGACTTCTGAGTTATAAAAAGAATACACGTATACACCTTACCATATGATCACGGGTAATTATTCAATGCATTTGAGGCATAGCCACGCGATGTCCCATGTCCCTTCTCCAACGCACATTGTGATGGGATCCGCACACTTGATCATGTGTCCCACCCCAACGTGTGGTTGAGAAGGGAGCTAAGGCACCACGTGGCGGTGCAACATTTCCAGGATCAATACTGTTCAGAAGGAAAGGGAAAGACAATTAGATAGTGCTTGTCAGTCACTCAAGTGTGAAATGGTGCGTCTAGGTCAATGTTTCCGTCTTCGTCTTCGTCAAAGTGGTAATTGATTTCAATTGTGTCTAGTTCCACTGTCTCTCCTAAAGTAGGAGTATCTAGCAAAGCCAGAGTAAACGACACGGCACACCATCTCTTTCAAACGTGGTTCAAAAAAAGGCATCAAGTTATTGGAAATCTCAATATTGCCATACAATTTGTTTGGCTTTCCTAAAGCTTGGATAGGGCCTATTTTTATGTAGAGAGGCAGGTTTAACCAAAAAAAAAAAAAAAGGCCCTAATAAATGTTGCAGGGCCCTGATTTTTAACATTTTTTTAAGTGGCCTGAAGCTACGTTTTTCTGGATTTCTGCCCAGAGCCGACTCTAGGTGCACTACATGTTGCAGTGCTCCAATAGCACAGGGCCCGACCCTTCTCCTTTGCCAATGTGTGGTGGAGCAAAGCTTGGGCGACTATTATTTTTCCCAAGTACAAAGAGGAGGGGAGAAAGTGAGAAACCAAAGAATTAAGTTACCCGGGGTATTTTCTCTCACCAATTTCTTCTTCGTGTAGAAATGTAATTTAGCTTAAAGGCACGCCTCAAAGGCTTCGGTATTCAAGGACTTCAAGTGTCCCTAGCAAGGTGTGAGGGGAAAAAAACGAATTGAGGCTACAAAAAATGCACAAATGTCACAGACGAGTGGTTTAACTTGTGCTTTCCGTATCTAAACGCACAAAAAATGCATCATCTATATGACAGTAGGCATTTTACGACAAATAAATTGCATTTGCGGGTCCTCGTGATTTCTCCTAAGAATTTTCAAATATCATGTAGCGACATAGATTATTTCTGCCTAGCACGAATCATCTTACTAGTAAGATCCGTCTATCACGTTCAATTACCACGATTTCAATTAACAATCGCTGCATGAAAAAGTATTTGAAACTGCGGATAACAAACAAACAATTATATGGAAAAAAATAAAATCAATTTCATAAACATGAAATCATCTAATTCATTCAACCAAATCCGAATATTAAATCCAACACAAGCTATAAAATCTACGTTACTCGGAGTACAAACTTCCTCTACGCCCTAGAAGACGGGTTTAGCCCGCCATGAGGAGTTGATCTCCTCTCCCCTTCTGCAAAACCCTCATTTTCCTTTATAAGAAGACAATTCTTTCCTTCTCGAACTCCTTCCCCTTTTTTCCTTCTTTCACATTATAACTCCTACTAGGGTAATGGCCCACCACTTGAATTGCAAACCATGAGAGTGACAACACAAATAATCGACCGCCAATGCTAAAGAAACCGACCGTGGCCACCGACCGTGGCCACAAATGGCACGCAGGGACCACTCTGGGCACGGATGATCCGAGCCGCTCAAAAAATTTCAAAAAAATTCCGAGTGGGCCCCGAGTGCTCAGCTCCATCCGATATGTGTAAGTGCTCGATCCAATCATCCCGTTTTTCGGTGCTTATTCTAATTTTTGAAAAAATGAGATGATTGGATCGAGCATCTACACACATCGGATGAAACTGAGCACTCGCACACCCACTTGGTTTTTTTTTATAATTTTTGAACGGCTCGGATCATCCTTGTAGGCCTGGAGTTGGCCCCACGTGTCGTCTGTGTGTATGGGCAGTGTGTGTAGCAGGCTCCATTTTAACATAATGCTAAGGGGACCGACAATCCCCATCCCCGATGGGGGACCGACGAACACACGGGGTCCAATCTGGATCCTGAAAGGATGATCCGAGCTGTTTGATAATTTTTGAAAAAAAATTGAGTGTACCTGTGAAAAATCAGCTCAATTCAATATATATGTGTAGAGCCTCGAACCAATGTTCCATTTTTCATTCAAATTTCAGATTTTTCACAGGCCCACTCAGTTTTTTTATATTTTTGATTTATATCGAACCCTCCAAATAATTACAACACAAAAGGCATAAAACTCCAAGTAATAATATAAATAGACTTAGTAATTGGACAAATTAAGGAACCCTTACGTGAACATTTAGGCGCCTATCAATATAGATATATTTGTAAAAGATAAGAATATTGGGGCACCACGTGACGGTGTCCCACCATGACTGACTAATTACTCATTGAGCAAAACCAAATTGAACAACACGGTATGCCATCTCTTTCAACCCATGTTTCAAAACTAGGCGTCAAATTATAAAAAATTTAAACATTTGCCACCGCAATTTTATGTAGATAGGCCAGTGGTGGAGCCAATTTAGGGCCATTGGGAGCACGAGCCCCACTACTGCAATTTTTTTAATTCCTTTACTCGTATTAGCTATTAGTTTTATATAATTCAATCAACTGACCTAAATACGTATAAATAAAGGATACTCTATTTAACAATTCAAAAATAAAGTGGACATGATAGCATTATCTACTCTATTGAGGATTCGCAATAGGTGGGTGAACAAAATATTTGCTTCAAAATAAAAAAGCGCCCATTTGTTTCTCGTGATGTAACAGGCAAGCTACCATTGTATCGTCAAAAAACATCAAGTTGTGAGTCGGTGGGATATGAGAGATTCAGTGTCACCGGAATTTTTATTTCATAGTGCATGCCCCCACTAATGCATATTTCTAGCTACACCGCTGGATAGGCACAGACAAGCACTCTCAATTAGGAAAAATCTTCAATACACACCCCTTTAAGGTGTATATCATATGCGCCTATTGTGTGTTTTATATTGTGCCACCTCATAAAAAATTACCTACTGAACCGGTCATTCATAACATTTTAGGTCTATCGTAACTTTTATACCAAAAATTCGTAACTTTTCATTCATAATATTTTTCTTACAAATCATAACCTTTTAGTGCATATCGTAACTTTTACATCAATCAATCGTAACTTTATAGCAACAGATTCATAACATTTTTAGAATCATAACATTTTGGTGTGTTTCATAACTTTATAAAAAATCGTAACATTTTCACTACGGAATCGTAACATTTTAGTCCATTTCATAACTTTTTAATAACTTATAATCAATTGTGCAATCGATTACTTAATCAAATATGTAATCTATTATGTCAATATTCCATTCCATAATCGATTAGACTTTATAATTGATTTTTCAATTGATTAGACATCATAATCAAATATATAATTGATTTTTCATTTTTGTAAATGGAAATTATAATAAATTAAACATTATAATCGAATATGTAATCAAATCTGTTATGTTCAATTATGTAATCGA
Source organism: Rhododendron molle (assembly GCA_025413875.1). Lineage (NCBI taxonomy): Eukaryota > Viridiplantae > Streptophyta > Magnoliopsida > Ericales > Ericaceae > Rhododendron > Rhododendron molle. The sequence goes on along the minus strand of CM046388.1, from coordinate 10,977,129 downwards.
TTAGACAATATAATCGATTTTGTAATTGAATTGAGTACGATTGGGAAACAATGTGAAGTCAATTACTCAATCGATTTGCTAATTGATGGGTCTCAGTAAATCCTCTAATCAATTGCGAAATAAGTTAAAAATAACATTGAAATAGATTTCAAAATCAATTATTCTGAATAACACAAATAATTGATTACATGATAAATTATATTTCTCTGCGGTTTCAATTGCGTAATTGATTGGTAATGATAACACATGTAATCGATTACATTATCAAATATGAGTATTAGTTATTTGTAATTTGGATGCGAGCAGTAATTTACAAAACTCTAGTAGTATGTCTATTGACCAAAACATAAATAGCACGTCCTAAATATTGTTGTCTTTTACACATAACTCTAAAATATATTGGTAAATTTATCTCATCACCATCACTTTTTTGATCACCCATTAACTTTGTTAGTGTTTCCTACTTGATTAATACAGATGATCAACTTCGCTATTCCTTTTAATTGGACTATGTGTAAAATATTTTTTTTTTTGATTTAGATGTGAAAGTTCACTATGCAATTAAAGCTATTGTGAAAAATGTTAAACATCATAATTTTTCAAAAAATTCCAAAAAAAAAAAAAAATTGGCTACATATATGAAATACTTTAAAAATGGTGCTGATATGAGGAGTGCCATTAACAAAATGGAGAGTGCCAAAATCAATCCCTATATGGAATTGATTTTGGCACTCCCCTTGAGAGTGTCATTAACAAAATGGGGAGTGCCAAAATCATTGGCTTTTAAAAATCCTGTAAAAAAAAAAAATGCCTTAACTTGGCTTTTTATTACATTATGATAATGATATTATCTTTTTTCTTTAATAATTATCGAGGACAACGTATTTTAAAGAAGTTAATTATTTTCACTTGAAATAATTTTAGTTTCAAAGTTTTTAAAAAATAAAATTATTATTTTTAACATAAATTAATTATCAAAAATAAAATTGGGCCTAATTTTTCGAAGGAAAAGAAAGATATACGCTAGTTGGGAAGAGAGTTAGAGGCTTGAGGGGATTTTGTTTCCATTTTGGTTAATTCATAGGATTTACCTATTGCACTGGTAACATGTTATTTGTTAGTAACCTATCGTAACATTTTAAAGAGTCCAGATCATTTTTCAAACATCCAATGGTAATCAATGAGGGTGCATAAGGGGTGTGTATTGTAGCACTTCCCTCTATTACCAAAGCCTTATGTCCTTTTGTCCAACAATATGGTCCGAGTATTGCTTTAGGAAATTATTAGAAAGTCTTTTAGCAGCACATGAATGTGGATCCTCTGCCAACCGCATAAATTATGAGTGCAACATTCTGTAAGGACATGAGAATGAACGGCAATTTAAAGGTTTCTTTTAGGATGAACGGCAATCCTCTGCAAACCGGTTCTGTTAGTTTGTTTTGTTGTTGTCTATTTTACTAGATTGATCCATTTCAGAGTTCATATTCAGAGAAATAGAATTAAAGGTTTTCACTTTGTAATGTTTCGTGTTCGTGTCGTTTAATTGTAATGTTTCTGAAGAAGAGGCCATGAACGCTAAACTATGAAACAGGAGTTTAGGCAACCAACTTAAGCTGTCTAAACTGATAGACAAGACTTGGATATTTACTACCCAGAGTTCTTAGTGAAGCAATACACAACCACTTGAGCTCATGTCATCCAAGACTTCAATGGCATGTTTTTATTGTCCTTTCTTACATAAACCACCAATTACCATGTTGTCTGTGTTGATATCTGGAACATGACTGCACATGACCATGATTTTCAAGATTTCGTAAGCACTTTCTATCCAGGCTATCTTGACTAGGCCCCTGATTATGTTTACGCAAGATGGGAAATGAGGGATTTGATTCAACCGAGCCATCAAGTTGATCAAGTATGATGCGTCCGCTACCTTCCCATTCCTACCAAAGCGTTGAGGGATTTCATTGTTGGATTCTTCATCGTTCTCAACAAAGACTCTGTCTAAAGACAGTGTTGAAAGAAATAAAATATTTATTGCAGAATATTTGTTATCTATCGACTATATTTGTCTTTTGAAGACACATCAAGTAGCTATTGGAGCTAAAGTCATCCTCGTTTGTTTCGACATGCCTGACAAAGTTTTCGTTTTTCTGTTGCTATATTCCAGATGGCTCTTTGGGCACCATTCATTCGCTTTCGTTGTTTGCCAACCGTTTGCTCTATTTAGTCTTGACCAGATGAGTCCCGAGCGAAAGAGCTGCCTGGTGATCCCTAGGTTGCAGCACGTCCGGTCGTTAACTCCTCGCGCTCGACCGATTGCAGCACTAGAACAACGGGGTTAATCCGTGGTTGGCTCTCAGGCCTTGGCCCTTTCTTCTACTCTTGCGGGAGAGATGCTCAAGCCCAATATCAAAATAATCAAAAAGGAAGGTGAGCTTGCATTCAAGGACACGTAGGAAACTCAAGCTTCTAAATTTACAACTCAGGGAGGTGCCACTTCGTACCCACTTTGAACTATAAATTCCGCAATCTACCCGTACCATGAATTCAAACCATCTACTCATAGAAAGATTCAAACCACTGAAAAAGTACTTAGAATCAAGTGAATTTCTCTTTAGCGCACCTCCTAGAAGTCAGCTCATGATTCCTGTTCTGCCATACGAAAAAGGCCACTCAGCACGCTTTTAGCGCTCGCCTACTGACTAGGGGCATTGAAGCTCATCTTAAAAGCATTTCAATACGAGAGAAACTAAATCAAGCTCAATAGAAGTCGTTAGATGGGCTAATGTACAATGGGGTGCAAACAACTGGTTTGGTTGGGTGGAATTCTTGACTACTGAACTCAGAGGTAAGTCTCGGCCTTGAAGATGCGGCGAGGCTCCGCCACTTTAGTATATCCCCTTTTTTGAGAAAATTCCCCTCTCATCCTCTACTACTTTGGCAGCTATGTGCTTCCGCAATGATTCACATTGTTTGGTATACAAACCTTTGAGGAGTTTTGTTCGTAAGTATGCTGAAACATTAGCCATTGATGATGGACTGCAGTGGGATTCAGCAGTGGAAGTAGTTCCATGGCTTAACAATACGATTTATGCCTCCTTCCTATATCTTTTCCAAATCAGTTAGTATTCTTTTCAGACCTTAAATTTGTTAAATCAGGATTTCTTTGATAGTTTTGCCTTGTTACTCTTTTTTTTTTTTTTTTTTTTGTGTGTGACTAATCGTTGTCATTCTGCTTGTTGCAGATGATGAAACTTGCTGGTTCGTTAAAAACATTGAAACCAATACTAATGCTGAGTTTGTGGTAAGATTTGCTTATTAAGTTTGTTGTCATTGTACATGGTCGTGTGAATGCTCACTTGATAGACAACTTTATACCACGATCAACCTTTAAAGTTCAGGGACGCATAAGGTTTTGTTCATTTAGGTATTTTGACTCTGTTGGGCCCGGAGTGCCCCCATGGATTTGGTTACATAATGCCACTCCCTGCGACCGTTCTAAAAACAGACTTGCGGGTGCGATGTCGAATGCCATAAAAGACTTAATTGAAACCCTTCCTACCACCAATTGGTTTTAGGAGAGATGGTGGAAAAGCGGTCCGACAGACTCATCTCATGCTCAGTATTTTGTAATTTTAGGTATTCGTTATGTTGATGATTGCTTTGTTGTCTGCAATCAATTTTGTCGGTTCTTTGCACTTTGCAATTATTTTCCTAGAATATTGGTCAGTGATATTTCAATGAGCAATATACATCTAAATAAATGCTTTTTGTTGTGGTGTTGTTTGTTTAGTACTGTGAATACCCAAGAATTGTCTATTTCTCATGTCCATTCTTTGGCTGCTTGATGGTACATTGACAATGGGAATTTCACTGGCATATTGCTAAAATTGGTATCTCGTTGTCATTTCTGCCCCACCTTGCGGTGAAAGCACAAAAAGTGTGTTCATTGCAGCGTCGTACACACGCTTGAAACACAGAGAACAAGTGAAATACACCTCTGAATTTCCAACCGTGAACCCCAAGATTTTGCTTTCTGGTCCTGCAGGTTAGTGGGTTTGAAGTGATCACTTATTTGTGGAATGTGATTCTTTACTTGAAAGAGTGGTGCTGTTACGGCCTAGAAATTTTATTTATCTTATTAGTTATTTGACCATTATTAATGGGTCCCAATTAATTATTTTGTGCGTTCTATGGGTATTGTCGTGGTTATAATTTTTAGAGTATGAGATTGATTTTGGGTAAAATAGTTGTACTAGATGACAACTCTATAAAATTGTGTTAGTTTGGATTGGTTATTAAGTAAATTTAATTTTCTATTTATCTATCTAAATTTTAATTATTTAGTTAGCTAATATTTAGGGCAACAGGAGTAGTGGGCGGTTTAGAGTAGTGCTTAGCGTTAAAAACATAAATTGACAAGGGTTTTTACATCAAAGGTATCGTTTGAGAGAAAGAAAGCTGCAGCCTCGGACTTGACTGGTTGGTGATAGCTTACGGTATTGGTCAAGTCCTCTTCATCTCTTTCCTTGTTTTACCTCTTCTCTTTTCATTCTATTGTTGCACTTGGAATATGGAGTTAGGAGGTTATTTGTGTGCGTGGCTGTGCGTGGGGATTTGTGTGAAGAGGTGGTGATCTAGTGAAGTGGTGATCTGAGGAAGGGATTTCGAAGTTTTTGATCAATTGGGGAGAGTTCTTAGTTTAATAGTTGTGATACTAATTGCAATAGAGATTTCGACATCAATGGCTTTGGACTGATTTAGTTATATGTGCCGTATACATAAATTATTGGTGAGCAACGGTGATTATTTGGAAGGGGTAACAGGTGGTGACGTAACAGTTATTCTTGGAAATCAAAGAACTCGTTGGGTGGTGTTGTAGGTGGATTTTTGGAGGCTACTGTTGGCTTAGGAATGTTTAGGTTGGGGTAATTTTATAGCAGTAGTGTCCTTGCTTGTGTTGTCAGTATTATATTTGAATTAGTTAGTAACTCGTATGCTCTATTTTTGTGTACATGGTAGTCTCATTTTGCGTTGTTCGATCGTATTACTTTTGGACTCAGGTGAGTGGTTAAACATGTTACGTATTTTCGAACTTCTCCGTGTCCCTTAAATTATTGTTTAGAAGATTTTATGATTGAAATTGGAAACCCGTAACTGTTATTTGGTTACTTAAATCGGCATGCGGTAAAACATTTGGTAAAATCCTTTATTGTTCTGATAATCTTTTTGGTGAGAACTTTGTGGATATTGTTGGGAACATATTTTGGAAAGTCCAGGGAAATTAATCCTCTGTGCGCGGGTGACTCTGGCCATTAGAGAAGAGACCGGGTTAGGCCGGTGACTCGAGTGCTCAACGGCTTTCTTTCGCCGGGTCGTTCTTCGGGAAAAGTTCCACGGGCTGCCTATTCGTGGTGACTCTAAGATACGATATTGGATCCAATTATGAGACATTTATTCATTCGCACTTGGTTCTATCGATATTGATTATGGTTCCCCTCTGTTGTTGGAGTTTGGATTGTGATCACCATTGAGACTATTTGGTAAATGATTTATGGCCTTATTTGTTGGTTTGATGCACACTTTCGTATGCCAAAATATGTTAACGTGATAATCTATTTTTAGCCATGTTTTAGAATTGTATAATTATAAATGCTTTACTACTCACTTAGCTCGTCAGCTGACGGATTTATTCCAACTTCTTTTTCAGGAAAGTTGGGAATATAGACAAGGACTCTGGCGGCATCTTGGGATTTCGTTTGTTGACTTCCATAAAGTGTCTCATCCTAGCTTAGTATTTTATTTCATCGCTTCCGCATTGAAACATTTTGTTAGACATCCGGATTCTTTTATTATTGTTGGATCACTGGATATTATTTGGTTCACGGGATGCTTGTACCCCATTCTTTTTGTGGAATTCATTGGTTGGGGATGTTATGAATAAAAAAGAAATGGTTTGACTGTTTGGTGGATCTTTACTTGGGAGTTTTTATAAAATTTCTTTTTAGGGGTGAAGTGATGGTGGTGTATCTGGTGAAGTGATGGTGGTGGAGGGGTTGTGTTACATAGACAGTGTGTGTGGCAAAGGGATGGTAGAACTCCCACAATCTTCGTTATGGTTTGCTTTCTACTCATTTTTCATAAACTCAACTTTATTATTTGTATAGTTATATTCTAACCCGCGTAGTTTTGATCAAAAGTAATTGGTACATCATGAGATATGACTATTTTACCCTCAGTGAGTCGGAGAATAAATTATTTCTGTAAAATGCTATTATCTCTCTTATTTTTGACCGGATTGAAACATATTTTATATCAATAAATAGGATATTCGACGTACTAAGATAGGGTGGAATCGAATTACAAAAATAAGTGTATTTGGTGTTGGTAATTTAATCTAAACTAGACCAATTCAAAGATAGTCGGAGCGACTATGGATAAAAACAAGTTTTCGCTCTCTTCCACTCTTTCTAAGTTCCAAACGGGACTCTCATTCCTAGTTCTAAGGTACTCATTCATTTCGTTAGAGTTTGACAGATTTCTTAAAGCCATTGAAATCTGATTTGTCTTGGCCAAATCAAGGTGCCACTAAAGAATCTGAATTTAGTGCCGATTCACAGCAATGGAATTTCAGTTTTGCGCTGTCTCACGACTCTATTTTAGAATTTGAACTTTGGGCCGCCTCACGGCAATGGAAGTGCGCTGGTAGGGGTGAAGTGATGGTGGTGCATGTGGTGAAGTGATGCTGGTTGAGGGGTTGTGTTACAGTGACAGTGTGTGTGGCAAAGGGATGGTAGAGCTCCCACAATCTTCGTTGTGGTTTGCTTTCTACTCATTTTTCATCAACTCAACTTTATTATTTGTATCGTTATATTCTACCCCCTTTTAATACTTTGAAAATCCTCGTTATCGGTATATGTTAGGACTTTATCCATTTTAAAATGAAGGAGAGGCGATTGTTTTCCACGAACGATTAATTTTTATGGCTCAGTGAAGGTAAAATAGTCATATACTTTGAGGTACAAAAAAAATTGCATCCACACTAATTGGGTTAGAAAGCAGACTTAATAAACTTTTTAACGGTTCAAACCTTAAAAAAATTGGAGTTCGCGAATGTTCTGAACAAACTTACAAAGTTTGACAAATTGTGGAGTTTCTAGGCGCATCTGGCGCAATGTAGTGCGCCCAGGGCGCAATGAGAGTTCAAAATTTTTAAAATTTCGCTACCTTCTCTCGTACACTACCGAACTTCGATTTTTGCAAGGTTTGATCCGTTCAAAAGTTTGTTGAGTCTATTTTCTAACCCTCGTAGTTTTGATCAAAAGTAATTGGTACATCATGAGATATGACTATTTTACCTTCAGTGAGTGGAAGAATAAATTATTTCTGTAAAACGCTAATATCTCCCTTATTTTAGACCGGATTGAAACCTGTTTTATATCAATAAATAGGGTATTCGACGTACTAATAGATGGTGGAATCGAATTAAAAAATAAGTGTTTTAGGTTTTGGTAATTTAATCTAAAATAGACCAATTCAAAGATAGTCGGAGCGACTATGGATAAAACTTGTTTTCGCTCTCTTCCACTCTTTCTAGGTTCCACTCGGCACTCTCATTCCTAGTTCTAAGGTACTCTTTCATTTCGTTAGTGTTCTACAGAGTTCTTAAAGCCACTGAAATCTAATTTGTCTTGGCCAAATCTATGTGCCACTAAAGAATCTGAATTTAGTGCTGATTCAATGCAATGGAATTTCAATTTTGTGCTGTCTCACGACTCTGTTTTAGAATTTGAACTTTGGGCTGCCTCACGGCAATGGAAGTGCGCTGGTAGGGGTGAAGTGATGGTGGTGTATGTGGTGAAGTGATGGTAATTGAGGGGTTGTGTTCCACTGACAGTGTGTGTGGCAAAGGGATGGTAGTGCTCCCACAATCTTCGTTGTTGTTTGCTTTCTACTCATTTTTCATAAACTCAACTTTATTATTTGTATAGTTATATTCTACCACCTTTTAGTATTTTGAAAATCCTCTTTAGCGATACATGGTAGGTTTTTATCTGGTTTAAAATGAAGGAGCGGCGAGCGTTTTACACGAACGATTCATTTTTATGGCTCAGTGAGGGTAAAATAGTCATATACTTTGATGTTCAAAAAAAATTTCATCCAAACTAATTGGGTTGAAATGCAGACTTAATAAACTTTTTAGCGGTTCAAACCTTGCAAAAATCGGAGTTCGGGAATGTTCGGAACAAACTTACAAAGTTTGACAAATTGTGGAGTTCCTAGGCGCCTCTGGCGCAATATAGTGCGCCCAAGGCGCAATGACATGCGCCTCAAGCGCACTGAGTGTTCGAAATTTTTAAAATTTCACGGCCTTCCCCCGGACGCTACCGAACTCCGATTTTGGCAAAGTTTGAACCGTTAGAAAGCTTGTCGAGTCTATTTTCTAGCCGTTGTAGTTTTTATCAAATGTAATTTGTACATCATAAGATATGACTATTTTACCCTCAGTGAGTCGGAGAAAAAATTATTTCTGTAAAACGCTAACATCTCTCTTATTTTAGACTGGATTGAAACCTATTTTATATCAATAAATAGGGCATTCGACGTTCTAATAGATGGTGGAATCGAATTAAAAAAATAATAGTTTTTGATTTTCGTAGTTTAATCTAAAATAGACCAATTCAAAGATAGTCGGAGCGACTGAGGATAAAAACTAGTTTTCGCTCTCTTCCACTCTTTCTTGGTTCAATTCGGCACTCTCATTCCTAGCTCTAAGGTACTCTTTCAATTCGTTAGAGTTCTTAAAGCCACGTAAATCTCATTTGTTTTGGCCAAATCAGTGTGCCACTAAAGAATCTGAATTTAGTGCAGATTCACTGCAATGGAATATCAATTTTGCGTTGTCTCACGACTCTGTTTTAGAATTTGAACTCTGGGCCGCCTCACGGCAATGGAAGTGCGCTGGTAGGGGTGAAGTGATGGTGTTGTATGTGGTGAAGTGATGGTGGTGGAGGGGTTGCGTTCCACTGACAGTGTGTGTGGCAAAGGGATGGTAGAGTTCCCACAATCTTCATTGTGGTTTGCTTTCTACTCATTTTTCATAAACTCAGCTTTATTATTTGCATTGTTGTGTTCTACCACCTTTTAGTACTTTAAAAGTCCTCTTTATCGATACATGGTAGGTCTTTATCCGATTTAAAATGAAGGAGAGGCGAGCGTTTTACACGAAAGATGCATTTTTATGGATCATTGAGGGTAAAATAGTCATATAAATTGATGTGCAAAAAAAATTGCATCCAAACTAATTGGGTTAGAAAGCAGACTTAATAAACTTTTTTAACGGTTCAAACCTTGCAAAAATCGGAGTTCTGATATGTTCGGAGCAAACATTCAAAGTTTGACAAATTGTGGAGTTCCTATGCTCCTCTGGCGCAATATAGTGCGCCCAGGGCGCAATGAATTGCGCCTAAGGCGCATTGAGAGTTCAAAATGTGTAAAAGTTCGCGGCCTTCTCCCGGACACTACCGAACTCCAATTTTTGCAAGGTTTGAACCGTTAAAAATCTTGTTGAGTCTATTTTCTAACCCTAGTCGTTTTTGTCAAAACTAATTGGTACATCATAAGATATGACTATTTTACCCTCAGTGAGTCGGAGAATAAATTATTTCTGTAAAACGCTATTATCTCCCTTATTTTTGACCGGATTGAAACCTATTTTATATCAATAAATAGGATTTTCGACGTACTAAGATAGGGTGGAATCGAATTAAAAAAATAAGTGTATTTGGTGTTGGTAATTTAATCTAAAATAGACCAATTCCAAGATAGTCGGAGCGACTATGGATAAAAACAAGTTTTCGCTCTCTTCCACTATTTCTAAGTTCCAAACGGGACTCTCATTCCTAGTTCTAAGGTACTCATTCATTTCGTTAGAGTTCTACAGAGTTCTTAAAGCCATTGAAATCTGATTTGTCTTGGCCAAATCAAGTGCCACTAAAGAATCTGAATTTAGTGCCGATTCACAGCAATGGAATTTCAATTTTGCGCTATCTCACGACTCTGTTTTAGAATTTGAACTTTGGGCCGCCTAACGGCAATGAAAGTGCGCTGGTACGGGTGAAGTGATGGTGGTGCATGTGGTGAAGTGATGGTGGTTGAGGGGTTGTGTTACAGTGACAGTGTGTGTGACAAAGGGATGGTAGAGCTCCCACAAACTTCGTTGTGGTTTGCTTTCGACTCATTTTTCATAAACTCAACTTTATTATTTGTATCGTTATATTCTAACACCTTTTAATACTTTGAAAAAATCCTCGTTATCGATATATGTAAGGTCTTTATCCATTTTAAAATGAAGGAGAGGCGATTGTTTTCCACGAACGATTCATTTTTATGGCTCAGTGAAGGTAAAATAGTCATATACTTTGAGGTACAAAAAAATTGCATCCACACTAATTGGGTTAGAAAGCAGACTTAATAAACTTTTGAACGATTCAAACCTTACAAAAATCGGAGTTCGCGAATGTTCTGAACAAACTTACAAAGTTTGACAAATTGTGGAGTTCCTAGGTGCATCTGGCGCAATGTAGTGCACAATGAGAGTTCAAAATTTTTAAAATTTCGCTGCGCTCTCTTGTACACTACCGAACTTCGATTTCTGCAAGGTTTGATCCGTTCAAAAGTTTGTTGCGTCTATTTTCTAACCCTCGTAGTTTTGATCAAAAGTAATTGGTACATCATGAGATATGACTATTTTACCCTCAGCGAGTCGGAGAAAAAATTATTTCTGTAAAACGCTAATATCTCCCTTATTTTAGACCAGATTGAAACCTGTTTTATATCAATAAATAGGGTATTCGACGTACTAATAGATTGTGGAATCGAATTAAAAAATAATTGTTTTAGGTTTTGGTAATTTAATCTAAAATAGACCAATTCAAAGATAGTCGGAGCGACTATGGATAAAAACTTGTTTTCGCTCTCCTCCACTCTTTCTAGGTTCCACTCGGCACTCTCATTCCTAGTTCTAAGGTACTCTTTCATTTCGTTAGTGTTCGACAGAGTTCTTAAAGCCACTGAAATCTAATTTGTCTTGGCCAAATATATGTGCCACTAAAGAATCTGAATTTAGGGCCAATTCAATGCAATGGAATTTCAATTTTGCGCTGTCTCACGACTCTGTTTTAGAATTTGAACTTTGGGCTGCCTCACGGCAATGGAAGTGCGCTGGTAGGGGTGAAGTGATGGTGGTGTATGTGGTGAAGTGATGGTAATTGAGGGGTTGTGTTCCACTGACAGTGTGTGTGACAAAGGGAAGGTAGTGCTCCCACAATATTCATTGTTGTTTGCTTTCTACTCATTTTTAACAAACTCAACTTTATTATTTGTATAGTTATATTCTACCACCTTTTAGTATTTTGAAAATCCTCTTTATCGATACATGGTAGGTTTTTAGCTGATTTAAAATGAAGGAGCGGCGAGCGTTTTACACGAACGATTCATTTTTATGGCTCAGTGAGGGTAAAATAGTCATATACTTTGATGTACAAAAAAAATTTCATCCAAACTAACTGGGTTAAAATGCAGACTTAATAAACTTTTTAACGGTACAAACATTGCAAAAATCGGAGTTCGGGAATGTTCGGAACAAACTTACAAAGTTTGACAAATTGTGGAGTTCCTAGACGCCTCTGGCGCAATATAGTGCGCCCAGGACGCAATGACATGTGCCTCATGCGCATTGAGAGTTCGAAATTTTTAAAATTTCGCGGCGTTCTCCCGGACGCTACCGAACTCCGATTTTTGCAAAGTTTGAACCGTTAGAAAGTTTGTTGAGTCTATTTTCTAGCAGTTGTAGTTTTGAGCAAATGTAATTGGTACATCATAAGATATTACTATTTTACCCTCAGTGAGTCGGAGAACAAATTATTTATGTAAAACGCTAATATCTCTCTTATTTTAGACCGGATTGAAACATATTTTATATCAATAAATAGGGTATTCGACGTTCTAATAGATGGTGGAATGGAATTATAAAAATAAGAGTTTTTGATTTTCGTAATTTAATCTAAATTAGACCAATTTAAAGATAGTCGGAGCGACTAAGGATAAAAACTAGTTTTCGCTCTCTTCCACTCTTTCTAGGTTCAATTCGGCACTCTCATTCCTATCTCTAAGGTACTCTTTCAATTCGTTATAGTTCTTAAAGCCACGTAAATCTCATTTGTTTTGGCCAAATCAGTGTGCCACTAAAGAATCTGAATTTAGTGCCGATTCACTGCAATGGAATTTTAATTTTGCGTTGTCTCACGACTCTGTTTTAGAATTTGAACTCTAGGCCGCCACACGGCAATGGGAGTGCGCTGGTAGGGGTGAAGTGATGGTGGTGGAGGGGTTGTGTTCCACTGACAGTGTGTGTGGCAAAGGGATGGTAGAGTTCCCACAATTTTTGTTGTGGTTTGCTTTCTACTCATTTTTCATAAACTCAACTTTATTATTTGCATTGTTGTATTCTACCATCTTTTAGTACTTTGAAAATCCTCATTATCGATACATGGTAGGTCTTTATCCGAATTAAAATGAAGGAGAGGCGAGCGTTTTACATGAACGATGCATTTTTATGGCTCATTGAGGGTAAAATAGTCATATAAATTGATGTGCAAAAAGAATTGCATCCAAACTAATTGAGTTAAAAAGCAGACTTAATAAACTTTTTAACGGTTCAAACCTTGCAAAAATCGGAGTTCGGGAATGTTCGGAGCAAACATTCAAAGTTTGACAAATTGTGGAGTTCTTATGCGCCTCTGGCGCAATATAGTGCGCCCAGGGCCCAATGAAATGCGCCTACGGCGCATTGAGAGTTCAAAATTTGTAAAATTTCGCGGCCTTCTCCCGAATACTACCGAACCCCGATTTTTGCAAGGTTTGAACCGTTAAAAATCTTGTTGAGTCTATTTTCTAACCCTAGTAGTTTTTGTGAAAACTAATTGGTACATCATAAGATATGACTATTTTACCCTCAGTGAGTCGGAGAATAAATTATTTCTGTAAAATGCTATTATCTCTCTTATTTTTGACCGGATTGAAACCTATTTTATATCAATAAATAGGATATTCGACGTACTAAGATAGAGTGGAATCGAATTAAAAAAATAAGTGTATTTGGTGTTGGTAATTTAAACTAGACCAATTCAAAGATAGTCGGAGCGACTATGGATAAAAACAAGTTTTCGCTCTCTTCCACTCTATCTAAGTTCCAAACGGGACTCTCATTCCTAGTTCTAAGGTACTCATTCATTTCGTTAGAGTTCTACAGAGTTCTTAAAGCCATTGAAATCTGATTTGTCTTGGCCAAATCAAGGTGCCACTAAAGAATCTGAATTTAGTGCCGATTCACTGCAATGGAATTTTAATTTTGCGTTGTCTCACGACTCTGTTTTAGAATTTGAACTCTAGGCCGCCACACGGCAATGGAAGTGCGCTGGTAGGGGTGAAGTGATGGTGGTGTATGTGGTGAAGTGATGGTGGTGGAGGGGTTGTGTTCCACTGACAGTGTGTGTGGCAAAGGGATGGTAGAGTTCCCACAATCTTCGTTGTGGTTTGCTTTCTACTCATTTTTCATAAACTCAACTTTATTATTTGCATTGTTGTGTTCTACCACCTTTTTGTACTTTGAAAATCCTCTTTATTGATACATGGTAGGTCTTTATCCGAATTAAAATGTAGGAGAGGCGAGCGTTTTACACGAACGATGCATTTTTATGGCACATTGAGGGTAAAATAGTCATATAAATTGATGTGCAAAAAGAATTGCATCCAAACTAATTGAGTTAAAAAGCAGACTTAATAAACTTTTTAACGGTTCAAACCTTGCAAAAATCGGAGTTCGGAATGTTCGGAGCAAACATTCAAAGTTTGAAAAATTGTGGAGTTCTTATGCGCCTCTGGCGCAATATAGTGCGCCCAGGGCCCAATGAAATGCGCCTAAGGCGCATTGAGAGTTCAAAATTTGTAAAATTTCGCGGCCTTCTCCCGGACACTACCGAACTCCGATTTTTGCAAGGTTTGAACCGTTAAAAATCTTGTTGAGTCTATTTTCTAACCCTAGTAGTTTTTGTCAAAACTAATTGGTACATCATAAGATATGACTATTTTACCCTCAGTGAGTCGGAGAATAAATTATTTCTGTAAAACGCTATTATCTCTCTTATTTTTGACCGGATTGAAACCTATTTTATATCAATAAATAGGATATTCGACGTACTAAGATAGGGTGGAATCGAATTAAAAAAATAAGTGTATTTGGTGTTGGTAATTTAATCTAAACTAGACCAATTCAAAGATAGTCGGAGCGACTATGGATAAAAACAAGTTTTCGCTCTCTTCCACTCTTTCTAAGTTCCAAACGGGACTCTCATTCCTAGTTCTAAGGTACTCGTTCATTTCGTTAGAGTTCTACAGAGTTCTTAAAGCCATTGAAATCTGATTTGTCTTGGCCAAATCAAGGTGCCACTAAAGAATCTGAATTTAGTGCCGATTCACAACAATGTAATTTCAGTTTTGCGCTGTCTCATGACTCTGTTTTAGAATTTGAACTTTGGGCCGCCTCACGGCAATGGAAGTGCGCTGGCAGGGGTGAAGTGATGGTGGTGCATGTGGTGAAGTGATGGTGGTTAAGGGGTTGTGTTACAGTGACAATGTGTGTGGCAAAGGGATGGTAGAGCTCCCACAATCTTCGTTGTGGTTTGCTTTCTACTCAGTTTTCATAAACTCAACTTTATTATTTGTATCGTTATATTGTAGCACCTTTTAATACTTTGAAAATCCTCGTTATCGATATATGTTTGGTCTTTATCCATTTTAAAATGAAGGAGAGGCGATCGTTTTCCACGAACGATTCATTTTTATGGCTCAGTGAAGGTAAAATAGTCATATACTTTGAGGTATGCATCCACACTAATTGGGTTAAAAAGCAGACTTAATAAACTTTTTAACGATTCAAACCTTACAAAAATCGGAGTTCACAAATGTTCGGAACAAACTTACAAAGTTTGACAAATTGTGGAGTTCCTAGGCGCATCGGGCGCAATGTAGTGCGCCCAGGGCGCAATGACATACGCCTCAGGCGCAATCAGAGTTCAAAATATTTAAAATTTCGCGGCCTTCTCTCGTACGCTACCGAACTCCGATTTCTGCAAGGTTTGATCCGTTCAAAAATTTGTTGAGTCTATTTTCTAACCCTCGTAATTTTGATCAAAAGTAATCGGTACGTCATGAGATATGACTATTTTACCCTCAGTGAGTCGGAGAATAAATTTTTTCTGTAAAACGCTAATATCTCCCCTATTTGAGACCGGATTGAAACCTATTTTATATCAATAAATAGGGTATTCGACGTACTAATACATGGTGGAATCGAATTAAAAAAATAAAAGTTCTTGGTTTTGGAAATTTAATCTAAAATAGACCAATTCAAAGATAGTCAGAGCGACTATGGATAAAAACAAGTTTTCGCTCTCTACCACTCTTTCTAAGTTCCACTCGGCACTCTCATCCCTAGTTCTAAGGTACTCTTTCATTTCGTTAGAGTTCTACAGAGTTCTTAAAGCCACTGAAATCTAATTTGTCTTGGCCAAATCAGTGTGCCACTAAAGAATCTGAATTTAGTGCCGATTCGCTGCGATGGAATTTCAATTTTGCGCTGTCTCACGACTCTGTTTTAGAATTTGAACTTTTGGTCGCCTCACAGCAATGGAAGTGCGCTGGTAGGGGTGAAGTGATGGTTGTGTATGTGGTGAAGTGATGGTGATGGAGGGGTTGTGTTCCAGTGATAGTGTGTGTGGCAAAGGGATGGTAGAGCTCCCACCATCTTCATTGTGGTTTGCTTTTTACTCATTTTTATAAACTCAACTTTATTATTTGTATTGTTGTATTCTACCACGTTTTAGTACTTTGAAAATCCACTTTAAGGATATATGGTAGGTCTTTATCCGATTTAAAATGAAGGAGAGGCGAGCGTTTTACACGAACTATTCATTTTTACGGCTCAGAGAGGGTAAAATAGTCATATTCTTTGATGTACAAAAAAAATTGCATCCAAACTAATTTGGTTAGAAATCGTACTTAATAAAATTTTTAATGGTTCAAACCTTGCAAAAATCGGAGTTCGGGAATGTTCGGAACAAACCTACAAAGTTTGACAAATTGTGGAGTTCCTAGGCGCCCCTGGCGCATTGTAGCGCGCCCAGGGCGCAATGACATGCGCCTCAGGCGCATTGAGAGTTCAAAATTTTTAAAATTTCGCGGCCTTCTCCCGGACACTACCGAACTCCGATTTTTGCAAGGTTTGAACCGTTAGAAAGCTTGTTGAGTCTATTTTCTAACCGTAGTAGTTTTGATCAAAAGTTATTGGTACATCATAAGATATGACTATTTTACCCTCAGTGAGTTGGAGAATAAATTATTTCTGTAAAACGCTAATATCTCCCTTATTTTAGACCGGATTGAAACCTATTTTATATCAATAATTAGGGTATTTGACGTAATAATAGATGGTGGAATCAAATTAAAAAAATAAGAGTTCTTGGTTTTGGGAATTTAATCTAAAATAGACCAATTCAAAGATAGTCGGAGCGACTATGGATAAAAACAAGTTTTCGTTCTCTACCACTCTTTCTAAGTTCCACTCGGCACTCTCATTCCAATTTTTAAGGTACTCTTTCATTTCGTTAGAGTTCTTAAAGCCACTAAAATCTAATTTGTCTTGGCCAAATCAGTGTGCCAGTAAAGAATCTGAATTTAGTGCCGATTCACTGCAATGAAATTTCAATTTTGCGCTGTCTCACGACTCTGTTTTAGAATTTGATCTTTGGGCCGCCTCACGGCAATGGATGTGCGCTGGCAGGGGTGAAGTGATCACAATTTTAATTGAATGTCCTTGTAATGGACAGCGTGATTATCGATCTCACCAATTATCTCATTGGACCGCATACCGAGTTATTAAGCAAATGTCATTGACAACTTTAAAGTACATATTTGATGTGCATGTGTGCTTGCAGCTGTTATTGCAGCAAAGAATTCAACTCAAACTAAGATATCAGTTGTGTGCAGAGCCATAAGCATTTATTGTCCTTGGTGCATATTGTAACAAACCTAGCTTCCTTGGACAAAACCAACTCTCACAACTGTCGGACTATTTCAATTGGAGTACTTGAGAGCGAAAGCAACACAAAGAATCAAAATTACTATTACCGTTCTGAATTAGTGAACAGTATCAAGATATTCATTGCCCGGCCCCCATAGAAATTTACCTTGCTTGCACTGTCATTGACCTTGGAGTGTCCGGGGCAAACCCGCAAAGATTGACTTGTTCTACGGCTTTGATGCGGCCCAAGCGCATGTCTGTGCTCTACGGCCGCAGTCCTCAAAATTGCAGAACTAGCCAAACTTTGCCCGCATGCTATGGACACTCCCGAAATCCGATTTGCGCATGGTTAGAACCATTACAAGTCTTGTTAAATCTACTTTTTAATCGAAGTGGTCTTAGTTCAAAATTGTTTGTAATCCAAAAGACATGACCAAAAACTGTTCGTAAACATTTAAGCCTTGCTTTAAACGAATCTTGATGATGAAATGGCTTTCCGTACGCTTCCATGAAATGTGGATGGTCTATAAACTCTGTGGAACATTTAAGCAATGAAGAAACACTTAAGAATAAGGGATTTGAGCATTGAATGAAACTTAAAATGTGTTTTTGGCTTAGTGGTTCCGATGATTTCTATAGTGTGCTTTCTACCCATTTTTCATGAGCGAAACCTAAATATTTTTATATTCGGATTCCACAATCTTTTAATACTTTTAAAACCCTAATTATCGATATAAATTAGGTCTTGATCTGATTTAAAATGAGAGAGATGCGAGTGTTTTACTTAAATGAATTATTTTTTGATCAACTGAGGGTAAAATGGTCACTTCTTCTGATGTATAAATAATTTTGAAGCGAAGCCACTTGGGTTAAAAAGTAAATTCAACAAGCTTTGTAACAGTTCTAACCATCTGTAAAATGGAGTTCGGGAGTATCCGGAGGCAAGTCTGCAAAGATTGACTTGTTCTACAGCTTTGATGCCGCTCAGGTGCAATTTCATGCCAAACTTTGCGTGCCTGCTATAGACAGTCCCGAAATCTGATTTGTGCGTGGTTAGAACTGTTAAAACGCTTGTTAATTCTGTTTCTAATCGAAGTGGTTTCGGTCCAAAATTGTTTGTAGATCAAAAGACAAGACCAATTTACCCCTTTTTTTTTATAAGGCCAATTTATCCTCAATGAGTCAAAAAACACATCATTTGGATAAAAAGCTCATATTCCCCTCATTCTAACCGATCGGATCAAGACCAATTCTATGTTGATGAATATGATTTTCAAAGTCCTAAAACATGATGGAAATGAATAATGAAAATAATAAAGTTTCATTTATGAAAAGGTAGTCAAAGGCAGACCAATTTAAAAAGGGCAAATTTTCGTAGCCGTCCCTCTAGTTTTACGGTTGTCTCAATTTCGTCCCTCTAGTTTCAATTGTCTCAATTTCGTCCCTTTAGTTTGTTTTACGTTCCAAATTGGTAAAATCGTTAACACCGTTAATGAAACTAATGGGAAAAAAATGATTAAAAAATTAAGTACTCCAATTTTCAATCCGGTTGAACCAGTGCGAAGATCTTATTTTTTTGATCACTTTATCCTAGATGGTCGTAATGAATTTTTGGCTCTAAGGCCTTTCAACAAGCACCCGAAGACTCCTTATTTAGTTTCAAGGCTCTCTTAGGGTGCTCGTTGAAAGGCCTTAGAGCCAAACATTGGAGCACTTAATTTTTTCGCACTGGTTCAAAAAAATTAAGATTTTCGCACTGGTTCATCCGGATTGAAAATTGGAGCACTTAATTTTTTAATCATTTTTTCCCTTAGTTTCATTAACAGTG
This sequence comes from Rhododendron molle, assembly GCA_025413875.1. NCBI lineage: Eukaryota > Viridiplantae > Streptophyta > Magnoliopsida > Ericales > Ericaceae > Rhododendron > Rhododendron molle. The sequence continues at coordinate 10,958,158 of CM046388.1, read as the reverse complement.
TAAACGATTTTACCAATTTGAAACGTAAAATAAGCTATAGGGACGAAATTGAGACAACCGTAAAACTAAAGGAATGACTACGTAAATTTGCCCATTTAAAAATGATTGAAGCCACTACAAAAGCAGACAGATTTACAGAAACTTCCTAAAGAGCTTTCCAACTACGAAAGAGTACATGAAGTTTGGAATTAGGCATTTCTATTTCTCTTGAGTTCGTCACACCTCACATTCACAAGGAAGAAAAAAAAATAGAATGTATGCTAGGATGTCGACTTGTTTCTAAAACTCAAGTTGAACCGCGTAGTATAGTATAGTGAACTAATCCGGAAGCACCGTCACGTGATGCTCCAGATCACTCCATATAGAACCATGCATAATTACATGGGGCCATACACTTAGTCATGGGTCCCACAAGAATGTGTGGTGGTTTTAAAGAGATACAAAGTATCACGTGGCGGTGCTTCCGGACTACATACTCAAATACCCAAACACAATACTCAAATTAAACTATGGTAAGTAGTAATATTTGTGGAGGGTCAAGCTTATAGAGCTGGTCTATTATTTAGTCAGTGGGTGATTTACCTATACACCCCTCCAAACTTATCCGTTTTTCACGATCACCCCCTCCTCCGAAATTCGCTACGGCCAGACCCCCTCATTAACCTTTACCCAAATTTGACCTAACACAATTGGACGGAATGAGTGAAAAGACGAAGTTACCCTCTGATATATATATCACACAAACGTTTTCTTAATCCACAGGTCCTTTTCTTCCTCCCACAAAACCCAAATCGAGAGCTTCTCTCTCTAACTTTGCCAAACCGTAACACCACAACCCTAACTTCATAATCTCAATCGACAAAATCCGAGTAACTAACATAAAAATCTCTCTAAATTCCCATGAATCATGTAGCATCCACGTGAATAGCAGTTGAATCGAACGTATTAGGGTTTGTGTGATTTCAAGACGAAGCAAACGACAATTTCGACTTGAAGACGAATCAGACGACGATTTCGAGGACGATTCTGAAGTACACCAGTAAGTACATACGTAATCGTTTGTATATTGTGAGTTAGGGTATTTTTTTGGAGTTGATGATGCATGTAGGGTTTTTCGGAGTTAAAAAATGGGTTTTGTATCTCTCTCTCTCTATATATATATGCAATGTGAGAAAGTTAGGGCTTTTGTTGATGCTTTTTGTCGTGTGGGTTTAAATATGGGTTTTGTATGTAGGGCTATGTTCTGTCGCCTTGTCTCTCTCTCCCTTTCTGTTCAATGTTAAAAAGTTAGGGCTTTTGTCGATCTTTTTGTCGTGTGGGTTTAAATATGGGTTTTGTATGTAGGGTTTTGTCGCCCTGTCTCTCTCTCCCTCTCTGTTCAATGTTAAAAAGTTAGGAATTTTTTCCCTGTTGAATGGCTTTTTTGTCGTGTGTTTTTGTGGTCCCCTGTATAAGTAGGGTTTTCAAGGGTTGGTCCCCCCAGGCAATAGTGCGTGTGTGTTAGGTATATTGTTGTTATTTATTAGTCCCCACACAGAGCACTGACCGTTTATTTTTATTTTTTCTTATTTGGCTGCTTGCAACTAATTATTGAAGATGGGGGATGGTAGGGTTAAATTGAATATTAAATTTGGTGGGAAGTTTGTTGGGAATCCAGTCAACAGCTACATTGATGGGGACATTTGTTATTCAAGAGTGTTCCCTTTTGAGTTTTCGTATAGTAACCTATTAGAAGTCCTGTTTGAAGTAGGGTGTATGCCAGAGTGCACTTTTTTCTATTTAAGACCAAATCATACGATGGCGGATGGGTTATTTATGGTTAGTAATGATGCAGACATGACAGAAATGTTTATTTTTCATGATGGTTTGGGTAGGGATATTGAGTGCTTTGTAAGCCATCCTGATGTTGAAAATTATGATGAGGAGGAGTTAGGGTGGGAGGGGGTACCAGCAGATTATGAAAATGATGATGAGGAGGACTTAGGGGGTGCTGGAAATGGTAATGATGAGGAGGAGGAGTTAGGGGGTGCTGGAAATGGAAATGAGGAGGAGGTGCAGAATATAAGGTGGGAGGGGGGACAATGTGGTCATGATGATACAGATAAAGGTGCAAGTGATGATGATACAGATAGTGATGGTGCCTGTAGTGGGTTAAGGGATTCATCTTCATCTGATGGTGATGACATAGAAGATGTAGTCAATCATGGTGATAAAGGACCTCTGACAATTAGGAAAGCTGTGACAATTAGGAAAGCTGTGGATGGTGAACTTGATGAGGTAAGTGACTGTAGTGATGACAATTGCTCTGTTGTGAGCTCATCAGATGAAGAGGAGGTGAGAAAGAAAGGGAAAAAGAAGGTCAAATACCCAGAGTTTAATGAGGATAGAGACATGAAAAATCCAAAACTTGTTGAAGGCATGTTGTTTCCCAATGTTAGAGTGTTTAGGACATTTTTGAAGGAGTTCCATGTTAGGAATGGATGTCAATATAAGTACCTAAAAAATGAATCAAGGAGAGTAACTGTGAAGTGCAAAGGTGAAGGGGGGAACCTCCTTGTCAATGGAGGCTTCATGCATCTAGGGTAGGTCGCACGACAACTTACCAAATTAAAAAACTGAATGGGGAACATAGTTGTCCTAGAGTATACCACAACCAGTGGGCATATGCAGAGTGGTTGGCAAAGAAGTATGTGCTAGAGATAAATGATGACCCTGATTGGAAGGTTAAGGCAATGCAAAATGATGTTAGGAGAAAATGGATGTTGGATGTCTCTGACATGCAGATATATAGAGCTAAGAGGAAGGCTTTAGACATGGTGGAGGGGGCACATGGTGAGCAATACCATAGACTGTGGGACTATTGTCAGATGATAAGAAATCAGAACCCTGGTAGTTGTGCAAAAATACATGTTGACAGACCTGTTCCAGAGAGCCAGCCTTATTTTCAGAGGATGTTCATTATGTTTGATGCTCAGGCCAAAGGATTTGTAGGCAACTGTAGGCCCATTAATTGGTTTGGATGCTTGTTTTTTGAAGGGGCCATATGGGGGGCAGTTAATGCATGCTGTTGGGAGAGATGGAAACAACCAAATGTATCCTATTGCAATGGCTGTTGTGGAATCTAAGCTTAAGAGCAGTTGGACATGGTTTCTTGAACTTCTCACAGATGTAATTGGGAAGCCTCAGGATAAAGGATGGATATTTATCTCTGACAGACAAAAGGCAAGTTTAATGTTGTTCTATGTACTTGTCTTTAAGTCATTCATTTTTAAATTTGGTATTCCAACTTGTAATGTGTTTTATTATGCAGGGACTTACAGAATCTATGGATTTGTTATTCCCTGGAGTGGAGCACAGGTTTTGCATGAGGCATTATTATTCCAACTTCCAAAAAGTGCACAAAGGGAAAGAGTTGAAGGATCTAATGTGGGGGGCAGCCAGTGCTTACACTCTACATGAGTATCAAGCCAAGATAAGGGAACTTAGAGCAGTTTCATTAGAAGCACACGATTGGCTGATAAATGAACCACCTAAGAATTGGGCAAGGTGTTTTTACAGTCCAGTGGCCAAGACCAATAGGATGGTTAACAATCTGAGTGAGTCCTTCAATAATGCAATTAAAAAGGTGAGAGACCAACCTATTCTGACCATGATGGAGAGTCTTAGGAAGCAAGTTATGCAGAGGTATGTTGAGAGGACCAAATTTTGTAGCACTTTTAAGACCAACATCTGTCCTAACATAGTAAAGAAATTGGAGTTTGAAAAGGCCAATGCAATGGAATTCTCTGTCATGTATTGTGCACCACATAAGTTTGAAATTTGCTCACCCTACAAGTCTTTTATTGTAGACATTGAGTTGAAAACATGCAGTTGTAGAAAATGGGATGTGACTGGGATACCATGTAGGCATGCCTGTGCAGCAATGATCAAGGACAGAAGAAAGGCTGAGGACTTCATTTCCCCATACTTCCTCACTCAAACATTTTGGAAATCTTATGCCTACCTCATTAACCCCATCCCAGATAAATCCATGTGGGTGAGAACAGAATTTGAAGACATTATGCCTCCACCTTATAGAAGAAAAATTGGCAGACCAAAAAAGACAAGGAGGAAAGGTGCAGAAGAGGCTTTAGCAGAAAGGGGTACTATTTTCAAATGCAGAAAATGCAACCAACCTGGCCATAATGCTAGGACATGCAAAGCTTTGGTAGGTTGTACAAGTGCAGAGGTTGGGGAGAGCAGTACCTCACAGGTATCATTATATCCTGTAACATATTTGGTACTTTGTGTGGTTTCATTTTGCATATGTATATGCCTGAAAGTTTGTATCATGTACCTGTTTTTTTTAATTTTCTGTATTGTAGGTTCTGACAAGAGAAACATCACCTTGCCCATTGATTCCAACTGCTAGAAAAGGAAAAGATGTGTTAAGTGGAGTGACAAGAGGTGCAGGTACAGGAAGAGGAGTGCCTAGAGGGAGAGGACTGTCAAGAGGTAGAGGAGTGGCAATGGGGGTTCCAAGTGGTGGTGGTAGAAGAGTGGAAAGAGGAGTGGCAAGAGGAGTAACTACTGAAAGGGTAGTTACTAGATCATGGGCATCTCAAAAGGGTGTTACTCTAGGGACAGGAGTGGGTAGAGGAGTGGCTGCAAGGGGAAGAGTGGCTGCAAGGGGAGGACTGTCAAAAGGGAAATCAGTTGTTGTGGCTGCAAAGGGAGGACTGTCAAAAGGGAAATCAGTTGTTGTGGCTGCAAGGGGGAAATGAGTGGCTGTTCAAACAGGTGGTGATAGGGGTGTTGAAATTGGTGCTGCAAGAAATGATCAAATAGGTGCAAGTGCAGTTGCAAGGGCTGTTCAAATTGGTTGTCAACCTAGTTTGCCAACATTGGTCAGGAATGGAAAAAGGGTGATATTTAAGAGTGCAGTAGGTGGTGGATATCAACCAGCCTGGAAGATAGCAAGAATTGGAGATGGAGTTTTCTCATCACAAGTCTACAATGGAACAAGTAAAGGATGAACCCAGTAGATAATGTTAGGGTTAATGAAATGGTCCACTATTTTGTTTTTTGGGTGTGGACACTTTGAACATTTTGTAATGGATAATTACTTGAACAATTAGGAATGGTTAATGGCCTGTGGGGTTTGTTTGTTGTTTTGTTGATTAATGACTTCACTTGAACACCTAGGAACATGTTGTAAATGGCCTTATGTACTGGCCTTAGTTATGTTTAGTGACTATGCAATTAGTATTGGGCTTTGGTTGTTTTCTTATTCCAGGTTTTTGGTTGTTTATTGTTCTGTTGCTGTATGGGTTTGGCAACAAGTATTGTTGTTGTAGGACATTTTTTGCTGTTTGGTGGTGCTGTAAATGGCCTGCTATACATGGACAGGTTTTGTAATCAAAACAAGGCATTACCATTTTCATTTCCATCACCATTCCAACAAGTACCATGGATTAAGTACCATGAATTAAGTACAACAAAACATCACATTTTTGTTCAACACAAACTAACGACAGGAATAAAAATTACATATTCTAAGGTAATGCCAACAATTTCTTCTTCAACCATCCTTTGCCACCAAAGTAAACAATCCCTAGGCCAACTAAAATCACCACCAGTGCAGTGAACCATTTCACTTTCAAATTAGCCAACTCAATGTCCTCTTTCATTGCTCTGTTCCTACCTCTTAAACTCTCATTCTTTGCTTCAACATCTTCCATCTTCATGCTCAATTCCGTATACTGTGCTTCAAACTCTTCCAGCTTCACCCTCAATTCCACATTCTGTGTTTCAACCTCCTCGATTTCCAATGCATTCAAATCTTCTTTCTTCTTCCACTCTTCCATCTTCACTGTAATCCCATCTTCCATCTCCTTCATTTTTCTATTCATTCAGTTGATGTTCGTTACAAACCATTCCTCCCTCTTATGCCACTGTTCCATCTTTTGTCCAAACTCATTTTCCCTCTCCTTTAACACTCGGATTTCTCCCTTCAAATATGTTTCTGTCCTCTTCAAATGCAGATTTTGTCTACGTAAGTCTTCAACATCTTTCTGCAAATCCATGTTCTTCTTCACTATCCACTTACCAAATTCCTTCCCTCTCTCACATGTGGGAGGGTCAACCCAATCAAAGTACTTGCAACCATTGTCACTCTAACAAACCAATATCAACAAAAATAACCTCTTTAATAAATTGAATAAATGGTATTAAAATAGGATAATAAATTCAAAATAATATAAAATAGGATAACAGATCATAAATTACTACCTTGTAGTTCACACATCCTAAGAATCTCCTACCAACATTTGGGTTAGTTAGGGCTGTTCGAAGTGGAGCCTTTACTCCGCACCCACACTGAACATCGAACTGTTCTTCTGTGTTCATAGTGGAGTAAGATGTTGCAGTGGAGGATGACACTGCAGTGGAGGAAGACATTGCAGAATTTGTAGACATTGCAGTCAGTGGAGTGGGAGGTGCGGACGAAAGAGAGGGTGGGTGAGTGCTAGGAAATTAGGTCTGAGAGATGAGAGGGAGCTTATTGGGTGGGAGGGTTTTGGAGGGAAAGTCGTGTGATGAGAGAGATGAGAGTGGAGTGGAGGGAAAATAATGGGGGAAATGAGGGAAAAAGGAAGTGGGTTAGGGTTTTGAGAGAGATGAGAGTGGAGGGGAAAAAAGGGGGAAATGAGGGAAAAAAGACTGTGGGTTAGGGTTTCACGTTTTTTTGGGGAAAAGTAGGAGTACTGAGGCTGAAATGGGAGGGAAAAGGGAGTTGGGACCCACTGAGGGTAATATTGGAAGCTTAAGCCATTTTTTTGTTCAAAAAGTAACGGTTCTAAACGGAATGCTAACGGAAGGGGTCTACAGGTAAAGTAAAGGTTAATGAGGGGGTCTGGCCGTAGTGAATTTCGGGGGAGGGGGTGACCGTGAAAAACGGATAAATTTGGAGGGGTGTATAGGTAAATCACCCTTAGTCAGTTCCCATTTTGGTCTATTCGTGCACCGTGTACCTTTATGCATGGCTCATCAACTTTAGTAGCTTAATTGCTAGGCTGTGTTTATTAATGTGCATTTGTAGTAGAATTATCTTTTGAAAAACACAAATACCAAATTTTATTAGCTAGGAATATGAATCCATCAGGTTCTTAATTAACAAAGAATCAATTAATGTGGAATGTGTCCGTCTCTAGTGAGAGTCTTGGGCCGTAACATGTGGAAGGTCAGGAAAAAGAGTTGAAGTGCCGACTTAGGGCTGGAAACGAGATGAACCGAGTTGAGCTTTAGGATGTTCAGCTTCGTTCGTTAAGTTTTTAAGCTAACTCGAGCTATTTGATGCGCTAAGCTTGAGCCGGGCTTGCCTGGGTGTAAGTCAAAATTGAACGGACCTTCCCGAATCTAGCCTCAAACAGTTTATGAACTGCTCGGTTCTAGGGTTGAAACAGAAATCCTGAATTCTTTTTGCCCTAGAAGTATTTAAACAGTTCCTTTCCACAAGAAAGCTCGAAGGAAACTTTCACCTTGACGGTGCCCATTCATCCATGACCCAAACGAATTAATTGGCCATTCCTTGTAACAATGTCAGGTGTTTAGTTGTCTTAGAGACTATGCCAAAACGACTGAATGACATTGAGGAATAGGAAAAAAATATGACGAGTACATGCATAGTTGGCCATTCCTTGTCTTGGCCACTGCAAGATCAACCGGCCTCAGTTTAGATAAGCACCGACATTCTTACCTTCTTGCCGTATCTCTGTGTCAGACACTCCGAAGACATGCAACGACACCCGGGGGACACACGAGACACGTATGGAATACGCCATGTGACATGTCTAATAAATTTTATTATTTTTATGCGGGGGACACTTTAAGAACTTGGTGAAATACGGTAAGAATAGATCCATAGTCTTGCAAACTTCTTTTGGGGTTACGATATTCCAAAAATAGAAGAAAAAAGTAGTAGGAGTATGGACAAACTAGTTTTGACCATATTCAATCGTCGTTTGACTGGTAATATTTGAAAAGGAAACAATAAAATTGTAGCCCTAGCTACCTTTAATTAGTTTTGTTCGTATTCGATGGCCTGAATGTTCATATCAATAAATATCTATCCTAATATGCATACATATTTTTGGTCGTATCTCCTACTGTGTCCATATCACTATCATTTAAAATTTCCGTATCCGTGTCATTGTATGTGCTTCTTAGGATAATTCTAAGTTCACCAGATTCCCCTTGCTGACACCATCCATCGATCGAGTTCTATTTGTCAGTAAGCTCTAATGGCTTCTTGCCTTGCAGATGTTTGGCAGCACGAGACCGTCCATCGGTCAAGTTCTATTTGTCGGTAACCTCTAACGGCTTTTTGCTTTGCAGATTTTTGGTAGCCCGCTAAAGAAGGAATGTTGAACTTTAAAGACCTCTAACGGTTTCTTGTCTTACAGGTTTGCTAGCATGAAAATAAGCCAGCTAAAGAAGGAATTCTGAACTTTAAAGACTTCCTAGCCCGCTAAAGAAGGAATTCTGAACTTTAAAGACTTCCTAAAACTTCATGGCTATGTTCCTGATTGAACTAATTCATACCGGAGGTATATCATTCGTGACTGTAATCAAATCCTAATGCACCCAAGACTATGAACATTCCAAACATAGCCTACTTCATATCACTCCCCAATATTTAAAATTCATTTAAAAAAGGAAAAAGTAGGGAAAACTCGACAGATGGTGAGTTGGAGAAGGGAGGGATCTGCTGAAGTAGTTCGAGGTCGTGCATAAATCGCATTCCAAAGATGCGAGTCTGGTTCCTGGGTTTTCGAACACGGCGTCATCGCTACCCGCTAGGAAGTGAACTAATTGGGGCCCATGCGCACATATAACTCGTATTCCCAAAATGTGAGGTCTCATTAATCCAAACGGCATTGTTGCAAAATTAAGCGGCCAGGAGTCAAGTTGCAAAATTAAGCGGCCAGGAGTCAAATTCCGCGGCGATATGTCAAATCCCGCAACTCAGAGTAAAAGCGCGCGGCCGTTGTTTAAAAATAGAAGCCAAACAGCCTCGTTGCAAAATTAAGTGGCCAGAAGTCAAATTCCGTGGCCAGATGTCAAATCTCGCGGCCAAGAGTAAAAGCGCGTGGCCATTGTTTAAAATAGAAATGTGTTCCGTTTCATGCTTTCCGAATAATGTCACCACAAGCCACCCACTATAATACTAGTAAACGTGTTCGTGATCCATGCATCTTCTTCTCACACAAATACACGAGGCTTCCAACGAAACTTGTGTAGAATTTCTCGATCATCTGAGCAGGGCAGTAGAAGAACACCATAATTCCTCAGATCATGATCCAAAGCATTTTCCTCATTTCACTTTCTTTATCATTCGATTTCCCTCATTCGCAGCATAATTCCTTCAACTATTTTCCTCATTTACCTCGGTGGATGAAAATGATTTTGTGGGATTTTAACTAAGAATTTCTTGCACCGGTACTTCCAGTCCAGCTTCAGGGACGTTATCTGGGTTAGAGCCTGATTACCAGTGACGGATTCAGGAATTTCATACAGATGGGTCATCATTCGAGTATAAAAACGGCCCTGAGATTTCAGGGCTCAAAGCGAACCTCAAATATGCGATCCTCAATAATTTTTTGTTAAAATAATTGAAAAAGATAAAATCACTCAAAGAAAATTGAACCTCTACTAATATATTGGTTTTGAATTAATATCATGGAGTGGACAATAACAAAAAATAAACTTGCTACGAATACGGAAAAAAAACATTTTATAATTGCACATAATTTGAGTTTCAAAAATGTCCATACTAGTACTTTTAAAATTGAATATAATTTTTTTAATGATGTTCGAAATTTAATCACTTATTGAATTGGTAAAACATTAAATGAAAGTTGTAAGTTATCTTGCAAGAGGAAAAGAATTGAAACAAAGTTAAATATTTTTAATCATAACACTTCAATATACAAAGGTATTGTGTGTGTATATGATTGGAGCAGTAAAAAGATATGATTGGAGCAGTAAAAATAAGCAGAAAGAGGCACTATGATTGGAGCAGTAAAAAAGAAGCAAAGACAGAGGCAGCATCACAAAAGAAGCAGAAATGGAGGTAACAAGTATTGAACCTCTGACCTCTTGGCAAATGCAAGACTGCCTTATTGCTAGACCATTGTGTTTTTTTTTTTTGACATGAGCTAGACCATAGTTCAACTTGTTTAAAATGCTGATTACTATGCTTGATTATTTATTAACTTATTAAACAAGTTAATAATCTTACTCTTTTAATTGAATGAGGGCTCATTGAGTAGTGGATTGTCCGGAATTGTTCAGTAGGGAAAAAAAACAGAGGATTTGAAAGAGAAGGATGGGCAATTATCGAAATGATGTGTTAGGCATTGAGCTCTCAACATTGTACAAGTGAACTTCAAATTCTCTGGCATGAATTTGAGGTTGTATCAAAAGGAAATGGGGGCGTCCCTATTCCGTGTGTCAACGGGCTTCTATCCGTTGATGAGGATGGTGTAATACACTTCTTCGAGAAAGAGGAAGAAGATGGTTTATTATCCATACAAGTTCTACAACTTGAACAGTTTCATTTATAGCAAAAATCTCGCATGCTCAAAATGCGAAGTATTGAGGAAACCCGCTCGACGTCTTTTTGCTGAACCTCAGCCTCTGTTAAATGCGAGTTTGTAATGTGTGCCAGCCCGACACCCCCAAAGTGTGGAAGATCATCAGTCGTCATCCACATTTATCTAGTAACTGATTCCGGCCATGCATTTCAGGTATGCAAAAGCTCAATTTTTATCCAAATTATATACGATTCAAAGCAAGCTTTCGATTTCTTCATTTCATGTTACCTAATTTATATGGTGGATACCCCGAGGGGTTAGCCTGCTAGTCAAGACCTGGGACTTGGGACTTAGGAGTTTGCTCCATCCTAAGGTCTTAGATTCGAAACTTCTCAGGTGCTATCAATTTCTTTGGGGCCAATCCATACGGAGATTTTCTCCAACCAACGAAAGAAGTCCAAGTAGCGACGAAGTCATTTCTTCTCTGCTAGTCCTAAGGGGTTTAATAAGGCTCCCCGTGAGTGGACAGTGAGATTGGGTCCTAGGATTAATTGAGGTGTGTGTTAGCTGGCCCAGATACCGAAGTTATCAAAACAACTTATATGGTGAATCTTCGGCTTTGATCGATTCTCTCGCAACAGAGCCCGGTGAAGTAGAAACCACTTTCCATCTTGGAAGCTATGGCTTCCACTGTTCATTTATCTCCACCCTCTAATTTTCAACCACAAGCTGGTATTGAGATGGTTTTATGCGAATGGCTAAAAACTGTATGCCTGATGTACATTGTAGTTCGTTAGAGTTACCAAAACGTTTTCTTTCTTAACCGAACAAAGTACAAGTGCCAAGGGGCATTCCCCAGATCAACGTACACAACAATCAAACAAAGCAACCAAATCCTTCCTAGTACAAACAGACAGCAGAACAACCTAGCATGAACCTGCACATGTTAGTAAACACTCTAGCATGAATCTGCAGTCCCTTGCATAGTACCCTATTTGCATAAGATTTCTTTATGTTTCTCCAAGAGCTAATGTAGTATCGATATCCAAAGTGATTCTGGCAATAACCCCTTCTTCGCCACTGGATTTGTGCTCGAAAATCCTAGCATTCTTTAACCCCGTATGTGGTTTAAACCAGCAGCAAAAGAAAGTTTAGGAACTAAACCATTCAACTTCCTGAGCTAGGCGCTAAGGTGGCCTTCTAATCCTATTCTCCTCCAAGAAGTACCTCCCCACCTTCTCTAGAAACATTGCTTTTATAAATCTTTCATTTAGGCTAAGCCGACCTTCAAGCAAAAAGGGGGAATTCAGTTAAGATCAAAACAGCTTTAAAGTACATATGTCATGTGCATTTGTGCTCGCTGCTAATATGAAGGAGAAGAGAGCAAGTGAGCGAGAGAGAGAGAGGCAGCTTGCGAACCAAGGTAGATATTTCAGTTCAAAAACAGATATAAACTGGCAGTTGTGTGTAGAGCCATAAGCATTTGTGTGCAGAGCCCTTAATAGCTTTGCAGCTGTTATTGCAGCAAAGATTTCAAATCAAACTCAGATATCGACTGGCAGTTGTGTGCAGAGACATAAGCATTTGTTGTCCTTGGTGCATATTATAACAAGCCCAGCTTTCTTGGACATAATAACCAACTCTCGCGATTGTCGGACTATTTCAACTGCAGTACATGTGAGGGAAGTAGCACAAAGAATCAAAATTATTACAGTTCTAAAATCGGTGTAACAGGATTGTAGACACCCCAATCCGGACCTCGGAGAGTCTTTGTCCACCCCGATGATGAAATAGAGGAAACGATACCTTTGCGAGCTTGAAAAAGGATCTCCTTTAAAGCCAAAAACCCAACAAATCCAACAAACCCAGCCAGGCCCAATAAAAAAGGCCCAAAAGGCCCTGGATCACAGGAGGGGGTACCGTGCGGAGTCAAACTGGAGCGCACGGCACCTTGAGAAAATTCAAGGGACCGTGCGCAGCCAAACCCCTCCGCACGGCACCTTGAGCAAAAAGCTGGCTGGCTCAGAAAGCTGTCGGCCACGCCAGTGTGAGCCACAGCTGATGGTAGCTTTCGGTAGAAAATGCACTTAGCCCGCCCAGAAAACACCTCCACCATTTGAATTCAAAATCCTTGGCCATTTGCCTATAAATTAGCCCATCCACTCAAGGGAAAAGGGTCCCTCTCAGCCTTTCTTTTGAGTCCCTCTCTTGCCTTTCTCTTGGTTTTCTCACTCTACTTTCTCTCTCTAAATTTCTACACCCACTTTCTTATTCCCATGGCCATTTCCAAGCTTTAAAGAATGTCATTCCCAAAAGACCTTCTTTAAGTGCTTTCACTCACTCCCTCATCATCATTGAAGTTTATCCTTTCGTTAACTTCAAAGGCTCATCACCCCAAAACACCTAACCTTCACTCACACCCATACTCCCTTTGTCTCATCTAACCTCCCCCATCCATATCCGTGACGATCCATCCACATCCTTGCATCCACGATCCTTGATCAAACTCGAAACCAAAGGTATAAACTAGTTTCCTCGGACTAGATTCCGTTCTAGTCCTGAGGGGACCTTTCTGTCAGCAGATCTAATCCCTTTTGGTTAGATCCTGACTCAAAACCTATTTTCATAAATGAAACCAACCATTGTGTTGAGGTTGGGGAACCGCGCGGTCTGTTGATCGGCGCGCGACACTCTCGACTCTCAGCGCACGGCATGGTGCACACTAGTGCTATTGTGAGCAGGCTGCTTGGATCCGAATTTTTCTTTCCTTATAGGGCTTTTCTTTGTTTCTTTGTTTACGTAGCTCTTAAAATAAGACCATATCTACAAGCCATATTCAGCTCTTCTAAAATCTTTTCAAGATCATTCCAAGTGATCAAAACGTTGAAAACTACTTTAAAACTATGTTTTGGGAAGGATAATAACGTTCTTGGGATGGTCCGACCGCCGTGAGGCTATTCGTGAGTTTTCAAAAGATCTACTAAGAAAAACCAGTGAGTTAAATGATGTTTTGAAAAGCGCATGATCGGCAATGAGAACAAGTGCCACGCCGCGGCATGTTGAGATGTCTCGCCGCGGCATCTCGAGTGCCGTGGCGGTGTCCCGAGGCCCAACCGTTTGACAATGAAGCGAGTGCAGCGCGGCATGTGGAGATGCCTCGCACGGCGTCTCAGGGTGCCGTGAGCGGTATTCTGAGGTCCAAACAGTCTGTTGAATGTTATTTATTTCCATTTATTCATATCATTTTATCACGACTGTACAGATAGCACCACCTGCACGTCAATGTGATATATGTCCCATATCCCTCTCCCGTTACGTGCTTTATTAAAGAGTTTGATACTCCAAATAATGTTGCAGATTCCCCCTTTTTTAAAACATCAAGTAGAGACCGGTCTTACCGGGCGAATGGGGTGCTTTTTAAAGAAAAACCTTCCTCGTTTGTAATGTGGCTCCCGAACCCAACGTCTCGATGTTTTCGCTAGACCAAAAGCCTTTTTCAAATCAAGCTCTCGGTTTCTCGGATCATCCATCTCAAAAATCCGGGTGGCGACTCTTCGGGCTTGCGCCTTTTTCCGGGCGCGGGAACCCACAGTGGCGACTCTGCTGGGGAAATTTTTATTCAATATTTAAAAAAAAAAAAAAAGAAATGTATAAAAGTATTGAATGATCAAGAGGGCCAAACTTGAAAGGTGTTCTCTAAAGGGGGATTTTCAAATATTTTTCGTAATATTAAATTCTTTTATCCTGTACACTTTTGCACCGCACAAGCCTCGCTATGCGTGTTTCGGTTATCTTGCCCGGTTTACCGGTGACAAGCTCTCCCGGAATGCCTAGCAACCCTCGACTATGATGAGCCATCGTCCTGTGTTTGACCGTTGTCTTGCAATACACTTTCGACACGGGGTAGCACATCTTGGCTCTAGTCCAGGGAACCCTTTTGAGACCAAAACCAGCCTTTGCACTTGTACATAGCCATAGAACCTTCCCAACTAGGACAGGAGCCCATGGCTAGGACTTATGTGTTATACCCTGTTTACGTGCTTTTTATTCCTGTACACACGCATCATTCACACACCATTGCATCTTGTGGGCTAGAGGAATGGGCTCCCTTAGAATTCTTTAGGGCCCCCCGGGTCAGTCTAGGAGACTTTAAATCCATGGAGTTTGTGATACCTTCGGTGTCTGCTGTGCCCGAACGGCTCCCTTGGTTTGGGTCTAGCCTTAAGCATGTCTATATCTGGATTCCGGTAGCCACATTGCTCTATCTCGGATGGTCACGATAAGGAGATTGGCTCTGGTTCCGACCCGTTCGGAATTTAACCTGCCTGACGGCACCTACCCGGGCTATCGGAAATCTTCTGTACGACGTCTTAAGTGAGATTTGAACCACGGTAGGTCCACTAGGACAGTCTAGGAGACTTTAAATCCATGGAGTTTGTGATACCTCCGGTGTTTGCCGTGCCCGAACGGCTCCCTTGGTTTGGGTCTAGCCTTAAGCATGTCTGTATCTGGATTCCGGTAGCCACATTGCTCTGTCTCGGATGGTCACGATAAGGAGATTGGCTCTGATTCCGACCCGTTCGGAATTTAACCTGCCTGACGGCACCTACCCGGGCTATCGGAAATCTTCTGTACGGACGTCTTAAGTGAGATTCGAGCCACGGTAGGTTTTAGGCCTCGTTTCTAGGAGGCGGGTAGAAGTAGGGCGAGTATTCGGATTGGTTATGAGTTGCTCCCTTTTGACTTGTTACCAGTGTTGCCAACATTGATCGCCTGCGGAGAAAAGAAGCTGTACCCAATTGGTTCCGTCTGTCCCAAAAACTAGTTCGCGTAGACACCCTGGAAGGACCCCGCTGTTTGAGGTCCAAATTGAAGAAGAGGAAGAACCTGTGGTAGAAGAATCTGTAGTCTCATTCCCGACCGAAAATCCCTTACCTATGGCTGATCAGGAAGACGGAATGGAAGAACTCAGGCAGAACGTGGCCAACATGGATGTTCAGTTTAAGCAATCCCTCGCCGGTGTTGATGCACAGCTTAAGGCCGCCGTAGTCTCTATGAAAAATGACATGAATATGATAATGGAAAGCATGCAGGAAATCACTGACAAGCTCCTAATCAAGACCTCCCTGCAATCTGAGCAACCACCTAAAGTTGAGGTACCAGTAATCGACCCCAACTTGGCCGCTATCATGGATAAGATTGGCAAATTGGAGGAATCTGTCCAGGAAACCAAACGGCTTGGAAAAGGAGAAATCGACATGAAGAAACTATGCCAGAAAAGTTCAAAGGAGTGGACTTTACAAAGTTCGATGGAACCGGCGACCCAAGAGCCCATCTTCAAGGATATGTCGGGTCCCTCACTATGCGCGGCATCGAAGGAGAAGCCATGGCCCAACTCTTCCATGAGTCCTTGTCTGGTCCAGCTCTGCAATGGTTCCTCTCTCTCGAACCATCCAAGAAAAGGACTTGGGAAGACATTGGGACGGCCTTTGTAGCTCAGTATGATTTCAACGTCGACTTGAAGATGACCACGAGAGAGTTGGAAAGTACTAAGATGGGTGAGAAGGAAAGCTTTGCTGACTTTGTGAAGCGTTGGAGGGCAAAGGCAGCCCAGATGCAGAATAAACCTGACCTAAAAGAATAAATACAGATAATAACCAAGAACTTGCCAAGCTCTTTCGCACCATACATGGTTCTTTCTCAGGCTGCCCCAAATTTTGAAACTTTTTATGATTCTGGATTGGCTGTAGAGGAGGCTCTGCAGGACGGAACTTTGGAGAAGAAAGAATCAGGGTCCGGGTCCAAATCCAAACGGGCGTATTCAGGAAACAGCAATGTTCTCTTGGGAATGCCAATCAGCAGAACCTCATCCACAAAACCTAGAAGTTAACCAAATTTCCGAAAAGCCAAAATCCTAGAACCGAACCTTCACCCAATTCAACAGCACTCCAAGATCCACTCTCCTTAAGAAACTCACAGACATTGGGTGCTTGCCGAAACCTCTTCCGCCACCACAAACCATTCCGCCAAACCTAAACCAACTTCTGTGACTTCCACCAAATGCCCGGCCATACCACCGACAATCGCATCCGCCTCCGTCATGAAATCCAAAACCTCATTGACAACAAGGTTGTCGATGCTCCACCCACAGATAAACCAAACACCGTCTCAAACCCCCCTGCCACAGCATAATACCCCCTTCCATATCAACCAAATCACCCTAGCCGAAGATCCAAGTCTCCTAGAAACTG
The DNA here is from genome assembly GCA_025413875.1 of Rhododendron molle. Lineage (NCBI taxonomy): Eukaryota > Viridiplantae > Streptophyta > Magnoliopsida > Ericales > Ericaceae > Rhododendron > Rhododendron molle. The sequence goes on along the minus strand of CM046388.1, from coordinate 10,941,333 downwards.
ATTCTACCCTATTCCCTGATTTGAACCAATGCCTGTTGGTGGAATTCTCGGAGATATTGCCTTCCATTCTACAGGAATGGGAAGACACGTGGGGAGAAGCGGTGCCAGCCCAGGAAGAATTTGAAGTCGCCAATTTCAAAGAAACAGCGAACCTTTGTTCGAGGCCGGATGGGAGGTTGATTGGCAAAACATCCAGCATCCTCTTGATGGATTCTCTTTGGGTGCACTATTGAAAATCAAGGGAAGAATACCCGGTCTTCCAAGATGTACCGAATGGGAATGGGACCCGACCCCGGATGGTATCAACTTTTGGCATGGAATGACCCATTGGATACCTTCTCCCCTGCCGACACTATTCGGTGAAGAATACCACCTTGGATACCCACCTGAGATGGTGATGTACAACTGGCCGGAACTCGCCCCGCTCCGCCCTGATTTCTCTCATTTTAATGACTTTGTCGTCAACAATCAGTATGACAATGTGAACCTCACCCTGTACCCAAACCTTCCCGGGTTCGAGGAGGAAGTTGCTAGCAATGGGTTTGACCAATGGACTACCTCGTGGACGGAGTTGAATCTGAGCCATCACCTTCCCGAAAGACGCCGAAATTGCCATGATAAACTTATGGGAGGATGAACCAAAGCAAACTTGTGGGCCAACATTGAAGTGGTTAACGTAAAAGTGGGAAGCGAAGAATGGTGTTAACAAAGCCATGATGGAGGTGAAAAGTGGACACCAGAAGATCTGTGGGATGATCTGGTTATCGCCGATCTGCCGCTAATCTACAAGATACCACTATTGGAAACAAGCGTAAAGCCCTGGCCGACCTATGGAGTGAGGAATCGAAGTACCGCCAGATTGATCATCTAACCAGAAGCGGCCGTGTTTATCAACCTCCGAACCTCCAAGTGGGGAACCTTCCAACCCTGCAACCGCAGAGCCCTCTGATCCCTTCACCACCCCGGTTAAGAGCACCTTCCGACCCTTTGACCCACCAGCTAAGGAGCGCTCTCGACCTGAAAGAACCCCCAAGGGATGATTAAGCGCCAATCGAGCAAACCCATGCCAAGATGTCCGCCTGGGATGTGTTGGTCCATTCCACACACCATCGTGAAGGCTTCATCCAAGCACTCTCTGCTAAAGGTTCCTTCCGCTATAACTCCCGATGAGCTTGTGGCCGATCAAAACCATACCTATCAAACATGCCATCACCTTTTACCGATCGAGACTTACTTGCCGAACTGATCACAATCGTCCATTGCACATCACCTTGAAGTGCTATGGCAAGTCGGTTCACAATCTTGAGTAAACAATGGAGTGACGATTAATGTCTGTCCACTCCTTGTTGCTTACTGTTTGGGATACAAGAATAAGGACTTTTCCCCGTCAGAAGTCAAGGTCCGAGCATATGACAACACTCGGAGAGATGTGGTTGGGACTCTCATGATTCCTATGACCTTCGGACCATATCAGACGGACGTACAATTCCACGTGGTGAATATCCCTGCCTCTTTCAATCTGCTCTTGGGAAGGCCCTGGCTGCATCGGCCAGACATCATGGCTGTGCCCTCCACACTCCACCAGAAAATTCGGCTAGAACTGGAAACGGGAATGCTTACTATCCACGGGGACTCGGGGATTCATGCCCCTGTTGAGGACAATGCCCCACTCTTGGAAATTCAACACGGAGAAGAAGATATCGCTTTGGGAGGCTTCTCTCTAGATACCTCTCGGTCTATCTATTCGGTTAGGATCGATGATGACTTCGTTATTAGCAATGTTGCCATCAAGATTATGAAGAAAATGTCCTACATGCAAGGATTGGGACTGGGAAAGAATCTCCAGGGCCCTACAAAATTTGAAGCTCAGGGCACTCTGATGCGCACAACTGGCCTTGGTTACTCACCCTTAAGTAAAAGCAAGGTGAAAAGGGGGGACAGGCTAGAAGATTACTTTGTCAAGGAAGAGGCAAAACAGATCTATCAGGGACAGCCGGAACCGTTTTGGGACGAGGAGACCAATACCCTCCTGCCAGGGTTTGAGATATTCGCCAACGATGTCTAGCCAGATAGTGATGAAGAAGCTGAGGTTGTGGAAAAGCAGAAAAAGCTCCTCGACTGGATTGAGGTCTTTGCCATGGGTAGTCTCGCAACTCTGTTTAGGGAAGACGAATCACTTAGTGCACAAGCGGAAGCGGAGGTGCTGATGATGGAACAAGATACCCACTGAGGATCCGACTTTGCTCATCATGGATGCTGCTGTGGAGAATGCGAGAACTGGACCTTCATACCGAGTGCAACTCACCATGAGTCCGAGTCTGAGTCTGCTGGATTTGAGTCTGTTAAGTCTTCTGAGTCCTATGCTGAGTCGAGTTGGTGCCTCTTGGCCCAAACTCTCAGGCAGTACTTCGAGTTCGAGTCCACCCGTGTGTATGGTGCCCCGAGGCCTCCGTTAATAATGAAATAAATGAATCTGATTTCGCTTACTTCCTCGACTTTGAAATAAACTGCGTGTCGATCCTGGTGATGAAGAGATTGATTTCGATGGGGACATCCCCAAAGAAATTCGATCCCTAATCGATAGGAAGATGAAAGGCATGCTCACTGTAAAAGAAGAAATCGTTTTAATAAACTTGAGAGATGAAGGGAGTCCCGGGTAATCCAGATCGGCACGCTATCCGCTGAAGAGAGCGAAGCCCTTGTAAACTGCTCAAATAATTCAAAGATGTGTTTGCATGGTCACACGAAGATATGCCCGAAATCGATCCTGAAATCGTGGAACTCCTTTATCCCGATGCAAAACCAGTAAAATAGAAACTAAAGCGCATGAGACCTGACCGGGTGCTTAAGATAAAGGAAGAAGTCAAAAGCAGATTAACGCTGGTTTTTAATGGTAACTGAATACCCTCGGTGGGTTGCAAACATCGCCCCGTACCAAAGAAGGATGGTAAAATAAGGGTCGGCGTCGATTTCAGGGACCTTAACAACCACCAAAAGATGACTTCCCGCTACCGCACATTGATGTGTTAGTTGATAATACTGCTGGTCATGCCCTACTCTCTTTCATGGATGGTTTTTCGGGGTACAATCAAATCCTTATGGCTCCAGAGGATCGGGAAAAAACTACGTTTATCACTGAGTGGGGGACATATTGTTATCGAGTCATGCCCTTCGGACTAAAGAACGCCGGATCTACTTACCAGCGGGCCGCCACGGCATTGCTACACGATATGATTCATAAAGAGGTAGAGGTCTACGTTGACGATATGATTGTTAAAGCCAAAGAGCGAGAAGGACATCTGCCCACGCTCAGGAAGTTTTTCGAAAGAATCAGGAAGTACAAGATGCGGCTCAACCCCGTCAAATGCACGTTCGGGGTCACTGTAGGGAAGATGCTTGGGTTCATGATCACCACCCGAGGCATCGAAGTTGATCCATCGAAAATTAAAGCCATCCTAGAAATGGAACCGCCGAGATCTGAGAAGGATGTAAGGAGTTTCCTCGGCAAGGTGCAATTCATCAGTCGATTCATTGCAAAGCTGACCTCGACTTGCGAACCCCTATTCCGTTTGCTTAAGAAAGGAGTGCCGTTCGCTTGGGATGATAGGTGCCAGAAAGCTTTCGAAGCCATCAAGGCCTACAGAACAAGCCACCATGATAACGCCGCCTGTAGTAGAAAACGTTTGATCCTATACTGCTACCACTCCATCCTCAATGGGATGCATGTTGGCGCAAGGAAGGAGATGATGGGGTGGAAAGGGCTGTTACTACCTTAGTAAAAGATGGTTGGACCCGAAGAGCGGTACACTCCCTGGAAAAGACATGCCTGGGCACTTGTATGGGCTTCCGGGAAGTTGAGACATTACATGCTCGCCTATCCGTTGAGGCTAATATCTCGGATGGATCCCTAAAGTATCTATTCGAAAAACCAGCCCTCACAGGAAGAATGGCGCGATGGTTGCTGATGCTCGCTGAATTTGAATTAAAGTATGTCACCCGAAAGTCAGTGAAAGGAAGAGCTGTCGCAGAATTCCTGGCCGATTGCCCAGTTGAGGGAGGGGAGGATGCCGAATTCAATTTCCCCGACGAAGACATAATGGCGGTAGCCGAGGACATTTGGCGATTGTACTTTGACGGAGCAGCTAACCAAAAGGGGTTCGGAATCGGTGTATTACTCATCTCGCCCGATGGATCGCACATCCCGTTGGCATTCAAGCTTAACTTCGAAGTCACCAATAATCAAGCAGAGTACGAGGCTTGCATCGTGGGTATGGAGGCAGCCATTGAGATCGGCATAGAAAAACTGGAAGTCGTGGGAGATTCGAACTTGGTCGTGTCCCAGGCAAATGGTGATTGGAAAGTCAAGGAAGAAAAACTAAAGCCATATCACCACGATCTCGAAGATCTCATCCCCCACTTCACCAGGGTAACATTCACTCATGTCCCGAGGTTCAAAAATCAATTCGCAGACGCTTTGGCAATGTTGGCATCGATGGTCGAGATCCCTATTGGCATAAAGTTAAGACCGATCGTGATAGAACAGAGGGATACTCCAGTCTACCAGCATGTCATGACAATCGAAGAACCCAATGATGGTCAGCCATGGTACTTCGATATTTGGAGATATGTAGAAAGAGGAGAGTACCCCATGGGAGCAAGCAAGAAGGACCGAATCGCTCTCCAGAAAATGGCGGCTCAATACATTATCTGTGGAGGGACCCTATACCGAAGATCGCACTGTGGCACACACAAGCTGTGCATCCATGGAGAAGATGCGAAGAGGGTAATGGAAGAAGTCCACGAAGGTGTATGTGGCCCTCACATGAATGGTATAATGCTCGCTAAGAAAATCCTCAGGCAAGGATACTTCTGGACCACCATGGAAACGGAATGTGTGGAATATGTGTGAAGGTGTAGAAAGTGCCAAATTCATGTTAATCTCACGCATGTCCCGCCATATGAGCTGCAACAAATGACCTCACCATGGCCTTTCGACATGGGGAATTGACGTCATCGGAAGGATAGTGGCGGCATCCAATGGTCACAAGTTCATTTTAGTAGCCGATTATTTCACAAAATGGGTAGAAGCGCTTCCTATGCCACTTTGATCATGGTTCAAGTTGCACATTTCATCAAGCAAAATGTCGTTTACCGATACGGGGTCCCCAAGCCTTCGTATCCGATAATGGGGTTCATTTCAAAGGACGAGCAGGAAGTTTTGGACGAGTTCCAAATTCAAGGGCACAAATCGACGCTTATCGGCTGCAGACTAATGGCGCCGTGGAGGCCGCCAATAAGACAATCAAAGCCATTGAGAAGACCATTCAATCCGCATGGACCGGCATGAACAACTACCCACAGTTACGTAGGGGGTTATCGCTTGCGTCTGTGCGAACACCAGCAGGAGCGACCCCCTACTCTTTGGTTTACGGAATGGAAGCAGTGCTCCACATCGAATTGGAAGTCCCATCTCTTCGAACTATGATTGAATGTGAACTCCAAGAGGCAGAATGGTTGAGCAATCGGTTTGAAGAACTTATGCTATTCGATGAACGCCGGTTAAGGGCTCTTTACCACATTCAAGGGTACCAACGAAGGATTGCACGGGCATTCAACAAGAAAGTGAAACCCAGGAACTTGGTAGAAGGTGACATGGTTTTGAAGGAAATCCGAGCTCCGATTTACGACCCACAAGGAAAGTTTCGACCAAAGTGGTCCGGGCCGTACATTATCAAGACCATCCTTTCCGGAGGAGCTACGCAACTCATCGACTTGGACGGAAACGAATTCTCAACTTTGGTCAACTTGGATCAACTCAAGCGCTATTACCCCTGGGAGAAGCTCGCTAGGCTGAAAACCGCAAGGGTGGGCAGTCCTAGGCAAAAATTAGAGCAAAGGCTGCTAGGATGAAAACCCGTCAGGGCATCCTAGGCAAAAGTTAAGGCATACAATAAATGAGCTCGCTAGACCGAAAACCCGAAGGGCGGTTCTAGGCAAAAGTTAGAGCACAAAAGGAGAGTGTTAAAACCAGAGCGAACCCTACCCTGAACTACGTCATGACCTGATTCCTTCGCCAGGAGGATACGTAAGCAGTCTCACATTGAGACCCGGTCACAATCCATCAAAATAAAGATCCAGGTTGAGAAGGTTTGAAAAACAAAAGTCGAGAAGGGGGAAACCCTCCAGGACTCGCTTTTATTAACACGATTACTTCTGCTACATAAGGTTGGGCAAATCTTTCAAAATCAAAAGAAATACAGCATAATGAGAAGAGGGTCCACAATTTATTCGAACGGTCAGGGAAGTAGGATCGAGTCAGTTTCCTTGGGCTCCAGCCCTCGCTGCAATGTCCCTCCTAAGCCACTTTCGATAGCTCCCGCGCATTGCCACAGAAGGATAAGGATGTGCGTCGGTCACCTCGCGTGTCATCCAAAAGCGCTGGAAGTGGTAAAGAACCGAATGGCTGAAGAGAGGCAGAACCACATCCACGAGAACCTCGGCAGGGGCCTCCTGCCTCAAGCCGAGTTGACTTTGGATGCGATAAGGGATGTAGAAGGTAAGAGCTCCCAAACCAAAGCCAGCAAGAACAACCCACCGAGGGCCCATGTAGTGCCTGCTTGTCATGGGAGGAAGATCCGACCATCGACACCTCAAGCAATAGTCTCCAGCTCGCGGCGCGAGAAGTCGACCCACTCGACCTGCTCGCGTCCTCAAACTTCGAAGCATCGTTTGAGACGGTAATCTCGCCTCATATGACCAATTGCGAGGAGGAATGGTCGGCACATTCACTTTGTCACAAAGCCAAATCTGTGGGAAGAGAGAAAACAAGTAAGAAACCGTAGAAAGCCAAGGTGAGTGTTGAGGTAAAATGAAAGCGTGAGAAAAACCGAAAAGGAGAGGCGAGTGAGAAGCCAACCTGGTAGAGAAGGGGGCACATCGAAAGTCTAGGTCCTCCAGAATCGAACCTTGTCCAAACCAATCAATGTCTCGGCCAAAACCATCGGAATCACGTCCTTCCGAGCCTCGATCTGAGCAACGCTGACCAGCGCCGAACTAGCGTGACCGGCAGAAGGAACTAAGAGATAGGCGCAAGCCAGGCACATGCGAGAAGCGATCATGCGTCGAGTGATAAGTCATGTCTCCAAGATCGCCAGGAGGAGAAAATAGCTCGATAAGGCGCATGACATTAAGATGGCCATTCCTAACCAAGTAGCGGGCAGCACCCTCACCCATCCAAGGGCCGCAGGCAAGACCCTGTAAGCACTCTCACGCCACGGGAGGAATGATGACCTCCACGAACCAAAGCCTCGAGTGCATACGCACGGAACTCCTCGACAGTGGGACAGAGCTCCTGATCGCCAAACCGGAACACGTGAACCTCCGGATCCCAGAAACTCACGGTTGCCCTCAAAAGTTCGGGGCGAAGACGGATGTTGCGATGGTACCGCATGGAATAGAGACCATGAGCTCGGAAGTTGAGCCAATCGACACCTTCCATCGAAGCCAACCATGGACGAAGTGAACCGGTAAGAGAAAGAGCCATTTCAAAAAGTAAGGAAAGAGGATGGGAGTTGAATGAGGTGAGGGGAATGTGGTATGAGAGAGTTTGAATTTATAGGAGAGGTAGAAGGGACAACTTCAACTTTCAAAGAGCCTCGGGTTTCAAAAGCGCAAGTTTTCCATGAGTCCAACATCGGGAAAAGCTTGGTCAAGTCCTAAAAGGTGCAAAACAGACATGCACTGGTTCAGAAATGCCATTGCATGGGTCAAACCTCAACCCCCGAGCAATCTACCTTGGAAAGCAGCAAAACTGGAATCTGTCAGGAAAATTGTCTCGCGCGGCACCTTGATGGGTCGCACGGCATGTTGAAACTAGAGAAATTCCACGGCAGAGTGATCAAGGTACCGTGAAGCAGATTTCCACCCGCGCGGCACCTTGGTCTATCCGCACGGCATGTTGACTCTGCATTTCTGCAGTTTTTGGCAGCAACACCTCAAGATGGAATCAAGGCCCTACAAAGCACCAACCAACACTTGAACACACTCTAACGGGTATTTGGGACTTCATGGATGTTTCGTTTCAAGATAACTCCCGGGATTCGCCGTCGTGGCACGAAAACTCGATAAAATCCGTTCCTTAAGCCATGTCAAGGTATCAAAGTCCGTTTCGGGTCATTCCAAGTCGTTCTTTCAAGTCCTACAGGTCATAATGGTCAAAAGTGACTTAGTCCAAGTTCCGGTTCATGTCCGGAGTCAAAACTCGAAAATGTCACATGTTAGAGTTAACGTTTTCCTACTTTTCGAGTATATTCCAGAGGCAAAATAGAATTTCCGAGCATCATAGCGAGATTCAAAGGAGTCAGTTGCAAAGATGTCTATATAAAGTCTTGTATGCAGAGTCTACTTTACAACGGTTTGCTCACCTTCTTTGATTTCTATTCCACTGTCAATATACTTCGATTGTTAATATGTCCCTCCTCCCAAACCTCACATTCAACTCAGCAACTAGTTGCACAGTTCGGTTAATGTTTTGGTTATTCAGTTTTTTTCGTGCAAACAAAAGGAAATTGAATGACATAAACAATGAAAGAACAAAATCTCTGTATAAATCCAAAAGCATCTGTGAGTCGAAGTACAAAAAAGGGGCACAATGACCCAATGATCGAAGTCCTATCTACCAAGGGCAAACAGGCGCCCTAACAAAAGAAGCACGCAGGCTCCGTCAAAAACGCAAAACAAAAGAGGAGCTCAACTCTCATCCTCGTCCTCGCCCTCGCTCTCCTCCTCGTCCTCTACGGAAATCTCCTCGTCCGTAGGAGAGCTGCTCGCCGCCTGAGTGCCGGTCGCTCTAGGCACAGTATCTTCTGAGGTGACCTCCAGGTCAACGTCTGTAGGGTCGGGAGTATCGTCCTCAGAGACGTCAATAGGCTCGTCCTCGGTCCCTACAGAGGTCGTGTCCTCTTCGATGCCGGCTCCTCCGTGAGCTGCGGAGGAGACTTTGTCGTACTATCGAGGCGGACGGACTTTGTCGCAACCCCTCGTGTAGCCCCTCCTCGGCCTGCAATGGTATAAGCATTCATATGACATTTGCATCATAATCATAATATAAGCGGTAGAAGTAAAGCAAATGACTAAAGTTCGAGAGTGTACCATCGACCACCACGCGAGGCAACACCTCGGAGGGTGGCCCATGGCGTACTCTGCCTCACTAACTACTCCGGGCCCATCATGGCCTCCGCCATCTCCTTCACGTACCCTGGAGGAGCGTGCAATGAAGAATTGATCAGAATGTGCAAACAAAGCGAATGTACAGCATATTGAAAGCATGATATACAGCAAGGAACCGGAGCCTCGGCCAGGAGGGCGTGGCATCGCGACCAAGACTCCACGAGGGTGGTCGCGTCCTTTGTCCAAGAAAGGGCGGGAAGGCTAGCACCACTGGGCTGCACCCCATTCATGCGGCCTCTGTCACCACGACCCCCGTCTCCTCGCTGACCCCGTCGCCTCTGTCTCTCTTCCGCCCCTTCTTCCTCCAGCGCTCGTGCCGCTGTGCCTCCTCAGCGGCACGTATCCTCCAGACCCGACGCCAGTGCGAGAGCGATTACTCTGCATAGTTAGCGGCGAGGCGGCCACACGCCTCAGCGGCTCCAACTTCGAGGTCGGCCGTGTGAGCTGCTCGACCTCCTCGCGTGTCTTGAGTGCATCCTTTGCACTTTAGAAGCGGGAAGCGGCCGGGGACTCGAAAAGCGTCGACCTCGGCCCAGCGTGACACTTTCGGTCACCCAAGTACCACTTCCAGTCGTAGGGGACTCGAGAAGCACTCTCCCCTGGCAACCTCCCTACTCGTGTCACGAAGGGGACCTCAAAGCGGTCCCACACCCCAGTGGACCTGTCATCAAGAATAAGCAATATCAAGGTGTTGATTGAATGAAAATAAGCCGAAAATGGATATGGAAATGCCTTAGTACCTGATCAGGACGCAGCTCATCCAAGTAAAGACGGAAGGCATCCAGCTTGCCTCTCCCCCTCTTCACGCCTTTGTACTCTGTCGACCAACGTAGGGCTCGGGAGTATCGTGTCGTCGGGACACGTGGTCTCGAGAGGGTACATCCCTATCACCTTCATGCGTCCAAAGCTGCAATTCAAGACATTGAAAGTTAGCACAAGATATATATTGAATTGATATAAATGGAAAGCTAACTATTCATGAGAAAGGAAAAGAAATGTACCTCCCAAACCCTCCAATAGCCTTCGAGACTCACTCCTGCCCCACGGGAAAGAGAGCCCATAAAGGCATAGCACGTCCCCAGCGCCGCACCTCCTCAGTCGAAGCGAGCGATCGACGTCCCTCAGAGCTGGGAGAAGCGAAAGGTGCACTTGGTTGCGCCTGTTGGGAAACAGAGGGACGCTGCAAGTAATCGTCTGAGGAAACACCTCGCCATCTGCTCCTCCTCCGCCATGTCGGTTGGGAGCCTCTCTGTCCAAAACCTCGGGGTGGCGTGCCAGCGTCGTCCCCTCGCCTCGGCTCGTGTCCACAGCAATTATTCATAATGGGGATTGGAGGTGGCCTCGTCAAAGGAATAGGGTCACCTCCGACCACGAGACCAGGTGATCGCCGCAAAGTCAGCGGCGTCACGGTCGACTCACGAAAGAAAAGTGGAGGTATTAGCCGTGTCCCACCACCTCTCGGCCCGAGCCCTCACCACTGGGCGGTCGTTGCACGCCCTCGCAAGTACCCGACGAACTCCCGAAGCCCGCTGCCTCACTATCTCATGAAGCCTCGGGTAACCTCTCTCAAAACGTCGGCACAGCCGCAGACCTCGTAACACGAGAGTGAGATGCTTTGTTGCAACAAATCGGCAAATATTCAGTGACAGGCATGGCATGTAATACAATGGTATACTTGGATGTAACGAAACGGAAATACGATGTATAGAAATTTGAAATACCAGACATTTAAAGTATACCTCGTCTCGGCGCAAAGAAAGGTGCTGCGAGGTCCCTCGGCGAGCCTCGTACGTGGGCCTCCTCGGCGTGTAAGGGTCAAAAAGTGAAGGCACCACTACGTGCTGTTGAAAAGGCACGTAGGCCGCCTCGTCGTAGAGCCACTCGCCTGCAGCGCCCGATGTCGCCTCAGCCACCACCAGTGGCGAGGAGCCGTCACCTGGCCTCCTCATTCGCCTCTCCTCGACCGGCTCCCTGGCACCTCGATCCTAGCCCGGCCTCAACTCCACCTCGCTGGGCTGCTAGTAAGGCGTCGCCAACCCGTGAAACCCCGCACCACCTCCGGTCGTCCTCCATGAGCGTCGTCACTAAATGTCGCCCATGCCTATAGGCGTGGCGACCACTGCACTGCACCCGCCTGAAACATAGGCGGTGTGTCCTCCATCACCGGCTCCACCTCCGGCTCACCCTCGGCGACGGGCCTTCCCCCAGTCGGTCCGAGGCTCTCTCACGGAGAGGCCTCTCGTCTCCTTTACCCTCGGTCTAAGCCACATGCCACCGTGACCCTCAGTGGTCCTCTCCTCCATCTTTGGCCGCCGCCTCAGGCCAGGCCGAAACCCCAATGTCGCTCCTCGACTCCACTGCACCCGGAGTCTCCACCTCCTAACCATATCCGGCCACCACTACACTGCCACCGTCGCCACTGCCACTGCCGACCACCGCGGTGGCCTCGGCCACGGCCCCCTCGGCCGATGACGGCTGAACCGAGACCCCCGTGACCTCTGGTATGCCCCCAACTAACATATCATTCCCCGGGGGAATGGAAGATGGTGTAGCCTCAACCCGGATGACGTATCGTCACCGGGAGTATCACTCGGTTCCATGATCGTAATGTGTGAGAGAGAGGAAGAGAGAGCGGTCGGGAGAGAGAGAGCAACAATGAGAGAGAGAGAATAGCGAGAGAGAGAGAACGAGTGAGAGAGAGAGAGTGATCAGAGAGAGAGAGATACGCTTGGGAGAGAGAGAGATAGCAGAGACCGAGAGAGAGAAAATTTGACAAGGTGGGGGTGTACTGTACACCAGCGTATATATATATTTCGAACAGGCGACTGAAATGAATCTTGGGCGGGTTCCACGGCCCAGGAGCCGGCGCACGGCATCTGGGTCAAGTCGCACGGCATCACTGGATGAATATGCGGTGCCTTCGATTTATGATACCAGCGCGTCCATAAATTTGCGCCCGGCGAGTTAACTTGTTTTGGTTTGCTTCTGAAAACAGTTTGGCATCCTCACATTTGATTCGGAATAAGGAAGAAAGATGCAAGTAGAAGAAGGAAGAAAGGGTTTTTCATTAAATAAAAACCCGGGGTTTCCCCCGGGATTTTGCCATTACACTCAAAAAAAGAAAAAAATAAAAAAAAAGAGACAACAAAATAACAAAACAAAACCGGGCCTACTACCCTTCATTCTCCCTTCTTCTTCTTCTTCTTCTTCTTCTTCTTCTTCTTCTTCTTCCTTCTTCTCCTTCTCCACCCCCGGCCTTAGTCGCTCCCGCCATACGAAGCGTCGTTTGCCCCATCCGAGCGGTCGTCCGACCCATTGGGGTTGCCCTCGGAATCCTCCGCTGTCTCGTCTGACTCACGCCCAAGAACGGAGTCGGGGTCCTCCTTGTCATCCAGTTGGTCGAACGCGAAATCCTGAAGATTCGACACCGCACGGCGGAGAGTGCGAATCGTCCCAATGAGCCTCTCGATTTGCCGGTTGAGCGATTCAATCTCCCGACGGTAGAAGGCCATCTCGGCCTCGAGAGACGCCACTCGATCAGTCAAGTTGCTGCCTGCCATGTCGAGAACGGTTTGTGTGAAGAATGCTTGAGAGGTTGTGGTGCATGGATTGAAGCACCCTCTCCCCTTTTAAAACAGACGTCCCAACCGACGAAAGGGCACGCCTGAATTAATGGCACCCTTAAACACCTTAACCGTTCTCGAAATAGAAGGGTGCTTACAAAATCGAGTGCATGCGCCCATAATCAGGATACGGCACCACTGGCTCGAAGCTTAAATGCCTTGTCTCGAAAATTGATCCAATCAGCCACCAAAATCCTCTTGGGAACTCAATCCTCAGCCGTTTTGCAGTAAAGGTCCCTTAGAATGTCGTGCTTCGGTTACGGCGCCACTTAATCCCCCGGGAATTCGGCGTATTCGCCTTTTTCTCGGTATTCGTCCTCCGGGACTCACCGTGACTAGTTCAAGGATCCGACATACTTTCCCCAGCAGATCCAAAATTCAAAATTCAATTTTCGCCTCCCGAGGGCTCGTCTCGAAAATTCAAAATTCAATTTTTGCCTCCTGAGGGCTCGTCTCAAAAATTCAAAAATCAATTTTCGCCTCCCGAGGGCTTGTCTCAAAAAAAATTTTAAATTCAATTTTCGCCTCCCGAGGGCTTGTCTCAAAAATTCCAAATTGAATTTTCGCCTCCCGAGGGCTTGTCTCAAAATTTCAAAATTGAATTTTCGCCTCCCGAGGGCTTGTCTCAAAAAAAATTTTAAATTCAATTTTCGCCTCTCGAGGGCTTGTCTCAAAAATTCCAAATTGAATTTTCGCCTCCCGAGTGCTTGTCTCAAAAATTGTAAATTGAATTTTCGCCTCCCGAGGGCTTGTCTCAAAAAAAATTCTAAATTCAATTTTCGCCTCCCGAGGTTTTGTCTCAAAAATTCCAAATTGAATTTTCGCCTTCCGAGGGCTTGTCTCAAAAAAATTCTAAATTGAATTTTCGCCTCCCGAGGGCTTGTCTCAAAATTTCTAAATTCAATTTTCGCCTCCCGAAGGCTTGTCTCAAAAATTCTAAACTGAATTTTTGCCTTCCGAGGGCTCGTCTCGCTTTTCGTCCCTTGAGCCACGGTCTAATGGACCTAAAGTCTCTCCTCGTCTTGATTTTCACTTCCCGAGGGCTCGTCTCGATTTTCGCCTCCCGAGGGCTCGTTTCAAGTCTTCCACCATACTTTGAATGACACACCGCACCACAGGCACTTTTTGCATAAGTTTATCCTCCGGGACTCGTTTCTCGCATTGCATTGTCCCGATTGAACTACGCTGGTCTGATCCTTACAACGGGGTACGTAGGCAGCTCTCCGAGCGTGACCACCATCATATGTACTTATATTTTTCGCTTTGTCTCTGTTCAAAGGCACTAGAGCAACGGATTGGGATGCCTATTCTTTAAGCGTCACTCGTACCAACTAATGGTATCCGAGTTACGTTAAAGAGGGACTACTGTAGACACCCCAATCCGGACCTCGGAGTGTCTTTGTCCACCCTGATGATGAAATAGAGGAAACGATACCTTTGCGAGCTTGAAAAAGGATCTCCTTTAAAGCCAAAAACCCAACAAATCCAACAAACCCAGCCAGGCCCAATAAAAAAGGCCCAAAAGGCCCTGGATCACAGGAGGGGGTACCGTGCGAAGCCAAATTGAGCGCACGGCACCTTGAAAATTCAAGGGACCGTGCGACCAAACCTCCTCATACGGCACCTTGAGCAAAGGCGGTGGCTCGAGAAAGGCATCGGCCACGCCCGATGTGAGCCACGGTGATGAGCTCGGTAGAAAATGCATAGCCCGCTTGAAAACACCTCCACCATTTGAATTCAAAATCCTTGGCCATTTGCCTATAAATTAACCCTCCACTCAAGGAAAATGGGTCCTCCTTGCCCTTCTTTTGAGTCTCTCTCTTGCCTTTCTCTTGGCTTTCTCACTCTACTTTCTCTCTCTAAATTTCTACACCCACTTTCTTATTCCCATGGCCATTTCCAAGCTTTAAAGAATGTCATTCCCAAAAGACTTTCTTTAAGTGCTTTCACTCACTCCCTCATCATCATTGAAGTTTATCGTTCATTAACTTCAAAGACTCATCACCCCCAAAACACCTAACCTTCACTCACACCCATACTCCCTTTGTCTCATCTAACCTCCCCATCCATATCCGTGACGATCCATCCACATCCTTGCATCCACGATCCTTGATCAAACTCGAAACCAGAGGTATAAACTAGTTTCCTCGGACTAGATTCCGTTCTGGTCCTGAGGGGACCTTTCTGTCAACAGATCTAATCCCTTTGGTTAGATACTGACTCAAAACCTATTTTCATAAAATGAAACCAACAACATCTTTGAGGTTGGGGAACGTAGTCTGTTGATCGACGCCACGGCACCACGACTCTCGGCGCCAAGACATAGTGCACACTAGTGCTATTGTGAACAAACTATTTGGATCTGAGTTTTCCTTTCTTTGTCGTTACTGTTTTGCTGTTTACTGTTTCCGTAGCTCTTAAAATAAGACCATATCTACAAGCCATATTCCGGCTCTTCTAAAATTTTTCAAGATCATCCCAGTGATCAAAAGCGTTGAAAACTACTTTAAAACTATGTTTTGGGAAGGATAATGACGTCATTGGATGATCTGACCGCCGTGAGGCTATTCGTGAGTTTTCAAAAGATCTACTAGAGAAACCAGTGAGTTAAATGATGTTTTGAAAGGCGCAGCGATCACCGACAGCGAGTGCCACGCCGCGGCATGTTGAGATGTCTCGCCGCGGCATCTCGTGAGTGCCGTGAGCGGTGATACGAGGCTCCAACCGTTGTGATTGAGAAGCGAGTGCGCGCCTGGCATGTGGAGATGCCTCGCCCGGCGTCTTAAGGTGCCGTGAGCGGTATTCTCGAGGTCCAAGCGATCGTTGAATGTTATTTATTTCTATTTATTCATATCATTTTATCACGACTGTACAGATAGCACCACCTGCACGTCAATTTGATATATTTCCCATGTCCCTCTCCCGTTACGTGCTTTATTAAAGAGTTTGATACTCCAAATAATATTGAAGATTCCACCTTTTTTAAAACATCAAGTAGAGACCGGTCTTACCGGGCGAATGGGGTGCTTTTTAAAGAAAAACCTTCCTCGTTCGTAATGTGGCTCCCGAACCCAACGTCTCGATGTTTTCGCTAGACCAAAAGCCTTTTTCAAATCAAGCTCTCGGTTTCTCGGATCATCCATCTCAAAAATCCGGGTGACGACTCTTCGAGCTTGCGCCTTTTTCCGGGCGCGGGAGCCCACAAGGATCAAGATATTCATTGCCCCCCATAAAATTTATATACCTTGCTTGCACTGTCAATGACCTTATGTAATCAAACACTTTTGCTATTCTGTGTAACTGTCGCTGATAAAATGATTACTGGAGCTAGACGTTGGTCCCCTTACATCGAAGACAAAGCTAGATGAGAAAATATTTTACAAATCCCAAACCGAAATGTCCCATTGAAACGCCTTCAAGCATATATAATCATGTCATGTAGACAACCATCGTGCGGAAAATTACATTTGAATCACCTATAAATATTTAAAATGCTGGAATCAATTCGAATGATCAAACCCTTCAATAATTACTCTTGGCCGCAAAGAATTACTATTGGTCGCATATAATTACTCTTGGCCGTGAAAAATTACTCCTAGCCGCGAAGATTTACTCTTGGCCGCCGCTAGGAGTAATTTTTCACGGCCAAGAGTAATTCCATGCGGCAAGGAGTAATTATTTGCGGCCAAGAGTAATTCTATGCGGCCATGAGAAATTTTTTGTGGCCAAGAGTAATTGTTAAATAATTTTAAATCAAAACCACTTGGGTTTGAAAGTAAATTCAACAAGCTTTGTAACGGTTTAAACCACCCGTAAAACAGAATTCGGGAGTGCCCGGGGCAAGCCCGCAAAGATTAACTTGTTCTACTGCTTTGATGCGCCTTAGGCGCAATTTTGTGCGCCTCGGGCACAGTCCTCAAACTTGCCGAACAAGCCAAACTTCGCGTGCATGCTACGGACACTCACGTAATCCGATTTACGCGTGGTTAGAAGCGTTGAAAAACTTGTTAAGTCTACTTTCTAATCAAAATGGTTTTGGTCGAAAATTGTTTGTAATTCAAAAGACATGACCAATATTGTATGTAAACGTTTAAGCCTTTCTTTGAACGAATCTCGATGATGAAATTTTTTTCCGTATGCTTCCATGAAATGTGGATGGTCTATAAACTCTGTGGAACACTTAAGCAATGAAGAAAATCTAAAGAATACAGGATTTGAGCATTGAATGAAACTTAAAATGTGCTTTTGGTTTAGTGGCTCCTAGTGGCATGCTTTCTACCCATTTTTCATGAACGAAACCTAAATACTTTTATAGACGGATTCCACAATCTTTTAATACTTTTAAAACCCTATTTATCTATAAAAAATAGGTCTTGATCCGATTTAAAATGAGAGAGATGCGAGTGTTTTACCGGAATGAATTATTTTTTGATACACTGAGGTTAAAATGGTCACTTTTTCTGATTTATAAATAATTTTGAATAAAAACCACTTGGGTTAGAAACTAAATTCAATAAGCTTTGTAACGGTTCAACCACCCATAAAACAGAGTTCAAGAGTGTCTGAAGCAAGTCTGCAAAAATTGACTTGCCATGCGCCTTAGGCGCAATTTCATGCGCCCCAGGCACGTGTCTTTGCGGCCCGGGCGCAGTCCTCAAAATTCCCTAACAAGCGAACTTTGCGTGCATGCTACGGACACTCTCGAAATCTGTTTTGCATGTGGTTAGAACCATAAAAAAGCTTATTAAATCCACTTTCTATTTGAAGTGGTTTTGGTCCAAAATTGTTTGTATTTCAAATGACATGACCATTTTACCCTCAATGAGTCGAAAAACACATCAATTGGATAAAAAGCTCGTATTCCCCTCATTCTAAATCGGATCAAGACCAAATCTATGTTGATGAATATAATTTTCATAAAGTTTCATTTATGAAAAGTTAGTCGAAAACAGACTGATTTAAAAGATGATCGAAGCCACTACAAAAGCAGACCGATGTGGGCTCCCCATTCCAAAGCGCGCTCGAAGAGTCGCCACTCGGATTTTTGAGATGGATGATCCGAGAAACCGAGAACTCGTTTGAAAAAGGCTTTTGATCTAGCAAAAATGTCGAGACTTTGGGTTCAGGAGCCACATTACGAATGGGAAAGGTTTCTATTTAAAAAGCACCCCACTCACCCAGGCCAGTAAGACCGGTCTCTACTAGGCATTTTCAAAAAGGGGAAATTTTAAGTATCTTTCAGAAAATCAAGCTCTTTAATAAAGCAAATAAGGGGAGAAGGGACATGGAAAATATATCACATTGGCGTGCGCGTGGTGTTCACTGTACAGAAATGATAAGGATGATGCAATGAAAAAGTGAAAGAGCTACTCAAGCAACTGTTTGGACTATGGCCATCTTCCTCACGGCACATGCAATGTCGCGCATGGCTTTACAGTACGCCGTGCGGGGTACCTATCTTGTGATCACATTGTCATCAGCATTCAGAATATCGCTCGGCACATTGTATATCTCGTGCGATGTAATACAGAAACATCAGAAAATGCACAGTTACTAGATCGTCACAAAATGGCACCATTTCTTCAAGCCATGAATGCAAAATGTCTTTTGATGCGTTTAATCATTCAAAATGATCAAGAAAGCAACATGGCTTGTAGATATGGTCCTGTTCTAAAAGTGCTGATAACTGATATCTGAGCAACAGAAATAGGCCTGATGAAGGATAGCTATGATCCAGACAACTTAAGTCAAGAAATTAGTAGCTAATGAAACGACGTGCGCGTAAACATAATACGCCGTGCGATGCACTGAAGCGCCGCGCATGTAGAGACCCGTATTTTATGAAAATGGTTTAAAGGTTTTATAAATGCTAAAGTAATGCATAATTGAGAAAATTGTGAGTTTAATTAATTTGGGGCCCAAATGAGACGATTGTAAAATTGAGGGAGTGTGAGTGCAATTGATTTGTGTGCTAGTATATAAGGGGGGGGGGGGGGGTGTGGTGTAGGAGAACATAAGTCTCCCTTATCTCTCTCTCTCTCTCTCCAGCCGACTCTCCCTCTCCCTCTCCCTCTCTCTCTCTTGCTCCATCACTCAAAACTTCACCTAAAAGCGCAAAACTCATGGCAATCAACCTCCATTCCAACCTCTAGATGTGATTTCAAGCTCGTGGATCACGTGGGTAGAGCTCGGAGGAAGAGTTTCACAGTGGGTTTCGGGTTTGAAAGCTAGGGCTCGCTCGTGGATCTTGGGTTTCGACCTTGGAAGCTTGAGGTAGGGATTTCTTACTCACTCTATGTGTTTATGGGTTGATTATGTGCCTTGATCGTGCTTGGTTCGTTGTTTGTTGTTGGGATTTCGTTCTTGAAAAGCTGAAATTCTACAGAAAAACTCTGTGGTATTGATACCCCTTTTGAGGGTATCAATACCCCACTCGCCGTTGGACCAGATTCTGGCCAGGTATCAATACCTCCGAAAAGGGGTATCAATACCCCCTTGATTTCTGGGCAGTTTTGATACACTTGCTCGTTTCATGCTTGTTTGAACCCCGATCACCTCTAGCACTCTCTAAACACCTTTGAATCACTTCTATACTTGATTGTTGGTACCTCGAATGGTTTGTTGATCTCTCAAATTCTTTTAGCCCTCGTTGGAAGATAAGAACATGTTGAACTTAATGAATTTGGTGTCCGTTGGTCGTTCTTGCTTTAGATTGACTTAGAGAACATATTTGGCATGTCTCAATGATTGATATAGACTTGTTAAGCGCTATAACATGATGGGATGGTTGGTGAATTGAGAAACGTACTATGGAGTAGATATTCAATATCGTAGGCCGTAAAGTACATCGTAGGGTGCATGGTTGGTTGATAAGGGCCTATCAAATAGTCTAAACGGTAATAGAGTAATTCGTATCCTCCTCATCCATTTTGTTGATCTTTTGAACTTCCTTTGGTGCTCGTTCTACGGGACTTTTAGTATAGGACCTAATGGGTGATGTGTTGTAAAGCCATTAGCGGGTTCGATGCATGACGTGGGATATTGTGATAGACTTAAAGGAGTAACATGAGCTTAAGGTATTTATTTATGTATAAGGGGACATGTTTATGAGTTTATTATACTTTGTGTGATGATGAATGAAAGAATATGACATTGGAAACGTTGTGTTCTTGTATGTGGATTGGTAATGCGTGTGGGTATTTTTAGTTGATATCTGTTGAACTTGAGTCTATTAACGATCGATTGAGACATGGTTAACATGAACGAGTACGAAGGAACAATACGAGGAAAGCCACGGATCCACCAAAGGGTGTGATGCCGGAATGAACATGGGATGCACGGGATCCCGAATGCCCGAAAGTGCACAAGAAAGCCACGGATCCACCGTAGGGTGTGATGCCTGAATGATTAAGAGACGCACGGGGTCCTTAATGCCCGGAAATGAAATTGAAATACGAGACATGATAGAAATAGAGAATTTTAGTGATTGTTAAGCTGCGGATAGATGAACGGGTATCATCATTCGGTGAGAAGACCGGACGACGCGCGAAACCTAGCAAAAATAGGGAATGACAATGTAAGGAATGATGGATGATACGATGAGGGATAAATGATTGGTTCTATCGAAGTTTTGAAAAGAAAGGGTTTGATAATCGATAAAGTGAAATTGGGTTCACGTGAGATGCGATGAATTTTGGATCGGCGTAGTGAGGGGCAAGTGACGGTTGAGAGCATATTGTATTTTAGTTAGGTTGATTTGAGTTGGTTCCCTTCCCTAATGGACATATGAGTTGTTAAGGGTACTCTTGTAGGATTTTGATTCTCTTGGGTTGTAGAATGTCCATTCGTGATGAACGATCATTGTCTCTCGTGATATTCTATTGTACTCATTCATGCAAATCCATCGCATTTACTTATAGCTTGAGTATAGAATTCTCTACTGGGCTAGTGTAGCTCAACCTATCATCATTTTCAGGTACACCAGAAGGGTCTTGATTTCGAAGTGCATGGAGTGCTTGTCTGACATCATATCTTTTGGAAGCCGACATCGAGGAGTTACTCTAGTATCTTTTGTATATTTTTTTGAAAAAAATGAAATTGTAACTTCATTTAAACTCTTTTGACTTGGGAAGTCATGTAATCGCTAAACTTATCGTCTTTGAATTATTATGGAGAATTGGGCCGTGGTGCCAATATCGTAATTCCGTTAAACTTGAAGTATGGGAATCATTTTGGGGCATTATGATGTATTATTGCGATGGTCTTTCATTGAAAATATTACTATTATTATTATGTTGAAAATTCAGGACATGACAGCGCGGCGTGGTATGTCCAGCACAGTTGTTATTTTATTTTCTGAAAATGGTTCTTAAAGTCAAGACTTAACCAAAAGGGTTAAACCTGATGACAGAAGGGTCCCCTCAGGGCCAGGACAGGGCCTAACCCAAGGAAACTTAGTTTTTATCTTTGACCTTGAGCTCGATCGAAGATGGATGATGGAGGGTGAAGACAGATGACGAAGGACGTGAACGGGTGAGATTGGCTGAGGAAGAAAGGTGTGAGTGTGAGTGTGAGTGATTGTTGGGTATTTTGGTGGATGAAGTCTCAAAGTTAGTAAGAGACTAACTTTAATGGTGAGGAGAAAAATGGAGTAAAGGGCCTTGAGAATGTATTTTGGGAATAACACCTTCAAGACTTGGAAATGGAGAATGGGTGTAAAAGCAAGAAGAGAGAGAAAGGCTATGGAGCAAGAGTGCCAAAGGCCAAAGAAAAGCCAAGAAAAAGCTTCATTTCTCTTGAGTGGAGGGGTGTATTTATAGGCAAAGAGTCAAGAATTTTAAATTTCAAATGGTGGAGGTATTTTCTGGGCGGGCCAGAAGTGCATTTTCGGCTAAGCCATTTTGCAGCTATGCATAAAATGGGCGTGGCCGACAGCTTTTTGAGCCTGTCAGAACTTTTCCTGAAATATTGTGCGGTTTACCTTACAAAGTCGCACGGTGTAATAAGTTTTGTTACGCCGCGTGTTGCAGAAGTGTTGCGTGCGGCATTCCAAGTTCAGTTCAGGGCTTTTGGGCTTCTATGGGCTATCTGGGCTGAGATAATCCTTTATTCAAGCTCGCAAGGACATCGTTTCTTTTATTTCATCATCGGGACATTTAAAGAATCTCTGAGGTCCGGATTGGAGTTTCTACAACCGATTTAAAGAAACTTCCTAATGTGCTTTCCAACTACAAAAGATGTACATGAAGTTTGGAATAAGGCTTTCTATTCTGTTTATTCTATTTCTCTGGAGTATGTCACACCTCACATTCACAAGGAGGAAAACAAATAGAATCTATGCTAGGATGTCAACTTGTTTCTAACTTAAATTTAACCGCATAGTATAGTACTAGTCGGAAGTACCGTCACGTGATGCTCCAGATCACTCTAGAACCACCACACATTTACATGGGGGCCATACACTTGGTCATGGGTCCCACAAGAATGTATGGTGGTTCTAAAGCAATACAAAGTATCACGTGGCGGTGCTTCCGGCCGGACTGCTGAATAATTATACCATAGTATACAAATACCCAAACACAATTTGCTTTCCTACTCTAAAGATGATAAACTATATACTAGGGGATCAACCATAGAGCAATTCAACTTCATTCCTCAAACTTATGTACTCAAACTATGGTAAGTAGTAATATTTGCGGAGGTCAAGCTTGTGGAGCTCGTCTATTATTTGGCCAGTTCCCATTTTGGTCTATTCGTGCACCATGTACCTTTATGCATGGCTCATCAACTTTAGTAGCTTAATTGCTATGCTGTGTTTATTAATGTGCATTTGTAGTAGAATTATCTTTTGAAAAACACAAATACCAAATTTTATTAGCTAGGCATATGAATCCATCAGGTTCTTAACTCCCTTTTAACAATGAATCAATTAATGTGGAATGTGACCGTGTGAGAGTCTTGGGCCGTAACATGTGGAAGGTCAGAAAAAGAGAGTTAAAGTGTCGACTTAGCTAGGGCTGCAAATGAGATGAATTGAGTTGAGCTTAGGATGTTCAGCTTTGTTCGTTTAGTTCTTAAGCAAACTCGACCTGTTTGACGAACTCAGCTTGAGCCGAGCTTTCCTGGGTTTAAGTCGAACCGGTATATGTCAAACGTAATTTCTCCTAATAAAAAGAAGCAGCATTTTATAATTGGAAAAATCTTTTTGATGGAGCTTCCATAAACAGGGGATTACGAAGGTGAATTGCGTGCGTCCATTCCGGCTTTGGACGATCCGGATTTAAATGAAACTTCTCCGGGGAAGAGTTCAAATCTGGAAAAGTTTTATTTAAATTCAGACCGTCCAAAACCAGAACGGACGGTCTAGATTGCGCGGCTCCGTGAATGTCTTACGGTGTAGAGCTGTGTGGGATCTTGATCTTAGAACAATGCGCATCAGGCACCTACCCAAGCTTTGTTCCTATTGGAACCATGAATTTGGAATAAAAGAATATAAATGCTGTTTTATTTCCTTTTATTATATTATCCCTCATGGTCTCTTGACTTCATTGTTTACAGATATACCTTGGCTATTTTTTATCAGACTTGGCGATGATTGTTTGGCAATTTCTAGCTTTGGGTGGTTTGAAGTTCGTAAGTACAGAACTACAGAGATATCCTGTTTGTTGTTAAGATATTGTTTTACCGACTTCTAACTATGTTTGCCCGAGGGCATTTTTGCGGATTACAAAAAAAAAAAAAAAAAAAAACAGTGTTTTTTCTATTGAAATCTTGTAACTAGCATATCCTGGCTGCTTACATGTTTTGGGGTTTGGTGTCCATGGTTTTGGAATTAGGTAAGATATGGGTGATTATCTGGTTGCTGAACAATGTATGTATTTTGTAATAAGTTTTACACCATGGACTATCTATGTTCTTGATCTCCCTCTCCCTTGTAGCGGCCAAGCACAGGTTTACATACTAACGGTTCTCTTTACCGAGAGACCTTCTTTTATCAATTTAAGATGGTAAGTGAACATGATAGAGGTTCCTTTATTTACCTTTTCTTGACAATCTTGGCTCAGTGATGTGAGTACATATGCAGGTACTTGGATGTTGCTGGTCAGAAGAATTCTAAACTTTACACGTTCAATGGTGTTGAATTGGTCCTGATGTGGTTGGTAATGTCTACTGAAGCTCAAACTCTTGGTTCTTTGTGCTTAATTGTTGCTAAATGTTGAATACTTTCGCATGCTGAAATGCAAACAAATGGAGACAACAGAGGCTATACCCACTTGTAGGGTTTGGGAAACTGCAATTCAAAACCTAATTGAGGCAGATCTGAAGTTCCTGCACTTGTCCATCCTTCTTGTTATAACTAGAATACAATAAATAAATAATATAAATGGGATAATTGAAGATATCACTTTTATCAAATATATATTAACTCAAAATAAATACTTTTAAGTCTAAAGATATATGTGAATGGGTTGATAGCTATGTGTCAATGGATTGATGGGTTGGATTAAACTCAAATTTGGCCTTGTGCTTGATTTGGCATTATTTTACACGTATACGAAAAAATATCTCAATTGCTGAGGAATGAAATTCCTTATCTGTTGAGGAGGCTTGGCTTAGAAGCAGCATCACTAATTGTTGCAGCTCTGGAGAAGTATGAAGGCACTTGAGGGGGCTCTTGGATTTGCTAGACCTCAGAAGTGTTTCATCTTCCATATTTGTCAGCTACTTGTCTTTGTATGTTTTGGGACTTGGTACCGTTAAATTTTGGGTCATGAATTCATGTATGGAGATGATGAATGCTTCGTTCTCTTCTCAACTCAAAAAAAAATTTTCAAAAAATTCCCTTTAGATTCCTCCTAGATTCTCCTTACTTCTAACATTTCTCTCTCTATCTCTCTTCACTTATTACTCCTACTATTTTTCAAAAAACTTTTCAAAAATCAAACCAAACACAGCAGAAATGTGCGATTTAAGGTGAATGTTTCATTATAGTCCAATGGGTGCAAATTGTTTTCTGTGTTAAATTTTTCATTGGTGTGGCATAATAATATTGAGCTTCTTGAGAGCAAGCATGGCGCCGGCCTCACTTGCGTATAAAAAATGTTGACATATTTTGTTCTCTCTAGAATTTATGAGATCAGTGTACAAGTAATTGAAGATTTAGGTTGGGTAGTTTATACTTTTCTCAATTATGTGCCTTTTGAATGTATAGTGGTGACTCTTTTAACGGGAGTTCTAACTTTTGAAGATGAGTTCTAGAGTGAGAGACTCGATGCTTGATGTTGGCGTGACATAAGTTAGTGTGGTTTTTCCATTTTGTGATCCAGATGCCGAGGCCTTCCTCTTATTCTCACTATGTTGTTGTTCTTGTATCATTTTGCTCTTGGCAAACATCTAACCAAAAAATTACACTTCCAAATAGGAATCCTATTAAACAATATGAATCTAGCAAGGAAATTGATTTCAGCACTCCAAAAATTAATGGAGGGGCTCCAAAACTACGTCATTTTGTATATCAACACAGTTCAATTTTGGAGCCCCTCCATCAATTTTTGGAGTGCCAAAATCACAATCCATCTAGCAATAGCAAAACACAAATTGAATTTTCTCCGTGTAAACATGTTCAAAACAACAATACAATTTTGAACAGTTTTACGGAGCACGCGATTTGCACTGCGAAGCACGTCGCGTGACACTAGTACTAAAAAAAATCACGACGATGAAAAAAATCATGGCGATGAAAAAAATCATGACGATGAAGGGCCCAAAAGGAGCGTAGGTGGCAAACAGTAACTCCCAGGGAGGTGGAGTGATCGTTGCTTGGAGTGAGACTTTGTTTTTGCGTAAGCTCAAATGTCCCCGAGGATTCACTAATATATCGTGCTTGCCATTTATCACTCAATGGGGCTTACCCTTAATATTCCGACACTAGACAAGTTGCTCAATGGGGCCTTGCTCCATTGGCCACCTCATCTGAAGTTATTGGAGAAATTTTTCAGTGTCGAACAGGTATATCCCACGTGGTGCTCGCTTGGCACTCTCAAGTCGTCTGATGCACTTTTGAACGGTTCAAATTGAAATCTTCTCTCTCCTCTCATCCATCCTTTTTCTCTTTTCAAATTTGAGCCGTTCAAAATCGCATCGAACGGCTCGAATGTACCAAGCGGGCACCATGTGGTACCCACCCGGCACTGAAAAACTGTTAGCCGAGGATAATCCCTCTCTCATTTTGAACTCCACACACACACCCAGCAGGTGCCCCCATTGGGCCTATCCAATGCTAGCTCCACCACAAAACGAGAATTTAAAAACAACAAACTTTTGTTTAATCAATTATTTTTTTTTCAAATATCAAAAGAACTCGCTAATGTATAAACACTATTGATTTTTTTCAACCAATATACATTTTTTTAAAAGTTCTTGTTTTCCGAACCGGATAATCTTTTTAGAACGTGGGTGTGGCTAGTAATATTTTGTTTGTATTTTTCATTAGAGTTATTGGACAACTTGAATTTCCGCCAGTTGGGTTTTTGTTCAAAATGTGCAAGGATGAATTATCAATTATCCATGAACTGCAATCTTTCACTTGTTAAATGTAGATATTCACCATACGAAGTGCGTGTTCGCGATATTTTTTTATTTTCATTTTATAGATTTTTGAGATTCTTAAAATCTCAAAGTTAGGTTCGGGTAGCTTTTGAAATTCTATAACAAATTCTCGAAAACAGAATGAAATTCTTATAATCTCTATGTCGGAACAAACTGGTGTCTCAACTTCTACTAAAATCTGGAATTTAAATTCTGCAGTAGAATTTGAAATTAAAATTTTTGAGATTTATATCCACATCGACCATCGCAAACACGTATATTTAGCCTTGTTTAGCCATTAACATCAAAGGCCAAATTAGATCTAACTACCTTTGTTGTTAGTGGGTCTTGAATCTTGATTAATGAGGGCCTGAAGAGGAAATTATGTTACCATAGTATATGCTTGTTCATGTTATCCAACTGGGTATCCCAACTATATGCTTGATGGTCATGGGTGTTCGGGCCAACTTATGTGCCCTCAACTAATCCCCTCCCCAACCCCGTCAAAGGCATGCCATCTACGCCGGGACTAGGGAATTGACAAGAAACTACTTTCTTCTTGCCTGATCCCAAGAATCGAACCTGGTCAATTGTGTGAGAAGCAAAACCCACCACCAACTAAACCCTTGGGGCTAACTGGCTTTCCTTTTTTGAAAATCAAGAAACTTAAAGATGCATTACTTTATGAAAGACCTGATAAGAAGTTGATTTCATGGGAGTGCAGTGAAAGGAAATATGAAACGCATAATAACAACCAATACCCCAACTAGAATTTCTTCAAAATATATTGGGAAGGAATTTGATGTATTGGGAAGCAAGACCTGAGAGGAATTGAATTCAGGATTGCCATTGGAAGGTGCAAAGTTACACTTCTCAAAGCATATGTTATCTTTCCGAATGAATGCAGAACCACATCCATTGTCTTCTCCTCCATGCTGCATTCAATGCAATTCCTTCAATGTCCAACGTGCAAGCGATGATCCATCCTGGTGGAATCCTCAACACCCAACGGAGCTACCTAGCAAGCAAGCGACAAAAGTTATCAACCAAGCCCTCGACTTGTGTTCAGCTCGTTAAAAGCTACTTTAAGAGTCGTCTGTTCTGTAAGTGACAAAAGTTTGAAAATATCTCCAACCTCATTAGTTTTCCGAGCTCAGCCCGAAATGGATTGAAAAGTCTAATACCGCATAAAAAATCACTGGAATGATCTGCGCACATTCTTGAATATCATTAAGGTTTCAAACCAAGCTTGAAAACACCTGCTACCCGTCTCGTATGCAGTCCTACATGTAACATGATCCAAGGACTAATTCTTCATATAAAAAGTCTTACCCTACACCTATTTCGAGTCTTATGATTACTACTGTACTGATAACTACTATACGAACACGACACCCCAGGATTATGTACCTCCCTTTTCAGCTGCAGCACACTAATCAGCAGACCGGGGTGCTGAGGTAATGAAAAGGCCGAAGGGCTAGCCGAAAAAATGAGGTTCTGGGTTTGGCTGGTTGACTAGCCTAAAATGCCTAGCAATATGAGCTTAAAGTTCTAAACAGAATCCCAAACTAGACTAAATGATCAAATTAGTAACAACCAGGAAAAAAAATAGGCAAACTATGTTCATATACAGTTCCTTATATCCATGCATTTTCATTTTTCACCATTCTTACACGTCATTATCTTGAACATATATTTCAAATGCCATAAGCGTTTCTTTATTACATTACTTCACTTAGTGTTCTAAAAATCGGAATTAATTGGCAATTAATCACTGGTGGGGGGCCTATCCGACTAGATTTGACTAATTGCTATGCGCCGATAAACCACCAATTACTAATTGTCATGCGTCGATTAATCACCAATTACTAGGCCTCGAAGATGGTCCACCGCCCGACTAGTGCCTAGCGACTTGTAGAACATTGACTTCACTAGGTCCACACTATATGAGATTGGGAAGGTAATAAATACCAACCTTACCTGACTCTCTCTATATATACCCTTCACAAGCACCCCCTAAAAATCAAGAAAAAACATATAGCAACAACATTAGGGGGAGAGGAGAGAAAGTGCTCCCTACAAGCACCTATATTCTTGAATTCAATACATAACTCTAGGAAGACAAATGGAGAGGAGCAAGAAGCTCAAAATGTTACCCATTTTGGCATTGATGGTGGCAGCAGCTGCGGCGACAATCGAGCAAGACGAGAAGGATTGTGCGGACCAGCTGGCCAACCTGGCGGCTTGCATTCCGTTTGTGAGCGGCACCGCCAAGAAGCCGACACCGCAGTGTTGTGAGGACACCCAGAAAGTGAAGAGTGCGAAGCCCAAATGCCTGTGCGTTCTCATCAAGGAGAGCGCTGACCCGTCCATGGGCCTCCCTGTCAATACCACTTTGGCACTTGAAATGCCCTCCGCGTGCAACATTGATGCTAAAGTCTCAGATTGCCCCTGTAATTTCTCGAATTTATACTATACATTATTCCAGAGCAACTTTTTGATCTTTTCCCATGCACAGATTGAGTCCCTACTATGCATGGGATTTCACAACAAAAGCCACCCAAATAGGAAAATACCTGATTCCTCTCACTTACAGCAATCTAACTGTTGTTTAATAATCTGCAGCTTTGCTCAATCTCTCACCAGATTCACCAGATGCAAAGATATTCAAAACAGGTGCAGATTCAAGCACGAGCTCGGCAACAAATTCACAACCCACTCCTGCTTCATCTTCAACGGGTACTTCATCTTCTTCATCATCGGGTGGGACCGGTTCAAGATTGGACTCAAATGCAACTCCAAGTAGCAGTGGTGTGGGAAAATTGAGCGGAAGCTTGTTGGTGATGATCGGTTTGGCGTCTGTAGCATTGATATTCATTTGAGCTCCCAAAAGGTCCTCAGCATATGAATGGGCTAAACGACTGCGGAGATTTTAGTAGTTAGTTTATGGCTTTTAACAACTTCTTGCCTTTCATCTCCCTAATAACAAAATAAGATCTACGCCACTGGTCTTGTGTCGTGTCGTGTTGATGTTTATTGATTATATGATAAGGTTTTGCAAGCTACAAAGCATTTTTCTTGGAATAAATAAGAAGTAAAACTTAGATGCTGCAAAAAATGACTGTATAAGCAAGAAGCATACCTGTAAAAGTTGGCCAGTAAGATAATAAGCACCTTAACACAATCTTCAACAAATTATGGCAGTCTAAACGATACCATGTAGAATACCCGATCAAGAATTGAATGCAATCTCGAACAAAATTCAGCAGTCCAAACAATGCCCAATCAAGAATATAGCTAGTTACGTGCCACTGCAAGAAGACTGCTTCAAGGACACAAATATGTGAATGTAAGAGAATGCAAACCAAATTGGCGAAGCACGATTTTACGGATTAACCGGATGCAGATAAAGGTTATTCAAACTCCCAAACGCAACGCGAACTCAGTGGCCCTACTAATAGTCGCCCACTAGATCTTTGCCACTGATTTGGTACATGAATGTTGCTAAATAAGAAAATACCTTGGGAATCCGTGAATAGGCAACCCTAGAAATCCGCATATTAGCGAAAGCAATGGCATCCGCACCAATTGTAAAGAACAATTCTAAATATTCATTCACTATTTCTCAGAAAACTCATGTACAGTCCCTTAAGCAGGTTCCACCAGAAGATAACTACAAGATAAAATAAGATTACAAACAATATTTCCGAATAGATAAATTGACCACTAAACAATCTCCTTATAACTACAGAGTAGCCCGTGGGTGATCCTTCATGGTCTAGTCATTCAAAATGCGTGCAACTTTGAGAAGGCTTTTCATTCTTGATAAACAGTCGTTCAAGCCTGATTAACTGAAAAGGAACATGTAGGATTAATCCCTATTCAAGCCTTCATCCATTCACCAATTCCAGACAACAGCAAGCCATATTCACAGTGTTCTATTATCAATGTTTGATCTTGAAGAAGCAAGAAATTACTATTATACAAGCATGACAAAGAATTTCGATTTTGCTCAACTATGCAACCCTGATTCAGCGGCCCAAAAACTAGGGCAAGAATCAGTTGTAAACAATTAAAAGAGCAAGTTGAGTCCACAAACTGATCACATTTGGAGTACCCTCTCTTTTGTACTTCACATTTCGGGCTGGAATCAGCAATAGATCATGAATTCCCTCTGTCACCAATCTCGAATTTACATAGAGGACAGGATGCATTGATCTTCAGCCATTTATCTATGCACTTTGTATGAAAGAAATGAGAGCAAGGCAATTCTTTCACCTCATCATTATGTGAGTAACTTGCCAAACATATGCAACACACCTGAAAGTTCCAAAGCATTTGCGATTGGTCAAAACAAGACAACCGCAAAAGATATAAAAACTAATCAAAGTAGAGATGGCAACAGATGTTACATGAACTAGAGTACGGATGCTCATCCAAGCATCAAACTTTTCCTGAACTTAAATCCTAGGATATCCGGACACATCCAAGGGCCAAACCTTCCTAAACTTAAATTTTAGGATATAATGAGTCCAAAAGTTAGACATGTGAAGCGGGACACATCCTCAACACTCAATTGAATTATATATTATACAATAATCTTGAATAAGATCTTAGATAGTATATAAAAAAGGCACTTGAAATAAGGCGTAATTATACAGAAAATGTCTATTTTCCATCCATATAAAAGGTTGAAAATGATTCTTTTCTAACTAACATGAGCCTCTTATTTGTCATGTATCCTCTAATTAATAGCATCCCAGTACAAAATTGAGTATGGATATCAAACACATATCCACGCCATTCCCAAGTTTGGAGTTTCCTATAGGAGTACTTCCATACATTTAGAAACAGAGATGGAAACAAAGAAGGTTACCTAATGCAGTGGGAGAACCTCAATATTTTTACAACCTCAGCACATGAATTACTGAAGATTAATGCAACAGGCAAAACTTAACTTACTTAATGTCTAAATTCCAACCCCGAGGAAGGGAATACGACATCGGTTACGTGACGCATGGATGTATAAGAAAAGAAGCCTATGTTTTGATTCGAAACTTCATAAAACAAGGCACGCTACTTTTTGTCAATTCTTGAACTGAGAACAAATGAACATTATGAATAAGCACTCAAGATCTTACAGCATCTTCTTCTGAGATTATGCGTTCTCTTTCTGTACCGGCTGCCACAAACCCACCATCATCAACTCCTGGAGCACTGTCTCCGCTGCTCTGGGTCTTTTTATTCTTTGATTTGAATTTATGCGTTGGCAAAGCATTAATAGTTTCTTCAGAAGCCCCTCTCATTCGAATCAAATTATCACGGACACCGAGGATAGAAGCAATACAAGGCAAACAGCAGCAAATCATTGAGCATAAAAAGAATGGCAAGGCGTACCCAATGCTGCTAATCGTAAGGAACACTATGCATAACCTGCAAAGAAATCAGTAAATATGCCAGAAAAGTAAAAGGTGAGCAAAGACAATATTTTTGCAGGTCAGCAATAGAAACCTGTACAAATTGGGAGCATCAGAAGATGATGAATGCCCTCCAAAGATCCATACATTGCCAACAACAAACCAAATTGCAAAGAAGCAATCCAAGGCCATCTTTAAGTGGTCCATCATCGCACCGAGCCTACTAAGAAGAAACCAACTCATTGGTAAACCAAAAAGATAACATATTAAACATTGAAAAACCTTGTGCAAAGCACATACTAACGTTTAACAAACAGGGCCAATTTAAGTTAAAAGGCATAAAAACTGTCAAAAGCCAATGATTTCTTAGGTAACATGTGCTTGTTAAGGATGTCTGCTTTGCGCTTTAAGTGGGTGATGGTGAATGTTTTGTTGGGAGGCGGGTGGGATGACATTGATCTGAATTGTCCTGCTTGTTGCCCATTTGTAAAGGTTTGTTCTTAAAAGGTTCCATTAAATGTCTACACCCATGGACTATGAAAGATATTTCAAACTGAATTGTACTTTGGTCTGGCTCTTCATACTCACAGATGCATGGATTAAAAAAATGTTGAAGTCTTAGCTGCAGCAGAGAGCCTAATGTTAACACACAAACAAAAGCACAATGGAAGCCCGGGAAAAGCTGGAAAGAGTACAAGCATACGCAAAATTGCATCAGAATGTGTGAAACGTGCATAAGGAATCCCACTAGTTTGGCATTTTCTTTTTGCCACGCGTCAAGCCCAATGGGTGGTCAATAGCTGGAACGTTATACAAATTAATCACCAATGTTATGGCGTACAATAAACTGCAAAGGAGGTATAGCATCAAAGAATGAAACATAAGCTAATAACTTTTGATGGATAACAGTTGTATAACATATCCAACTAGCCAAGATTTGCTTAAAACTGCAACCAACTGAACAAAACAGCTCGTCAGTCAAGCTACTAAACCACATTGACTCAAAACTAGTAAAGTCTTACATTCTATGTACTATAAGCTTGGAATTCGATGTCTCATAAGCAACATATGGGGAGAAGCATTACCTAGCATTTGGAACTCTCACTGTCTGACCATTCCAAGAACCTGAAGATGTAGTCTGACCACCCTCCGTTTCAGAGGACCGAGCTACAGAGATAGCAATGAAATACTTAGGTAATAACTCAAAGTTCCAAAAAAGGAATTGCAACATATTATGGTGGAGATAGAACTGTAGCGGCTAGTTCAGTACCTTGGTTTTGGTGAAGATAACGCCAGTAGATTATAGGAAGGCTTGCAGTACTCCCAACTGCATAACCCACAATCCAAGCCAACAAACGAGTTTGCGAGTACTCTTTTGTTGATACAGACAAAACAAAAATGGCTGCAATAATTTGGCCTACAGTGAATACTAGCTGAATCCAAAGCCACAAGACGACATTAAATGGGCTCCAACGACGACGACCAGACCCTTCCCCTCCTCTTGCAACTGAAGACCTTCTAGAGTTTGATCCATTCAGCGGAGATGGAGGCAATTGAGGAACGAGGAGGGGAACAGTACTTGACATTCTAACATCATGATGAGGCATATTGGAGCCACTCGAAGAACCATTACGACATGAGCTAGATGAGGAAGCACCACAAGCTCTTTCGATGTCAATAACGTGCCCCGGATGTTCATTGTTTTGTTGAGGCTCCACAAGCAGAGGGTATCTATCAGTTGGGTTTTTGATCCTTGGTTCTGGAGTGGATACTTCCATCTTTTTCAACCGATATTTAAGTGGACAAAAATAAGTGGTACAAATATGAAGATGAGATTGCCCGTGTCTGCATAAAGACTGTCAAAAGTGTTGTATTTGAATGACACAACAAATGGCAGCTCAATGTCTAAAGAACCTAAATAAAATTGTTGTTTAAGAAGCTAACCTAGGAACAGAAAAACATAAATGCTCTTGTACCACGTAAATTCCCTAATTGTCCCAAAAGCTGAAGATTTCAAAAAGGCTCCAACAATGAATGTCAAGCCCAAACTTCATTCCGAATCCAAGTAACAATACTTCTAGCACAACTCATGTTTACCAACACACACACACACACTAGTGGATGCTTTCATACACTACGGAGTTACACTCTAAGAGTGTAACCATTGCCCAATTCTAAACAAAGAAAAATGAAATAAGGGCTAATCAAGATTTTATTTTTAAAATGGCAGATTTCTCAAACACACACACACACACACACACACACACACTAGTGGATGCTTTCACACCTACAGAGTACACTCTTAAGTGGGTAATCATAGCCCAACACTAAAGATAGAAAAGCAACATTAGGGCTAATCATGAATTTAATTTTGATATGGCAAATTTTTCAGGCACCAAACAGACATTAAACAACCAATCAAAACCAAAAAACGGAACCCAAACACTCCAAAACCTAAATGGTCGTTACAAACATCAAAAACCACCACTAGATTGAGCTAAACACATAAAATCAAAGTTTCAAACCTCAACTTCAGTATACACAACAACAAGAACAATAACAAAACTCATCTAGTTCCCAATCATTGGAGGTATGCGCGGGAAGGATTGGAAACGGACCTTACTTTGGGCAATACACATGTACAAAGTGACTGAAACAGTGCCCCCTTACCTCCAAGAACCAAGCAGCTAAAGCGACGTTTGGTGGCGGAACCATGTCTCAAAGATGAAAGGCATCAAAGACGGCAGGCCTATAGACTCAATTTCGGAATAAAAATCCAATTTCTGGCAACTTTCTCAGCTCCCAAACGGAAACCAAGTAGAAAGCAAACGAAGCTGGAAACACCCAACCTCAACACCTAATTTAAAACACTCTCGAGCAAGTCAAATGACGCAACATATGCTATGCAATAATTTCATGCGACATTTGAGTAATGCGATCACAAAACTGAAACAAATAGCAGGAAAATTAAAACCCATTTGAGTAATCAGACGATTGAATTTGAAACATAGGAAATTTACCATTAATTACTCGATCGTCGATATTTTCTCATGCTTTCAGCTCTTCCGTCAAGTTTCATCGATCATTTTCGTCTTCGGAATTGAGCGCGGAGGAGACTCGGACACATGTGATGTGGAGTAACAAAAGAGGTGGTTTATCTACGGAGCGGCTGTAAATAGAATTTTTGCGGAGGAGGACGATCTCATCCATCCGTCTCCGAAATTAACGGTTCTGATTTCGTGAAAAAACCGTCAAATTTTATTAAAATTTGAATCGTCCTAAACACTTTGAACGCACGAGATTCACCATCGTAAACAGTAATTCACGGATAGCTCAATGAAGAAGATATTCTCGTAATAAAAAAGACAATATTCCAATCGTCCATCTCAATAATAGTCCAAATTTTAAAGAAAAATTCCCGGGACGAGTGGTTTCTTCCGGGGCACAGTTTTTTAGCCACCACAACTCCTCTTCTCCCTTCCACTCCCTCCTGGGATCCATACCCCTGCACTACGGCGGGAGAAGAAGGCATGATACTATTCCGATTCATTTTCTTTGTTTTTTCCTTTTTTTCTTCCGTCTTTCCAAATCAACGATTTTTCGTCTGATCTGTAAGAGTTTTGTCTCTCATTTTACAGGAGTTGTTAGCTGCTTCGTCTTTGGACGAATTTTCTCAACAGATTGAGTTCTCTCAATCAAAATTGTTTCATAACGATATATGTGCTTTAACGTTCTATAATTACACGATATCTTTAGCGGGGCAATTCGTGGCGGCTTAATAGATATGTAGTTCTTGAGAATTCATTGGTGCACTCATCCTTAGTTGGAGTGCATCTGATCGTCTGGGTATTTGGTGTATTTATCCTCAACTTTGCACTTTTTCTCGTTTGAGACTCCTAATTAGATGTTAGGAAGTTTAAAAGTGTCGATATTGCGTCAGGTCATGCTTGGGTTAGGATGAAAGATATCGATTGCCTTGTAATTTACTCGTTTTTATATGTTAGACGATTAGTTTGGTTTTGTCTAAGTTCTTTGTAATGATCTCCGCTTTGTAAGTGCAGCGTTTATCAATACAATTTTCTCATTTTTGACAAATAAATAAATAAATTGAGGTTTTGAAATAACATAAAGGGAAATTTATAGAAATGGTCCTCCTAGTTTCACCTAAGTCTCATTTTCGTCCTTCAAGTATCAATTGCAACTCTTTTGACCTTCAAGTTTGGTTTTCGAACTAATTTGGTCCAATTGATAACGTCTGTCAGCCAAACTGGATGGGATAAATCAAATTGAGGGCAGACGTCATCAATTGGACCAATTTGGAACGAACTGCAACGTCCAAACTATCATCAATCTGATTTTTTCCGTCCAGTGTGGTTGACAGAAGTTATCAATATGACCAATTTGGTACGAAAACTAAACTTGAAGGTCAAAAGAGTTGTAATTGATATTTAGATGACGAAAATGAGATTTGGATGAAACTAAGAGAACCATTTATATAAACTAAGAGGATCATAATTTGTCTCTGACCCTAAAGAAGTCACCGCCCCAATCTCCCTCCTTTCCCTCCCCCAGGGTTTTACACCCTAATGGGTGACGGGTGGGGAGGGATTTCTCTCCCTCATGGGGTTTTTTCGTCTCTTATTCTTAGATCTCAGAGGTTTTCTCTCGTTCCCCCTTCACCCCCATCCTCCTCCTCCCTAAACCACCATCCTTCGCCCCTCCTCCCCCTCTTCCGTCGTATAGTTTGACGGCTTTTGGAGGCAGTGCCTTAGATACCGTGGTCGCCGAAGGCATCCTCCTTCTGCCGAAGTGGGAGATCTAGGTTGGTGAATGAAATCTGCTTCAATTTCATTACCAGTTTTTCTCTTCTTCTTTTTTCTGGTTCTCTTCTTTGGTGTCTCCTATGTGGAATTTCTTCTCGTTTGTGGGGCTTCTATCATCCATGTATTAGTGTTGTTGGTTATTTTCTGTAGTGCTCCATCTCTGTTATAATAAGGTGGACGATATAATAAGGTGGACAATTGCAGACATCAACAGGATCAGCCCTTTAATATGTACTCACCACATTTTACTTGTCCTTTGGTATGTATGTATGTAGTATGTACCGTTTGCTTTTCGAAGGATGCCATTTCGACTACGTAACGCTGCAGCTACTTTTCAGAGATGCATACTCAGAATTAATTTTTAGTGACATGGTGGAACCATTTTTAAAAGTATTCATGGATGACTTTTTTTATATTTGGCAATTCATTTATGACCTTTTTTTTTTTTTTTTATCACATTTACAGAAAAGTCTCAGCTAGGTGTGAAGAAAAAAAATAAAAAAGGCTTGCGTTAAATTGAGAGAAGTGTCAATTTATGGTTACTTCAAGAATCGTAATTGGCCACATAGTCTCAAGCCGGGGAATAGAAGTGGACAAGGCACCAGCCACTCTTGTCGGGGATATATAGCTCGGAGACATAGAACACAAACGCGTTCATTTGCAGCTTATACCTCCGCCCCCATCCGTGCTATTGCCATTGGACATTCAGTTGTGCTGGAGCATGCAGGGATTCACACAAAAAGGTCAGAAGCAACTTGCAAATATCGAATCCCGGTAAACAAGCTTCTCAAGCTCTCCTGTTGCACTCTACCGTTTGATGGGATTAAACACAGGAATGTTTGGTTGATTAATTGTGTTAGAAAAGTGAATTGCCAAGAACCTTGCTTTCATTGGTGTGTGTAAAACGAAGACTTAACAAACCTTTATATAGGTTCACTTATAAGACTTGAAGACTAAGAAACCTAAACAACTTAGGAAAATACGCATAACGAGAAAACATAAATAGATGCCTAGTCTAAACATGAAACACAATAATAAAACCTAGAAAACATGATACTCCCTCCGTCCCTTATTTATAGTCCAGTATTTCATTTTGGGCTGTCCCTTAATAAGTGTCCATTTTGTAAAGTTAGTGGGTAAAAGTTTGTATATTGTCTATTTTGTCCCTAAAAAGTAGATTCCATTTTGAAAAGTTAGTAAGTAAAAGTGTAATGATGATGGGTAAGTAGGAAAAAGTGGAGGAAAAAGTTGATGTGAAAGGTATAATGATGATATCTTTTTAATAAGTTGGAGTTACGAAACATGACATTTAAAAAGGGACGGATGGAGTAACATAATATTTCCTAGCATTATTCCAACAATGCAAATTGTGAGGATTTTAGGGCAATAATTGTAGTATTAGAGAAAAGTCTAAAACCAAAATCCTCAACCAAACAAGCTTGCTTTTGGGTGAAATAGTACATAACAAATCTGGGCGAAAGTGATCTTCTTGGAAAATGCTATCTAAGGACAGAAGATCATATGTAAAAGGTAAATCGATATTCGAAAAAAGTGTATTGATGATATCTATGAGAATATATTAATATCTGTAAGCTATGTACTAAAATCGAAAGTTATTTGGCATTATTTGCATACCATCCTGTGCCTATTAGACGGAGGTTAACAAGATCTAGTAATATTTGAAGTTTTTACTCTTATTGGATCTAAGATTGGAAAAAGTAAAGAAAAAGAAGGCACTCTAAATGTCACAAAAGGTTAGATAAGGTCCCCTTAGAGAATATTGCACAAGATTTGGGATTAGCATATGTAATAGTTGAATTTTTTTTCGAGTTGACGCTTGATATGAGACTTTAGAAATGGATGATCAACCAAATTGGTACTAGTGTGACTGCTTAACTAGTTTTTATCTTGATTTGAGTTGAACGATGGATTTAAAGTTGTGACATTGTCATTGAAGTGATAATATTTGCATGTATAGTTCTTCCCACTTATGTTTGGGTAGTGATCGCTTGTAAAAAAAAAAAACTCAGCAAAAGAAAATTTTATAAATCTTTGAAAAAGATTACAAAGATTTAACAGATCATAGACACACCGGCGAAACGCTAACAGATCACTTGTACAACTTGCCATTTGCATGAGCACGCTTACATTCATGATATGAGATTTGAAACTTGTTCTTCATATACGTACTCTTGATGTCTTGCCCCGAGTCGAATGCCTTGTACATGAGTGACTCTTCCAAAAAAGCGAAAAATGAAATAATAGTTGCATGCTTTTTGACTTCTCAATTAGTAACCGGGCCCCTTGCGTCAAACTAAAGCCCAAACCCGAAAGATAGAATTGGGGTTTGGGCTAGCCTAGATTTCAACGGGCTCAAATGGGCTTTGGACAGGTTTTGAGCCATTGAGCCAAATTTACTAGGGCTGAAACCGGTTCGGTTCGGTTCTTGGACGTTTTTGTGCGAACCAGTTCGGTTCGGTTCGGGAGGTTCACTGAACCGAACCGGTTATATTGATCCCGGTTCGGTTCGGTGTCGGTTCGGTTCGGTTCGGGGCCGGTTCGGTTCGGTTCAGGAATTCGGTTCGGTTCGGGAAAAAACAATTAATATATATATATTTATTAAAATATATTAAAAAATATTTAATATATTTAAAAAATATTTAATATATATATATATATTAAGAAATTTAAAAAATATTTAATATATATATTAAAATATATTTAAAAATATTTAATATATATATATATTAAGAAATTTAAAAAATATTTAATATATATATTAAAATATATTTAAAAATATTTAATATATATATATTAAACCGGTTCGGTTCGGAACTGGTTCGGTTCGGTTCGGTTCGCTGGAAATTTTCAAGAACCGAGAACCGAACCGGTTTCAGAAATTTTTAACATCTAAGAACCGAACCGGTTCGGTTCGGTTTGATTCGGTTCGGTTCGGTTCGATTCGGCAATTCGGTTCGGTTCGGTCGGTTTTTTGTACACCCCTAAAATTTACACTCCTTTGGACAAGAAAGTAAGACCCTTTTAGGCTTAGGCAAGCTATTTGAAAATCATGGACTAATGAGCTCGAGTTTACAAATGCGGAAGCCCAAGTTTCATAGGGTTCTAGAGCTTTCGTTAGTTAGCTATAATAGAAACAAGTGTGAACACAATCTTTAGGATGCCTTTAGGATAAAATGGTTAGAAAAATAAGATTCTGCATTTATTTATACAGATTGAAAATTGAAGCACTTTATTTTTTAAGACAAGTTATATATTAAAAAATATGATAAAAGAATAAAATACTCTAATTTTCAATCCGTTTGAACTGGTGGCTCTACGAGTCTCGTTAGTTAATTCTAAGGGAGACAAGTGTCAACATAATTTTTAGAGCTTGGGTTGGGGTTGGGGTTGGTGTCACGACCCGAATTTTTAACATAATTTAATAATACATTTTAATTAAAAGACCACACTAGTCGTACATATTACCCAAAAGAGTTTCCCACCTGTTTAAATTACAGACAAGTCCCCCAGTTCAGTAGAAAATACACTTTGGCACCATGGCCCAAATTAGCTTAAATACAGTACAACACGTACGGTTCATTACAAACGTCCTTGTCAAAAGATATTCATGATTGGTTAGTTACAAAACCATCTTGATCAAAAGTTAAACTATTACAAGATGAAAAAGTAACTAAAAGTGATAAGCTTCCAAAAAGTCATTCACATCCCAAGCACGCATTGCATGATGCTACTGTCCGACGTTAGAACCTGAAAAGAAGGATTTTGTTGAGCTACAATAGCCCAGTAGAAAAATCTTTACCAATTCTATATGTAAGCGTGATGAAATGTGCAGGTGAAATGAAGGTAAGGAGTTACAGCTCAAACTATGGAAACTTGTGATTCAAGGGTATCCCAACATTTAATATGATCATCCTAACACATGCCTATAGCTCAATGTACTACCAAGTCCTCACGATGTCAAACGACTCAAATAACCTCGACACTTCTCACTATCGCTATTCCCCCTTTCGGTATTTCCACCCCTTGCGTTACCGTACAATACCACGAGGATTACCATGTTACCACCCCTTGCGTCACGGTGATCCCAAATGACTCGGGTCACCGTATTACCACCCCTTGCGTTACGGGACCGACTAAGTCTTCGTATTACCACCCCTTGCGTTACGAGACTCCCTAAATTAACTCCTGACACAAACGGCCACTTTTTCACTCAAAGAACATGCCAACGATATCACAATTATGCCATAAATGTTCGTAATTAATCAAACACTCACAAGTTGCATCTTATTAACATTTTAACCAAGTAAACCATTATTCACCCTTATTAACGGTAGATCGACGGATCAAGGACAACATCAATGGATCATAGGAAATCAAGTGAACATGTTAGGGTGTGGGCAGCATGCCCTGGAATTTCCGGATTCCAAAATGCAAGGGCCCAGATCGAGGGAGCGCGAGCGGAAAAGAGGCAAGCGCTCGCAAAATACAGAGTCGCCACTGCTCAAGGTCCGGACACCCAAGGAACCGTCAGATTTCAAGCACTGGCCTACTGCTTGATTTGAAAAAGTGAAGGCACCGATCCGTCATAACCATATCTGGGTTCGGGAGCCAGGTTACGAGAGGAAGGGTTTTAAGGCACCCTCTCGCCCAATCCGAGATCGGGTCTCTACTTAGACATTTTGTGAAAACTTTGTGATTCTTCTTCTTCTTTAATCATTTTTTAGCTAGTTAGGGCGGGGGAACAGTTAATCGGGGATTAAAACGTAACAAGTTTTCAAGATGTGATTGAATACAGTATGGATGGATGGCAAAATATGAAATGGGATAAAACCCTACCCTCTGATGAAAGATGAACCAAGCTGCTCAAGAATGAGTGTAACACATGATAGCCACCTTTGCATGCATGGAACTACGTGCATGCAAAGACAACAATCGCGCGAGACACTTACTCCTCGCGCGAAGGTTTATCTCTCACCACAGGTTGAATTTTATCCTCCGGGCTCTGGAAGGACGAGTGCACACCCAAGGCAAACCAAGCGGTTTATATAGACCAAAAGTAAGTAATTAAGACTAATTATTACAAGCAGGAACTAAACAAATTGAAATATAACCCTAAACAGTGGGGTATCAAAACAAAGGCCAAGGGCCATACTTTGCTCATGCAAGGGCGACTCTTGGAAATCGAGAGGACCATCGCGCGAGGCGTGAGTCCCTCGCTACGAGTATCCCGACCGGACTTCCAGGGTTGCTTTGCATGTTCCGAGCTCAGCGCAGATCGGATACAACGAAGCATCCCAACAAAGTAAATAAGCAATAAAAGTCTAGTCTATTTGTTTTAACATGCAAAACAGTGATCTAAAAGGCTTACAAAGCTGTAAAATAAATAACAACATGAAAAACAAGAAAACCTAGCATCCCCAAACCCCACGAGGACTGTCGCGCGAGACAGTGGACTGTCGCGCGCGTATGTGAGTCACTCGCGCGAGGGTATGCTTGAACCAATTTCTTGTAACTCTGCTGACTTTAGGACCAGAACTGGTATTGATTACCAATCCTGGCCCTGACAGCCCCCCTCAGGGATCAAAACAGTAAGCAGTAAAAGGTGTTTATACCTTTGCTTGGAAGGTTTTGGAAAGGTTTGAACAATTCGAGAAGCTTGTGATGGAAAATGGAGAGAAGAAAGGTATAGGATATGAGCTAGAGTTGAGAGCCTTTGTGCTTGCAAGGATTCTCAATCTCCCAAACTTTCCAGTTGGTGAATTTTGTGACTTAGTGCCCCTTTCAAAGGAAGAACAAGGGGATATTTATAGGAGAAGCCAAGGGCCAAGGGTGGTGGCAAACACCCCATAGGACCAAACTTGGTGGCTAAGCTTGGTGAAAAGGTGATGGGAAGGGTTGTGTGAGGTTGTGTTCCCAAGGCCCCTGCCACTGTCCTGTGGAGAAAAGCGGGGTTCAAACCTGTAGCCCCCTCGGCAAGCAACCAAGTGGGTGGCAAAAGGTGAAAGGGACCCTAGGACCATCGCGCGAGGCAGTGAGACTCTCGCGAGTGTTCCACCAGCGCGCGTGGGTCAACAATCAAATGTTTGACTTTGACCACACCTGAACAAAGAGGACACGCAGCGAGGAGTGACTTCACGGCGAGGGTCAAGGGCAGACCCAGAGTTGACTGATTTTTATTTTTCTTTTAAAAGGGTTAAAAGGGTTCAAGAGGGGGTCCGCACACACCGAGTTCAAACCTTTCCAACCTTAAGACTTTCCGATCCGGTTCATCATCGGGAATCAAATACCATAAGTAAAGCAATCTGGAAGCCCAGTTGGGGTGTCTACAGAGAGCCCTCTTTGACGGCACTTGAAGCACCATTGACTTGGTACAAGTAACGCCAAAGAATTCTAGACACCCTCAAGGCAATCCAGAGCAGAACATAGTAAAGTAGATAAACATACTTACAGAACCTGATTGGTGGAATGGACGTGTGATCCATTGCCAGGGATGGAAGTAGAAGTGGACGATTGCATTGCCGCTTGTTGATCGAATTTGGGACAGGACAGGCTGTCGCTGCAGATTGGACGGGACAGGTCGTCGTTGCTGGGGATCAAGCTATCCTCGGCACAAAGTATTCCAACAAACCCGGGTAGGTCGTGTCAGGCGAGTTAAATTCCATCTGTTGGGAATCGAGAGCCAATCTCCTTATCAAAGACCATCAGAGGCAGAGCAATAAGCCTGCTTTGGAAGATGCACTTGCGGCTAGGCGAGGGTGATTGTCATTCGAGAGCCGAGCCAAGGCAGGCTCTCTGGGAACAATCGATTCGCGGATGAACGGACCATTGGACGATAATTTGATCGTCGTTGTGGATTGAATTTTGACAGGACTGGCTGTCGTGAAGGCGGACGGAGAGATCAAAGTGCTGAATGATCAAACCACTGAGGGATTTTGACAGGACCGGCTGTCGTGAAGGAGGACGGGGAGATCAATGTGCGGAATGATCAAGCCGTTGCAATCTGGATAGGAAGATCATCAGTATAAATGATCGAGCCGTTGCAGACAGGATGGAAGGATCATCAGTATAAATGATCGAACTGTTGAAGACTGGATGGGTATAAATGATCAAACCGTTGCAGTCAGGGTG
The DNA here is from genome assembly GCA_025413875.1 of Rhododendron molle. NCBI lineage: Eukaryota > Viridiplantae > Streptophyta > Magnoliopsida > Ericales > Ericaceae > Rhododendron > Rhododendron molle. Next base: position 10,897,506 of record CM046388.1, on the reverse strand, counting down.
GAAGGATCATCAGTATAAATGATCAAACCGTTGAAGACTGGATGTGTATAAATGATCATCAGTATAAATGATCAAACCGTTGCAGTCAGGGTGGAAGGATCATCAGTATAAATGATCGAACCGTTGAAGACTGGATGGGTATAAATGATCATCAGTATAAATGATCAAACCGTTGCAGTCAGGGTGGAAGGATCATCAGTATAAACGATCGAACCGTTGAAGACTGGATGGGTATAAATGATCATCAGTATAAATGATCAAACCGCTGCATCAGGGTGGAAGGATCATCAGTATAAATGATCAAACCGTTGAAGACTGGATGGGTATAAATGATCATCAGTATAAATGATCAAACCGTTGCAGTCAGGGTGGAAGGATCATCAGTATAAATGATCGAACCGTTGAAGACTGGATGGGTATAAATGATCATCAGTATAAATGATCAAACCGTTGCAGTCAGGGTGGAAGGATCATCAGTATAAATGATCGAACCGTTGAAAATTGGACAGGACCGGCTGTCGTTGATTGAGACGGGCAGATCGGTGTGCACAATGATCAGGCCGTTGAAAATTGGACAGAACCGGCTGTCGTTGAGTTGAAGCGGGCAGATCGCTATACAAAGTGATCAAGCCGTTGAAGATGGACAGGACCGGCTGTCGTTGAGTTGAAGCGGGCAGATCGCTATACAAAGTGATCAAGCCGTTGAAGATGGACAGGACCGGCTGTCGTTGAGTTGATCCAAGTAGCACAAGCAGTGGTTATCCTTGATAATAAGATGGATAGAGACAAGGTGGACTGCAGCTGGGGAGGAATTGGTGATAACTGCTGATTGGGCCTCAGGCCTGAATTTACCTGCGCGCGCTAGTATAGGTCGCAGGCTTGACGGTTGCCATGGAAAACGAGAAAGGAAAGCGGCGTCTGACACCCCACTCACAGCTGCATTATCCCAAAGAAGCGGTTCCGGCCGTAGTTACAAAAGTGACCAGGCAACAGGCATGATCCCCAAAAATCCTGTTTACTTGCTGCCTTTGATACTGGACAGGCGTGCTTTGACACTTAATAGAATTTTCCTGCTTTCAACATTTGATACACAATATGCAATGATGTGTAAATAAATGCATAATTTTGAAAATGCAGATGCAAGCTAAGCGGCTCTAAAAGGACAACGACGCTAAGTTTTACCATCGAAGCTTCATTCTTGTACTATCGACACTTACGAGATGCGCACTCAGATAGTTAGACATTGAGCGGGCAAGCGTGCCTCTTGATATTTAGCAATGAGATTGGGCTGCATGCCCCTTTCTTCGATGCTTGGCCAGATGAGCCCCAGAAATGCTTTGTTTGGCCTTGGGCGAGATACCACTCACGCATGAGATTTCCACAGCTTGTGGATTACAAGAGCTAGGGTAGCACATGTAAAATTGCACTTTCTAGCCGCTAATATCTGATTTGCATTGACAGGTGACTGAATTGACACAGACATGCGCACATGTACGGACTCGCCTAGCTCGAACGAAAAGGAGAAAGAGTCCCATGGTACAATGCGAACCCTTAGGCACATAGAACATGATGAAATTTTGGGCATTCTTGGGCCAAAACTCACAACATTCTTAAACAGGTGAAACTGACACTTACGAAAGCGCAAAAAGTACAAAGACCTGTACAAACAAAATCGAGAAAAGCATCCCGATATTACAATTGATTGAAAAACTAGAAAAATGCCGCAAAGATGGACATAAGACGCAAAAGATGACTCATATAGGCCCGGACTGAAAGACACCCCCATGCGGTCACATTAAGTCCATATGACTTGCATGGTATGACAAGACTTGGCAAAGCCCTGGAACAACGTTCGAGGGCGTGATCGACTCTGCATTTGGAAATGAAAGAGCACGTCACGGGATGAAGTCAATCACGAATCACTTGAACAAACGCCTTTGCGATTACTTACATCGAGACTTCGCTAAACTTAGAATAAACCGTGAGCCATTAGGCTTCTAGCATTTCGTTACTGTTTTGATGCTTCAAATATTTTTAAGACTTTATGCTCAGCCTGTAAATGAAGAAGCAATTTGCAATAAAATTGAAAGACAAAGGGTTTCCCCCTTCGATTCCTTCATCGCAAGATTGATCTTCGATCCTCTCCAACCTTTGATGTGTACCAAGATGTCAACCATGGATCTAATTGATAGATTTGTGACCGAGTCTCAAAGAGAGACTGCCTACGTATCCCAAGCTAGGGAATCAGGTCAAAACGTAGTTCAGGCTAAGGGTTAACTCTCGAGTATTTACCTCTCCTTTTGTGCTCTAACTTTTGCCTAGTACCGCCCATTCGGGTTTTCGGTCTAGCGAGCTTTGAATATTGCCTATTACTTTTGCCTAAACCGCCTTCATAGGTTTTCGGTCTAGCAGGCTGCTCTAACTTTTGCTTGGAACTGCCCACCCTTGGGGTTTTTTAGCCCAACGAGCTTCTCTCTGGGAAAAGTAACTTTTGAATTGATCCAAGTTGACCATGGTATTGAATTTGTTGCCATTGAGGTCATCGATCTTTGGCCGCAGCCCCAGGTACAACGGCTTTAATGACATAGAGTCAAAAGTGCTTCAGTTGACATGCCTTACTCCGGGCCATTTTGTGCATTTTCTCATTTGTACTCGGCGGAACACCACTGTTGTTGCTTTTGAACATGGTATGAGGCCCGGAGCCTTCTTGAGCTTCTGTTTTCTGGATTGGCACCCGGTAGCAAGGGGTTTGATGCTTTTTTATCTCAGGATTAACGCCAAGCGAGTCTTTGATGAGACCACGCCAAGACGTTGACACTTGTCTGACCGGGTCTGATGCTCCTCTGGGAACAGTTCTTGGACCAACTTTGAACCTTTCAGGAGGTTATACTTGTCTTTCAAGTTTATCGAAAATTACTTCTTCTTTTAATAGGCTGAGCATGCCTTTTATCTTCCCTTTCGGCGAGGGAACACATTTCGGATGATCCCATCGAAATCTATCCGTTCGTCGTCAGGGTCGACACAGTTTATATAAAAGCCAACTAAGTACTAAGAAACAAGACAATGCATATCATAAAAACCCTCGGGGTTTGCCAAGTAGCAGACTCAAGACTTGAAACAAAAGCTACGACGTGGAGGGCCAAAAGGCACGAACTCCGACTCAGAGCTAGACTTTAGACAAACGCAAAAGACTCTGTGTCAGACTCAGACATATCGCCAATGCAAACTAGACGCGGTTTTGAAAACGCAATATTTAAAAAGCTACCCATAGCTTTTACAAAAGAGGTAAGATCCAGCGGGCGTCAGGCCCAAGCAACAGCACTTCGGCTTCCTTTGGCTTCTCGACCAAACCTACTCGATGCTCCTTTGATCAATGGACCTCAGCTAGTCAATCTTTTTATTTGCAAGCCCCTCATCACTGTCAATCCAGATATCAGCAGTGAAAACCTCATTCACGCAAACAGCGGCCAGCAGCCTGTCCTCAGGCTCGGACAGGATGGATGTAGCCGGCTTGGAGTTCGAGTTGATTTGAGTGGAGTTGATAGTTATCTGACCAACCAGAGGGTCAGACCCGTGTTGAGGCAAGGGGTTAGAAGTGAGGTTGGACTTCGGTGAAACTTGAAATGTGCCATTGTCAATTAGGTCTTGAATCTCATGTCTAAGACGATAGCAGTTATCAGTGAGATGGCCAGGCATTTGGTGGAAGGCACAGAAATGGTTGGCGTTGTAGTTGGCCGGTAGGACTTTGGGTGGAGAAGTTGGGGTCAAAGACTTGAGATGCCCAGATTGGAAAAGCTGCTCCATTACTGTGGATAGAGATGCCTCGAAGACAGAGAAACTCCGGGGTTGGGTTCGGGCTCGGAAGCTTTGAGTGTTTTGAACCTGATTGACATCGGCTGTTGATGGAGGTGGGGTTGTGATGGTGCCACAATCGATGAGATCTTGAATGGCATGTCGAAGCCGGAAGCAGGCATTGGTGGAATGACCAGGCATTTGATGGTAGGTGCAGTAGAGGTTATGCTTGAATTTGGGTGATGGATTTTTGGGTAGAGGAGTTGGATTGAGGGGTTTGATGGCACCAGCATCAAGGAGCTTCTCATAAACTGAGGCCAAAGGTGCCGAGAAGCATGAGAAAGTCCTTGGTGGGTTCCGGCGAACAGATTGAGAATTCAAAGTGGAACCCCTGTTTGCTTTGCAATCGCACCACATTGCCTCATCAACAGGATGCATTCTTTCGCCTTCGGGGTTGAAATCATCACTAAGCATGTCTTCCCTTTCGGCAATGGTTGTGAATAAGGACCCAGCATCCTCCTTTGGGAAGGTCCTGGCCTCATGAAACTCAGCCAGGTCTTTGAACATGTCCTTTGGGCACAACTTGATCCCAATCGCAGAAGCGTGGCAGGCTTGAGAGAGTTCTTTGACTTGTCCGATATCTGGTTGTCGGGTTGTAGAGGTAGAGAGGCCAACGAGTCCTTGGACCATAATCATCTGTTTGTCCATCTTGTGACCCAATTCCTCTACAGCTTTCCTGAGCTCAGCCAGCTCCATTTGTGCTGCCATTCTGAATTACTGAACAAGGTAGGCGATATAACCTTGGAAGCGAAGGTGTAACAGCCCCAACAGACTCTTCTAAATAGGTTTGGCTCTTATCTTCGGTATCATCCGACGATGCAATGACCCAAAGCTTCGGACAGTAAAGTAATGAAAGCTCAGTGATGTCCTTTCAGCAGTTTATTGAAAGAATTGAAAGAATGAAAATGCACAGGTCATCGTTGTCAGTGTCAGCCCTAGACTCTAGAAAATAGAGACAAATCTGTCTTACGATGTTCGGATGCTGCTAAAATCCTCAGATTTCTTTTCGAGGGTGTATCCTTTGAATAGATCAAACTGATCCTAAGAGATGCCAAAACAGACTAAATCTTTGGTTAGTCCCTTTTGAAGATTCGACTTTGAACTTGAAACAACTCGGTATTGATGGTGTGACACCTTTACCGGGGTGGCTTCAGCGACAACGCGCGTTAGCCGGGCGGTGTACGTGCTTAGCACGATAACCAAAATGACATCAATATCACGACATTAATACTTTGTGGTTTCTTGTTTTCGATTGAATCCTCAACCGGGCACAAGCCAAGGATTTAATAAGATTTGATTTTTCGAAGTCTCGCTAACCTAAGGACTTTAAGAATTAACAACATGTACCATCGAGATGCACGACTCTTCATTGGGTCTAGTAGCGTCCAAATTAGCATAAGACAGACTCGAAAGCGAGAGACAACCTAGAAGTCGCCCTAAACATGCTCTTATGCAAAATAACATGTATGTATGTACAGTTCCAGAGACAAGTTTGCCTCACAAGTTTCAGACGTTGCCAGAATCCTCAGAATTCTTTTCGGCGATTTGTCCTTGAGTAGATCGACAGATCCTAAAAGATGTCAAAATGGACTAAATCTTCGACTAGTCCTTTTTGAAGATTCAACTTTGAATTAGAAACAACTCGGCATTGATGACATGGCACCTTAACCTCGAACAACGTGGTGTATAGTGACAACGCACTTCAACCTAGGTGGCGCCAGTGACACGGCATCAATACTTTGTTGTTCCTAATTGTCGGTTGAATCCTCAATTAGGCATGAGCTGAGGATTTAGCAAATTTTGATTTCTCAAAGTCTCATTGAACTAAGGACTTTGAAATGACAACGAACATTCAACAGAATGAATGACTCCTCATCGGGTCCAACAACGTCTTAGATAAATGTAAGACAAACTCGAAAGAAAGAATCGCCTAAGCATGCTCCTATGCAAAGCAGTGTATGTACAGTGCATGTGATAGGAAAGCGAATAACACGTAGGCGGTATATAGGGTTAGATGCAAGTAGATCCTACCCTGTAGGTACCTGTCCTAATTTGGAGAGTTCTAATGCTTTGTATATGCAAAGGCCGGTTTTGGTTCGTAACAGGTTCCTCGGACTAGGGCCACAGATATACCTCCCGTCGCCCGCGATATCGCTGAGCAACAGTCAAACGGTAGCATGACCCATCATTGTCGAAGGTTGTTGGTCATTCGGGGTCCCCGGGTTCCGGTAAACCGTGCCGGATTGCCAAAACGATCCAACGAGGCTTATCTCACATCGATGCACATGAAATGCTAGAAATTGAGGAAGAAGAAGAAGAATCACAAAATCACAAAAATGCCTTTTCAAGCTCGGCTCACTTTATTTAGTCCATCTTTAGAGTAAACTACGCAAGTGAACAATCGAAAAAGTCCCAGATTAGATTGGCCGGACACGGGATCCTGTTAAATCACCATTCCAACCTTCGGCAGCGCGAAACTCACCGTTTTGACAGACTTTTAAGGGATTGTTCACAAACGTATTAAACTCTAAGCATGGATTAATATTGGTTCGATTTCTCCCCAGCAGAGTCGCCACTGTGGGCAGCATGCCCTGGAATTTCCGGATTCCAAAATGCAAGGGCCCAGATCGAGGGAGCGCGAAAAGATTAAGAGAAAATAACGAGTAAAGCTGGGGAGCCATTGTAGGGAGGTAATCCCAAACAGGTACAAAGAGTGGCCGAACACGTGGTACGTGGGGCCGAGAATCAATATAGTTAGAGTATCCGCCGTGCAGTACGGTGAACGGCAGTAAGGGCTGGGGGCACGAAAGGTCCCAGGTCCAAGATACCCGAGCAGGGGTATGGTTCAAAGAGCAAGGGTATTTGTTGGACCAGTCTCGTGATAAGGGGTCCAGTGATATGAGAAATCATTGGTCGAGAGGGTCTGTTCGGCAACGAGGCCGAATAAGAGTCGCAACTGGAGAAGGTGCCAGGAGGCGCCCCAGAGTGGTCCAGAAATGGAAATTCCAATAAGGAAACGAGATCTGAGGTGATTCCCAACGAGAATGGGATGAGCGGCCAGCTTTGGGAAGAGTGCCTAAATGGTCTAAAAGGAAATGCGTAGTTATGGGAATGAGAATCCCTGATATTCTAGGTTCCCTTTACGAGAAAGGAAACTTAGGACAGCAAGATGGCTTGGATAGTAAGTAGACATGGGTCTATAAATATGAGGTAAACCTAGAGGTAAAGGCACGCAATTCCTGGTTATTTGATTACTTCCTCCCGAGAATTAGGGTTTTCACTAGTACGAGATACTAACTTTGGCATCGGAGGCCTTTGCCACGAGAAGGCAAGGTGCGCTCACCCATTGTTTGTTTTACTGAGGCTCAACTCGGCGGTGTGGTAGGGTTCCAGTGTAAGAACGAGAAGTAGCCGTTACGATCAAGGTGTCTGTTTGGAGGCCTTTTTCGTTTTCCTGCACTAACAATTGGCGCCGTCTGTGGGAACCCAAAAAGGTCCCTTCCAAAAAGCGACCATGGTGGAGGAAGATCCAAAGACCCGATTGACCCGAATAATCTGGCCGAGGAGGGAGGTGACAAGTCCCCGCCGGATTCTCCAAGAAAACCCGATGGCGGAAGCGGCTGGGAGGACCACTTAGTAAGGACCGCCCCTGGCAGCCCATGGCGACTCCAAAAACAAAGACGGACGGACGGGAACGAGATCCACGAGAAGGAGTAAGTCCCGCCGTGAGAGAGAGTCGGTGGCACGTTGAAAAGCGTGCATAGCCGGGAAGATATCCTGGACAAAAGAGGCGAGGAGATAGAAGAGTGCGCTTCGCGATTAAAAGCGAGTATGAGATTCAACGATTCGCGAGAAGATACGAGAACATCAGAGGATTACGGGCTTTCACGAAGGAAGTCGAGAAAGAAAGGTTGGATATGGTGGAGTATAGTAGAGAGCTTCTTCACGAAAGAGAAGAAGCAGGAGCCTCACTCCGAAACGACCGAGGGCTACTTCACGAAAAGGAGAAGCAGAGGCGAGGCCCCTCCCAGGAAGGAGGGGGGAAGCACCACAGGGGACAGGCACGGAGACCCGATTCCAGGGAAAGGAATAATGCCACCACGCTAAGGTATCGGAGGAAGGACCATGTCTCAGACGAGAAGCAAAGACGTAGAGCCCTCAAGAACATAGCAACTTCTCCTTTTGCAAAGAGATTGCAGGAGGCAAGGTTGCCGGCGAGGGTTAAACACGGGCGTTTATCTGTCTGAAACCAATGCAGAACCCGGTGGCGCACATCTGACATTACGCGGCGATGTTTATGCACGGTGATGACGCAATCATGTGTAAGATGTTCCCATCTAGTTTGGGAAAAGTGGCCTATCATGGTTCCATAAGTTGGGGCGAACACCATACGGGGATGGAGACAGTTGGCGAGGAGTTCCCTGCTCGGTTCCTTACGAGCCGGAAACCACCCAAAACTTTTGAGAGTCTCTCGGCTATGAAGCAAGGAGAGAGTGAGCCAATCAGGGATTACGCCAAGAAGTATTGGGAGACTTTCAACGAGATTGAAAGTTGCGGTGAAGAAATGCGCAATAGCGTTCAAAAGCCGGGCTACCTGCTCGGGAGAGGCTGCGAAAGTCCTCAAACATGAGTCCGGTGAGCACGTTGGCAAAGCTGATGGAGCGGATTGAGCAGCACGCCAGGAACGAGGATGACATACTACGGGAAGACGGCAAGCTAAGTGCCGAGCAAGTCAAGGGACCCGCAAAGAAGGCGGATAAACCCGAACCCAAGACTTACAAAGAAAGAAAGGAGCACGGGCAGACTAAGAGAGAGTCGTACCGAGAAAAGCACGTCCCTGATCCGAAGTCGTTCTTCTCGGTGACAACGGTTTGGAAAGAACCGATTTATCGGATTCTTTATCGAATAAAGAACCGCCCATACTTTAAATGGCCCCCACGGCTGGAGGGTGACAAAGATGCAAGAAGGGCTACGAGTCAGCACTGCAGTTACCACAAAGACTGGGGGCACATGACAGAGGATTGCGAGATGTTTAAATAGCATCTTGATGACCTGGTCTCCCGTGGGTACTTGAAAGAGTTTATCCAAGAGGAGCACAGGGGCGCCGAGAAAGCGATGGAACTGGATTACGAGCAAAATCCAAGGGGCGTAATCCATATGATACATGGGTTGGCCACACCTTATACGAGAAATGAGGTGAGATTACTCCAGAGGCGGGTGAAACACGACCAGCACGTGATGCGGTTGGGAAAGAAACGGGGACGTGAAGCGGAAGGGTGCAACGAAGGCATAGTCTTCACGGATGAGGACCTGGGAGGAGTCCAGGTGTCGCACAACGACGCTCTTGTCATAACCCTACGAATTGGGGAGTATGACATAGAGAGGATCCTGGTGGATTCAGGAAGTTGCACCGAGGTGCTCTACTACGACGCATTCAAGAAGCTGGGATTGACACAGGCGGACTTGTTACAGTCAGTAACCCCGTTGGTCGGGTTTAGTGCGGGAGCAGTTTGGCCATTGGGTAAGGTAACCCTTCCTGTTCGGGCAGGAACAGTGGTGCTCAAAACCGATTTTTGGTGGTGGATGTGCCGTCTTCCTATAACGCGATTATAGGAAGGACCTGGCTGCATAAGATGAGGGCGGTTCTCCACCTACCATCGGATGGTGAAGTTTCCAGGATCCAATGGGATCGAAAGAATAAAGGGGAACCGGCCCAACAGTGCTTGGTCTCTATAATCAAGAAGGCGCCCAAGGCAACTAGTGCAAACCGTCGAGGTTGACAACCAGCCGACCATCGAGGTGTCGGAGGGAATTCGGCCGAGAAGGTGGTGGAAGGATTGAAGAAAATCCGGATCAACGAGAATGATCCATAAAGGTATTTCCTGATCGGGGAAAACTGTGCAAAGAAGAAGAGGAGGAGTTGGTGAAGTTCCTCGGAGAACACGTTGATGTGTTTGCTTGGGTACCAGGGGATAGGGTGGATGCAAGCGTGATTTGCCACCACCTGAAGGTAGACCCACAACACAAGCCGTGATGCAAAAGAAGAGAAGATCTGCCATACAGCACGTGGACGCTGTCATCGAAGAGGTAGACCGCTTGCTCGAGGCAAAGGCGATCCGAGAAGTGTATTACCCGGAGTGGTTGTCTAACACGGTAGTGGTGAAAAAGAAGAATGGGAAGTGGCGAGTTTGCGTCGACTTCACAGATCTAAACAAGGCCTGTCAAAGGCGGTTTTCCCGCTCAGGATAGATCAGTTGGTGGATGCAACAGCTTGGTATGGGCGTATGAGTTTTCTGGACGCCTATCGAGGATATCACCAGATAGCTATATACGGTCCCGATCAAGGAGAAGACGTCCTTTATCACACCACTGGTCTTTATTCTGATGTCATGCCGCTTTGGTACGAGGCAGCTGGAGCAACTTATCGAGAGATTAGCAACGATTATGCTAAAGAATCCTGCTCGGCAAGACCATGGAGGTATACATAGAGCGACATGGTGGTTAAAAGCAAGGAGAGACGGGAACATCGACGATCTGAAAGAAGCTTTTGAGATATTGAGAGAATAAGCTGAAGCTCAACGCCTCGAAATGTGCCTTTGGAGTAAGTGGGAAGTTTCTGGGCCACTTGGTGACCATTAGAGGATAGAGGCGAATCTGATCAAATCACAGCCTTACAGAAGCTTCAAAGTCAAAGGACCACGAAGGAGGTCCAGGGGTTAACAGGGATGGCGGCAGCTCTTACTTGAGTTCATCGATCGTTCGAGTGACAAATGCAGGCCTTTCTTTCAGTTGTTAAAAAAGAGAAGGTTACGAATGGGGCGCAGAATGTGAGCAAGCATTCCAAGACCTGAAGAAGTACTTGGCTGAGTCGCACTTCTATCCACTCCCGAGCTTGGTGAGACCTTGACCTTGTACTTAGCGGTATCTGAACATGCTGTAAGCGCGGTCTTACTAAGGAACAAGGGATCCGAGAAATTCCTGTCTATTACGTGAGCAAGACGTTCTTCGGACGCTTGAAAGCAGGTATCCGCCACTTGAGAAGTTTCGGTCCTGGCGCCAGGCGGCGGCTAGGAAGTTGCCCCATTACTTCCAAAGTCACAAAGTGGTGGTTTACACAGAGTTCCCGTTGAAGTCGTTGCTCCGAAAGGCCGATTTCTCGGGACGAATATCGACCTGGTCAGTGGAATTAAGCCAGTATGATATTGACTATCAGCCGCGCACGGCAGTTAAGGGGCAGGTTTTGGCAGATTTCGTGGCAGAGTTTTCTCCCACAGTTCCTCCACTGCCTCCTACGAGAAAGGAGCAGTTGGTTGAGCAATCAGCCGAGAAGAAAAAGGCAACCGCCGAGCAGGACCCTTTGGAATGGAAGCTTTTTGTTGATGGGTCCGCATGCAATACCGGATCTGGAATTGGAGTGGTACTCTTCCCTCCTGAAGGAGTTATGATCGAGTTGTCGTTACGCCTAGGTTTCAGCGCGTCAAACAACGTGGCGGAGTACGAGGCACTCCTAGCCGGGTTACGGAGCGCAAAAGCCTTGAAGGTAGAAAGAATTCGAGTATTCTGTGATTCACAACTCGTGGTGAATCACCGTCCGGGAGTACGAGGCCGGAATGAGAAGATGGCGACCTACGTGAAGCGACCAAGGATTTGCTTGATACCTTCGAGAAGGTACACATCGAGCAGATAAGCTCGGCGGAACGCCCACGCCGACCACCGCTTGGTTGGCGCCGTGGCCAACAGAGTTCAAGAGGAAGGTGGCGGTGGACTTCTTGCCGAGCCGAGTGTTGGGAGAAGTGTGGAATTGGTCTTGGACGTGAACCAAGGACCAAGTTGGATGGATCCAATAGTGGAGTTCCTACGAGATGGGATACTCCCCACAGACAAAAAAGAGGCTCACAAAATAAAGACGAAATCTGCGAGATTTTGGCTATCACCAGAGGGGAAGTTGTACAGGAAGTCCTTCACTGGACCGTACCTGCTTTGTGTGCATCCCGAGATGGTGCAAAAATTTCTCCACGAGATACATGAGGGAACGTGTGGGAGTCATGCAGGTGGGAGATCCATCGCTCACCGAGCAATCACACAGGGTTATTGGTGGCCACACATGCAAGAAGATGCGAAGGTGTATGTGAAAATCTGTGAGAAGTGTCAGAAGTTCTCACCAATGATCCGAACACCAGCCGAAGATCTGGTGCCCTTGACAAGTCCTTGGCCATTTGCGCAGTGGGAATGGACATCGTGGGTCCACTCCACAAGGCTACTGGGAGCAGGAAGTTCTGTTGGTAGCAACGGACTATTTTACCAAGTGGATTGAAGCGGAACCATCTGGCAAAAATCACAGAACCCATGATAGAAAAGTTCGTGGTGGAAGAACATCATCACTCGATTTGGAGTTCCTTATTCACTGATTACGGATAAGGGTCACAGTTCGAAAAAGTTCAAGGCTTTTGTGCCCAATATGGAATAAGGAACTACTATTCCACCCCAGCCTACCCACAGAGCAATGGGAGGCAGAGGCGTCCAACAAAACCATACTTGACGGGATCAAGAAGCGGTTGGACAAAGCAAAAGGCAAGTGACCCGACGAATTGCCAGGTCCTGTGGGCACACCGAACAACTCCTGGGAGGTCTACAGGAGAGACCCCTATTCACTAGCGTATGGAACAGGGCTATTATTCCATTGGAGGTTGGTTTGCCGACCAACGGGACCACATTGGTGGAAAGTGGGGCAAATGACAGAGCCCTGGAAATCGAAATGGACCTCGCCGAGGAGAGGAGAGAACGAGCCTTGGTGCACCTGGCTTCGTACCAAGAGCAGCCGATGAAAAGCTACAAATGTTGTCCACTCCACGTAGAATTTGGTGTTGGAGACCTTGTGTTAAGAAAGGTGCTCGGCAACACCAAAGTGGCCAACGAGGGCAAGTTGGGGGCTAATTGGGAGGGCCCGTATCGAGTTACAGAGGTTGTGGGCATAGGGGCATATCGACTGGCAGACCTAGACGGGAACCGGTACCAAGGCCCTGGAATGTTCACAACTTGAGGAAGTTCTACGTGTAAAGAACTTCGTTTCGCTTTTATTCTGTTTTAGATGCACATCGTGATTGTGTGGGAATTACGAATAAAATTCCCTTGTGTTTCGTTTTACTAGTTGCAAGGGGCATAACACCCCTTGAGTTTTTGAATTATGAATAAAATTCCGGATTTTGGTAAACAAACACGCTTTTTTACGAGTTTTTCTTTGTTATGCCTAAAATGCGAAGTCAAGCTTATGACCTTAGTCCTCACGCCCGTATTGGGGAAGCAGAGGTATAGGGTAATGAATGGAATTTCGAATATTTCAAAATCGAGCCAAGTACCTAATATACTTGTTTATTTGCTCGGCACGAATACACTCGAATTGAGCCAAGTACTGAATATACTTGTCGCTTGTTCGGCACTGAATACACCTGCACTTATGTTAATGCACGAATACGCTTAACTGCTTGCTCAGTCTGAATACACCTTAATTGAGCCAAGTACGAATATACTTGTTCCGCTTGCTCGGCACTGAATACACCCAGGAATTTTGTCAAATCTGAATACACTTAATCGTTTGTTCGGCATGAATACACCCGTAATTATGTTAAGTCTGAATACGCTTCAGCTGTTTGCTCAGTCTGAATACACCCATAATTGAGCCAATGCGAATATACTTGTGCGCTTGCTCAGATGAATACACCTGCATTATGTCAAGTACGAATACACTTAACCGTTTGTTCGGGTACGAACATACCCAGAATCGAGCCAAGTGTAGGTATACTTAAGCGATTGCTCGGGCACGAAAACGCCCAGAAAGCATATGAGAATATGCATACTGTCCTCAAACACGAATATGTTTGGAATAATCTCAAGTGCAAATAGGTTTGTTTACTTGTATGCGGGCATACCCACAACAGAGTCTGGGTATGAGCAAACCCAGGATCACTAGGTCCAAATACGAACACATTTGGGTAACCTAAGAATGGAAGCTTCCAAGCACGAAGCATTTGAGCTGCATACGTGAACATGCAATAATATCTAAAGTCCGGGAAACTTGAAGACTGCTAAAGCATCATTTAAAGGTACGAGAAACCTACAACAGTTAAGAAGTGAACACGATTGGACCATCAACAGGCACGATGAGGCCTGGGGAGCATACGTGAGTATGCGTAAAAGCTAGGTACGAAGACGCTTAGCATGACAAACGCTGGCCAAGAGATGGCCACCTGCATAGATAAAGGCCACAAAGGGCCAGGCAGAGCTAAGAGTTTGGGCCGCGAAGGACCAGCCGAACATAAAGGACCACGAAGGGCCAAAACCAGCAAAATTAAAGTGTTTGGAAATGTATCAGGTGCCACGCAGGGCAAAACCAATGGCCACGCAGGGCCAGTCAAAAAACTGTTCAGAAGAAGTTCCAATTGTTGTTAAAAACGAAGAGTCCAACTTACTCTTCGTTTGTCAGATCTTGGATGGTAGTTGCAGAGGTTGGAGCAGTTGAAGAGGCTGAGATTGTTGCATCGTCCACAGCGGTGCCAGGTTCAGACGGACCGCCACCAGCTTCCTTCTGGCCAGTGTTGGTCGCTTCCGGCCTTGGTCACGCACTTCATTGTTCGGGACGTTGTTAAGCTCCTGTCTGTGCTGTCCTCCTCCTCCACAACCTCTTCCGGCTCCTCGATGGCCGCTGGGTGCCCTAAGGTCAATCTCAATCCACAGGGTAGAAGACTCTGGAGCACCAGATTTTCGGAGGCAAGCTAGCCAGCCACTTCAAAGACCTGGTCTTGGATCCCAGGCATTTGGTCCGGTAGCTCTCAGTAGCCACACGGATCCCTTCATTGTAGCCCCGCTGCAGTAGGAGGCCTTGGCTTGCTTTTACTCGCCTCCACCCGCAGAGTCCGGATTGAGGTCGCCCTCAAGCACCTTCTAGCTTGCTCCTCAACTCGTCCGAAAGCCCGCGGCTTGATTTCTCTCTCTCCAAATTTAACGATGGTGTTCTCAGAAGCTTAGCGTTTTCCACTTGCCGCCTGCACGTTGAGGCTCGATCGCCAAGTTTACGTGCCATGGCCACTCATCTTCTGCATTGACCGGATATTTTTGAACACGAAGCAACATCATGCAGACAGGAATAACGATCTAAAAACATCAGCAGACAAGGATGAACGTGACAGGATTACCTTTAGCACCGTGGCTCATGAATGAGCCAAGGAGATTGTCCGGGGAGCAGGATCACTTTTTGCATGTCCTCAGGAAGCATGAATGCCTGGACAAGCAGAAGTGGCCGTACCTCGAGTCCACATCGCCACGGATCGTGGATCGCCGCCGCCATGGGTGAATTGTGGAGCCCATAGGGGTGTTGGAGGTGCGGCTGGGAGCTGGGCTGTCCAACAGAGGAGGCTTCCAACCGTGGGACGCTTGTCCCCTGGTGGTCGGCCTCAATTTCTGAGAAAGCTGGAGGGGCGTCGAGTTGAGCTGGGCCACAGCGACCATGAGAAGGCGCTGGGCTCTGAACGTCCGCGGCCACGAGATGTGCCGCGCCCCGCCCACGGCCAGCCCCTGGGATATTGAGGAGGCTGCCGAGGTCGATCGGTTGCTGCATCTCGTGAGGAGGGGGAGACGGAGAGTAACCACTTAGATGTGGAGGTTTCTTCGGCGAGTTGGATTGGCTCGCTGGGCAGAGGAGGGGTCCGAGAGCGCCTTCTCGTTGCTTGGGCTGTTGAGCTGGAGGATCGGGGATGATGGGATTATCGGTGCTTTCGGATTAAATCGGTCGATGAATCCGCCAGACGATGCACGGTAGCTCGTAAGAATCTGCGCTGCTCTTGCTCGGCGGCCGACCAAGCACGTGCCTTGCCCGTTGAAAGCAAGTGCACGGTTGATATCGGTGACGTGGACCTGGGGGTGATGATGGCGCGCCCTGGTTGACGTTCGATGTTGCAAATACAAGAAAAATTGGCAGTTAGTGAAAGCAAAAAGAAGACGGTGCAAAACGAAATTTTGCTCGGCAATAAAGTTCTACGAGAAAGGGACTAACGTGGGGTGCCAAATCTGTGCGGCGCGTGAAAGCCGATGACCCTACCATCTTCATCCCTGGGCTCGAAATTCCCTGTGACGATGAGGAAGTCATCATCGTCTCCTCGGGCAGAGTCAGGCAGCTCTAGCACGAGCCTTTTTCTAGAATTCCTACTCTTGAGGTAGTAGGTCAGGGCATCCTTGGTTCTGGAAATACTATACAGGTGGTGTATGTCGTGCAAACCTAAGGATGTGCCTAGCATTTGATTCAGGGCGTTGATGCCCATAACGACCCTAAAGAAGTTGGCTGAAACTTGCATAGGGGATAGTCTATAGTGGGCTAAAACCTGGCGGCAAAGCTGGTGCCAGGAAACTGACGCCGCCTTCAACCACGGCGACGCACAGGAATGTGAAAAGTATCGTTATCGAAACTCTCGCGAATGGCGTTTCCAGAGGCTAGTGTGGTGGCCACGTTGTCAGGAATCTCGTAACGAGATCTGAACTCAGCCATCCGCTGAGGGGTGTCGCAATGACTACGAAATCTACCCATACTGAGAATTATGGGTATAGGTTTCCTAAAAAGAGAAATGGGTACAAGGAACCCTAAAGGGACTGTGATAGTTCTAAATTGACGATGAAGGCTGAGCAGAAAGGGGGAATAAGAACTTACGAACGGGAAGAACCCTAGAATCGGAATGAAACCCTGAGATGCGAACGGTGCTTCAACGGCGGGAGCACTTGGGCGTGTTCTCTGCAGAGGGAAGATGGAAAGAGAAAAGTGGGGTTTGAAATGGGGATGAAAACCAAAGTATACCCCAGCAAAAGGGGGTGACGTATGAGAAACGTCACCCCAGACGCTGCTTGGGCGCTTCCATTCCCGAAATGTCTGCCAAGATTTAATACGGGCAAGACAGAGCATGCCGCGTGTAAAGGTGTTAGGTGGAAAAGCCGTAGACTAAACGACGAGACATTTGGGTTGGGCTAAATGATGAGTTTGCACCAAGTACGAGAAACATAGGTGCAGGAGCAAAGGACGAGAACCTTGCTCGGAGTTCTGGAGCTTTGCTCGTCATATTAAGAGAAAATAACGAGTAAAGCTGGGGAGCCATTGTAGGGAGGTAATCCCAAACAAGTACAAAGAGTGCCCGAACACGTGGTACGTGGGGCCGAGAATCAATATAGTTAGAGTATCCGCCGTGCATGTACGGTGAACGGCAGTAAGGGCTGGGGGCACAAAAGGTCCCAGGTCCACGATACCCGAGCAGGGGTATGGTTCAAAGAGCAAGGGTATTTGTTGGACCAGTCTCGTGATAAGGGGTCCAGTGATATGAGAAATCATTGGTCCAGAGGGTCTGTTCGGCAACGAGAAGGCCGAACAGTAGCTGCAATTTGGAGAAGGTGCCAGGAGGCGCTCCATAGTGGTCCAGAAATGGAAATATCCAGTAAGGAAACGAGATCTGAGGTGATTCCCAACGAGAATGGGATGAACGGCCAGCTTTGGGAAGAGTGCCTAAATGGTCTAAAAGGAAATGCGCAGTTATGGGAATGAGAATCCCTGATATTCTAGGTTCCCTTTACGAGAAAGGAAACTTAGGGCAGCAAGATGGCTTGGATAGCAAGTAGACGTGGGTCTATAAATATGAGGTAAACCTAGAGGTAAAGGTACGCAATTCCTGGTTATTTGATTACTTCCTACTGAGAATTAGGGTTTTCACTAGTACGAGATACTAACTTTGGCATCGGAGGGCCTTTGCCACGAGAAGGCAAAGGTGCGCTCACCCATTGTTTGTTTTACAGGCTCAACTCCGGCGGTGTGGTAGGGTTCCGGTGTAAGAACGAGAAGTAGCCGTTACGATCAAGGTGCTGTTTGGAGGCCTTTTTCGTTTTCTGCACTTACAACACCCAAGGAACCGTATTTCGAAGCACCTGCCGCGCTGTTTGATTTGAAAAAGTGAAGGCACCAGTCCGTCATAACCATATCTGGGTTCGGGAGCCAGGTTACGAGAGGGGAAGGGTTTTAAGGCACCCCTCTCGCCCAATCCGGAGATCGGTCTCTACTTAGACATTTTGTGAAAACTTTGTGATTCTTCTTCTTCTTTAATCATTTTTTAGCCAGTTAGGGCGGGGGAACAGTTAATCGGGGATTAAAACTGTAACAAGTTTGCAAGATGTGATTGAATACAGTATGGATGGATGGCAAAATATGAAATGGGATAAAACCCTACCCTCTGATGAAAGATGAACCAAGCTGCTCAAGAATGAGTGTAACACATGATAGCCACCTTTGCATGCATGGATCTACGTGCATGCAAAGACAACAATCGCGCGATACACTTACTCCCTCGCGCGAGGGTTCATACCTCACCACAGGTTGAATTTTATCCCCTTCTGGGCTCTGGAAGGACCAGTGCACACCCAGGGGGCAAACCAAGCAGTTTATATAGACTGAAAGTAAGTAATTAAGACTAATTATTACAAACAGGAACTAAACAAATTGAAATACAACCCCTAAACAGTGGGGGTATCAAAACAAAGGCCAAGGGCCAAACTGCTCATGCAAGGGCAGCTATTGGAAATCAGAGGACCGTCGCGCGAGACAGTGAGTCCCTCGCGCGAGTATCCCGACTGGACTTCCAGGAATTGCTTTGCATGTTCTGAGCTCTGGCACAGATCCAGATACAACCCAGAAGCATCCCAACAAAGTAAATAAGCAATAAAAGTCTAGTCTATTTGTTTTAACATGCAAAACAGTGATCTAAAAGGCTTACAAAGCTGTAAAATAAATAACAACATGAAAAACAAGAAAACCTAGCATCCCCAAACCCCACGAGGACTGTCGCACGAGACAGTGGACTGTCGCGCGTGAGTATGAGTCACTCGCGCGAGGGTATGCTTGAACCAATTTCTTGTAACTCTGCTGACTTTAGGACCAGAACTGGTATTGATTACCAATCCTGGCCCTGACAGCCCCCCTCAGGGATCAAAACAGTAAGCAGTAAAAGGTGTTTATACCTTTGCTTGGAAGGTTTTGGAAAGGTTTGAACAATTCGAGAAGCTTGTGATGGAAAATGGAGAGAAGAAAGGTATAGGATATGAGCTAGAGTTGAGAGCCTTTGTGCTTGCAAGGATTCTCAATCTCCCAAACTTTCCAAGTTGGTGAATTTTTGTGACTTAGTGCCCCTTTCAAAGGAAGAACAAGGGGGATATTTATAGGAGAAGCCAAGGGCCAAGGGTGGTGGCAAACACCCCCTTAGGACCAAACTTGGTGGCTAAGCTTGGTGAAAAGGTGATGGGAAGGGTTGTGTGAGGGTGTGTTCCCAAGGCCTGCACTGTACAGTACCCTGTGGAGAAAAACGGGGTTCGTGACCACTCAGAGCCCCGGCAAGCAACCAAGTGGTGGGCAAAGGTGAAAGTGGACAGCCTAGGACCATCGCACGAGACAGTGAGACTCTCGCGCAAGGGTAGCCACTGTCGCGCGTGGGTCAACAGTCAAATGTTTGACTTTGACCACACCTGGACAAAGAGGACACGCGCGCGAGGGAGTGACTTCCACGCGCGAGGGTCAAGGGCAGACCCAGAGTTGACTGATTTTTATTTTTCTTTTTAAAAGGGTTAAAAGGGTTCAAGAGGGGGGGTCCGCACACACCGAGTTCAAACCTTTCCAACCTTAAGACTGCTTTTCGATCCGGTTCATCATCGGGGAATCAAATACCATAAGTAAAGCAATCTGGAAGCCCAGATTGGGGTGTCTACATAGGGATAGGTTTGGGAGTGTCCAAAAGGAGTTAGAGGTGATAGAAAGTTAAAACAATCGAAATAAGAGCAACTCGTGCAAAACTGCCACAAAGCCAAGGAGTATTGATACGGAAATGGAGTATTGATACTCCAGAGTCTGGAGTATCGATACGGAAATTTGCGTATCGATACGGTTACGTTATGGTAGATTTTGATGCTACTGGAATGCAGATCCTCTCAGCGTATCGATACGCCAAAAATTGTATCGATACGGGGACATTACGAGCGGCGATTTAGTGCCGAAAACTCAAGAGCAAGTACAACACAATAACCAATGATTCAAAGCACGAATCCTACACCAAAACAACACATTCACATATAAAAGTGGCAAAGAAATCCCTACCTCGCGACGAACACCAAGATCCACGAACTTTGAGCAAGCTCTAGCCTTTTCGAACCTCAAGACTTCGATCCAAGCCCGACCCAAAGAATTTCAAACTCGAGAACGTGATTGCAAGGCGAAAGGGAGGTGGTTTTTTTGAAGATCTTGAAAGATGGAGTGGAGTTTTATGAGAGAGCAAGAGAGAGAGAACTTCGGCTAGAGAGAGAGAGAGAACGTACGAGAAAGAGAGGTGGAAGATGAAAATGATTCTCTACATCCCACACACCCACTATTTATACCCACATATCTTTTTATCACACTCACGCTCCCTCAAGTCTCACTTCTTTCACTTCAGTCCTCAATTCAAATATTCACCAAATAAACCATACTTTCCAAATTTGCCCTTTAATAACCATTTCAATAATTAAAGAAAATACGGGTCTCTACAGTTGGGGTTGGGGGGAGGGGGTGTTTTAGGTGATGAGAGAGAAACGAGGGGGGACTGTAGAGACCCGAAATTTTTTTTATTATTATTATTATTATTATTATTATTTTATTTTTATTTTTTCGGAGTTTTATAAAATGCTAGACTACGGATTCCGCATGAGAGAATGCCTTAGTTATTTATTTCGGAGTTAAACGCGAATTAGTGAAAGGGCATAAGAGTAATTATGCAGAGAGGTGCATGTGTGAGTGTGTGGTGTGAATGCGTGGGATAATTTTCCTTTTTCCACCACTCTTTAATAATTTCATCAGGGGAAGACTTTCCCCATTAGTCACTTTCTCTCCTCGGCTTTCCCTCTCTCTGTCGAGTCTCTCTCACTCTCGGCTCTCACTCTCTCTTTCACACTCACTCAAAAATAACCCAAAATCCACACAAAGCAACCTCAAATCCTTCAACCCCTTCGCATATTGTGGTCCGAATCCCGGTGGTTTGAGCTCGGTGGAGACAAACTTCATCCGGTTTCAAGTTTTGGAGCTAGGGCTTGGAAAATCATTTGGTTTTTGTCTTCAATCTTTGAGGTAGGGGGTTCTAACTCTCAATATATGTTTATGACTTGGTTCTTGTAGCTTGATTCTTGCCATTGTCGTTGTTGTTGTTGTTGATGTTGTGGCTGCTGTGAAACCCATAGAAATCTGCAGAAAGTCTTCTCGAACTGGTCGTTATCGATACCATTTGAAATCGTTATCGATACCTCTACGTTACCAAACCCAGAAAATTTATTGTTATCGATACCTTTGGTCCCTGTTATCGATACCCTTGCGTCTGGACTGATTTTGGCCTGACAGTTATCGATACCTTTCTCAACAGTATCGATAACGTTGTGTTTCGACTGATCCCAAATTTTGAGTTATCGATCCTTTCCTTTTGTTTATCGATAACCTCATGTCACCACTGATTCCGATAGCGAGTTATCGATACCATCTTCCTGTAGTCATCGATAACATTTTCCTAATTGCATCGTTAATCATCTTTGATTCTTATTATATTACTTTAAGTTCCGAGCATGCCTAATTCTTTCCGAACACCTCTTGGGTGAATTACTAACTTGATTACTTGGTATTAATAAACCCACTGGACATCCTCATGAGTATAACTTTCAATTGGGGCATGATTTTACTAAAATAGCTTATGTTTTTTTTTAGAATTTGGCTTGAACGGTACGGTTGATTGTTGGCCTTGTAACGCCAAGTGATTGATTGAATGATTCTTGGATTCGATTGAGTGATTTAATGTTCGTGAAATGGAAGTTGATTATGAAGTGGTGGATGGTCGGTTAAGCGATGTGCGTTTCCGCTAACCAATGATTGTTATTATTGAGATGGTCGGTTAAGCGATGTGCGTTTCCGCTAACCAATGATTGTTATTATTGAGGGAATAGACTCGGGGTGACCCTGCGCTCGAGGGAAAAGACCCGAGGTGACCCAAATGATTGTTATTGTTGAGAGAAAAGACTCGGGGTGATCCTACGCTCGAGGAGATAGACCCGAGGTGACCCAAGCTATTTTTATCAAGGGAATAGACTCGGGGTGACCCTGCGCTCGAGGGAATTAGACCCGAGGTGACCCTAGTGTTCTTTGAAGGAATATATATCTGATTAAAAGAAAAGAAAGATTATGTAATGAAGGGATTGAATAATGATGAGTGTAGACTCGAGGAAGACTGTAGTATCGTATGAACGATAACAAAATGGTTCGGAATTGGTTGTAGACTAAAATGGATCAACGTAAGCTTATCGATGTATTTAGTCTAAGGAGTGAACGGTTAGTGACTTTCCGGTGAAGCCTAGGATCCTTAATCTAAGAGTATAACTCGGTGGCAATCATTCGTACTTTGGGCGTATCCATCTATTTTCACTCACTCATTCATGGTGCATGACTCATTTCATTTTCATATAGTTTGAGCATAGAACACTCTACTAGGCACGTGTTTTGCTCAACCCAATCCTTCTTTCAGGTACTCTCGGAGATGGCGACATGGAGTGCTTGGCATGTGTTTTGACATCATTTTTTTTTTAGTTGATGCGGGAAATTACTTTGGAATCTTTTGTAAAACTCTTTGGCAATGTAATATTGATTTCTATTTTTAACTATCGTTTGATCATGGAGGACTATAAACCCTAAACCTTCTTTTCTATCATGTTATTTGGATCGTCAAGCTTGCCAAGAAACTTTGTACTTAATTTGCAATTATGGGAATGAACCATCTTTTGGGGTATTATCTGTATTAATGCGAGGTATTATTTATTGGAATTCTTTATACTTATGTTGAAAATCGAGGGCGTGACAACTTGGTATCAGAGCTTAAGTTTAGAACACCTAGAGACCGTGGGGAGACTTTTAGTCTCATGGGTTCAAAAGTCATTACACCTTTTTACAAAACCACATGTGTGCTTGCATGAATGAGTTAGTACGTCGATATAGCATTGCATTTATATTACAGTAGAGTGGCGTTGTGTTGTTTCCCATGCTGGAAAGGTTGAGACTTGCATCGTATAGCAATGTGGTTAATGCTGATGACTTTCTTTTATTCTTTCATGATAAGATGTCTTCGAGGTATGGAGTTAGGTGTGGAGAAACCGGGGATCGTGAACACCAGGGCCGTAGTGCATACGAGGAGAATGAAGCGAATCAATGTACTAGGGATGAAGCGATGTTTCCTGAGATCATTGAGTGTGCGAAGGGTGTTGAGATTCTGGAGAGCGTGCAGGTTGGTGTGAATGTAGGGGAGACTAGAAGTCGAGTCATTAGTGCGAGGTCATCCTCAGAGAGTGTTGAGAGTTCAGGAAAGAAGAAACCTAGGATATCAAAGCCAGAGATTCAGGGTCAGCAGGACCTTAAGCCACCTCCTCATTCTACGACATTGGGAGTTCTCCTCAAGCGTCAGATTGTGTGTTATCGATGTCGTCAGTTTGGTCACATTCGTTCTCAATGCCCACGGTGTGGGGGATCTTGTTATGCTTGCGGCGAACCTGGCCACGTGGTGAGAAATTGTCCTCAGAGACTGGGAGTACATGATGAGTCGAGCTCCGTGCAGCAGCATAAGCGTACACCGAGACAATAGATGCAGTTCACTAGCTAAACCATTTTCCTTCTACTCTCTATCTCTCAGAAATGTTAGTTTTTGAGGTATCTTCCTTTCCTTATCGTTCGATTCGTTTGCTATAATACTTTTGCTTTGAAATCTTGTCATTCGTTGAGAATCACATCATTGTTCGTGTTTGGAATTGAAAATCGGGAATCTTAGTCCTTGCGTATTGAGAAGCATCAATAGATCATGTATGACTAGACGTTAATTGTTCCTTATTGAAGTGCTGCCTTTGACTTTTTTAGTTTGCTTATAGCGAGATTTGATATGATTTGGACAGTGATTACTTGTAACCATGATGGTTGGTGATATCTCGAACGTGATTTTGTAAGAGTTGCTATTTTTATCATTCTCTTTCATTGGCCTAGCTGAATGTTGTTAGAATCGTATCGTAAACTTTTCCGTGAAATCTATTGTGTAGTTGATCGGTTATAATTGTTACGCAATCCATTCCTAGTTTTCTCCAAAATGTTCAAACTTTTGTGGCGAAGTATCCTATAACACATTCGCCATTGATGTTGATGAATGCTCCTCGTTCCTCATTCGAAGTTCCATTGTCGATATTACCGTACTTAGAATGAATTTTTCGTTGGTCTGTTTGGATCCCTCTGTCATGACTATAAGTTTGTCGTTGTCTGTAAATGTTGTTCTGTGCAAGTTCTTACGTTGCAACTCGACCTATTGAATCCAATCCGTGGTCACATCCTTTGTGATATACCAATTCGTTGGTGCCTTAAATTTGGACTTTGATGCTATTATTGCCTGCATTGGTGCCTCCAATTATTCTGATTTCTTGGTTATGAATGTGAGTTGAACTTGTACTAGCCTTGCATCCTTTTGCCTGTCTAAACCTATTTGGATGGTGTGGAATTCGTTGTTGGGGATACTACTCCGTTGTTGGAAATTGTTACACTACTCAAGTTCTCATGTCATAATTGGAGTCAAATCTCATGGTGACATATTTATTTATGTCCACTTGTTGATGCCGCTCAGTCCGAATTTGCTTGTTATAGTTTCTCTCAATGTCATTCAACTCAGTTGTGGTTCCTAAACTTTGGAGGCATATGATTCATCCGTAATGCTTAGTCTCGAACTGTTGGAAGTATTACTCATTTCTAGTACTGCGCAATATCTGATTTTGGATCGATTAGTTTACAAGAGATCAGTCTCATTAATATTGAAATCTTTGGTTTGTCATCAAAACGTTATCTGCTGACTCCTTTGACTTGTAGAGCAATAGAAAGGTTATGAGTGATCATTCCAAGATCCTTCGGATCATCATGAGATTGTGCATTGAGTTTGTTGTCTAACCGCTTTAAAGATTCCTTGTGTTCTCTGAACTTCGGGTACCTCGTTATTGTTCTTTGAAATTCTTTGACTAGCGCTGTTAGAGTTTTGGAGCCTGTTCTTTTCATTTGAGATGTCAATCTAATTCTTTTCATGATCTAAAAATTACTTGACCTGGTGCGAGAATTTGGTGCGACTCTTAGAAGAATTGGCTTGTGTTGTAGATTCGCTAGGTTTAGTATTGAGAAGTACGGTGAAACCTATTCGCTAACGATACTTGGAAGTTCGAGGGAGAATGACTGAATAGATTAAGGTAACTCGTCAGAGATTGCTAACCATGCGAGGTTAACCAAGGGACTATGCCAACTGTCGTCGTCATCCATAGCCATTCGAGGGGGAATCGCATGTTTCATAAAGTATCACCGCGTTGGGGTTTGTCTCGTCTTGGGCAGAAAGGAAGCGTTCTCCGCTAGAAGGATAGGTTAAAGTGTCGGATACGGTGTGTGTTTTGGATAGCCAAGCGACTACCGACGAAATCCACTTGGAAGAGGCGCTTGATCACCGCCCATTCTAAATGGAAGTCTCGAAGAGTCAATTGGATTATCGGGTTACGTCTAGAGACAAGATCTTCGTGTTTGGATAGATAATAGTATGTAGAAACTTCGCGATAAAAAGGAAAACTTAGAAATTGCGTACCGTTTGAATTTGCCATCGAAACTTTCAGGTATTCATTATGCGCTCTTTGTATAGATATTGAAGGAATATGAATCGAATCCATTGCATGTGTTAGAACGATCCGAACTCAAGTTAGAGGCCAATGTGTCCTATGGTGAGAAACCGATAAGTATCCTAGATTTGCGTGATTACGTTTTGAGGGGTAAAACGATGCCTTTAGTGCGAACGTATGTGGAGGAAAAGGAGGACAAGGTTAGCAAGAAATGCCTGAAATTGTCTCGATTCTATTGATATGAGTTTTGACGTAGATCTTTATAATTACGGAATTGTTGCATGATGAACTGTGTTATGGTTGAGGTGTATCTGTGTGGTCTGTGTTGGATGGACAGGGCTTGGCAAATTTCGAGGACGAAATTTCTTTAAGGAGGGTAGGATGTAGAGACCCGAAATTTTTATTATTATTATTATTATTATTTTATTTTTATTTTTCCGGAGTTTTATAAAATGCTAGACTACGGATTC
Source organism: Rhododendron molle (assembly GCA_025413875.1). Taxonomy (NCBI): domain Eukaryota; kingdom Viridiplantae; phylum Streptophyta; class Magnoliopsida; order Ericales; family Ericaceae; genus Rhododendron; species Rhododendron molle. The sequence goes on along the minus strand of CM046388.1, from coordinate 10,871,440 downwards.
CGCATGAGAGAATGCCTTAGTTATTTATTTCGGAGTTAAACGCGAATTAGTGAAAGGGCATAAGAGTAATTATGCAGAGAGGTGCATGTGTGAGTGTGTGGTGTGAATGCGTGGGATAATTTTCCTTTTTCCACCACTCTTTAATAATTTCATCAGGGGAAGACTTTCCCCATTAGTCATTTTCTCTCCTCGGCTTTCCCTCTCTCTGTCGAGTCTCTCTCACTCTCGGCTCTCACTCTCTCTTTCACACTCACTCAAAAATAACCCAAAATCCACACAAAGCAACCTCAAATCCTTCAACCCCTTCGCATATTGTGGTCCGAATCCCGGTGGTTTGAGCTCGGTGGAGACAAACTTCATCCGGTTTCAAGTTTTGGAGCTAGGGCTTGGAAAATCATTTGGTTTTTGTCTTCAATCTTTGAGGTAGGGGGTTCTAACTCTCAATATATGTTTATGACTTGGTTCTTGTAGCTTGATTCTTGCCATTGTCGTTGTTGTTGTTGTTGATGTTGTGGCTGCTGTGAAACCCATAGAAATCTGCAGAAAGTCTTCTCGAACTGGTCGTTATCGATACCATTTGAAATCGTTATCGATACCTCTACGTTACCAAACCCAGAAAATTTATTGTTATCGATACCTTTGGTCCCTGTTATCGATACCCTTGCGTCTGGACTGATTTTGGCCTGACAGTTATCGATACCTTTCTCAACAGTATCGATAACGTTGTGTTTCGACTGATCCCAAATTTTGAGTTATCGATCCTTTCCTTTTGTTTATCGATAACCTCATGTCACCACTGATTCCGACAGCGAGTTATCGATACCATCTTCCTGTAGTCATCGATAACATTTTCCTAATTGCATCGTTATTGTAGGAGCAGAAAAACAGAGAGTACCTGGAGCACTGTTATTTCGTAACAGTTTCACGTGATTCTCGGTCGATACCCCTGTGCCTTCGCCGGAAACCCTAATCTGCAAGACAAACAAGGGGTGAGCGCACCTCCACCTCTCGTGGCGAAGGCCCTCCGATGCCTAAGTTAGTATCTCGTACTGGTCTCAAACCCTAATTATCAGTAGGAAAGTGTATAATGCATGTATCGTAATGCGTACCTTTTGCCTCTAGGTTTACCTTATATTTATAGACATACGTCTGCTTGTTCTCCAAGCATCCTCATCGCCCTAGGAGTCCTATCCCGTACAGGAGACCTGGTTTCCCAGGGACTCTCGTGCCCAATCAACCGAGATCCTTTTTCTACAAGGATTTACCCTATTATGGAATTCGTTCCATAATAGGACTGCTTTTAAACTTATCTTTATCTAAACACGGGGTCTCGCTCTCTGAAACATTCCCACCGCTTATTGAACACTGCTTTCGCTCTATCTCTTAAAGCCGCTTATCAAGGATTCTATTTGTTCGGCATGCCCTTTGCCGAACAGACTGTACTATAAGTTCTACCACTTTGGACATAAACCTATCCAGCTCGTACTCGAACTAGGATGTCTCATATCCCTGTTCCCGAACAGTCATCTGTTCGGTGCACACTTCGGGTTGCCGGCCCTTATTATTATGGTGCCTTTCATCACCTTTCTCATTGCACTATTTACATCACGTGTTCGGCTCGCGTTTATACCAGTTCGGGAATACCTCCCTACAATTGCTCCCCAGCTTTGCCCAGTGGAACTACTCGGACCAATGGGTGATGCTTTTTAAAGAACATATCTTAGGCCGAGCTTAGTGATGTCCCGTGCAGATATAGCATTGATGACCATTTGATTTCTTTTGGCGGTTTACCCATCATATTATTTCGAAATATGGAGTCTACGTGGCGAATCCCGTACGCTCCTCATTAAACTCGATCTGACGTTTTTACTTACGGCGTTAGATTACCATCCTTCATAATCTTCTTTCCGTTACTTTCCATGTAACGGTGTGAGGAGAGACGGTTCACCTCCGTCTCTTTTCCTTTATCCCAAAAGGGATCTTTTCAGAGATCCCATTTCTCGTCTCTTTCTCTTTCTAAACACCAGACGGCTACAGCTTTCTACAACCGCCATTGCCGCCGCCTGAAAAACCAGTTGTTTCTTCAGGAAATCGTTGCCAAGTTTTTGTAAGATTCTCGTTCTTACCTCTTACTTAAGCTCTAATCTGAGAATCTCGTTCTCAGATCTTCGTTTTGATTTCGAAAATTCATTTGCACCTATTTTTCCGATTTCATTTTCTTTGAAACCTCCATTATTTACGTCCATGGCAGACGAGCTTAAACCTGGCAAGTTTAGAAAACTTTGTGAAACCCCCACAGCCATGGCCGCCTTTAGGACCGAATATCATGTCCCAGACAATGTAGGGCTTGAACTCGCCCCATTAGGTGCAAACAGAGAGGATAGTTCATGGGATAGAATATACATCCCAATCGTAGCCATAGTTGAGGGCGGAGTCCGATTCCCCCTTCACCCCTTACTCCGTCGAGTCTTGAATTGGTATAAACTTACACCCATGCAAGTCTCATCTAATGTTTTTAGGCTTATAATGGAGATGGTAGCTTTAAATGAAATTCTGGGAACAGAACTGGGAATTTGGGAGCTACAATGGTGGTATAGCATTGTACTCAACCGTGAGTACAACACCTATTACTTTAAGGTTAGGAAAGTAGACAAGTGTTTCGTGCTGAATCTTCCAGACTCTGCTCGGGACCACGAGATCGATTTCCTATACGTCACTGGAGCTTATGAGCCTCAAGGGGAAGACGGCCAGGTGGTGGGCTTTCATTGCCCCCACATGTGGGGCCACCCACGTATGCTCCCAAATTTTCCTTTTACTTTCAGTAATTTTGGACTCCAGACATGTCTCCTTTTCGTAATTCTTTCCCTTGTTCTGTTTTGTAGCAACAAATGCAAACAAGAGGCCAAGCATAGAGCCGAGTTATGTCCGCACAGAGGACATAAACAAGGTTTTAAAATACAAGGGGGTGCCGGGCACGCGAACCGCTGGGCGAGGTCGTGACGCCAGCGTACTGCTAGGATACGACCCAGCTTACAAGGGATTTATTGACAGAAGATTATCCACCCCAAGCACAGACGGTGCTTCTACTTCTGCAGCTCCCCAGACAAGAAGCAACAGACGCCGCTTGGGGGTGACCGTGGCCGGGCAGCCTGGAGAGGTTCCCATCTCAGAAGGGATCCCCTTGCCTCGCTTGGTACTCCGAAGATCACAATCTCGTACCGAGCAGTCCGTACCTGGTAGAGACACCAGCCAATCTTCATCACAAGGATATTCTCCTTCCCCCCCACACTCCGAAATGACTACTCGTCAAACGGTAAATCTCAGCAATCTCCTTACTGTTTCCTCTCGTGGCCGCGGTGCCACTGGCCGGGCAGCATCCACTGGCGAAGCTCCACCTCCTCCAAGACGCACCAGAGGGGGTTCAATCCGTGCATCCTCTTCCCCACGGGAAAGGGATGCTTCTTTGGAAGCCAGGGATGCGCATAGGGACAAACGCTCCCGAGATCAATCTACTGACGATGTAACAACCCAAGCTGGTGCAGCACTTGCACAGCCCCAATCCGTAAGTACTCAGCCTCCTGTTCAACCTTGGGCCCCTGCACTCACTCGTGGAGATAGGGCCGTGCATATCGGGGATAGTGCCAGCTCTTCGGAGACGGCAATGGCCCTTGCACAAGCTCTTCTTTTGCCCGTTGACATGCAAAAGGAGTCCACTTCTCCTTCAGACCGGGTACTTGCCACTGGGCTCGTCAGTGGTATAAAAGTATGTTTTAGCCCTTTCGTGACTTGCATTCTTACTTTAAACGAGTTTTTAATCTTCAGAATTTCATTCTGTATTCTGGGTACTGCAGTTTATCCAAAAGATGGTCACTCTTGGCCAGAAACTACAAGAAGTGGAGGCTGAACGGAACAGTTTGCTGAAAGAAAACACCAGATTGCTCCATACAGTCACCAGACTAGAGAGGGAGAGAGACAACGCCAAGACTGACTATCTGGATGCAAAGGAGAGGATGGAGACTGCTGAGGGCAACCTAAAACAGGCTCTGGCTGAGATTGATACCAGAAAGAAAGAGGCCTTCGATGCTGGGTACGAGCAGGGTTTTGATGCTGCCACGGCGGATTATGTGGGGCAGATGCCAGCCATTCAAGACCAAATCTGGGCAGCCGGCTGGGAGGGCTGCCTAATCAAAATGGGAGCTGCAGATGACTGCCCTTTGTGGGTAGACAATGACCTACCCAGCCGCCGTGCAGCTGCATCCCAAGCCCCAGATGAGGCTCTGAATGATGATGTGGACCAGCAGATTGATGACTTTGCCGATGCAGATGAAAATATCGAGATGGAGACTCTGGAGGTCCAGCAAGGTGTCAATCTTGAGGAGGCCACTGTGCAGGCAGCAACACATCATTCAAATGACTTGGAGGAGCCGGCTGCAGGTGGCAACACCGTTACTGGAACAACCACAGAGGTTCCAAATGAGAGCCACCCAGAGATCCAGAATTTGGACTAAATTTGGTAAGTCATGTTTCTAGTCCCCCAAATACTTCAACATAATTTTGACAGGTCCTGCGTGACCGTGTTTTTAGCCCTGCGTGGCATTAGAACATTTCGTATTTTGATAAAACAGGTATTTGGCCCTTCGTGGCACAACACAGTTGGATATCTGATGGCCATTTCGAGACCTCTGTCATTTTGCTCGGCCCTTCGCGGCAAGGAACTATGATGTCTCGTATCTTTTATATATGTTCATTTGAACGCATGTGATCAGATGCATATGTCTGTATTAAGTTATTCGTACTTAGTTTATCTAAATTGCCATTTATAGAGACACACAAACATAATTTCATTATGTTGCTCTTCAAGCATTTCGTACTTGAATAATTGTTACGTATATTCGTACGTCTAATGTAAGTCTCTCATGCTTAAAATATCATTAAGTGCCACGTACTTAAGTAGTTGCTTAAAATATCATTAAGTGCCACGTACTTAATATTTAAGTCTCTCATACTCAAATAAGTTTTTATATACCAAGTGTAATCGTACTTGTATATTGTGGAGTATCACGTACCGTTACACCCAAGTGTTTCAGACTTGGTAATTCTATAGTTTGCATTTTTTCGTATGCGAACCCAAGTATTTCGGACTTGGTAAATTAATACAAGTATTTCGTACTTGTGAGTACAAGTGTTTCAAACTTGTTAAAACTTGATACAAGTATTTCGTACTTGGGAATTTCGTATTCCAAATGTTTGAGTATCTCATACTTTCATATATTAAAGCTTTTTCGTGCATAGATATTTGAAACATGCATGCATACCCATTCCCTGCTCCCCAGTACGAAGAAAGGGTTTGGAAGGCCATTATTCGTATTTATAGATCAAAACAATCCATAAGTAAGACAGAATTTCTGAAAAAGTCACTATATTGGAAAAGACATAATTTTATTCTTAATCCTGAAAAACTCAAGGGGTCGTTATGCGTACCCCATGCAACTAAGAAAGGAAACACAAGGGAATTGTATTCATAATTCCCACAAAATCACAATTCCAAAACAGGATAAAAAGTAAACTGAAGTCTTTTAAACAAAGAACTTCCTCAAGTTGTGGACATTCCAGGGCCGTGGCACTGGGTTCCCGTCCAAGTCTGCCAAACGATAGGCCCCAATGCCTACAACCTCGGTAACTCGATATGGGCCTTCCCAGATTGGCCCCCAACTTGCCTTCGTTGGCCACCTTGGTGTTGCCGAGCACTCTTGAGCACAAGGTCTCCAACACCGAACTCTCGAGGTGGACATGCTTGTTATAGTTCTTCATTAACTGTTCCTGATAGGAGGCCAAATGCACCGGGGCTCTTTCTCTCCTCTCTTCGGCAAGGTCGAGCTCAATTTCAAGAGCCTGTCATTCCCTCCACTTTCGACCAAAGCGTACTGTTGGTAGGAAGGCCAACTTCCAATGGAATAACTGCTCTGCTCCATAAGCCAAAGAATAGGGGTCTCTCCCGTAGACCTCTGGCGTTGTTCGGTGTGCCCATAGCACCAATGGCAGCTCATCAGGCCACTTGCCCTTTGCTTTATCCAATCTCTTCTTAATCCCATCCAAAATGGTCTTATTGGAAGCCTCTGCTTGCCCATTACTCTGGGGGTAAGCAGGGGTTGAATAATAATTCCTTATTCCATATTGGGCACAAAAGGTTTTAAACTTCTTCTGGAATTGGGAACCATTATCTGTAATCAATGAGTAAGGGACTCCAAATCGAGTAATAATACTCTTCCAGACAAACCTTTCTATCATAGGTTCAGTTATCTTAGCCAAAGGTTCGGCTTCAATCCACTTCGTGAAGTAATCTGTTGCTACCAAAAGGAATTTTCGGTTCCCAGTAGCCTTATGGAGTGGACCCACGATGTCCATCCCCCACTGGGCAAAAGGCCAGGGGCTAGTCAAGGGCACCAAATCCTCGGCTGGTGTCCTTATCATTGGTGAGAACTTCTGACACTTCTCACAGATTTTTACGTAAACCTTTGCATCTTCTTGCATATGCGGCCCTCAGTATCCCTGGGTGATTGCTCGGTGAGCTATGGACCTACCTCCTGCATGGCTTCCACATGTTCCTTCATGAATCTCGTGGAGAAATTTCTGCACCATCTCGGGGTGCACACAAAGCAGGTACGGCCCAGTAAAGGATTTTCTGTACAATTTCCCTTCTGGAGACAACCAAAACCTTGCTGATTTGGTTTTAATCTTGTGTGCTTCCTTTTTGTCAGAAGGAAGAGTCTCATCTCGTAGAAACCCTATAATTGGATCCATCCAGCTTGGCCCCTGGTTCACGTCCAGGACCAACTCTATGCTTCTCCCAATGCTCGGTTCATCAAGGTAATCAACTGCTACCTTCCTTTTCAACTCAGTAGGAACAGCAGCAGCCAGCCAAGCCAAAGAGTCCGCATGGGCATTTTGTCCCGAGCTTATTTGTTCAATACATACCTTCTCGAAGGTATTAAGCATATCTTTGGTTGTTTGCACGTAAGCCGCCATTTTTTCATTCCGGGCCTCATATTCCCCGGACAGTTGGCATACAACCAGCTGCGAATCGCAATACACCCTTAACCTTTTTGCTTTTAAGGTACTTGCACTCCTGAGGCCGATCAGCAGAGCCTCATACTCCGCCACATTGTTCGAGGCACTGAAACCCAGCCGAACAGATAACTCGATCATCACCCCTCCTGGGGGGAACATAACAACGCCGGCTCCAGAACCAGTATTGCAAGCCGAACCGTCGACGAATAACTTCCATTCCAACGGGTCCTGTTCGGCAGGCATCTTTCTTTTCTTAATTGGTTGTTCAACAGATGGCTCCTCTCTCGTAGGAGGCCCAGGCGCTACTGTTGGAGTAAATTCCGCCACAAAATCAGCCAACACTTGGCCTTTTATTGCAGCGTGCGCGCTGAAAGTCAATGTCATACTGGCTCAACTCACTGACCATGTTGATATCCGTCCCGAGAAGTCTGCCCTCTTAGCAGTGATTTTAACGGATACTCAGTATAAACTACAACCTTATGGCTTTGAAAGTAATGAGGCCTTCCTGGTTGCTGTCCTTAATGCAAGGACCCAGTTTTTCAAGGCAGATACCTCGTTTTCGCGTCTAATAATGTCTTACTCACATAATAAATCGAGATTTGCCCAGATCCTTTACTTTTCAAAACAAAGACTAACAAAGATGCTCGTAAACAGCCAAGTATAAAACCAAACACTCACCTGGCTCGAGTTGACAAAAGTGGTGACTCAGCCAGGTATCTTCAGGTCCTGGAAAGCTTGCTCACACTCTGCTCCCCATTCGTATCCTTCTCTTTTCTTAAGAAGCTGAAAGAAGGGCCTGCATCTGTCACTGGATCGGCTGATGAATCTATTGAGAGCGGCTGCCATCCCAGTCAACCTCTGTACCTCCTTAGTTGTCTTAGGGCTTTGCAATCCTTGCAATGCTGATATCTGGTCTGGGTTTGCTTCAATCCCCCTTATGGTTACAAGGTGCCCTAAGAATTTTCCAGACCCAACTCCAAACGCACACTTCGAGGCATTGAGTTTTAATCCGTATTCTCTCAAAATTTCAAAGGCTTCCTTCAGGTCCGCTATGTGCCCCTGTCTAACCTTGCTCTTCACCATCATGTCATCTATGTAAACCTCCATAGTCTTGCCAAGCAATTTTCTAAACATAATGGTTGCCAATCTTTGGTATGTTGCTCCGGCATTTCTTAGACCAAAGGGCATAACACTGTAACAGTACAACCCTCGTGGTGTGATGAAGGAAGTCTTTTCTTGGTCAGGCCCAAACATGGCAATCTGATGGTACCCTCGATATGCGTCGAGAAAGCTCATTCGTTCATACCCAGCAGTTGCATCGACTAACTGATCAATCCTAGGAAGAGGGAAGCTATCTTTCGGACATGCTTTGTTCAAGTCTGTAAAATCCACACAGACACGCCACTTTCCATTCTTCTTTTTTACTACTACAGTGTTGGACAGCCATTCTGGATAGTATACTTCGCGTATTGCTTTGGCTTCCAACAACCGCTCCACTTCCTCAATCACAGCGTCTACATGTTGCCCTTCTCTTCTTCTGAATCACTGGCTTGTGCTGGGGATCTACATTTAAGTGGTGACAGATTACGTCTGCACCAACTCCGGGCATCTCTTCTGGTACCCAAGCAAATACATCGATATATTCTTTTAAGAACCCAACTAGCTCGTTTTCCTCTTCAACTGGTAGCGACTCCCCAACTAGAAAATACCTCTCAGGGTCAGTCTCGTTGACCTGTATTTTCTTCAAGCCTTCCACGACCTTCTCGACTGGATTTCTACCGACATCCTCGATGGTAGGTTGATCTGACGCCTCCACTGCTTGAACCTGGTGGGCCTTTGGAGTTTTCTTGATAATAGAAATCAGACACTGCTGTGCCGCCTTTTGATCTCCTCTGATTTTCTCGATACCATTGGAACCAGGGAACTTCACCATCTGATGATACGTAGAGGAGACCGCCCTCATCTTATGCAACCACGTCCTCCCAATAATCACGTTATAGGAGGACGGGACATCTACTACCAAGAAATCTGTCCTTAAAACCACTGTTCCTGCTCGAACAGGGAGGGTTACCTTGCCAAGAGGCCAAACCGCTCCTGCTCCAAATCCAACCAGAGGTGTCATTGACTGCTCTAAGTCTGACTGAGTTAACCCCAGTTTCTTGAATGCATTGTAATACATGACCTCTGTACAACTCCCAGGGTCCACCAAGATCCTCTCGATGTCGTACTCCCCGATTCGTAGGGTAATGACCAGAGCGTCGTTATGAGGTACCTGGACATCTCCAAGATCTTCATCTGTGAAGACTATGCTTTCACTGGATTCTCGTCCCCTCTTGTTTCCCAATCTTAATACATACTGGTCATGCTTTGTTTTCCTCTGGAGCAGCCTAACCTCGTTTCTTGTGTAGGGGCAGTCAATCCATGTATCATATGGATTACCCCTTTTGGATTCTGTTCGTAATCCATCTCCATGGCTTTCCTTTTTTCTTTGGGGTCCTCCTGAATATACTCCTTTAGGTAGCCTCGAGAGACCAAATCGTCAAGATGCCTCTTGAACATCTCACAATTTTCCCGTCATGTGGCCCCAATCCTTATGGTAGCTATATGTTGATTCGTAGCACGCTTCGCATCCTTGTCTCCACCTAGACTTGGGGCCACTTGAAGTAGGGCTGATTCTTTATTCGATAAAGAATTCCTGTAAATAGGTTCTTTCCAAACTGTCGTTATTGAAAAGAATGACTTGGGATCTGGCACTGGTTTATCTTTGTTCGGCTCTTTCTTAGCCTGCCCATATTCCTTCCTTTCTCTGTAAGTTTTGGGCTCTGGCTTGTCCACCTTCTTTGCCGGTGTCTTTGGCTGTTCGGCAATCTCTTTGCCTTCCTCTCGGAGAATATCATCTTCCATTCTAGCATGCTGCTCGATCCGTTCCATCAGGTGTGCCAACGTTGACACAGGATGCTTGTTTAATGACCGGCGAAGTTCTTCCCGAACAGGCAGACCGGTCTTAAAAGTGGCTATCGCATATTCTTCGCTACAACTATCAATCTCATTGAACGTCTCCCAATATCGTTTGGCATAGTCTCTGATCGGCTCTTTATCCCCCTGCTTCATCGTGGAGAGGTTCTCAAATGTTTTGGGAGCCTTTCTACTCGTCAGAAATCGTGCAGTGAACTCCTCTGCCAACTGTGTCCAACCTCATATGGATCGTGACTCCAACTTGTGGAACCAAGACAGAGCCACCTTCCCTAAACTTGACGGGAACATCTTACACATTATAAGCGTCATCACCTTCGTTGCATGAACATAGCCTGGCCGATAATGTCAGTATGTGTGCAACGGGTCCGTGATTTGTCTCGTAAAGTACTTAACGCCCGTGCTTAATCTGCTCGGCAACCGTGCTTTTGTAACTTTCTCGAAAAGGGAGATGTCGCTATATTACTCAGGGCTTTTCTTGCGCTCTCGTGCGATCATCCGGCCTCCGCTCCTTGTTTCTACGCGTCTGCATTCTATCCCGGTGAGTCGTCCTCACTGTCCCCTATGGTGTTTCGGGTATCTTCTTCAACAGAGGAACTTCGGGTCCTGCTTCTCCTTTTTCGTGGAGAAAGCGATCGTTCCTTTGGACTCTCATTTTTCCTTCTTCGCGAAGAAGGCCTCTTCTTTCTAGGAGAGGGACTTCTGCTCCTGCTTCTTCGGTGCGAAGGAGCGGCTTTGTATGTTACCATTGCTCTTTTCCCTCCTCCAAAGTGTCCTCGTGACAGTCCAGAGTCTTCGGGATGTTCTCTGATCCGCTCCATCTCACGGATTTCATATTCTCGTTTCTTGATTAATCGAGCAGCCTCCTCGATTTCCTGCCTCTTCCTGTCGAGGATGTCACTATGATTATGCACACTTTTCGAATGTGCAACTGACTCTTCTCTATGGTGGGACTTGCTCCTTCTCGTGGAGTTCGTAGCAGTCCTACCTTCTTTGTTTTTAGGATCATCTGGAATGGTAAAGGGACGATCTTTGCTTGTCGTCCTCCTACTTTGACCATCAGCATGCTTTTTCGGAGCACCAGGAGGGGACTTGTCTCCTTCCCCGCCTGTCTGGTTCTTCTCTATGAGCGGTGTGACTGGATCGGGTTCCACCATGGTCGTTTTCTAATGGAACTCGTTCGTTTCCCACAGACGGCGCCAATTGTAGGAAGCGGAAAAAGCGAGAGTACACGGAGCACTTTGTTATTTAAATAGCTTTCACGTGATTCTCGGTCGATACCCCCTGTGCCTTCGCCGGAAACCCTAATCTGCAAGACAAACAAGGGTGAGCGCACCTCCACCTCTCGTGGTGGCAAAGGGCCTCCGATGCCTAAGTTAGTATCTCGTCCTGGTCTCAAACCATAATTATCAGTAGGAAAGTGTATAAAACATACAACGTAATGCGTACCTTTTGCCTCTAGGTTTACCTTATATTTATAGACATATGTCTGCTTGCTCTCCAAGCATCCTCTTCAACCCAGGACTCCTATCCCGTACAGGAGACCTGGTTTCCCAGGGACTCTCGTGCCCAATCAACCGAGATCCTTTTTCTACAAGGATTTACCCTATTATGGAATTCGTTCCATAATAGGACTGCTTTTAAACTTATCTTTATCTAAACACGGGGTCTCGCTCTCTGAAACATTCCCACCGCTTATTGAACACTGCTTTCGCTCTATCTCTTAAAGCCGCTTATCAAGGATTCTATTTGTTCGGCATGCCCTTTGCCGAACAGACTGCACTATAAGTTCTACCACTTTGGACATAAACCTATCCAGCCGAACAGCTCGTACTCGAACTAGGATGTCTCATATCCCTGTTCCCGAACAGTCATCTGTTCGGTGCACACTTCGGGTTGCCGGCCCTTATTATTATGGTGCCTTTCATCACCTTTCTCATTGCACTATTTACATCACGTGTTCGGCTCGCGTTTATACCAGTTCGGGAATACCTCCCTACAATCGTTAATCATCTTTGATTCTTATTATATTACTTTAAGTTCCGAGCATGCCTAATTCTTTCCGAACACCTCTTGGGTGAATTACTAACTTGATTACTTGGTATTAATAAACCCACTGGACATCCTCATGAGTATAACTTTCAATTGGGGCATGATTTTACTAAAATAGCTTATGTTTTTTTTTAGAATTTGGCTTGAACGGTACGGTTGATTGTTGGCCTTGTAACGCCAAGTGATTGATTGAATGATTCTTGGATTCGATTGAGTGATTTAATGTTCGTGAAATGGAAGTTGATTATGAAGTGGTGGATGGTCGGTTAAGCGATGTGCGTTTCCGCTAACCAATGATTGTTATTATTGAGATGGTCGGTTAAGCGATGTGCGTTTCCGCTAACCAATGATTGTTATTATTGAGGGAATAGACTCGGGGTGACCCTGCGCTCGAGGGAATAGATCCGAGGTGACCCAAATGATTGTTATTGTTGAGGGAAAAGACTCGGGGTGATCCTACGCTCGAGGAGATAGACCCGAGGTGACCCAAGCTATTTTTATCAAGGGAATAGACTCGGGGTGACCCTGCGCTTGAGGGAATTAGACCCGAGGTGACCCTAGTGTTCTTTGAAGGAATATATATCTGATTAAAAGAAAAGAAAGATTATGTAATGAAGGGATTGAATAATGATGAGTGTAGACTCGAGGAAGACTGTAGTATCGTATGAACGATAACAAAATGGTTCGGAATTGGTTGTAGACTAAAATGGATCAACGTAAGCTTATCGATGTATTTAGTCTAAGGAGTGAACGGTTAGTGACTTTCCGGTGAAGCCTAGGATCCTTAATCTAAGAGTATAACTCGGTGGCAATCATTCGTACTTTGGGCGTATCCATCTATTTTCACTCACTCATTCATGGTGCATGACTCATTTCATTTTCATATAGTTTGAGCATAGAACACTCTACTGGGCACGTGTTTTGCTCAACCCAATCCTTCTTTCAAGTACTCTCGGAGATGGCGACATGGAGTGCTTGGCATGTGTATTGACATCATTTTTTTTTTTTTTTAGTTGATGCGGGAAATTACTTTGGAATCTTTTGTAAAACTCTTTGGCAATGTAATATTGATTTCTATTTTTAACTATCGTTTGATCATGGAGGACTATAAACCCTAAACCTTCTTTTCTATCATGTTATTTGGATCGTCAAGCTTGCCAAGAAACTTTGTACTTAATTTGCAATTATGGGAATGAACCATCTTTTGGGGTATTATCTGTATTAATGCGAGGTATTATTTATTGGAATTCTTTATACTTATGTTGAAAATCGAGGGCGTGACAGGGACCACGCCACAGGAACGTGTGGACTTGGGCAGTGCGTGTCCGGACAATGGGGAGAGTCCCGCTAGTCCGGATAATCGAAAAGTGAGGTGGTCCTACATTCCTAGTAGGCCCTATCACCACGATACTTAGGGGGTGTTCCAGTAAAGCAAAAGGTTCTGTTTTTTCAAACGAGTATTCAAGCTCAAAAATCATATGTTTACGCAAATAATTTTCTTATTAATATGGATCTTCTTTGATAGATCTCATTAAGATCTTTTAAACGGTGCAAAAAAGAATTGAAAAAACATTTTTTATTTTTATTATATTTGAATTTAAAAATTAATGAAAAAAAACTTAAAAAAAAAAACCCTTACCGGAATGGCACCTTATTAACTTACTAGGGCAATATTTGGCAGGTTCTTAAGTGTTAGGCCCTGTTTGGTAGTAAGTGTTTTGGAGCGTAGGATAGAATTAGCAAAGCTGTGGGACCATTCCTTGTTTGGTTTGATTGAACAAAAGACGGTGGGACTACGAATCAATAGGCCGCCAGGGATTGGCTATGCTCTTGTTTCACCGGATCAAGACTCCGTTTCGGAAACCTTCTTAAAGAGTAAGTACTTATTTCTCTTACTTTTTTTTCGAAAATAATAAGGATCTTCCGTAAAATTCAAATACAAAATTTACTTCACATTTTCAAACTCAAAAATAATGTAAATGAAAAAATTTTTTTTTTACACCGTATTAAAGATCTCAATGAGATCTATCAAATAAGATTCATAGTGATAAAAAAATTATTTGCATAAACACATGATTTTTGAGCTTGAAGTTGCCGTATACAAAAAAGAAGACTGTTGTTATTGTGTTGGGCGCCGGCGGAAGGAAATCGTACCAGCAGCCGCGTCGCCGCGTCGGGCCGTCTCCGGCCACCGAACGGCCGATTCGAGCCGTCCAAAAATTCTAAAAAAAAAAATCAAGGGGGCCATCGCGGGAATCAACGGCATCCAAGGTGTGTAGGGTGCTTGATCCAAGCACCCATTTTCCGTGTACATATGAAATAAGTACCCAGCTTCTTATTTTCAGGAACACCCCTTCTTATTCAATAAAAAATAAGTTCTTATGCACGTTTTGAAACACACCCTAATAACACCACCTAGGACCAGGTATTGGTAACCCTGTCCAAAGGGGTGTGAGCGAGGAGAAAATCTTGTTTACAGAGAGCAGTTGTAAACAAATGTTTACGGAACTTAATCTCGACCGTTCAAAAATGTTTTGGACATACAGTACAAATTTTTCAAAAACTATGTGCATTCTTTTTCCTGGGAATTTGAAAATGGCTTGGTTTTTTCCTAGTTTGGCTTAATAATTCTTGTGAATTAATTTTTTTTGTCTTTATTCGAAAAAATTCTGATTTATTAGCTTTGCGTCAAATTTTTTTTTTGGTAGATTATTGGTTTGTCTCAATGAAAAGAATCTAAAAATTAAAAAACACGTTCAAAACAAAAAAAAAATGACTAAAGACAAAGGCTTTAATTGTTCGTTTAGCATATTTATTTTGTTTTAACTTTGTTTTTCAATCATTACCCTACATCTTTTTTCAATCATTACCCTATTTCTCCAATTATTAATTTTATTTCTCTTTCTATCTCTCTCTACTCATTACATCTCTCTCCAATCATTACCCTATTTCTCTCTCCACTCACTACCAAAACTAAAATACCCAAAGTTGCTAAACGAACAAGGCCATTTTGGGTACGTTAAATAAACATTTTTATTGAATAAGTCAAGGAGAGTCTAGCTCATTAGTACAACATAATTCTCACAAGAGTACTTTATTCAACAAAAGAGGGGATAATCTAAGGTTATCTACAGCTCCTTCTCTTCTTCCATCCTAGCAAGTTCTTCAGCTCCAAGGGCCTCCAAGGTGTACTGTTCATGCTGCTCATTTATAAAATCTGACACATTATACCAGCGTCGCCCCCAGTATAATATGTCAGGGTCACCAAAAAGGTAACACCGTGAGCTACAGAAGCTCAATAGAATAATCCAAAACCCACTAACCCTTAACTTACAAATAGCAAGTCATGCATATATCATAAAGAGTCATAACAGCACATGCATTAATATAACAATAACAACAACAATGACACATCCGCATTCGCTATCTATCGTTGGTGTCATGTTTCCGTGTGTTTCTCCCACGTAACTCATCGTTTTGTGTCTCATCTTTCACAATCATTTCCAAAAATCACACGCACACACCAATGAGCTACCAAGTCCGGCACATTATGAACGCACACAATCAATAAGCTACCAAGTCCGGCTTATTGGCCACAATGGCTACCAAGTCCGGCACATTGTGTCACATCTTGGCTCCTCTCCGCGGATAACCAAGTCACACACCTCCAATGAAGCTACCAAGTCCGGCTTATTGGCCATAATGGCTACCAAGTCCGGCACATTGTGTCACATCTTGGCTCCTCTCCGCGGATAACCAAGTCACACACCTCCAATGAAGCTACCAAGTCCGGCCCCATTGGTAACGCATACCAACGTGAGGCTACCAAGTCCGGCCATTACGTAGTTTCTAAAATATTTTACCAAGTCCAATTATTTCCTTTATCCACACTCTAGGTGTCATGTTTCTACTTCTCGGTTGTCGTGTCTCGAAATCATGCATAGACTCCGCGGTGGGACTATTCACATAACTCATGCGATATCAAATAGCAAGATCATCCAACTCTATACTATCATGCTCGTTAAAAGGTCAAAATACAAATACTTCGTTTCAAAACGACACTTTATCTTTAAAACGCATTTCCTTCGAGAAGTTCAATAAAGCAACACATGTTTATTGACGAGTTCATACAATCACGTGGTAATTAGGCGATCAAGCAATCAAGTAGCCATAAGATCAAAGTAAACTACGTACTTTTAGCAAGAAAGTTCTACAAGCTAAATATCACAACTACATTATCATGCTCATATACTTCAAAGAATTCTACGTCAAACAACATCATGCGATCAACTAGCCAAGTACTACATATTCTTAATCACGCTCATATCATACGATATACGTAGGGTAGGGGTATAAGAAGATTCTACCTTAATCCGAAACTAGTCGGGGCCGAATAAGCTAGTTGAAAAATTCTACGGGCGGTGAAACTCTCAAATCTGGACCGAACTTTGAATGGCAGTAACTTGGTCACAACTGGGCCGAATAGGATCGTTCTTGAGTCTAAAACGAAGATCTTGAAATTTTCTACAACTTCCGTGAAGGACGTTATTCCTAGAAACGACTTTCGCCCGGAGAAAAATGGGGATAAGAAAGTGGACAGTGAGCTGTCTGGAATGGAATTTCCAGATTTTTCACTGAACTTTGGAGGTCGATATCTTGGTCATCTCTTGACCGTTTGGGGTGGTTCTTGGGTCTAAACTGAAGCTCTCGAAGTGTTCTACGACTTTCGTGGAGGTCGTTGTTCCTAGAAACGACTTTCGCCCGGAGAAAAAATGGAGTTTTTCAGAGGACAGTAGGCTGTCCAGAAACTGGTTTCTTAGACAAGTTGGAGAATGAGGTGAAGGTGTGAGTTCAAATGAAGAATGAGGCAAGTATTTATAGGCAAAGCCTCTCCTCTCTCCTCTCTTGGCCGGCCTCTCTTTCTCTCTCTTTCTCCCAATTTTTTATTCCACCAAGTCTTGATTTCTTGCAAGAATCATCCTAAAAAAAACTAGGCTTGCATGGCTATGGAAGATTTTGCTTTCCTTGCACTCCAAGAACTAGGACAAAACTATGTTATCTTATTGGGGTTTTGGTCTTGTCTAGTTCTTGAATCTAATAAGAAAGTCTAGGTTTAGTCCTTAGGAGATTTAGGCTAGATATGTAAGTATAAAACCCTAGAAAAGGTGAGGTAAGAAGATTGACCAAGGATTTGGACACACATCACTCTCTCTCTCCCTCTCCCATCCGAACTCTCTCTCTCTCAATTTCACTCTCTCGGCCTCTCTCTCCAAATCTCTCTCTCTCTCTCTTCCACTTGTTTGTACTATGAAAGACTACATATATACTAATATATATAAAAGTACTTTGGGTCTTTAAAAATCTAGTATTTAAAACAAATTATAGATTTTCTAAATATAATAATACAATACACACATGCTATATACAATATAATATATATATACATATATATATATATACAAGTACATATATAATATATACAAGCCATGTACTTTTCAATCTAGACTAGATATGAAAGAATCCCATAGCTAATAAATTAATGTAAGTCTTTCAAAGTACTAAGTAATTAAATAATAACCCTAATGTACTAATTATAATTAATTCAATTACCAAACATGGCAAGTCTAGTATTTTATTAACCCTAGTACTTGGTAGGCAAGTAAGGCTATTATCCAATGGATATTAGTTTCCCTAGCGGTTATTAACCAATGGGTAAAGATGGCTAGAATTCTAGTCTATCGTCCAATGGGTAAAGAATCTCCTAATGTTTATTAACCAACGGTTAATGCTAGAAGGTCTAATACTTGCAATTAAGTACTAAACTAATCTAATCTCATACTTAGGAAGATTAACTAAGGTTTACCTATGACCAATGGGTAAAGGAAACTCTAACGCTATTGTCCAATGGATAAAGACAAAAAGGTTTAAATGGTCCAACTAGGTTTAGGAAGAAGTGATTAGGCTAAATGGGCATTAGGCTATTCTAATTAATTAGTTAAAGACTAACGATACTTAATCTAGGCTTTCATTGCTCGAGTGGTATTTTGGTTTTATTTAGTAGGAAATCGCCTACTAACGGAATATTAAAGCCCGACGGTGCCAAACGCCAAGGCAAGGCGTGAGCGTGGCCAAGGCAGCCCGCTAGCAAAGCGGTGGCCAAGGCGGCCCGCTAGCAAAGCAGTGGCCAAGGCGGCCCGCTAGCAAAGCGGTGGCCAAGGCGGCCCGCTAGCAAAGCAGTGGCCAAGGCGGCCTACAAGCAAGGCGGTGGCCAAGGCAGTCTACAAGCAAAGTGGTGGCCAAGGCGGCCTGCTAGCAAAGCAGTGGCCAAGGTGAGGCGTGAGCATGGCCAAGGTAGCCTGGTGGCCAAGCAGTGGCCAAGCGGTGGCCAAAGCAGCCCGGTGGCCAAGCAGTGGCCAAGCGGTGGCCAAAGCAGCCCGGTGGCCAAGCAGTGGCCAAGCGGTGGCCAAGGCGTAGCCAAGGTAGGGCCAGAGCAAGGCAGCCCAGCAACGCCAAGGCAAAAGCAAGGCGTGACTCGATGCCAAGGCAGAATCCGATGGCAGCCAAGGCAGAGCAACCCGACAGCGACCCGACGCTTAGGCGAGGCAGCGACAATGAGCCGACGCCAAGGCAAGGCAGCCCGCCAGCAAGTCGACGCCAAGGCAAGGCAGGCCTAATAGCGACCCGATGCCTAGGCATTCAGCCAAGCCAAAGCAAAGCGCCAAGCCAACGGTCAAGGCAAAGGCCAAAAATTTCAACTAACCACTTCGGTATCGATGATCACTCTAGGTTAGGAAATGTAACTAAGCCAATTGTAGTTAGGGTTTGCTAACTAATCGGTTAAAAGCTAACTATGCTTGCTAAGTAGGATTTCCAGTCAAGAAATATAATTTAAAGATTTTCGAATAACAATGAGATTTTTATTAGTCAGTAACGACCGATTTTTGGTTATGGAAATAAAAATCCAAGTGATAAAATAAAATTCAAATTTTTAACGAAATTTTTATTGACCAAAAATCAGGGTCGTTACAGAACTTATTGCCGATCGCGTTTTGGCCGGCGACTTGGTTTCTAACGGTGGCCGGAGGAGAAGTCAGTCTAGGAGATTGTTAGAGGGTATAAAAGGAAATTATGGTGTAATCCAATCCCATATAGATCTAAACAAACACGGTATTAATAATCCTATCATCCAATCGCGTGCGAGTGTAGTTTAACCTCACTATTAATCCTATCTCATTACGAATCTCATCCCAATCTCGTACATCTCATTACGAATTCCACCTAATCTATCATAATTATCAAACGAGGCCTTAGTTCAAAGCCTAAGGGTTACTTCTGTTGGTTGGTGGGTTTGCTCCCCACACAATTGACTATGGTTCAATTCTTGGGATCCGGCCGCAGGAAAGTAATTTCTAGTGAATTCTCTAGTTACGGGGTGAATGGTCTGTATTTGACTAGACAATAAAAAGTTATTAACTGAGACGCGCATAAACTGGCTCAAACAGCTTGACGGTTGGAAAAGAGAAAAAAGAGTGTACCCAATTCATAAACATCAATTCATGTACCCAATTGTGGATTCTAATTAGGCTTGATAAATTAGACCGCCATTGAATTTAACTGTAGCGACCATGTATTATGCATGTGATTTCGTCAGCTTTATATTTGCTCACGCGCACACATATATATAAGAGCATATGCATTTTTCGTAATGAATGTACAATGATTTCAGGCTGGTTAGTAAGTTCCTTCACGATATCACTGTTCAGCGAAATTCATTAACTACGTTTGAAGATTGGATCAAATAAGATGATATGATAATGTATCGGACCAGATTCTGATCCGAATTAGACCCATCCTTTTTTTATAACTATGGGTACTCGGGTCAGTATAAGTGCGCTTCCATTATTTCTTACAGGACCAATTTTATCTTTTACTAGCGAGAGACCCAATTCAAATCGAGATAAAAGTCCTATATGGACTGGCCTTAGAATTGATTTCACCTACCACTATGAACTTTCAAACTTTAAGATCTCTAGGAAGCAAGTCCTTATCCTTGATCACCATGCTAATTACCCCTCGCATAAACCAAGCTTAAACATAACATGACTAGTACTCTCTCCGTTCCACTTTGTTACGCCTAGTTTGACTTGCACGAAATTTAAGGAAATATTACAATTAGATTGACTTTTGATCAATTTCCCATTATACCCTTTCAGAAAATAGTACTGGAGTACTAAAATTTTTTAAAAAAAATAATTGAACCCATCAAATCCAAAATACTCTCCTGTCATGTCAGGAGAGATGGAGCCCAATCATTTTAAATTCAAACCATGTTTAAAATTCAAACCCTTTTAAATGTAAAAGAACATAAGGGGTAAAATGGTAAAATTGACATTCAAAAATGGAAAGTTTTGAAACAAGCGTATCATTTTGGGACATCCCAAAAAGGAATAAGAGTGGAACAAAATAGGACGGAGGGAGTATTTAAGAAGTTAATTGAGAAACAATATATAATTTGACTGACGTCAGTAGCTTCCCTTTTTAAAGTCATTATACATACACGTATTTCTTGATTAAACTACGAAAGATAGGGGTTATCTCAATCTTTGATCGGTCCTTAGGGCCCGTTTGACTGGGATATAAGGGAGGGAGATAAGTTATGTGGAGGGATAAGGAGGTGGGGCCCACTCATATCCTTGGTTTGGGAAGCATTTGGACAAGAGGTTTAAGGGATGCGGGCAGATTAGTTAATCCAGGCGTAAGAGGGCTCAGGGGTATTATTTATGGGTGGTTTTGAGGTGTTATTAATTAATACCCCTAAATGAGGTTTAAATAATACTTCCTCCTCCTTTATTTCAACTACAAAACAACATTATCTTCCAATTTTATCCCTCATCCAAACCAAGTATTATTTTATCTTCCATTTTTAATACCTCATTCAAACCAACTATATTTTTATCCACCCCCCATAAAAGTCACATTTTTAATACCTCATTCAAACCAACTATTTTTTTATCCACTCTCCATAAAAGTTACATCAATGTGGATTCACCTTTCATAAATAATTACTCATTACTATCTTATCCCCCATTCATAAATAATATCCCGCATCCAAATGAGCCCTAGGCCCAATATCACTTGTTTTAGAATGCACCTTGACACTAATATATTATGCTCCACATTTTTTCCATGTAAGAGTTCCACCCAAAGTTTTAAAATCATGTACTTGAATTCCATACACTACCGGTACCTATAGTATATAAGCATCTCTTAAAGGCTAATGTATTTTTATTGGACCCAAAACTAAATTGCTTGCGACCAAATTGAGTGCCAAGATAATAATACCCCAAGCGTAGGGCTAGATCGGTTGAAAGCATAATAATACTCGGAAGTCCGGGGTCGAATCCACAGGGAACGCATCTATAACTTGATTCAGAGATTAGCTTGCGTAGAGAGTTTCGGCGTTAGGACCGCCAACCAAACTTCGGCGTTGAGACGGCAACTGAAAATTTTAGGTGAATGGCTACTTAACCTAACTACGGCTTTTAACTGGAGATTTAAACTAAAGGTTAGGTTTAGGGATAACTAACACCCATAACGCAAGGATAACTCGATTCTTCTCTTTTTAACAAAAGTGTAAACATGTCTAGGGTTCTTTTGGTTCATTTAGACAAATGCAAGGAGGGACATAGCTTCAAGCATCAAATGTGGCAAAAAGCTTAACCATTGCCTACATTTGATCAAAGAGATTAACACCTCTTAGTTTTGATACATAAAATTAACCCTAAGCCGTGTTTAAGCTAGAAAACGAGATTTTCCAAGAGAAGAACAAGTCACAACCTTGGTTACGGGATGTTAATCATCCCCTAACCCAACCTTACTACACTACTCACTTATATTGAAAGAAACCATGAAATGAGCAAGGGGAAAGGTAAGGAAAATACAAAACATTGATTAAACTTGAAATAAATATAAGATCCTCGAAGAGGAGAGAATTCCTTACAACTTTAATAAAGGCGAAATGCTTCGAAACGGAACAGATCGTACCTAAAATCACTCTTTAAGACATGAATGAGGAGAGAGGTTGGAGCTCCATTAATGGAGGTAGAGAGAGAAAGTGTAAAAGTAAAAGTGCCCTACATTTCGGGCAAGGATTGGTATATATACCCCCTTGACAAAATAATTACAAAAATGCCCTTAAAATGTCCGCACAGGAGTGAGGGATCGATCCCTAGTCAGAGGGGGATCGATCCCTAGTGCCACTGGATTGCTGTTGAGATGGGGGATCGATCCCTGGTCCACGGGGGATCGATCCCAGCTGCCACTGGATGATGTTGAGTTGGTTCTGCAGCTGCCGTCGGGCCTAGGTTGCTCCGAGGCTTCCTCCATTGCTGTGGATACTTCGATTAGGATCCGATATGACCTCTCAAGACTCCTCACGTACATCAAGCACTCTCGGACTCCTCCAGGGATTCTTGGAAACCTTGAGAATGCCCAGAATCACTCCGAAACCTGTTTCTCAACAAAAACACACCTTGCGCGCAATATCAAACAAAAACGGACGAATATGCATGCAAGTGTGACAAAACGAAGTAAGATAAGCCTATCAATTTACACTATTCAAGGCTTATCACACCCCCCAACTTAGACTTTGCTAGTCTCGAGCAAACAAACAACTAAAAATGGCCTATGCAATCTTCCCAACTAATTGCAAGATACAAGGCATATGCTCACCATTTTCCGGAACGACAAAAGTCTAAAAAGTCTCCCAACAACAGGGATTACAACTCATTCACAAGCATGCCATGCACCATGATTTTCAAACTTTATTACGAAAACATTTGAGCAAGCTAAACACAAAGAGTCTCGGTCCCAAACCTCACCGGGTTAACACTCAGCAAATGAATCACTCAAGCGATGTAACATGTATCCCAAAATCAAGCAAGAAAGGTTTATGCAACAACCGAAACAAAAAGTTATGCATATCATTCGAAGAATTCACTTGCGATGAAGAAAAAGCTGAATATGTACAGAATATGGCAATAGCGAAATGACAGGACGTAGCCAAATACCACAAGCTTTCAGACATGCATAACCATGGAAAACATAGGCGTACCCGAAATCTACTAAGGACTTTCATCAGCTTTTAATGAGAACGGGTTACAAAGAATAGGTTAGACAAAACGGTTGCCGGTCTATGCTAGCTTAGGAACAACTACCCCATGACGGGTAACCACAACCTACTGCTACCCTACTCATCATGCTAATAGCTAACAACGACACTAATGAAAGAAAAACAAAACAAAGACTCAATAAGCAATGAGACACAGACGCGACCACCGACACCAAAGAAACAAAAGCTGACAAAGAACATCTACTACTACTATTACCACCATCCACCTCTACTAATCACCCTGCCCACCACTCGTGCCAGTATCAACAAAAAACTCAGTACACTCGCCTCGGAACATGCCCAGATCCAACTCCTCGTCTTCCTCATCCTCATCGCTATCCTCTGATTCAACTTCCGAAGGAGCAACATACTCTGCCGCTGCCGGACATACTCTGCCGCTGCCGGACATTGTTGGACTAACCAAACCACTTTGTGAGCCTGCCTTGCAATTACTTTCCCGTCCACTTTCCTCTCTTGTTTCATTTTTCGGTTCTCCTTCACCAACCAAGTGGCCATGCAAAAAATTTTCTTCACCCAAGAGTCCTACTTCTCCTTGGGCCGAGGCATCTCGGTCATTGCGGCGAACTTGCCTTTCTTTTTTGGGCTCAGTGGATCATGGGATCAAGATTTGCTTTTGGTTACGTAGGCAGCATCAAGAGGTCCAGGTTTTGGTGGGTTAAGCAGAGCAAAACGTGGTCCCCTCACCTTTTGACTTTTACAAATTTTGCTTATATCATGCACGGAAAAGGCATACGGGCCGAACTTTGGGACTCGGCTTGAAAATTGTGAACCTGGTAAAATATCCACAATGCGGCATCAAAAACATACTCCCCACTTGCAAGCACAAACAACAACTCTGCTCCCCTCTGCCTCGGATGGTGCTCAGAACCCCTCGGGAATAGATTCATATGGATAGCCTTATTTAAAAGGCGATACTCTTCCCTAAACAACCCCTGTTTGTGGTGACCATCGTAGAGTCTAATATCAGGATAGAGGGCATTGTTAACAATGGACGGGTCAATGTAAGTTCCACCAGGGAGCGGGTACTTCACGGTTGAGAGTGGGGGTCGAGTGTACCTCAAATACTTGGCAATGATATTGGGGGTCAACACTACACGGACATTGTCGAGCATTGATTCAATACGCAATTCATTCACAGGCACATCCACAATTGACACCATATTTTGATAAAATTCTATCACACACGCCTTATTATAGCCCTTTAACACCTTAAACCAAAAATTCAAACCTCGACGGGCAATGTGTGGGATGCCGTGAAGCTCGGTGCCCAAACTTTTGGTGTCGACTTGGCGCTCACACTTAAACCCCCTTCTGGCCATTCCGCTCTTCCAATTCTTTCGAGTGACTTGTTGAGACCCCTCCGGCTCTTCCATTTCAACGTTTATTTCCTCCTCCTCTTCTTCGATTGCCCTTGCCCGGTCGGAACCACCACCGCGAGCCCTTTTTGCGGTAACTTCTCACTTTCCTCCGGCCATTCCGACCACAACCATTGAAAGCATTCCAAAACCCAAGATGAACATTAGAACCCAAGCAATGAGAGCTGCCAGGTTCAGATTTTGGGGGTGGGGATTGGGTTTAAAAGCAATTCTTGCCATTGAGAGAAGATTGTGGAAGAAAAAACAAGAACTTTGTGGGTTTATGTGGGGGTGAGGGGGAAAGACGTGGGATGAGAGGGAGAGAAGTGGAATTTCGGATGAGAGGGAGAGAGGGCCATGGGTTACCTTAGTTGGTGAGAAACCCCTTGAAATTGATACTTGGATCTTGAAGCTCTGAAGATTTCTTGAAGATTGGTGGAAGAATTTTTGGATTTGGTGGAGATTTGAGAGAGATATGGGTGAAAGAGTGAGAGAGATAGCTATGGGGTTAGGGTTTGGAGAGGGTGAATGGCGTGGGAATGGAGAGAGAGAGAGGATGGAGGGTTTATATAGTGGCCCAAAATCTGCAGCATTTTTTTTTAGAAAAACCGTCGGGGGATCGATCCCTAGTCAAAGGGGGATCGATCCCGTCTTGCTCTGGACTCGGCTGGTGACAGGGGATCGATCCCAGTGCTCTTTGGACACTCCACTCTGCTATCCCAAGTTCACATGGCCCGACGTCGACTGAACTTCTCCCAAGCATGCTCCGAACACCTTTAAGTGGACCCAAAATGACCTGCACCCCGTTCCACCACTCCAAACAACCGTCCGAACGTCCGATTTCTTAGGCTTAAACAAAAGGGTGGAGACTCAGACTTGGTATACAAAAATGGTGCCATGGTATTAATATGAGGTTTAATCACAATAAGATTGCCTTGTATCATTCTTCAAGTACGCCCACGACTCCATTACAATGCATAACCGAAATCAAAGGTACTCAAGTATGTACAAGAGAAGTTATTTACCAACCTATGGGTACAGAATTCAAAAACATGGGATACAACAAAAATTGAACCTCTACTCGACGCGTTTAACCGACTCAAATGCATTTAGTACCATTCGATCCACACACAACATGAACATGCTAATGAAATGAGTTGGTTATTTCCCAAAAAAAAAAAAACATTTGGTTCATTCAAACCGGTGCTTTTGCCACTCTCGACTACAAAACGAGCATATGCAACGTAGCTTCACAAGCAAAACTACTTCAATCATGGGAAGATTGCACAAAAAATTTAAAAATTTTTACGCAAAACCGAAAACGTAAAGTATAAACATATTCTCTCCCACCCCAACTGAGCAATGTTCTCGATGCAAAAAGACCGAAAATAAGGAGAGGGAGAGCAAAAATGTACCGATGGGGTGGAATGTCAACCACCCAATACCTCGACCAAGTTGGAGGATTTTGCGTCAGTGTCGCTGTTCGTCATCGGAACCGCTTCCAAGGCTCACTCTTTCGGCTCCACCTCCGGAACCAAAGCCAGTCGCGCGAGGCCATCGCCAGAACTTTCTTGGTCTTACAACCGCGACACATAGTCGCACCCTTGCTTAGGGCTCCTGAATGCCTCACTCACCTCGGCTTTAAGACCCAAACTACCAAGGCTGGTGCGGTAGCGTGTTACCCTGCAAAAGACTTAAGAACCGACTACCTAATAGGAGACAAATGACATTAGTACCGCCGGCTCGTGATAGCCCGGCACTAAAAATTATTATTAACAAGTATTTAAACCACTGAATCATCACGTGATTTAACGGGTACTACTTTTCTCCCCATGTTTCGCTTAAAGTGTCACCAAGCAAGGGAACAACTTAGGCGAAGAACAGGTGACTATACTGGACCACAAAAGATTTGCCCTTACTAACCAGAGCTGCGTACATGAACCTTATTTGAATAGCGGCGTGCGAAGCTTTAAACCCAAGTCGATGATGGGTACCCCCGAAGAGGCCGGGCCTTCCAAACAATTAAGTCCAGAAGTATGCAAAAGCTCCCCGTGAAAACATTTTTAGAACTTTTTCAAAACAATGGATCATCCACATATACCTGTGCGACTAAATCCTCCGTGATCTCATCACTACCAAAATTTTCCAAAAAAGGGTTTTAACCGTTGGCCATTAACTTTGAAAACATTTCCATTCGAAGGGTTATGTAGACACCCCAATTTGGCCTAACGATTATTTCAAGTCCCACCTTGGGACCATCCGATGATGAAATGGATTCGATGATTGCTGATTGCCTTCTTGTGAAACCCCTGGACTTATGGTAAGAACTTTGAGCCACTTAGAGAACCCAATCCAGAACCAAATAGCCTTTCAGACAGAAACACAGTGTTAGAGGAAAATCCATCGGTCGGCTGTAACATCGATCTCACGGCCTTAACATCCATTCCTCACCCGAGCAATCTGTTGCTAAGCAAATCTCTATGAGAGATCAAAGCCTTGGCTGCCAGATCAATGGCTCGGCTGCCCAAACCATTCCTCGGCCGCCAGTTCCTTTCTACGACCGCCAGATCGACCTTTTTCCAGACTCTCGAATGTTCTGTCGGTTGTTTGATCCAACCACGATACCTTTCCGATGCGTTCGGGCTACGTTCAGAGATCACAACGAGGAGTTCGAATTGCAATTGCAATCACATGATTTGATTGGACCGAGTGAGTCATCAAAATTGCCTAATATAGAGGCCTTTGCGCCACGAAATTGATATACTTTCACACCCTCATCAGTCACGAAACTCTGCAGAAATATACATACAACTCTACAAAAGCCATAACCTCCCGAAAGCAGCCATCAATCCGACAATTTAACCCCGGAGTTCAAACCCTAAACCTAGGGTTTCATTCAAGAAGCAATCAATCAGTCAATCCCCATCGATCCGAAGCAATCAAGCAACTGAGGGATCAAGGTGGTGAGGCCCAACGGCCTCTGGTTTGTTTTAATTTCTGTTCATAATCTCAATCGTAGTTTTCTGATTGTCTGTTAAACTTTCTGTCTGGTGTGAGAAAGAACACCAGCCGGGGCTTCGATGCCTCAGCCGGCACATTGAATCAGCCTGATCACTAGGCCGTGAAATCCATTCACCGGCCGAGTGATCGATTTGCTGGCACAGCTTTGTTTTATTCTGCTTTTTGATGCATGATTTATTTACAGTCTAGGGTCACCTTATTCACTGCTTAAAGGCATGAAAACAGATTACGTGCTAGGGTTAAATAAAGCATCTATATGTCTTATGTTGAATAATTATGGGCTAGCCTCACGGCTAGGGAGAGAGAGGTGCCTAACACCTTCCTCTTACTGTACCTTTGGTTTCCGTATCCAGAATCTCTGTCTATTTTCCTAACTTTAATAAACTGGGTGGTGACTCTATTTTAATGATAACCGTTATCGTGTGGCGATGTTCCTAGCCATGGGAGTGTCCACGATCTTGGTTTATGAAGCAAGCAACCAATCGAGCAATCAAACGAACGATATCAAACTGTATGGCGATGCCCTGCTCGGGAGGTGTCTACAGTTTTCTGGCGACTCCGCTGGGGAGATTAGAGCCATAACCAGAAAATTCAACATAAGACTAATACATGCCTTACTTAATTCATTTATCATATGCATCGAGCAGGCAAGCCTCGTTGAGTTCACCTAATATCCCGGCATGACATGGACTATGTTAGGGGTTCCAGCAAACTCCATAGTCACTTGTACCTTTTGGTATATCAAAAAGGGAATCACCCAATCGCCACCTATGATGGGCTGGTGAAAGGACTGGTGCCCTTTGACAACGGAGCACCCCGAGACCACCTAAACCTTACATGTGTTAGAAAAGCATAGAACTTATCAAATTAAGACATGAACCTACAGACTAAGAACCTATTTGCATTTGCTTCCAGGTTCTTCCTCACACCTTGTATCATGTTGTATTAACTCTTTTTGTGCAGAAGGGTTGGGATTTTCAGCCCAAAACCTAACCCTAAAAACAACAGCCAAGTACTGACTTGCAGGTACTTTTACTTTTAAAGCAGGCACAATAGGTAAATCAAGAAAGCAACCACAGCCAATTTTATACTCTTACAACACCCGAAGCCACGCTAAACAGAAGCCGTTGCAGCCATCTTGCCTGTCGTCTTCACCTGTCAAACTCCTTGGCCGCAACGGTCCCAATCACTTCCTGGGACTTCACGGTTATCTTCTCAGCAACACCGATCATCTACCAAATCTCAAGCTTCACCAAGCAATCCTCCTGTTCTCATGGCAGACAACGACGCCATTATCGCCAACCTTCAGGCACAAATCGCTACTTTGCTAGTAGAAAAAGCAGCAAGAGATGCTGAAGATGAGGAAAGATCAATGGCAAACGAGAATAGACCCGAAAACCCTGAGTTAGCCAAGCAAGCTAAGGAAATCAAGCACGCCTTGGCCCGTTCCCAAGGAGACCAAATTCTGGACTTTGAAGGCCTTTGCCTCTTTCCAGATTCTCAACTGCCCGAGAAGTTCAAAATGCCAAACATCGAGAAGTTCAATGGAACTGGCAACCCCACCAGCCATTTCAGCCATGTTATCAACACCCTAAAGCCAATGGGTCTGAATGATGAGCTCATCGCTCAACTGTTCCAAAGAACTCTCACTGGGAGCGCTCTCGATTGGTTCCTCACCTTGGAATTTGAACACTACCATACTTGGCCTGAGATCGCCAACGCTTTCATCAAGCAGTATGCATACAACGTCCAAGTTGAACTAACCACTCAAGATTTGGAAATGACCAAGCAAGAGTCCAACGAAGACTTCGTCACTTTCGTGGCTAGATGGAAGGAAAAGGCTGCCAAGATGAAGAACCACCCCTCTGAGGAGGATCAAGTGAGGATAGTTGTCAAGAATTTGCAATCTAAGTATCTCAAGCATATCTACACATAGGCTATCACTGATTTCAAGCGCTTGCATGCTACTGGGCTGCAGATTGAAGAAGGGCTCAAACTAGGACTCATTGGGAAAGAAGAAGCTCCTCCACCCAAGAAAACCTTTTCAACTCGTACATCTCATGCCTCTGTCAACACCCTTAACTCGGCCTCACCACAAGACCCTTTCCAAGCTAGCTCATCCCGAAACCCAAACCGGCCCCACCGTAATTTTAGCCCTCTCTATATGACTCTCTCCCAAGCCTTAACCATTCTAAGTCGTCAAGGACATCTCAAACCCTTGAACAAACCGCTTCCTCTGCCACCCTATGGCCCAAACCATGATCCCAACAAGCAATGTGCCTACCATCAACATTTTGGGCACGAGACAGACAACTACATGCGCCTTCGCCATGACATTCAAGATCTCATTGATAGCCGCACCATAAAACCTCCACAACCTGATACACAAACCAAAACACCCAATACTGAGCCACCTCAGAATGTCAACCTCATAAACTTATCTCACAATCCCACATACAATCCAAGCCAGTACATTGTCCAAAACAACCAAACCAAACCAACCTTAACCTTCCCAGAGGAAGATGAGTGCTGCATGATGGTAGAAGAAGAAGAGGATGTTGAATCTGATCAATCAGAAGTAATTGATCCCGATATGAGTGATGAGGAAGTGCAAGCAAAGGAAGAAAAACTGAGAACGTGGAAGGAGCACTCCTGGGCAAAGCACAATTTAAAGGATCCTGATATCCCATTTGTAGAGGATGACGAATGGTTACGTACCTGGTTTGAGAACAGGAAAAAGGAGAAAGAAATGGTCATTATGATGAGAAGACATGTCCGCTTCGAGCCTGCCCAAATAGTGGTACCCATTAACCGCCCTAAAATTCTGATGCCTCCCATTGTCTGGGAGACGATCAATCTCATAGAAAAGGTGGAGGAATTCCAAATGCAGCCATGGATCAACCCCTTTGATCAATGCAATTACAGCCAATGGATAGAGGAAAGAGAAGATCTGGATTTCATATGCTCCGATCCGTATAAAGCAGGGGAGAGTGACTTTGATGAAATGGAAGGAGAATACAATGATCCACTCGATGGAATCTCCTTAGCATCACTATTCAACCAAGAAGAGGTAACTGATTACACGGTCAACCAAGAAGACAAGAAAGTCCAAGCTGATGTTTCCATTTGGGGACTACTCATGTCTCGAAGAAGTGATGGATCCAATTCAAATGCTCTGTTTGGCAAAGAAAAGGGTGGAAAAGAGTATAAAATCGAGGAAGTCAAAGCAAAGGAGGGTGGCCCCTGAATGCTGCGGTTACAACGTGGCAAAGAACATTAAAAACATTGCTTTTATTTTCTAAATCAAGCTAGGACATATCTTAGGCCCCTGTTTAGGCATTTTACTTCTGCTAAGTGAGTTTCTATTTTATCTTCTAAACTATGCTTATTCAATGGTTTGAATTCCTAAATTGCAATTGCCAGTGTACTATGGTCTCTTTGCCAAATGAGGAAAATTTCAGGGAATCAAGTTCCTTGTATCAATGACAAAAAGAAAGAAGGGATGAACTTTAGTTACTTAAGAAACTAGCTTTTTGTCAAAACTTAGAAAGAAGATATTATCTTTGTGAGAACACTTAGGGTTAGCTTGCCCATTACGAATGTACAAATATAGGGGAAATTTATGAAAACATCTCCGTCAAATACATAAAACCTCTTGTGAGAAAAATGCTCGTTGGGTGACCAAACAGCCCAAGCAAAAGTAAAAGCAAAGCCTGCTAGGGCAAGAAAACGCGAAATCACAGCCTAGGCAAAAGTTAAGGCGTTCAAAGAAAAGCTCGCTAGGGACTCAACCTCCATCGGGTAACCTAGGCAAAACTTAGAGCATGTGAGGAGAAAAACTTAAAGTGGAAACCCAGCCTCAAAGGTTATAATCTTGGAACTACGTTCATGGCCTGATTCCCTGATTGGGATACGTAGGCAATTTCACATTGAGGTGCGGCCAAACATTTGGAAAGAAGGAAAAACATCAACATGTTTGTACTCAGTGATAGGTATAGCTAACCCTGCGTATTGAGCTTGCAAAAGATAAGTATACCTCTTTCGAGGAATTGGCAACTACCGAAGGACACAAGAATTGTTGGTCATCCCCTCCAGCCTAAGGGTCATTGATACAATAAGCAAGAAACCTTGAAAGATTTCGAGTTTGGCAAACAGACCATGGAACGTGGCAAAAGCAAAAGACAGAAAATCAAAGACTAAACATAAAAAGGAATGTGAAATGGGATGCAACTTGGCTAAAGCAAAGCCTAGCTTCCTTGGGAAAATAGAAGTAACGGCCGAATAATTAAAACCTCGGCCGCAACAACGATCCTTCAGCCTAGTAATCAATTCTTCGGCCAGTATTTCATTTTACACAAACTACTGTCTGTTAAATACTTGTTCAAAGCCATGCCCTGAAGTTTCGCATGCATAACTCAAAGCATTCAGGGGCACAAACGGCATTTCTCATTTCATAGACAAAAACTTGTTTATAAAAACATTGTTATGGTTGCTTTCACTGTACAAATATAGTTTCTGCCCATTTTCCACTAACTATGAACAGGGAAAAGAAAAGCCCTAAAAACTAGGCGATCTCCGGGAAGAAGGCAAGGACTGTCTACTAGCCTCCATATCCTCTCTATCAGCAGCCGGTACTCGCTCGGCCTCAAGCTGCAACAGAAAGGAGATGCAAACATTCAAACTAAATGAATAACGCAAGGTAAACGAAATACATGGAAAAAGCCATACCTCGAGGATCCGACAGCGCTGTCTCCGGACTAAAGCCTCCGCGCTCTGATAAGCATGCAGCCACTCCTACACCACCTCAGCGGGCACCTACAGAAACAAATCGAACATTTTAAGCATTGAAATAGCAGATACAAACAGGGAAACAAGTTCAGAATTGGGATGATACCTGTGAAACCCCAGCTGGCAATGTATAAAGCTGGGTCGTGCAAGGAGTAAGCGCCAGACGCTCCTCCTCTCCATCATCATAATGGAAGGAGACAAAAGAAGGAGCCCGTGGCCAGACAGGGCAGCAGGAGGAGCAGCAGCAGCAGGAGCCAAGAAAAGATAGCAGTACTCCGTGTAGTCACCCGCCAGAAGAAGCAAGCCCGCCCAATCTCTAAGCCGAGCATTCTTCAAATCTTCCTTAGACATCGAAGAAGTAGACCTCATCAATGCTGGAGGAGGAGGAGGAACGAACTGAAGCGCCTCAGCCCGTGGGCGCCACTAGCTAGCCACCCGATTACCCAGCTACCAAGCTCGACAAAATGGACCCTCGAGCAAGCTGCGAGTACGATCCAGTACCCTGGAGCGTGCAAGAGAAGCATCCTCTAGAACACCACCCCAAGGGTCAAACCGCACCTACAAAGCAAGATCAAATCAGCCACAATACGAAGATATGGAAATCTAAAAGGCAAGGAACGCAAAGGGAGAAGAGAAATACTTTATCAACCGTCAATCGATCTAAAACTCGTTGCCACTCCGGAAGGGTCAAAACAGGTGACCGCGGCTTCTGATACCCCGCCAGCCATCGCTGATAGCGAGGAACGCAGTTTGCATTCCCATGTCTAGTATCAGTGGGAAACTGCAGGAGGTGCTCAAAAGCCTAGAGCTGAAAAATGATTTAGTAAACAAGTTCAAGACTATGCAGAAAAGCAAAACAGGAAAGGAAGTGAAAGAGAAATATATGTACCTCGAGCACCCGGTAGTGACCTCTAAGAATGGGACTCTTGTCCCGAGAACAGGCCCCAAGATTTCCGTACAAAGTGGCCAAAGCAGACGCTCCCCAATCAAAATCCCTAACAATCTTCAAGCGCTGTAGGAGAGTCAGAAATTGTGTATGCACCGAACTATCCTTGTTAGCAAACAACGTTTGCCCAAGGACATAGAGGAGAAAGGCCCGTACTAGCTGTTCCACGCTCACCTGGGTCAGAATATCAGCTTTCATATAATTCTTGATCAGCCAAGCAAGATCAATATGGCCTCGAGAATGAAGAGGGGGCACCTTGCCCAAAAACCACTCCAAAGCACCTGCTCGCTCCCAAAGCCGGGGGTCGACCCGAAGAGAAGTTCCGCCCACTCGTAAACCAGTCAAAAGGGAGAAGTCTCCTGGCGTAATGGTCATCTCACCAGCGGAAGGAAAGTGGAATGTGTTGGTAGTGTCCCACCACCTCTCCACCAACGAGGTCATCAATGACCAATCCATCTTCGGCAGATTGAGGCCCAGGACGAACGCCTCAAAACCAGTAGCACAAACCAACTATCGAGCCTGCTCTGGCAGCGCTAGGAACCACTTATGCGCCTCTCTGCCTCCACCACGAGCCTCCAATCTCCTATTTCTCTGCAAAGATTCACCAAAAAGGGAGTCAATCTCATGATTGCATACAACGAACAAAAGCTAGGGGCATCAAATTAAAACATCTTAAAGCATGCATTGCCTAAACAGGGGGCATAATTATCATTATTTTCAAAACAAATCCGACCCAACCACGGGTCCTTATCATCTTCGCCCTGACTAAAAGGGATTTTATCCCAAAAACAAAATCAATATCTGATTAAATCAAACTCCAAACTAAAGTAAACTTTTACTTTTCAGGAAACTCCCCGGGTTATTGAGGACACTTAGATGCAGCTCGGGTTCCCGGCGAACCACCCTGGCCTCTGGGCCACCAACAGGAGGACGGTACTGCAGGAAGCCGCCATAGCCTAGCCTACGTGAAGGGAGAACGTAGGTAGCAGCACCAAACAAACCCGGCTCCTCAATCGCCTCCTCGTCCGACGAGGGATACTCGCACCTGCATGGAGGATGCGAGGAGGAACCTGCAGTGTCTGTAGAAGATGGCGTCGCCATCACGACTCGAAGCAAGAGAGAAAGAAGGCACGGCAACAGCCCACAGCAGCCAAGAACGGCGGCGAACGGGCGGTGGTCGGAGGAAGGACGGCGGCCAAACGGCGGTGGTGGTTGTCGGAGATACTCGGACAAGAGGAACGGAGAAGCACAGAGGAGGAAGGAAAAAAGAAAGAATGAGCCGCGAGATCGATTAAACCAAACTTAAATCGATTTTCTGACTTTTGATGTTCCAACGGCCGAGACATCAATCCTTCGGCCATGATATCTATTGCTCGGCCGCCAAATCGATCCACTGGCCCCCCAATCCATTCTTCTCAGCAGCAACAGGTCTTACTCGATGCACCAACTCAAGCTATTAAGAAGTTTTAGGTCCATGACCAACAAAACCAATGATTAAACCAGCCTTGGGGGCATGCCCAAGCACGAGAGAAAAGATCAAGCACTGTCAAGATTTCCTCTGTTTGTCAACCCCGAGCTCTTCATCAACAATTCATCACCCAGCAGAGCGGCTCTATGCCCCTAATCATCTCAACAACCACCATCAAAGCTCATTATCACCTGGCAGCTCTATGTTCGCCGCTTAGCGGCACTATGCCCGTTGTCCCATCAATTCAACTGGTTTTACACCCGTGCTCACTGCCAACAGCTCTAAGCCATTCAGCAGCCCCAGGCCCATTACCTCAGCGGCTCTACGCCTATTATCTATCATCAGCGGCTCCAAGCCCATTTTCAAAACAGGCTTCTCGCTTATTATCTCAGCGGCTCAATGCCTGTATTCGCCAATCAAGCGGCTCAAAGCCCGTGTTCCAGCTATTCAAACGGCTCTAGGCCCATCACCTCAGCGGCCCCACGCCTATTATCAAATTCAGTGACTCGAAGCCCATTATCAGCAGCTCTACGCTAGCTCAACTGACTCTACGCCGTAATTATCCCCACAGGCTCTACGCCACCCCAATCAAACAATCGTCAACTCAACGGCTCTAAGCCCATTATTTCTACGGCTCCACGCCTGTTATCGACTCAGCGGCTCAAACCCCACCCCTCAACTGGCTCTACGCCGTAGCTATCTCAACTGGCTCTACGCTGTAACAATTCTCAACCAACTCTATGCCACCCCAATTGAGAAATCATCAATTCTCGGGCTCTACGCCTGAATGCTCAAAATCCAACATTTTGAATGCTCGAAGCTCTTCAAATGCCCAACCACTGTGTACTGGATGCTCAAGTTCTACACTTGAATGCTCAAGCTCTATGCTTGGATGCCCAACCACTGTGTACTGGATGCTCAAAGCCTGTACTTTGAATGCTCGGATTCTGCCGTCCAAATGCTCGAGCTCTACGCTCTGAATGCTCAAGTCCGGAACTTGAAAGAAGCTCTAAGCTTCTATCAAAACACACACGCACGGGCCCATGCACATATTGCATCAAGCACATCGAGTCTGCATAATCATCACTATCACCAAATCATCATACATACATGCTATGTTCTACATATCTCTCTTATTCATGCAACAAGTCAATCCTGCAATCAACCGACTCCATGCCTCGGTTTTATTGATCGGTCCAGAACCTTGATCCTTTGGCTCTACGCCAAATTTTATGATGAGAAAGCTTCGCGCACAGACCATCAGAATACAACCGGCTCTACGCCTCGATTCAATCACATCAAGCTCAAAGCTCCGATATTTCAAGTTCTCACCTCCAAAAGGCGAAGCTCTTTAAACTATCAACACCAGCTCTACGCTTCGGTTCTATCACCTCAAGCTCTCGCCTTATGATCAATGCCAACTCGGCACTTCGGTTCGATCAAGCTCAAAGCTCAAAGCTCCAACACCTCAGGTTTTCGCCTCATGATTGCAACCGGCTATGTGCCTCGGTTCCTTCATTCCCATGCTCCGTGCTCAAGTTACTGGCCCCTGCGCCTCCCATATCTCAAGAAACGGCATCCAACTCGTCTCCAAAAGATGGCTTAGATCCCACCCTAATTACATCAATTCCTTCCAGCTCATTCGCAAGGATAGGCTACTCTATCGAGCTCCTCTCAATTAAAGTAAGGATGATCAAGAAAAGCAAACACACCTACCGTATACTGATCTACCCCGAAATACTAAGGTAACTCTCCGCAAAAACTTCCCTCGGCAGCCCCGCGCTCTTTCAACTACTCTCTGCCAAAACCCTGGCTTCACCTAGGTACGTCACATTACTGCTTTTAAAGCCCGAAGGTACGTCTTCTGTCTCTAACCCTCCAAACTTTTTCTTTTTTATTGCCCCAGAACTACGGTTGGTCTGAATTTCCCCTGTGGAATACGTAAGTAGCCTCCCGGCCCGACCATAACAAAACTTTTTTTCAAAAACCCTTGGAATAGTGGTTAGACCAAATTGAGTTGCTTTTACAGCTTTGACTTTTACTCAAACATGTCTCGCGATCCGTCTGAGCTCAGTCAAAGAGGGGCATCTGTAGACACCCCAATTTGGCCTAACGATTACTTCAAGTCCCACCTTGGGACCATCCCGATGATGAAATGGATTCGATGATTGTTGATTGCCTTCTTGTTAAACCCCTGGACTTATGGTAAGAACTTTGAGCCACTTAGAGAACCCAATCCAGAGCCAAATAGCCTTTCAGACAGAAACACAGTGTTCTAGGAAAATCCATCGGTCGGCCGTAACATCGATCTCACGACCTTAACATCCATTCCTCACCCGAGCAATCTGTTGCTAAGCAAATCTCCATGAGAGATCAAAGCCTCGGCCGCCAGATCAATGGCTCGGCCGCCCAAACCATTCCTCGGCCGCCAGTTCCTTTCTACGGCCGCCAGATCGACCTTTTTCCAGACTCTCGAATGTTCTGTCGGTTGTTTGATTCAACCACGATACCTTTCCGATGTGTTCGGGCTACGTTCAGAGATCACAACGAGGAGTTCGAATTGCAATTGCAATCGCGTGATTTGATTGGACCGAGTGAGTCATCAAAATTGCCTATATATAGAGGCCTTTGCACCACGAAATTGATATACTTTCACACCCTCATCAGTCACAAAACTCTGCAGAAATATACATACAAACCCTCTCTACAAAAGCCCTAACCTCCCAAAAGCAGCCATCAATCCGACGATCTAACCCCAGAGTTCAAACCCTAAACCTAGGGTTTCATTCAAGAAGCAATCAATCAGTCAATCCCCATCAATCCGAAGCAATCAAGCAACTGAGGGATCAAGGTGGTGAGGCCCAACGGCCTCTGGTTTGTTTTAATTTCTGTTCATAATCTCAATCGTAGTTTTCTGATCGTTTGTTAAACTTTCTGTCTGGTGTGAGGAAGAACACCAGCCGGGGCTTCGATGCCTCGGCCGGTACATTGAATCAGCCTGATCACTCGGCCGTGAAATCCATTCAACGGTCGAGTGATTCGATCTGCTGGCATAGCTTCGTTTTATTCTGCTTTTTGATGCATGATTTATTTACAGTTTAGGCTCACCTTATTCACTGCTTAAAGGCATGAAAACAGATTACGTGCTAGGGTTAAATAAAGCATCTATATGTCTTATGTTGAATGATTATGGGCTAGCCTCACGGCTAGGCAGAGAGGGGTGCCTAACACCTTCCTCTTATTGTACCTTTGGCTTCCGTATCTAGAATCTCTGTCTATTTTCCTAGTTTTAATAAACTGGGTGGCGACTATGTTTTAATGATAACCGTTATCGTGTGGCGATGTTCCTAGCCATGGGAGTGTCCACGATCTTGGTTTATGAAGCAAGCAACCAATCGAGCAATCCAACGAACGATATCAAACTGTATGGCGATGCCCCGCTCGGGAGGTGTCTACAGGTTAACAACTTTAATTGCCCCATGAGGGAAAGCGGTTTGCACAATGTAAGAACCAACCCAACGAGATCACAACTTGCCCGGAAAAAGATGAAGTTTGGAATTGTAAAGAAGAACTTTTTGACCGACTTCAAAAATTTTCCTTTGAATGTTCTTATCATGGAAATCCTTCACCTTGGACTTGTAAATGTTTGTATTATCGTATCCATCCCGCCAGATTTCTTCCAATTCATTAAGTTGGAGCTTGCGATTCGCGCCGGCGGCGGGCAATCGAAAATTTAAAGTTTTGATGTCCCAATAGGCCTTATACTCCAACTCAACCGGAAGATGGCATGCCTTACAGTATACAAGCCGATAAGGCGAAGCGCCTAAGACGGTCTTGTACGGTGTACGATACTCCCACAAGGCATCGGTCAAACGGAGTGACCAATCCTTGCGATTTGGATTAACAGTTTTCTCAAGAATGTGTTTTACCTCACAGTTTGCAAGCCCAGCTTGGCCATTGGTCTGAGGATGGTATGCAGTGGACACCTTGTGCGTGATCCCATATTTCTTCATGAGCGCTTCAAACCTTAACAAAATGTTCTCCTTGAGAAATGCTAGCACCACCTTGTGATCGCTTGTCTTGGTATGGATGGCCTCCACCCATTTTGAAGCATAATCCATCGCAAGGAGAATGTAAAGAAAACCATAAGACACCGGGAACGGCCCCATGAAATCAATCCCCCAGCAATCAAACACTTCAACGATAAGGATATTGGTGAGGGGCATCATATTCCTCTGAGTCACTGCACCCAATTTCTGGCAAGCTTCACACGTTCGACAAAAGGCATATGCGTCCTTGTGAAGTGTTGGCCAATAAAAGCCCCATTGTAGCACCTTGGCAATGGTCTTGGTATGGGAAAAATAGCCTCTGCACTCCTTAAAATGGCAAAATTTCAAAATTCCTTGTTGATCCTCCTCCGGAACACACCTTCGAATAATGAGGTCCTCGCAAAATTTAAAAAGATAAGGGTCATCAAAGACGAATCTTTTCACCTCGATAAGAAACCGCCTTTTATTTTGTGCATTCCGCTGGCCCGGTAGTTGCCCCGTTACAAGGTAATTAACAATATCAGCATACCACGGGCTCGAAGAAATAGCAAATAATTGCTCATCGGGAAACGTGTCGAAAATTGGGAGATTGGCCGTGCGATCCTCAAATTCAACTCGAGACAAGTGATCGGCTACCACATTCTCGACTCCTTTCTTGTCTTTGATAGTGAGGTTGAATTCTTGGAGCAATAAAATCCAATGAATCAACCGAGCCTTTGCATCCTGCTTTGTAAAAGATACTTGAGGGCTGCATGATCAATAAAAACCGTGATAGAGGTGCCCACCAAGTACAATCGGAATTTGTCCAAAGCAAAGACGATCGCGAGCAACTCTTTTTCAGTAGTCGAGTAGTTCATTTAGGCTTCATTTAGTGTTTTGCTCACATAGGAAATAACATAAGGATGCTTATCCTTCCTCTGGCCAAGAACAGCTCCCACGACATAATCACTTGCATCGTACATCAATTCAAACGGAAAGTCCCAATCCGGAGTTTGTACGATAAGAGGAGAAGTGAGGCTAGACTTCAATTTCCAGAAGGCTTCCTCGCAGGCACCAGTCCATTCAAATAGGGCATCTTTAGATAGAAGTTGACACAAAGGACGTGAAATGGCGCTAAAATCCTTAATGAACCGTCGGGAAAAACCACCATGCCCTAAGAAAGAGTGAATGTCCTTCACACACTTAGGCGTCGGAAGATTAGCAATCAAGTCAATTTTCGCTTTGTCCACCTCAATGCCCCGCTTCGATACGATGTGCCCTAAAATGATACCATGTGTAACCATGAAATGACATTTCTCCCAATTTAGCACAAGATTCTTCTCCTCGCATCTTTCTAACACTTTCCCCAAATTCAACAAGCAATCCTCAAAGGAGTCCCCAAAGATCAAGAAATCGTCCATGAATACCTCGACAATACGCTCCACCATATCACTGAATATACCCAATATGCATCGTGAGAAAGTTCCCGGAGCATTGCACAACCCAAATGGCATTCGTCGATAAGCAAAAGTCCCGTAGGGACAAGTGAAAGTGGTCTTCTCTTGATCATCCATAGAGACCGCGATTTGATTGTACCCCGAATAGCCATCGAGGAAGCAATAGTAAGCATGACCGGCAATGCGCTCCTGCATTTGATCAATGAACGGAAGAGGAAAATGATCCTTGCGAGTGCATGAGTTGAGCTTCCAGTAGTCAATGCAAACATGCCAACTAGTAGTGACCCGAGTTAGCACAAGTTCATTATCGGTATTAGCCACCACCGTGACTCTAAATTTCTTAGGAATGACCTAGATTGGGCTAACCCATTTGCTATCGGCAATCGGATAAATAATGCCAACGTCCAACAATTTCAAGACCTCCGCTTTAACTACCTCTTTCATGATCGGATTCAAACGGCGCTGAGGTTGGCGGGAAGGTTTGACATCATCCTCGAGATAAATATGGTGAGTGCATAACAAAGGATCAATTTCGTGAATATCGGCAATCGACCACCCAATAGCCTTGGTATGCTGCTTTAATAACTCCAAGAGTTGGGATTCTTGATGCTCATCCAACGAAGAGGAAATCACAACGGGAAATGTGTCATCGGGCCCAAGGAAAGCATACTTGAGAGTATCGGGCAAGACCTTCAAGTCGAGCTTCGGAAATTGCACACTTGACGAGAGAGTCTTGCTTGCTAAAGGCGGTAACTCCTCAAATTTTGGGGACCAAACATCCGTCCCACACACATCCTCCACGTCCAGCAAGGAATACAAGTATTCCACCTCCGGTGAATCTAGAAATGTTGCCTCTTCGGCGGTAAGGCATACTTCCAATGGATCCTTGTACAAGAAAGTATCAACGTGCTCTTGGACCAAAAAACCGATAAGATTGACTTCATGCACACACTCATCATCCCCCATCTGGCTCCCGATATTAAACACATTTACTTCCACTTTCATGTTGCCAAAAGTGACATTGAGTAACCCGCTTCGGCAATGGATAACGGCATCGGAAGTGGCCAAGAATGGACGCCCAAGAATAACTGAGTTGATGTCGATACTTATGAGGAGGGTAAAGGGCAAGTATCCAAAACAACGAAGTCCACAGGATAAATAAAATTGTCCACTTGCACAAGTACATCCTCCACCATCCCTCTTGG
Source organism: Rhododendron molle (assembly GCA_025413875.1). Classification (NCBI taxonomy): domain Eukaryota; kingdom Viridiplantae; phylum Streptophyta; class Magnoliopsida; order Ericales; family Ericaceae; genus Rhododendron; species Rhododendron molle. The sequence continues at coordinate 10,829,888 of CM046388.1, read as the reverse complement.
AACACGAATGCTTCTATCAACCAATTGCAATGTCACCGACGTTGGCCTCATCTCCCTCAAACCAAGTTGCTCATAAACGGAGTACGGGAGCAAATTTACACTAGCCCCCAAGTCAAGGAGAGCTTTCTCAATTTTTGTTCCCCCAATAGTGATGGAAATGGTTGGGCACCCCGGATCTTGTACTTTGGAGCCACGTTGGTTTGGATTATCGAACTCACTTGTTCCGTCAATAATACCCTCTTGTGCACATTCAACTTACGCTTTTGAGTGCATAAGTCCTTGAGAAACTTGACATACGTGGGAATTTGCTTGACAGCATCCACCAACGGGATATTAATCTTCACTTGCTTGAAAAGCTCATAGATCTCGGAGTTGGTATTGGCATGAGCTGGAGCCTTCAATCTTTGGAGAAAAGGAGCCAGAATTTTGGGAATGGGGTCCTTTGGCTCTTCTGCTTGAGACTTGGCCGTTTGCTTGTCAACGGGAGAAGGCTCCGAGGTTAGTGAGTCAATAGGAACATCCGGTGCTTGCACAATAACCGGTGTAACCCGTGACTTGACCGGCTTGGGTACAACGGTCGTATCAACTTCATTGCCATTCCGTAATGTTATGATAGACTTGGCTTGCTCGGGACTAGGCACCGAAGAGCTCGCCATAAAATGAGTTCTGGGCGGATTCGCGTGGGGTTGAGTTGGAAGCTTCCCTTTCTCTTGTTGAAGAATCCCCAAAGTATTAGTCAACTTTGCCATTTGATTCTTGATTTCCCCGAGCGTTTGAGTGGTTTGCTCGTTAAGGGATGTTTGGCTTTGCATGAAAGATGACATAATATCCTCACATGACCGCTTTGGAGGTTGAAATTGATTCGGCCCATGTGGAGGTCCCGGTGGTGCGAACCCCGGAGGTTGTTGAGTTTGAGAAAACCTCGGCACCCCTTGAGATTGAGAAGGCCAAAATACTTGTTGTTGTTGAGGTGGTGGAACTTGTGGAGGTCCGAGAGGTTGCAAATCGCTCCACCGGAAATTAGGATGCATCTTCCACCCCGGATTGAAAGTTTGAGAATAAGGGTCAAACCGTTGATTAATGGCATTGACCACCGATGGACCGGTTCCTTGGAGAATATCCTTGACGGCAGGGAGCATTTGGCAATCTCCCGTAGTATGACCTGCAATCTCACACAAAACACAAATTTCTTCTGCCTTGGCCACAAAGGCCACCCCAGCCACTTTGTTAAGTTGTAACGTTTTAATTTGGCGGGAAAGCTGGGTGACCTTGTGGGCAAGCTCATTTTGTTCACTCAGTTGAAATTTACCGGAACTGCTCGGAACTGGATTAAACACATTCTTTTCAGATGGGTCCGAGCAATCCCAGTTTTGAGTTTTTTCAGCTAGTTCCTCAAAATAGTCCCACGCCGCATCAAAGGTTTTACCCATAACTCCACCGGTACACATACTATCCATAAGGTGTCGAGTGCTCAAGATCCCTTCAATAAATGCTCGACCTTTTGAAAAGTTTCGAAACCATGATGTGGAATGGAGTTAAGCAAATCCTTGTATCTCTCCCAATATTGGTAAAATGACTCCCCCTCTTTTTGTTTAAAAGTTTGAATTTGATAGAGGAGGTCCTTTGTAAGATGTGGGGGGAAAATTTCATGTAGAAAGCTTTCGATAAATCTGCCCAATTAGCCAAAGATTGAGGTCTCATGTTGTTCAGCCAAATCTTGGCTTTGTCTTTTACGAAAAATGGGAAGAGTTTTAATTTCGTGGACTCAAGCTGTGCCGGCGTGGATACTATTGTAGAAACTAATTCCTCGAATGCCCGCATATGAGTGTACGAGCATTCCTTGTCCTTTCCATAGAATGACGGCATCATGTTGATGTGGTGTATTTTCACGGTGAAGGTATTAGCCTCGGTTGCGGCCGGAAGGACTATAATGGGTCGCGGAGTAGTACGGGCCGGATTCATGTAATCACTCATAGTCCTGCGGGCACAACCGCGGGGTTACCATCACCAGCGCCGTCGCCACCGAGGCCACCACCGGCGTTATCCATTCTTTTTCGAGGGGGGATACTTATTGGAAAAGGAGTTCTTTGGGGGGTTGGTGTCCTTGTTCAAACCCGACAAGGAGTTTTGGGTCGAGGAGGAGAAAAATATCGATGAAGCCTTTTAGAATTTGGACTCCGAAAGGCTCCACGATGACCACCACGCATACACTAGATACCCTTCCGCAAGAAACAATGGACCACAATTCAAAGTAAACAGACAAGAGGGGCGAGGTCGCCGCCTCCTAACAACAACTACGAGGGGCTACGCCGCTGCCTCAAAAAGTAAGAGCAATAAGTAAAAGGGTAGTTTATACTTACGCTAGCTTCGTTACACCTCAAGTTAGAGAAGAAACTCGGGTTAGAGGTATCCACTAGATTAAGTATAAAATACACAAAGCAAAGTTAAGCGAGATACTTACAATGGTTCGGCGAACCTCCAATATAAGCTATAAAAGAAAGAGCTCCCCGGCAACGGTGCCAAATGCTTGCAACCAAATTGAGTGCCAAGATAATAATGCCCCAAGCGTAGGGCTAGGTCGGTTGAAAGCATAATAATACCCGGAAGTCTGGGGTCGAATCCACAGGGAGCGCATCCATAACTTGATTCAGAGATTAGCTTGCGTAGAGAGTTTCGGCGTTAGGACCGCCAACCAAACTTCGGCGTTGAGACGGCCAACTAAGAATTTTAGGTGCATGGCTACTTAACCTAACTACGGCTTTTAACTAGAGATCTAAACTAAAGGTTAGGTTTAGGGATAACTAACACCCATAACGCAAGGATAAGCTCGATTCTTCTCTTTTTAACAAAAGTGTAAACATGTCTAGGGTTCTTTTGGTTCCTTTAGACAAATGTAAGGAGGGACATAGCTCCAAGCATCAAATATGGCAAGAAGCTTAACCCTTGCCTACATTTGATCAAAGAGATTAACACCTCTTAGTTTTGATACATAAAATTAACCCTAAGCCATGTTTAAGCTAGAAAACGGGATTTTCCAAGAGAAGAACAAGTCACAACATTAGTTACGGGATGTTAATCATCCCCTAACCCAACCTTACTACACTACTCACTCATATTGAAAGAAACCATGAAATGAGCAAGGGGAAAGGTAAGAAAAATACAAAACATTGATTAAACTTGAAATAAATATAAGATCCTCAAAGAGGAGAGAATTTCTTACAACTTTAATAAAGGCGAAATGCTTCGAAACGGATCGTACCTTAAATCACTCTTTAAGACATGAATAAGGAGAGAGGTTGGAGCTCCATTAATGGAGATAGAGAGAGAAAGTGCAAAAGTAAAAGTGCCCTACATTTCGGGCAAGGGTTGGTATATATACCCCCTTGACAAAATAATTACAAAAATGCCCTTAAAATGTCCGCGCAAGAGTGAGGGATCGATCCCTAGTCAGAGGGGGATCGATCCCTAGTGCCACTAGATTGCTGCTGAGATGGGGGATCGATCCCTGGTCCATGGGGGATCGATCCCAGCTGCCACTGGATGATGCTGAGTTGGTTCTGCAGCTGCAGTCGGGCCTAGGTTGCTCTGAGGCTTCCTCCATTGCTGTGGATACTTCGATTAGGATCCGATATGACCTCTCAAGACTCCTCACGTACATCAAGCACTCCTGGACTCCTCCAGGGATTCTTGGAAACCTTGAGAACGCCCAGAATCACTCCGAAACCTGTTTCTACAAAAACACACCTTGCGCGCAATATCAAACATAAACGGAGGAATATGCATGCAAGTGTGACAACACAGAGTAAGATAAGCCTATCAATTTACACTATTTAAGGCTTATCATAAACAGTTAAGCATCTGACTAAAAATAATAATAATAAAGCATAAAACTTGTCTATCCCTAGTTTTTAATCCAGATAGATGTTTAGTCTTGGTATTGACCATCTAACTTGTACACAGAAGTTGAATGTTTTAAATCGGTTCTTCTACCTCTGATTATTAATCTTACTCATGCGGCACGGCTCGTATGGGTAAGGCAATTAGTGGGTAACAAAAGTAGTAAAAAAAAAAAAAAGACAAGAAAGAAAGAGTATCAAGAAAAGGCTTCCTGACCAACAAATAAAAGTAGAAAAAAGAAGATGACAGAGAGGTAAAATTTAGTTTTCATAAAATGGAGAATGATCTAACCTTTTGATCTATTGAGCACCGCACAGAGAGAGAGAGAAGTTTGTGTGGGGTGTGGCCGGCAACAGATGGAGATGGAACATGGGGTGAGTGTTTGATATGGAAGGGAACTCTTTGTTTCTATGATCTATTGAGCACCGCACAGAGAGAGTGAGAGAGAGAAGTTTGCGTGGGGTGTGGCCGGCAACAGATGGAGATGGAACATGGGATGAGTGTTTGATATGGGAGGGAACTCTTTGTTTCTATTCTTCTTTCCTAATCCTGGCCGTTTCAAAAATTAATTTGGGAGGGAACGCGAGATAGAGTTTGGGAGGAATAGTAAACTTTTAGGCGAGCTGTGTTCTGGAAAACATTTCCGGAAAAAAAATTTTGAGTTAGTGTTTGGTTTGGTTTTTAGAAATGGTTGTTGGAGTAATGATTTGATAGAAAAATAGGGATAATGATTGGAAATAGGGTAATGATTGGGGAGAGATAGAGAGAGAAATAGGGATAATGATTGGAAGAGAATAGGGGTAATGATTGGATGAAAGAGTAATGATTGGAAGGAGAGAAAAGTGAAAAGTGGAATCTTTTACACTTTTTCCGGAAATGTTTTTCGGAAATTTCCGGAAATTGCAACCGAACACAGAGGTTTTAAAAACTACTATATGGAAACAAAAAAATCACAGAACGAAAATCACGGAAACAAAAAATCATTAGATTGGTTTTGGAAGGGAAAATCATGCATGAAGACAATAAAATGTAAGAGATTTTCGTGAGTTTCGGAGAAAAAAAAAAAAGATTTTTGGATGTGATCTAAAACGAAAAATCATGAAAACAAAAAAGTTCATCAGATTGGTTTTAGAAGCAAAAATCATGTAAACGAAAAGATAGAGAGAGAAATGAGAGTAATGATTGTAGGGAGCGATAGAGTGAAAAATGAGAGTAATGATTGAAAAGTTAAAGAGAGAAAAATACAAAAGTTACTTTTAAAAGAATGATTGGGTTTGAGTTCCCTTCCGAACAAGGCATTAGTTTCAGAAGAAAAAAAAATCATGGAGTTGTTTCCTTTTACTAAGTAAAATTACACAGTTAAAAGTTATGAGTTCTTTCCTTTCGCAAAACATAAATCATGGAAACGAAAATCATGAAAACCAAAAAATCATTAGATTGGTTTTGGAAGAAAAAACCATGGAAAAAAAAAAAAGCAATTTTAGAGCGTTTCAGGAAAAAAAAAATCATGGAAATGAAAAAATATAAGCAATTTTAGAGAGTTTCAGGGAAAAATGGATTTTTGGATGTGATCTGAAACGAAAATCATGGAAACGAAAAAATGTAAGCAATTTTAGAGAGTTTCATGGAAAAAATCATGGAAACAAAAAAATATAAGCAATTTTAGATAGTTTCAGGAAAAAGAAGAAGAAGGATTTTTGAATATGATCTTCCATTAATTTTAGGAGATTAAGATTATTAATTGGTTGATGCATATTTCTTAGACTTATAGTGCACCCAATAAAAAATCTCCACTCGTCGCAACGTGAGACATTCTCAATAATAGGCACTTTTGTTTAATATATATATATGGTATAGATTAAGATAGTTTTCTTGTGAACGTACGGTTAGCAAAGTGAGCGCACATGCAAAGGCAAAGGCCCCAATCTTACGAGAAGAAAGAAGTTGGAAGGTCCATTTTACTCAGCGGGTTGCCAAGTTTTTTTTTTTTTTGTTTTTTTTTTTGGTAAAAAATTTTTCAGAGCCACCAAAAAGCACAAAACTATAAGAGATCACATGGTCATACCCCCGACCCGAAACAACAACGCCCAAAAACCAGGCTAACAAAAGAAAGCAACAAAAACCATTAATTGCCAAGTTGCAATCATGTGAATGTCATTTTCGGATTTGATCATAAATCTCTCTCTCTCTCTCTCTCTCTCTCTCTCTCATATAGAAGGTATACCTCTCTCTCTCTCATAGAAGGTATACCTATTCATCGTAACATCGTGGCGATTATGAGTTTGATAGGGAGAAGCTTTTAAGCTCAATTGAATGGATGATGTCTAGGCACTCATATGAAGTCTAGAAGATGGAAGAGAGACACGAAAATAACTCATTGAAGTGACAAATAACTAAACAAACAATCCCATTCAGACGAAGAAATAATCAAGAGAATAAAATCTCGATAATCAATAGTATTTACTTTGGGCAACGATTGCCCCCCTTGGAATCTCCAACCGCTACGCAAATGAGTCCTGTTAGCAAAAATGACTTGTTTAACCCATTTTTCTTCTTTCCAATGGGCTCTCTCTGTAAGGATAGGAATTTTTGCCTCGGACTAGCTTGACTAGTTACATTTACCTAGCCTGGAGATCGAGGCAAGGCAAATAGATCCAGCCTTGATGCATAAAGTGTATGGCAAAAGTAGAGATTGTAGTATGTAAGCAAAAATGGGAATATGCAAAATGAAGAAAGGCAATAAGCATTGGGACATCAAGCTCGGTTTGATTTTATTTGCAGGTATGTGGGACCGAAAAACCCCTGACAAAACATGCACGATTGCGTCCGTTTAGATGACCATAATTTAGAAATGCGACTAGAATTCTTTTCTTTTCTTTTTTTGTTGTTGTTGTAGTCGTCGTCGTCGTCGTCTTTGGTACGTTGTAAAGCAAAACATTGGTAAGGACAATCATGGAGGGGCGGCCCAATCTCATTGAGGGCCTGAGGCAAAACATGAGGTTTTTTTTTTATAAGAGGCAAAACATGTTTGAGACTTTTAATTAAGAGTTGAACTATTGATTTTAAGTATATCAATCTCATATGCTTTATTTGTGTTTCTGGGTATTTGTGTTTCTATCTGTTTATAACCTAGAGTTTACATCACCTACTAGCATAATACCTTTGTTTAGGTCAAACCCCGAATATTCAGCAGAGAGTGATTCAAATCGAACCCCGCTTCACCAGCCCAACGACTTGCATTACTCGCCTCTATCTATTATCCTAACTAACCAAACTAAAGTAACCAAATCAAAACAGACCCAAAGAAAAAAATCAAAAAAATTGTCTCTTGTAGTTTATGTTGACATCATAAAACTTTTTTGAAAAAATTGGTACTACTAATAATTTTCTATGTTTTAAATTTCCTTTCAGACGAATAAATGAATAAATAAATAGCGCACAGTGGACAAAATTTTGGATTAAACAAAATAAATAATTTGGTCAAACGTACCCTTCCTTTTCTTTCATTGGCTCTCCTTTTATGAATGCAAAAAACTAACTCAGCCACCTTCAAAGATTCAACCCTATAGCTGAAATAAGAGGACGAAATGGCGAAAAGAATTTGCTTTTTATCATGATTTGGAAGAAGATGGATCAATGCTCTTAATCATGATTTGGAAGAAGATCAATGCTTTTAGGCCCCGTTTAATAACCCTCGATCCAAGGGGTTGGGATTGGATTGGTAGAGTGAGGGTATTATTAATACCTTTGTTTGGTAACCAAAAATGGTTCGGACTAGTAGTCCGATCGGATTAATAATCCGGGTAATAGGGGGTATTGCTAATATCCCGTGGGACTTGGTATTAAAGGGGTATTAATAGTCCAATCCCAACTCCTTCACATTACCAATCCATTCTCATTACCAATTTCTTCTATCAATCCAATCTCATCATCTAATCTCATCTCAAACAAACATGATATTAGTAATCCCATCATCTAATCTCATCCCAAACAAACATACTCATTATCAATCCCTTCTCATTACCAATCACATCTCCTTACGAATCTCAATCATAATCTCATCTCCTTACGAATCTCATACATCTATCACTGTTATTAAACGGGGCTTTAATCGTGATTTGGAAGAAGATGTGGACTTGGAGGATGATGAGTAATTCGAGGAAGATGCATGCCCCTCTTTCTCTTTGGAATTTTAACCCCAAAGTTCGGCAGTTTTGGGTTCGGTCCTTTGGTTTTCGGTTTTGTGCTCTTCAGGGTATCTTTTGGGTTTTGGTTTTGCTCCTTTGGCTTTTGGCTTTTGTGGTTGTAGGTTGTTTGACTTGTTTTAATGGGGTGTTCAGTATTTTGGTTGACATTTTGCCTTTCTTTGGACGTGGTTCTCAAGTGGCATTGTTGTCGGTGTGTCTGTAATTCTTTTTTTTTTTGCTTTTTTTGCTCAGCATCTGTGATCCATTTAATCTTTGTTTCCTTTCAAAGATTAATAAAATTTACTTTTTTTTTTTTTCTCGACAAACGAAACATTTTATATAGCTCGAAATGAGTACATCGAGAAAAAGCATCTAGGCACAGGGCACTTAGATGCAAAAGAAACGAAAATGTATCCAACAGACAATTGGATAACACACCTCAACTACATTACAATCTTACTTTTCGAATACCATCTTTTTATGCATGCAATGAAAAAAAGAAAGATTCAACGCTATAAATAGTTACTTGTGATAGAACATCGCAGAACTAATAACAAGAGAGAGAGAGAGAGAGAGAGAGAGAGAGAGAGAGAGAATGAGAATGGAGAGAGAATGTCATCCATTATTGAGGGGAGGAAGGAGAGAACATAAGTACGGCCATGAGTTCTCTGCTGCTGAAATGGAGTCATTGACTAGTGTCTGTGAGGCTATACTACCACCCCTGCCATTGAATTCTCTAGAAGTCACTGGAAAGGATGGCCAAACCAACAAGGCAATTCAATTGTTCCACATAGCTTCTGGTTCTCAAAATTCAGTTCCTGAAGAGGTAACAACTCTCTAGATCTCTTGTTCTGAGGTCTCAATCAATTGTGATCGACCACATGACTCACTTTTTTTTGTTGACATTTAAAACCATGGATTGGCTTCCATCCTCTCATCCCTATCTGATTAGCACACCAAAGAATACTTTTAGGACCATGAAACTTAAATTTGTTGTTTTTTTCTCTCTTTCTTCCCGAACCAAGCAATGGAAGTTTTTTTTTTATTTTATAATTTTATAGTAATTTACCTTTCTTTTATTTTCTTTTCCATAAGTTCCATGCAAACGTACAAACCCATATCATTTTCCATAAGTTCCAAAGAAATCCTTATCGTTTTCTCTATTTTTGTATCTCCGTCCCAGTTTGTTTGTCTAATTTTGACACACAGACCTTGCAAAAAATTGTCTATATTTAATAATCTATAATGTTTTACATAGTTTTGATTCTTTTGAAAACATCATATTTTTGACCTAATTGAGAACTTATCAAATAAGATATATATTACATACAAAAAAACATAACATATATAAAATTTTATAGGAGGTTCCAAATAGTAAAAATGGACAAACAAATTGAAACGGAAGGAGTATTATGCTTTCATTAACATCATATCTCTTCTTAGATCACTATCCACCTTAACATTCTCTTTTCAACTGCAGTCATTGTAATTAAGTGTTGTCTCTTAGCTGCCCAACATGTCACGAATAGCTATATAGTAGCTATCTTCTCTCTCGAAATATAGAGACGTATAAACATATATACATCATACATGTACGTCTCCGAGAAAATCTTCTTTACGGAGGTGTTGTAAACAAGTATTTATAGCACTCAATCGTAACCGTCCAAAAGTGTTTTGGATGGTCAAAATGTTAATGAAACTTTTTCGGGAAAGAATTAATTGTGATCATGATTGAAAATGAATCTCAGCCATTGATTGTGCAAGTAGACAATTGAGATTGATCGGTACTATAAACAGGTTGTTTCTCCGTAAATAAGACAATCTCGTACGTCTCCTTATATATGCATGTGTGTGTTTTGGGATGGGAACAGGTTGCTGAACATATAGCTACGAGGACATCCTTTGAAGCTGTGATCTTGGTAAGAGTGGTCTTGACCATCATATCTACCAGGCTGGGGACACTTCTGCTTTGTGGCTCTCTCTGTTTTGGTGATAGATGGCCATTCATTAACAAATTCTCACAAATCTCCCTGGAGAAGAGAGAGAGGGTTATCCAGAGATGGTTCAGGCATTGGCTTTTCACACCCATCAGACTTGTATTTGTACTTATCAAAATCTTATGTCTCTATGTCTTCTTCTCCCAGGTAAAAAATTCTTCCAATTTTATTTTATTTTTTGCAAATTTTCTTTTCTCCCGTTTCTACATTAATATAAAAAGGGTCGCTTAAATATTAGTCCTCAGTCCTCCCCTTTAGTGTAGGATATGTTATCGTTCCGGTCACTTTTGGAAGTTATATATGTTTTTATCCCAACATTTGAATAAAATCAAGTTGTTCCTTTCTCTCTCTTAATCTCCCTAGCTAATCTTTCTCCATCATAATCTTCTCTCTCTCCAATCTCCTCTTTTTTTTAAAATTTCTCTCTTACTATTTCAATCTTCTCTTCCCTAAAAACTCAAATTAAGATTCAAAAACAAATACAAAAACTGTAAATTTAATTTTTTTAATTTTATTTATGATAAATCTGATTGTTAATCGTAAGGAAATTGGCTTGATACCTTGGGGCTCTCCATATCATGACATATTGATCACAAATATCATAAATTTATCGTAATTGGACATATGTACCTAAAGGATAGACATCATATGGATATGGAGACACGTCCTGCATGTATATAAGCTATTTGTATGGCAGATCATACCCCAACACTATGCTCACATAATATCTTGTAAACCATTAAGAAATGTACTTAACATCGGATGATATAACAGAGTGCACAAACTTTTCATTTCTTTTCCATATCATAGCAATGTGAGCTTCTTTTCCTTCAAACATACACAATCAGAATTTACTGAGTCCGTTTGATTAGCGAGAAAAATATAATAGAAAATGGAAATGATAAAAAGTGAAGTGAAAGAAAAGAAAAAGAAAATGTAATTTTTTTCTCACATCCATTTGATTAGGATGAAAGTTTTGCAAGAAAATAAAATATTATCGTTTGAAAAGAAGGAAAGTTGCCTAAATTAGAAGAGAAAAGATGGAGGGAATAGGGTACAGAGGGAAGTTACAGTAATTATTGTCTATTTTCTCGGAAAATAAATTTTTCCTCCATATTTTGCGAGAAAAAGTGAAGCTAGCTCTCAAGCTTTAGAGGATTGTACAGGAAAATTTACTTTCAAGAATATTCTTGCTATGTGAATACAATTTTTTTTTTTTTTTGTATTTTCTACCATTATCTCGCTAATTAAACGGAGGTTTCTTCACTAATTTGGAAAACTTGGAAAACGAAATTTTGTTCTTTCAAAAAACATCAATTTGTTTCCCCAAATTTCACTTTAGTTTTTCCCACTACAAGGCAAGACTTTGGATTCCAATCATTACAGCTTTTGCCGTAGGTTAATGGAAATGCCGAGAATCCCACATGGGAAGCCTTGGGGTACCAAGCTGCAGGCACTGGCGAAAGCCTGTCCCAATCAGACCAAAAGAAGAGTCGACCACTTCAAAACGGAGTAGTCGAAACCACACACGAGAGCGAGACAACCCTCCTCCAGACCCTCAAACAGAAGGGCCTCAAGGTGACTGCCCACCCCGAACAGAATACGTACAGGATCGAATGCGATGTCGTAATAGTGGGCTCCGGTTGCGGCGGAGGCGTCGCGGCCGGCGTCCTGGCCAGTTCGGGGCTTAAAGTGGTTGTCGTTGAGAAAGGCAACTACTTTCACGGAACAGATTATTCCATGCTGGAAGGGCCGTCCTTGAGCGAGCTGTACGAACAAGGTGGGCCGTTCCCGACCCTTGATGGGAAAATGATGCTCATGGCAGGATCGACGGTGGGTGGCGGCTCGGCGGTGAACTGGTCGGCGAGCATCAAGCCACCAAAGTCCGTGCTCCTGGAATGGGCGGAGGAGAGAAAAATCCCCCTCTTCTCAACCCCTCGGTATCTCTCCGCCGTGGAAGCGGTGTGGGAAAGAATTGGTGTCACGGAGAGATGCGAACGCGAGGGGTTTCAGAATCAAATCCTCCGCAAAGGGTGCGAAAAACTCGGCCTGGATGTCGAGGCTGTGGCACGGAACGCGACGGAGAGCCATTACTGCGGCTCCTGCGGTTACGGATGCAGAACAGGAAACAAAAAGGGCACCGATTCGACTTGGCTGGTGGATGCTGTAGATCATGGTGCGGTGATCATAACAGGATGCAAAGCCGAGAGACTCGTACTGGAAGGGAACAAGCACGGTGGACGTAGAAGAAAGACATGCTTGGGAGTGATAGCGAAGAGTCTGAATAAGAGCATCACAAAGAGGCTGCGTATCGAGGCTAAAGTAACAGTCTCGGCATGCGGTTCGTTATTGACACCTCCCCTATTTATTTCAAGCGGGTTGAGAAACAAGCACATCGGCCGGAACCTTCACCTCCACCCTGTTCTAATGGCATGGGGATACTTCCCCGAGTCGAATCCAGAGCTCGAAGGGAAAACCTACGAGGGCGGGATAATCACCTCGGTGCATCATGTGCGGCCCGAGGGATTCAATGGAAGAGCGATCATCGAATCTCCTGCATTGGGGCCTGGACTATTTGCTGCATTGTGTCCTTGGGAGTCTGGACTAGACATAAAGAACAGGATGCTTAAGTATGGTAGAACTGCTCATTTGTTTTCTTTGATCAGGGACCAAGGCTCTGGAGAGATAAGGCATGAAGGAAGGATAAGCTATAAGTTTGGTAGATTGGACAGAGAGACTATGAAAGCTGGGTTACGGCAGGCGTTGAGGATTTTGGTGGCGGCAGGAGCCGTTGAGGTGGGAACGCATCAGAGCGATGGACAGAGAATCAAATGCGAAGGGATCACCGAAGGCGAAATGGAAGAGTTCCTGGACAAAGTTTATGCAGCTGAGGGACCCATGTCGATGGTGGAGAATTGGAATACGTACGTCTCCGCGCATCAAATGGGGAGTTGCCGGATGGGGGTCAGCGAAAAGGAAGGCGCGGTTGATGGGAACGGGGAGAGTTGGGAAGCAGAAGGCCTGTTCGTTTGCGATGCCAGTGCGCTACCCAGCGCCGTCGGCGTCAATCCCATGATCACCATCCAGTCGACTGCTTATTGCATTTCGAAGAAGATAGCTGAATCTTTGGCAAAAGGAGTGTAAGCTGGACACAACCGCAGTGCTCTCCACTCTTATATGCAAATGCACTCACCACTGGGGTTGTATTAGAATAAATAATTTGTAATTGTTTCTTGAATAATGTATAAAAATAACTAAGGAGCATGGCTCCCATGTATGGCTTTTATTATTATTATGTGATGTGTAAGCCTTATATAAGGCACACTTGCACGCCTGTTATGTTATGAATCAGATCATAAGAAAACAAACCAGAGCAAAAAGTCTTTCCCCTCTCTCTCTCTAACAATTACCTAGCTTGTCTTGCTTTAGCCTCGTACACCTGTCGGTTCATCACCAAAAATTCACCTTGTCATACGCCAAAAATCCATCTAAGTATTTTGCACCCAAGAGGTTGAATTAGACTGAGTGAAGGGGAAGAATAAAGAAGGGGAAAATGACGGATCAGAACGTGTTTTGATAATTAATATCCGTTAAGAACAAGTTAAGAATATTTATTAATGCTGAAAATGTCCTTGACAAATATTAATTATCTTAACACGTCATTGGCCGTCATTTTCCCATAAAGAAGCCATTGTGTGAATAAGCTATTTTTCAGCAGGCATTGTATTCAACAACTTGCTCTTGCCAAAATCTAGTGTCTGGTTACTATTGAAAAATGATTGAAAAGTGTGTCTCACATTTTGTTAATTGTAGTCTTTTATCTATGGGAATCCTTTTTTATATATATTATATATATATATATAATAAAGAGAGCAGAAGACATAGTCAATTGGCAAAAGTTTTGTTCTTCAGTCAAACATGTATCACGTACAGGGTACGGGCCGGACTCTTTAGATCATTAAAAATTTGGCTTAAAAGACTTGTATCACGTACATGATACAAGACTCTTTATCATTAAAAATTTGATATTCACAAAAAGAGATTTAGCATTATCATTTGCATAAAACATACCTATTATCTATTACGACAATTATAAAGGGACCCTTTCTAGTGTGAACGTCAATTTTAAGGCTAACTCTTTTTTTTTTTTTTTTTCCCTTCCAAACTATCCATTTTAACTACCTAAAGAAACTGTAGAGGAAAGAAACACAAAAAAAAAACTTTTCAAATTTTTTCTCTCCCTTTTCTACTTTCACGTTCCAGATTTCATTACCAATTAATCTCAATTCAAGATTTACCGCTTTGCATTTTTTTGCAAAGCATGATTTACACCCACAATACGTGTGCCTAGCCATATGGAATGAAGTCTAAAATTATTCTCGTATGAGCTTTGCTCCAATTTTAATTGGACTTTTTTGAACTGGGCTATAGGATTGGATTCCAAAAATTAGCTGTAGGTGCAGGAAAACGAAACAGGCCTTCGAACAACACGAAACTGTAACGGCTACTCTTCTCTCTACACCGGAACTCTAGCACACCGTCGGTATTGATCCTACAAAACAAACAGAAGGTGAGCGCACCTTTGCCGTCTCGTGGCAAAGGCCCTCCGATGCCAAAGTTAGTATCTCGTACTAGTAAAACCTTAATTCTCAGTAAGTAATAAGCCAATAGCCAGGAATTGCGTACCTTTATCTCTAGGTTTACCTCATATTTATAGACCCATATCTACTTGCTGTCCAAGCCATCTTGCTGCCCTAAGTTTCCTTTCTCGTAAAGGGAACCTAGAATATCAGGGATTCTCATTCCCATAACTGCGTATTTCCTTTTAGACCATTTAGGCACTCTTCCCAAAGCTGGTCGTTCATCCCATTCTCGTTAGGTATCTCTTCCAGATCTCGTTTCTTTACTGGATATTTCCATTTCCGGACCGCTCTGGAGCGCCTCCTGGCACCTTCTCCAGATTGCTGCTACTGTTCGGCCTTCTCGTCGCCGAACAGACCCTCTGGACCAATGATTTCTCATATCACTGGACCCCTTATCACGAGACTGATCCAACAACTACCCTTGCTCTTTGGACCACACCCCTGCTCGGGTATCTTGGACCTGGGACCTCTCGTGTCCCCGGTCCTTGTGCCGTTCACCTCATTGTACGGCGGATATTCCAACTGTATTTACTCTGGACCCCACGTACCACCTGTTCGGGCCTCTTTGGTCCCTGTTTCGGGATTACCTCCCCACAATGGCTCCCCAGCTTTACTCGTTATTTTTCTTTTAATATGACGAGCAAATCTTCTGAACACCGAGCAAGGTTTTTACCGAGGAGCTGGAAGAGATCGTGGAAGAGGAGGACAGCCTGGACAGGGAGCTTAACGCCGACGTCCCCGAACAGCAGAATGCCAGTGTTGAACAGACTGGAGAAGTGACCAGCCTTGGCCAAAAGGAAGCCACTGGCGGTCCACCTGAGCTTAGCACTGCTGCGGATAACTCAACTGCTTTGGCCTCTGCAACTGCTCCGGACTCCACAACTGCTCCAACCTCCACGACTGCTCCGGACTCCACAACTGCTCCAACCTCTCCCCCTGTAATCCAAGATCTGACAAACGAAGAGTAAGTTTGGGCTTCTTCGTAGTGACAACAACTAAAACTTTTAATTATCTTCTGCTGGCCCTGTGTGGCCGTTTGGCATCGCCCTGCGTGGCATTGATACATTTCTACACACTTTAATTATCGTGTTCTGGCCCTTCGTGGCCTTTGAAATGTTTTGGGTGGCCCTGTTTGGCCTGAATTATCATTTTGCCTGGCCCTTCGTGGCCTTTTATCAATGCAGGTGGCCATCTCTTGGCCAATTTTTATGTGCTAAGTGTTTTCATACTCTAGCCTTGTTTCTGCACACGCTCATGCGCTTCCCAGGCTTCTTCGTGCCTGTCGTAGATTTAGCTGTATTCTCATTTACAGTGTTGCAGGTTTCTCGTACCTTGGAAGAGTGCTACCAGTATTCGTAGCCTGCCAATCAGTGCACATATTCGTATGTGTTCAGGGTCTGCTCGTGCCCGAGCAGGCTATTAAACGTATGTAGCCCATATGCTTTGTGTTTGGAAACTTTAGGTTACTCAAACGTGCTCGTATTTGGATTAGGTAATCTTAAGTTTATTCATACTCAGATTACGTTACAAGTTCCTGTACAAATAAACAAATCAATTTGTACTCGAAATTATCCCAAACATATTCGTGTTTGAGAACAGCGTGCATAATCTCGTATGCATTTTGGGCGTATTCGTGCCCGAGCAAACAGTCAAGCATATTCGTACCTGGCCAAAATTCTGGGTGTATTCGTACCCGAGCAAACTGTCAAGTATATTCGTACTTGGCAAAAATTCTGGGTGTATTCGTACCCGAGCAAACTGTCAAGTATATTCGTACTTGGTAAAATTTTGAAATATTCGAAATTCCATTTAGTTACCCCTTACCTCTGCTCCCCAATACGAAGTAAGGATTAAGGACATAGCTTGACTTCGTATTTAAAGCATGATAAACCAAAAACTCGTAAAAAATAGCGTTTTGTAGACACCCCAATCTGGGTCTCCCGATCGTTTTACGGTTTCTTGTTTCCCCGATGATGAAATGGATCAAGGAGCAGACTTGAGAATGGGAAAGGTTTGAGCTTGGTGTGGATGGGATCCCCCTCTTTTTGGACCTTTTGGACCCCTTGTTTTAAAATAAAAATCAATTCAGCCTTGGTCTGGAGTTGACCATCGCGCGAGTCACTTTCTCCCTCGCGCGAGAGATATCTTGCCAGGTGTGGTCAAAGTCAAAGCTTTGACTGTTGACCCACGTGCGACAGGTGGCTAACTCGCGCGAGACACCAACTGTGTCGCGCGACCCACTTTGCCTGTCTCTTTCACCTTTTGCCAGCCACTTGGTTGCTTGTCAGGGGGGTCTGCAGGGCTACTGAACCCCGTTCTTCTGCACAGGCCCGTGGGCTGTGCAGGCTTTGGGGGTCATACCCTCACAACCTCTCCCTATCACTTTTCCACCATACTTAGCCCTTAAGTTTGGTCCTAAGGGGGTGTTTGCCACCACCCTTTGCCCTTACCTCCTCCTATAAATACCCCCTTCACCCCTTCAAGCAAAGGGTAATGAATTTTCTCACAAAGTTTTTAAACACAAAGCCAAGGAAAACATCAAGCACACTAAGGCCTTCAATTCAAGCACACTTGAGCAGTCCATAACCCCTTCCATTTTCCATCACAAACTTCAGTCTTTTCCCAAAACCTTCCAAGCAAAGGTATAACACCTTGTACAGCTTACTGTTTTGATCCCTGAGGGGGGCTGTCAGGGCCAAGATTGGTAATCAATACCAATCCTGGTCTTAAAGTCAGCAGAGTTATAAGAAATCTTTCACATCATACCCTCGCGCGATGGTCCATCTCTCTCGCGCGATACACCTGTGTTTCGCGCGATGGTCCTCGTGGGGTTTGGGGATGGTGATTTTTCCTTGTTTCTTACTATTATTGTTTGTTTTGAGCTTCGTTAGGATTTTAGCTCACTGATCAGCATGATAAAATATATAGTCCAGCTTTTCTTGCTTATTTACTTTGTTAGAATGCTTCTGGGTTGTATCTGGATTTGTGCCAGAGCTCAGAACATGCGAAGCAATTCCTGAAAGTCCAGTCAGGACACTCGCGCGACATACTTACTGTCCCGCGCGATGGATTGTCTGATTCCAGAAACTGCCCTTGCATGAGCAGCTTGGCCCTTGGCCCTTGTTTTATAACCCCCCCTCTGTTTAGGGGTTGAACTTCAATCAATTTTAGATCCTGTTTGTAATAATTAGAATTAATTACTTATTTCCAGTCCATATAAACTGCTTGGTTTGCCTCCTGGGTGTGCACTGGTCCTTCCAGAGCCCAGAAGGGGATAAAATTCAACCTGTGTTTTAGCATGGACTCTCGCGCGATGGTCCATGTGTATCGCGCGACAGACGCCTTTGCATGCACGTAGATCCATGCATGCAAAGGTGGTAGTCAAGTGGTACACTCACTCCATGAGCTGTATTGATTCATGTTTGACCAGGGGTTAAGTTTTGTCCCATTCTTATTTTGTTTCATCCATCCATCTCGTATTCAATCATATCCTGCAAATTTGTTACAGTATTAAGCCCCTGATTAACTGTTCCCCCGCCCTAATTGGCTTAAAATTGGTTAAAGAAGAAAAGGAATCACAAATATTTTTACGAAATGCCTAAAGTAGAGACCGATCTCCGGATTGGGCGAAAGGGGTGCCTTAAAAACCTTCCCCTTTCGTAACCTGGCTCCCGAACCCAGATATGGTTATGACGGACTGGTTCCTTCACTTTTTCAAATCAAATAGCGCGGCAAGTGCTTCGAAATACGGTTCCTTGGGTGACGGACCTTCAAACCCAGGTGGCAACTCTGTATTTTTGGCGAGCGCGTGCACAGCCTTTGTCCGCTATTGCGCTCCCTCGATTATGGGCCCTTCTTTCGGGAAACGAAATTCCCGAAGGCTCGCTTTGGAATCCGGAAATTCCAGGGCATGCTGCCCATACGTTTGTTGCCAAATTTTGGAAATTTTATTCATAATTCGCAAAACTCAAGGGGGCGTTACGCGTACCCCTTGTAACTAGTAGAAGAAAACACAAGAGAATTTTATTCGTAATTCCCACACAATCACGATGTGCATCTAAAACAGAATAGAAACGAAATCGAAACTCTTCACACGTAGAACTTTCTCAAGTTGTGAACATTCCAGGGCCGTGGTACCGGGTTCCCGTCCAGGTCTGCCAATCGATATGCCCCAATGCCCACAACCTCTGTTACTCGATACGGGCCCTCCCAATTGGCCCCCAACTTACCCTCGTTGGCCACCTTGGTGTTGCCGAGCACCTTTCGTAGCACAAGGTCTCCAACACCAAACTCTCGTGGGTGGACATGCTTGTTGTAACTTTTCATCAATTGCTCCTGGTACGAAGCCAGGTGCACCAGAGCTCGTTCTCTCCTCTCCTCGGCGAGGTCCAGCTCAATTTCCAGGGCTCTGTCATTGCCCCCACTCTCCACCAGTGTGTGATTCTGTTGGTCGGCAAACCAACCTCCAATGGAATCACGGCCTCTGTTCCATATGCTGGCGAATAGGGGGTCTCTCCCGTAGACCTCCTAGGAGTTGTTCGGTGTGCCACAGGACCGGTGGCAATTCGTCAGGCCACTTGCCTTTTGCTTTGTCTAACCTTTTCTTGATCCCGTCAAGTATAGTTTTGTTGGACGCCTCTGCTTGTCCATTGCTTGAGGGTAGGCCGGTGTAGAATAGTAGTTCCTTATTCCATATTGGGCGCAAAAAAGCCTTGAACTTTTTTACTGCGACCCATTATCGGTGATCAAGGAATAAGGAACTCCAAATCGAGTGATGATGCTCTTCCATCACGAACCTTTCTATCATAGGTTACGTGATCTTTGCCAATGGTTCTGCTTCAATCCACTTGGTAAAGTAATCCGTTGCTACCAACAGAAACTTTATTCCCAGTAGCCTTATGGAGCGGACCCACGATGTCCATACCCCGCTGTGCAAACGGCCAAGGAGTCAACGGTACCAGATCCTCAGTGGTGTTCGGATCATAGGTGAGAATTTATGACACTTCTCGCAGATTTTCACATACACCTTTGCATCTTCTTGCATGTGCGGCCACAAATAACCCTGTGTGATTGCACGGTGAGCAGTGGATCTCCCACCTGCATGACTCCCACAGGTTCCCTCGTGTATTTCATGGAGGAATTTTTGCACCATCTCGGGATGCACGCAAAGCAAGTACAGTTCAGTGAAGGACTTTCTGTACAACTTCCCCTCTGGTGATAGCCAAAACCTTGCAGATTTCGTCTTTATCTTGTGAGCTTCTTTTTTATCTGTGGGGAGTGTCCCATCTCGTAGAAACTCCACTATTGGATCCATCCAACTTGGTCATTGGTTCACGTCCAGGACCAATTCCACACTTCTCCCAATGCTCGGTTCAGCAAGATAGTCCACTGCTACCTTCCTTTGGAACTCTGTTGGCACAGCCGCTGCCAACCAAGCCAGTGAGTCAGCGTGGGCGTTCTGTCCAGAGCTTATCTGCTCGATGTGTACCTTCTAAACGGTATCAAGCAAATCCTTGGCTGCCTCCACGTAGGCCGCCATCTTTTCACTCCGGGCCTCGTATTCCCCGGATAGCTGATTCACCACAAGTTGTGAATCACAGAATACTCGAATTCTTTTTACTTTCAAGGTTCTTGCGCTCCGTAACCCGACCAAGAGTGCTTCGTACTCCGCCACGTTATTCGACGCACTGAAACCCAGGCGCAGGATAATTCGATCATAACTCCTTCAGGAGGGAAAAGCACCACCCCAATTCTAGATCCGGTGTTGCATATGGATCCATCTACAAAAATTTTCCATTCCAATGGGTCCTGCTCGGCGGGTGCCTCTCGCTTCTCGGCAGCCGGCTCGTCCAACTGCTCCTTTCTCGTAGGAGGCCGTGGAGCTACTGTGGGAGAGAACTCTGCCACGAAATCTGCCAAAACTTGCCCTTTGACTGCCGTGCGCGGCTGATAATCAATATCATCTTGGCTCAATTCCACCGACCAAGTTGATATTCGTCCAGAGAAATCGCCTTTCGAAGCAATGACTTCAACGGGAACTCCGTGTAAACAACCACTTTGTGACTTTGGAAGTAGTGGGGCAACTTCCTAGCGGCCGTCCTCGGTGCCAGGACCAACTTCTAAGAGGCAGGTATCTCGTTTTTGCATCCAATAGCGTCTTGCTTACGTAATAGAGGATTTGCTTGGATCCCTTGTCCCTCGATGAACCGCACTTACAAGCATGTTCGGATCTTGCTAAGTATAGGGTCGAGGACCTCGCCAGGCTCGAGTAGGCGAAGTGGGGCTGCTTTGCCAAAGTACTTCTTCGAGTCTTGGAGCAGCTTGCTCACACTCTGCTCCCCATTCGTAACCTTCCCTCTTTTTTAACAGCTGAAAGAAAGGTCTACACCTATCACTCGAGCGACTTATGAACCTGTAAGGCTGCCGCCATCCCTGTTAACTGCCTCCCTCGTGGTCCTCGGACTCTGCAGCTGCAAAGTCATTATTTGATCGGGATTCGCCTCTATCCTCTAATGGTCACTAAGTGACCCAGGAACTTCCAGAACTTACCCCAACGCACATTTCGAGGCGTTGAGCTTCAACTTATACTCTCTCAGTATCCAAAGCTTTTTCGGATCAGCGATGTGGTCTCGTTTCTCCTTGCTTTTCACCACCATATCGCCTATGTACACCTCCATGGTCTGGCGGAGCTTCTTAAGCATAATCGTTGCTAGTCTCTAGTAAGTTGCTCCGGCATTCCTTCAGTCCAAAGGGCATAATATTGTAACAGTACAACCCCCGTGGTGTGATAAGGGCGTCTTCTCTGATCGGGGCGTACATAGCTATCTGGTGATATCCTCGATAAGCGTCGAGAAAACTCATACGCCCGTACCCAGCTGTTGCATCCACCAACTGATCTATCCTGGGCAGGGGAAAACTGTCTTTCGGAGAAGCCTTGTTTAGATCCGTGAAATCGACGCATACCCGCCATTTCCCACTCTTCTTTTTAACCACCACAGTGTTAGACAACCATTCGGGGTAGTATACCTCTCGAATCGCCTTTGCTTCGAGCAGACGGTCGACCTCCTCGATAACAGCGTCCACATGCTGTACGGCAGACCTTCTTTTCTTCTGCATCACCGGTTTGTGCTGCGGGTCCACATTCAGGTGGTGGCAAATCACGCTTGCATCCACCCCAGGCATCTCCTCGGGCACCCAAGCAAACACATCAACGTGCTCTTTGAGAAATTTCACCAACTCTTCCTCCTCTTCTTTGCACAGGTTTTCCCCAATCAGGAAATATCTTTCAGGATCATTCTCGTTGATCTGGATTTTCTTCAATCCTTCCACCATTTTCTCGGCGGGATCCCCTCCGACATCCTCGATGGTCGGCTGGTCGGTAACCTCGACCGTTTGCACCAACTGTGCCTTGGGTGCCTTCTTGATTATGGAAACCAAGCACTGTTGGGCTGTCTTTTGGTTCCCCCTTATTTTCTCGATTCCAGTGGATCCTGGAAACTTCACCATCTGATGGTAGGTGGATGAAACTGCCCTCATCTTATGCAACCAAGTCCTTCCTATAATCGCGTTATAGGAAGATGGCACATCCACTACCAAAAAATCGGTTCTGAGTACCACTGTTCCTGCCCGAACAGGGAGGGTCACCTTACCCAACGGCCAAATGCCCCAAGATCAACCCAACCAACAGAGATCGACCGTACTTCAAGTCCGCTTTATGCCAATCCCGCCTTTGAACGCATCGTAATAAAGCACCTCAGTGCGGCTTCCTGAATCCACCAGGATCCTCTCTATGTCATATTCCCCAATTTGTAGGGTTATCACAAGAGCGTCATTGTGCGGCACCTGGACTCCCCCCAGGTCCTCGTCCGTGAAGGTTATGCCCTCGTTGCATCCTTCCGCTTCACGTCCTCGTTTCTTTCCCAACCGCATCACGTGCTGGTCGTGTTTCACTTGCCTCTGGAGCAACCTCACCTCATTTCTCGTATAAGGCGTGGCCAATCCATGTATCATATGGATCACGCCCCTTGGATTCTGCTCGTAATCCAGTTCCATCGCTTTTTCCGCACCCTTGTGCTCCTCTTGGATGAACTCTTTCAGATACCCACGTGAGACCAGGTCATCAAGGTGCTGCTTAAACATCTCGCAGTCTTCCGTCATGTGACCCCAGTCCTTGTGGTAACTGCAGTGCTGACTCGTAGCCCTTCTTGCGTCTTTATCTCCCTCCAGCCTTGGGGGCCACTTGAAGTACGGACGGTTCTTTATTCGATAAAGAACCCGATAAATTGGTTCTTTCCATACCGTCGTTACTGAGAAGTACGACTTCGGGTCAGGGGCATGCTTCTCCCGGTATGACTCTCTCTTAGTCTGTCCGTGCTCCTTCCTCTCTTTGTCAGTCTTGGGCTCGGGCTTATCTGCCTTCTTCGCAGGGCCCTTAACTTGCTCGGCACTCAGCTTGCCATCTTCCCGTAGTATGTCATCCTCATTCCTGGCATGCTGCTCAATTCGCTCCATTAGTTTTGCCGGGGTGCTCATTGGGCTCATGTTTAGGGACTTTGTAGCTCCCGAGCAGGTAGCCAGGTCTTGAGCCGTCATGTGCATACTCCTCACTGCTATGACTTTTAATCTCGTTGAAAGTCTCCCAATACTTCTTGGCGTAGTCACTGATCGGCTCACTCTCCTTGCTTCATAACCGAGAGACTCTCAAAAGTTTTGGGTGGTTTCTGGCTCGTAAGGAACCGACAGTGAACTCCTCGGCCAGCTGTCTCCACCCTCGTATGGTGTTCGGCTCACTTATGGAACCATGATAGGGCAACTTTTCCCCAAACTAGATGGGAACATCTTGCACATGATTGCGTCATCACCGTCGTGCATAAACATCGCTTGCTGGTAATGTTGTATGTGTGCCACCGGGTCTGCATTGGTTTCGTACAGGATAAACGTCCCGTGTTTAACCCTGTTCGGCAACCTTGCCTCCTGCAATCTCTTTGCAAAAGGAGAAGTTGCTATGTTGCTAAGGGCTCTCCGTGCTTCTCTCGTGCAGACATGGTCCCTCCTCCGATACCTTCGCAGCCCTGGCATTATTCCTTTCCCGGTCGAGAATCAGGTCTCTCGTTCCTATCCTGTGGTGCTTCCTGCTCCCTCCTTCCTCGGGGAAGAGCTCCTGCTCTGCTTCTCCGTTTTAGTGAAGAAGCCCTTGAGTGGATTCGGAGTGAGGCTCGCTTCTTCTTTTCGTGAAAAAGCTCTCACATACTCCACCATATCCAACCTTTCTTTCTGGACTTCCTTCGTGAAAGCCCAAAATCCTCCGGATGCTCTCGTATCCTTCTGCACTATTGAATCTCATATTCGTCTTTTAATCAGCGTATTCCTCTATTTCTGTCTTTTTTGTCGAGGATGTCTTCCCTGCTGTGCACACTTTTCGAGCATTCACTCCCTCTCCCGGCGGGACTTACTCCTTCTTGTGGATCCTGCGGCCGTCCGTCCGACCCTGTTCCTGGAGTCGCCATGGGTTGCCAGGGGGCGGTCCTTACTCGTGGTTCTCCCCGCACGCCCACCGTCAGGCTTTCTCGGTGGATCTGGTGGGGATTTGTCAGCTCCCCCACCCAGCTGATTGTTTGCATCAAGTGAGTCTTTGGATCTTCTTCCGCCATGGTCGTTTTTTCAAAGGGATCTCTTTCGTTTCCCACAGACGGCGCCAATTATAGCTGCAGAAAAACGAAACAGGCCTTCGAACAACACGAAACTGTAACGGCTACTCTTCTCTCTACACCGGAACTCTAGCACACCGTCGGTATTGATCCTACAAAACAAACAGAAGGTGAGCGCACCTTTGCCGTCTCGTGGCAAAGGCCCTCCGATGCCAAAGTTAGTATCTCGTACTAGTAAAACCTTAATTTTCAGTAAGTAATAAGCCAATAGCCAAGAATTGCGTACCTTTACCTCTAGGTTTACCTCATATTTATAGACCCATGTCTACTTGCTGTCCAAGCCATCTTGCTGCCCTAAGTTTCCTTTCTCGTAAAGGGAACCTAGAATATCAGGAATTCTCATTCCCATAACTGTGTATTTCCTTTTAAACCATTTAGGCACTCTTCCCAAAGCTGGCCGTTCATCCCATCCTCGTTAGGTATCTCCTCCAGATCTCGTTTCCTTACTGGATATTTCCATTTCCGGACCGCTCTGGAGCGCCTCCTGGCACCTTCTCCAGATTGCTGCTACTGTTCGGCCTTCTCGTCGCCGAACAGACCCTCTGGACCAATGATTTCTCATATCACTGGACCCCTTATCACGAGACTGGTCCAACAACTACCCTTGCTCTTTGGACCACACCCCTGCTCAGGTATCTTGGACCTGGGACCTCTCGTGTCCCCGGTCCTTGTGCCGTTCACCTCATTGCACGGCGGATATTCCAACTGTATTTACTCTGGACCCCACGTACCACCTGTTCGGGCCTCTTTGGTCCCTGTTTCGGGATTACCTCCCCACATTAGCCGAGGTGCGCTTAAGCCTATGGCAAAGCCATTAAGGGGTTGGGTGTCGCCAAGGCCCCCCGGTGTTTGTTAATGGTGGTGTTGTTAAAGCGTGTGTGAGCGAGTGTGTCAACATGAAAGCGACTTTGAAAAATATGAGAGGTAAAACCAGAACGGTGAGATTGTGTACAATTACAGTTGAACCAACTACGGGAGAGAAATCTATATAACTCAAGTACGAAATATTTGTTATTGTTAACTAGGTGTCTGGATTAGTTTACAAGTGTATCTCAATTAATCTTGAAAACCGTAAACCAACCGTCCACGGTAAAAAGTTAAATGGACAAACTGACCCAGTTAGGATTTGTAGCAAAAGTTTGTGTTTGGAACTTTGGTGGATTTCGTCTTCATCTTGCAATTTGTATTACCAGTTGACGTAAAAATTTCGGGGAAAGGTTTAAGTTTTTTTTAAATTTCGACTGTTAAAAATACCAAAATACCATCTGCACAAGTTTAATTTGGTGCTTTTTAGAAAGAAAAAGTGTGAGCTAGCCTCAATTTTGTGGTCGTACTAAAAGATGCTTTTCCTTTATAAGATAGAATAGATGATCGAGAGAATACAAGAAAATGGTCTTGCTGAAAGATCATGTGACTTTTAGGACTAAAAATACGTTTCTTAAAATTTCTCCCAGAAGGAGCGGTTTAAAACTTGTGGAAAGAAATGAAGAATGAAAAAAAAAAATACTTAAAGAGGGAAAAAATGAAAGCAGGACGTCGGCTTTTGTTCGGTTTGGGTTTAAAAGACGTTATTGGGGTAATGAGTGAAAAGAGATAGATAGAGAAATGAGAATAATAATTGTGCATAACATTTGGACTTTGGACACTGGAGTTTGAGTTTTAGATTAAAATATTACTCCCTCCGTCCCTATTTAAGCATCTTGTTTCGTAACTCCAACTTATTAAAAAGACATCATCATTATACCTTTCACATCAACTTTTTCCTTCACTTTCCCTACTTACCCATCATCATTACTCTTTTACTCACTTACTTTTCAAAAAGAAATCTACTTTTATGGACAAAATAGACAATACACCAACTTTTATCCACTAACTTTACAAAATGGACACTTATTAAGGGACAGCCCGAAATGGAATACTAGAGTATAAAAAAGGAAGGGTAAATTTCACTGACCTCCCCTGAGGTTTCTGACCACGTTTCTTGTAGAGACCCGTATATATATATAATTTTTATACTTTAAGTGTTTTATAAAAACGTTAGAACGTGGATTAAATGAGAGAGATGTTGTAATTATTTATTTTGTGGTTAAATGCGAATCAATGGAAGGATGTAAGAATAATAAGTGGTGTGTGTGTGTGACTGTAGGGAATCATTTTCCCATCACTCCCTCTATTATTTTCCCAGCACACACTTTCCTCTCTCTCATTTCTCTCGTCTGTCTCTCTCCCTGAAACCTCTCACTCTCTCTGGCTCTCAACCAAAAACCCACCAAAACAACTTGAACCCAACACAAACCCACCTCCATTTTACCTTCTATGCACGTTTTTGAGCTTGGATTTCGTGGGTCCCGCTCGGAGAAGGATTATTTGGTTGATTTTGAAGATTTCGGAGTCTAGGGCTTGGATAATCTTGGGGGTTTGCTCTCCAAACTCGAGGTAGAGATTTCTTACTCTTTCTATATGTCTATGAGCTGAATTGGTGCTTTGATCGTGCTTGAAATTGTTGGTTTGGTTGTTAGGAATAGTTTCGAAAATCTGCTGAGAATCTCTCGAACTGAACTGTTATCGATACATTTCCCTATCGTTATCGATAACGTGAGTTCTAAACGCCAAAAATTTTATTGTTATCGAAACCTCTCGTCTTCGTTATCGCTACCCTCACGTCTGGAACGATTTTAACCCCAAAGGTATCGCTACCTTTCTTATTAGTTATCGACACCATTGCTTTTCGACCGACCAAAAACTTGAGTTATCGATACTTTTTTTTTTTTGTGTTATCGATAACGACGTGATTCGTTTGATTCCGACCGTAAGTAATCGATACCTTCAGTTCTTAGTTATCGATAATATCCTGTAATTGCATTGTTTTGTCAATTCTGATTTTCCATCTCGTCATTGTGGGTTCTAATTACTCCTAGCCTATTATTTTAAACATTATCTTAACGATCTTGAACGTGATCACCCGTTTCTTGTGACGTCATCGAATATACCCATGGTTTTGAAAGCCCCGTTAAACATGATTTTCTCTGAAAACTCTTTATGATTCAAAGTTGCGTTTCGAACGGCATCTCCAAATGGTGAAATGAATTTTGATACTTTATGAACGCGACGTGAATACGTTAGGACATCCCAAATGAGTAAGGCGCCTGACAGAGGACATTGGGGTCCTTTAATTGGCACAATTGAAGGTTCGGCTCATGACACTTGTACGATACACGTGTTAACATATGGTGCCTTCAAAGGTTATCCATTGGAATTCATGACTTGCTCTGAAAACGGAAACGTTGGAATTGGATTGCTATTGTTCGTTCATCGGATCTTGTTGCCATTGTCCCTCTTGTACATTTGGGGAAGTTATGTAGTAGTTGATTGAAGTTTTGTGGTACGACCGATAGGTTGATAATGAAGTTGATTATGAAATGGTGGAGGGTCGGTTAAGCGATGTGCGTTTCCGCTAACCAATGTTTGTTATTATTAAGGGAAAAGATTCGGGGTGACCCTGCGCTCGAGGGAATAGACCCGAGGTGACCCGAATGATTGTACTGTTGAGGGAAAAGACTCGGGGTGATCCTACGTTCGAGGAGATAGACCCGAGGTGACCCAAGCTATTATTATCAAGGGAATAGACTCGGGGTGACCCTGCGCTCGGGGGAAATAGACCCGAGGTGACCCTAGTGATCATTGAAGGAATATGTCTGATTAAAAGAAACGAAAGATTCTGTAACGAAGGGATTGAATAATGCTGATTGTAGACTCGAGGAAGATTGTAGTATCGTATTAAGGATAATAAATTGATTTGAAATTGGTTATAGATTAAAGTGGATTAACGTAAGCTTATCGATGTATCTAGTCTGAGGAGTGAACGGTTAGTGACTTTCCGGTGAAGTCTAGGATCCTTCGATCTAAGAGTATAATTCGGTGGTATTCATTCGTACTTTGGGCGCATCCATCAATATTCACTCACTCATTCATGGTGCATGACTCATTTCCTTTTCATATAGTTTGAGCATAGAACTCTCTACTGGGCACGTGTTTTGCTCAACCTTATCCTTCTTTCAGGTACCCTCGGAGATGGTGACATGGAGTGCTTGGCATGTATTTTGATATCATCTTTTTTTTAAGTCAATGCAGGAAATCACTTGAGCATCTTTCTGTAAAACTCTTTGGGAACGTAAAACTAATTTCTATTATAAATATCATTTGATCATGGAGGATTGTATACTCTAAACCTTCTTTTCTGTTATGTTATTTGAATCGTCAAGCTTGGCTAGAAACATTGAACTTAATTTGCAATTGGGGGAAAGAACTGTCATTTGGCTTATTATCTGTACTATTGTGAGGGATTCTTTATCGAAAATCTTTATAATATATGTTGAAAATCGAGGACGTGACGACTTGGTATCAGAGCTATATGTTTGAATACCTAGAGACCGTGGGGAGATTTAATCTCATGGGTTCAAAAGTCATTGCATATCTTGACAAAACATGTGTGTGCTTGCATAACCGATGTTTGTTCTTTGATGTGGCCATGCATTTACCTTTACTCTGATGGGCGGAATACTGGTATCCCGTGTCTGAAAAAAAAAATGGAAACTTGGCCTGTGCGTAGGGAGTGTGGCAACGTTTGTCGTTATTGTTGTAGTTACCGTTAGTAGTCTTGTTATTGGATTCTATGTGGTAAGATGTCTTTTAGATGAGTTGGAAAGTCATGAAGGATTATGATGGTTATGCGTAGTGGCGAGGTCGACACGTGAGAGATGATATCCGTTAGTATGTAATAGAAATGTTAGATTGCTAGTAAGATTTGTGAGCTAAGTACTTGATGTGTTTTATTTGGATTGTGCATATTACTTGTTAAATTTTAGACACTTAAAGTAATTTTTATGTGAAGTGAGGTGTGACAGGAACATAGTTTGTCTAGAAAGTGAGTGAGGTGTATCATAGCCAGAGAATTGAACTAGTGAGTGACTAGAATGTCTTTGAAGGGATGATGTTTTGTTGTGGTAGTGATTGGGATGTGTTATTGTTACGGTAGTCATTGAGGTAGTGATTTTAAGTATAGGTAAGACAAGTTGAGCCTTTGTAAGGAGTTGTAAGTATCTGAGGTTGACTTAGGAAGATGAGAGTTATAGGTAGGGTGTCTAGATACGGTATGTGTCTTTTGGACACCCAGGCGACTACCGATGAGATCCAGTTGGAAGAGGCACTTGATCACCGCCGTTTCTAGATGGAAGTCTCGGGGAGTCAATTGGATACTAGGTTTATACTTAGGGGCTAGATCTATAGGATCGAGATAGGTCACGTAGTGGAGGAATTTGTTAGAAAAAGGAGGTGCTGTGGTATGGTGGTAGTCATTGTGACGATTGCCGTAGTAATGTTGTTATGAAGAGTCGGTAGGGGAATATTAATTATGTTTTTTTTTTGGTGAGACCCAAGGAGAAGGATGGTGATGTGATTTAAGTCAAGTGGCCAATGTGAGGCAAGGAAAGGACATGGTTTGAAGTAAGGGCAATTCTATAGTGAACTATTAAGGGTGATAAAGAGTGGAAGGGCTATAGTTGATGTCCTCAGTTGGAATGGATGAAATTTGTGGTGAGCGAGACTGTTAGAAGACACTGGTGCGAGTGGAACTGATCCTTAAAGAGAATATAAAAGTAGGAGTCCTGTGGATATTCGGGGATAGGTCTGTCAATTGGTCTATATCGGTGTCCGAGTCTTAGCATAAGGATATTCAATAGTAGTGGAAGTTCGTTAGTGCAACTATTGCACACTTCGTGTAGGTGCCCTGGTGATGAGATGCCGTTAGGTTGTAATGTTGTTAAAATAAAGGAAATGGTTAGTATTGATGATACATGTATCTGTGATGTGATGTTTAAGATTGTGAATATAGAGAATACGTGATTTGATTTTACTAAATGAATGAGAATGCTTAGAATTGGTAAAGTGAATAGACATCATGTGAGGTATTATGAGATTAAAAAGAACAAGATGACTGTTGGGCCTCTTAAGGCCAAGAATTGAGAAATAGTGGATACTTGGTGAGTCCGTTGGACACTATGTGAGTTCGTTGGATACTTTGCGAGTCCATTGGATACTGAGTGAGTCTGTTAATACGTGGAAGTGTTCGGAGTTGTGTAAGTCATTAAATTGTACGATTAGCTTATTGAAATAGTTCATGTATGAGATGTGTTGCTATTTAGTTTAGATTTACTTGTTTGACCTGTTGTGTAATCCTAGTATGTGAAGTTTGTCCTCTGAATGCAATACTGGGTGGACAATGGTGTTATGTGCAGATACTTGCCACAAGTTAAAAAGGCGACCGATAGGAGCGTATTTGAGTGGATTGGCTCAAATCCTTTAGTTAGACGTGACACTACGCAATGATTAAAATCTCTAGTCTCAACACCTTGTTTTGTTGTAGCTTACGATTTGATGATTACTTTGCATGCCTTTCATTTTCTCGATCATGGTCTTAATGAGATTCTTGATAGTCTAGTTAATTATTCGTGAGATGCTGAATAAGTAAGACTAGTAGGATGTTGTAGACACGTGCCACATATGAATCAGGTTCTTTACTTGGGGCGTCGAGGAGACATGTGAAGTGGTGGATTTTGGTTCTGAGAGCTGTTAAACCTATGGATGTACGTATATATATCTTGGGACTCAAAATTTTTTGAAAAGGGGAAATGCTTTGTGAAAACTGATTATTCGTATAGTGCATTTTTTTTGAAAAAGGAAAGTATACTAACGTGGAGTCAGCTACATTATAGCCGAGTTAGCCCCATCGCTAGTTCTTTACTATGTCATCAAGATCGTAGTTGTTTTAAAATGACCATGTGAGGTGTTTTGCGAAATTGTTGGCAATGTCACTCAAAAACGAACATTTCCTTTCGAATTTCTATAAAATCTCATCACATATGGTTATGTTTCAGCGAATTTTCAACTGCTCGAACTAGATTATTATTATTATTATTTTATTATTTCAACTGGGCCAGTTTTTCGTCAAAAATACTTAGTGACATGAGGTATTACACTTTTACTTTGAAAATAGTAAGTTGGAAACTCATGATCGTCGTTTAATTTTGATCACAATGTGTCGGACACTTAGACATCGAGCTAGCGTTTATCTTCTCGGAAGAACTTGTATTGAGTTAGCATTGGGAACTATTAGAGCTTTTCTTATATGAGTCTTGGGAACGCGAGTAAGTTGGGAAAACAAGAACATGAGGTGGAAGAGAGATGTCTGAACTTGTTTGCCTTGTAAATGTATGTGGAGAATTTTGTGAACCGTGGGATAAACGAGTTGATATTAGAACTTCTTGTTTATATCTTAGTTGGCTAAGTTGTTGGGTTACCATGTTATACAATTTTCTGTGAGTTTGGACACGGATTATAGGACAGGAATTGTTAAAATCAAAGAGGCAGATTTTGGTGTTCTCCTCATTGGAGAAAACAAAAGAACGTTTTCAATATTTATAGAGATGTTACACAATTGATTGCCTAAACTAAAAAACAAGAATTACGGAAAATACAAGGAAAGCTAAAGACTAGGTAAGTAATGAACTATACAAGGAAACTAGCGAGCTATAAATTGGGAAACAAAGCAAGTAAATACAAGAGGGAATCCTTGGATATTATGCTCAATTATCACGTGTTATATTCTCCATTAACACTCCCCCTCAAGGTGGAGCGTGTATGTGAATAACGCCCAGCTTGCGAATCATGACGTGAAAAGGATCCTTGCCAAGAGGTTTAGTGAAAATGTCAGCCAGTTGAGCGGAAGAAGGCACGTAGCGCGGCGCGATTAGGTTGGACTGAATTTTTTCACGAACGAAATGGCAATCGATCTCAATGTGCTTGGTACGCTCGTGGAACACTGGATTGTTGGCAATATGCAACGCAGCTTGATTGTCGCAATACACAGTAATAGGAGCAGGGTGTGGAACATCAAGATCCAAAAATAAACTTTTCAACCATTGCAATTCAGAAGTTAAAGTGGCAATGGCTCTATATTCGGCTTCAGCGGAGGAGCGAGAAATAGTAGCTTGCTTTTTAGTTTTCCATGAAAGGATATTAGAGCCAAGAAAAGTGCAATAACCAGTGGTGAAGCGACGAGTTTCGGGACAACCGGCCCAGTCAGAATCACAGTAGCCCCGTAAGTCAAGGGAACTCGAAGAGGAGAGAAAAATCCCTTTACCAAGAGAACCTTTCAAATAACGAACTAAGCGATAAGCAGCATCCATATGAGCACTACGCGGAGAGTGCATGAATTGACTTAGGATATTCACCACATAGTTGATGTCAGGGCGCGTGACAGTGAGATAAATTAGGCGACCCACGAGTCGGCGATAAGAAGTAGGATCAGGCAATAAAGTACCATCAGTAGCGGATAAGCGCAAATGTTGCTCCATGGGAAAAGGGGAAACTCGACCTCCAAGTAAGCCAGTGTCTGAAAGAATGTCAAGTATATATTTGCGCTGGGAAAGAAAAATCCCTTTGTGGGATCGAGCCACCTCAATACCAAGAAAATATTTCAATTTGCCGAGATCCTTGATGGAAAACCGGTGTTGGAGGAAATGTTTGATACGTTGAATGCCCAACTCTTCAGTGCCTGAAATAATTATGTCATCAACAAATACCAAAACAAATAACTGAGAATCACCTCGTTTGCGAGTGAACAGAGAATAGTCGGCCTTAGATTGGGTGAAACCAGCATCCAATAAGGCAGATGAAAATTTAGCAAACCATTGTCGAGAGGCCTGTTTTAAACCATAAATGGATTTGTTTAAACGGCAAACTCTCGTCTCCCCCTTTCGAGCAAAACCAGGTGGTAGTGTCATATAAACTTTCTCTTCTAAATCACCCTGCAGAAATGCATTATTAACATCCATTTGATAAAGGGGCCACCCTTTAATGGTGGCAAGGGAAAGAAGAGCATGAACTGTGACGTGCTTAGCTACAGGAGCAAACGTATCATGGTAATCCAATCTTTCAACTTGAGTAAAACCTTTAGCCACCAAACGGGCTTTGTAGCGTTCAATGGTACCATCAGAATGATACTTTATCTTGTAAACCCATTTGCAGCCAATGGGTTTTTTGTGAGAAGGGAGAGAAACAAGATCCCATGTGTTGTTTGTCTCAAGAGCAATGATTTCTTTTTCCATAGCGTCTCTCCATTGAGGTAATTGAACAGCTTGAGAAAATGTACGAGGCTCATCAAGAGATGAAACGGCAGATAAAAAACTTCTATGCCCAACAGAAAAATTAGAGGAAGAAAGAAAATGATGAAGAGGGTAAGGAGTACCTGTGAACGAGGAATCAGACGGGAGAGGGGAAGAACCATGAGTGGCACTGGAGCAATGGTAATCGGCCAAGTGGGAAGGTGGCCGACGGCTGCGAGATGGTCGAGCGGTGGTGGGCAGTGCGGGAATAGTGGGTTCCTGAACTTCCTCTGGTGTTATCAAGTCAAATGCTTATGGTTCAATGGGATTGGGGCTGGATGTGGGAATGTCCTCTGGAGCAGTATGGGTATCGGGAACTGTGGCAGTAGGAATGTCCTCATGAGTGTGGATGGGCAAGGAAATACGTGGGGGGGACGGTACGGGAGTTGGAGGTACGTCACGGAATGGAAAAATACCTTCATGAAAAATGACGTCACGGGATGTATAAATGGAGTGCGACGGTATGTCATAAATTCGATAACCTTTTTGACCATAAGGGTAGCCAATGAATATGCCTGGTTTGGCACGTTGATCAAATTTATGCTTAACGTTCGCATTGCGAGCATAACACAAACAGCCGAAGACTCGCAAATGAGAATAGTTAGGTTTAGATTGAAACAAAACCTCATGAGGTGACTTTCCAGACAACAAAGGAGAAGGCATTTTGTTAATGAGGTAAACAGCCGTGAGAGCACATTCACCCCAAAATTTAAGAGGTAAATTTGCCTGAAAACGAAGGGCACGTGCCACTTCAAGAATGTGGCGATGTTTGCGTTCAACTACCCCATTTTGTTGTGGTGTTCCAACACAACTTCGTTGGTGAATAATGCCATGGGTATGATAAAAGTTTTGCATATCCTTAGAAAGGAACTCGGTCCCATTATCAGATTGAATTGTTTGTATTGTGGGAAACAATATAGCACCATGACCAGAGGAAATAATATCAATCTGTGAATGGAATTGGGTGTGGACTAAAGCAAAAAAAGATTGCAAAACTGTTTTAGTTTCAGATTTCATTCCCATGAGGTATATCCAAGTGCATCTAGAAAAATCATCAACAATGGTCAAAAAGTAACGACTATTATTCAATGAAGGTTGCACAAAGGGCCCCCATATGTCACAATGTAGCATCTGAAAAACTCTAGTGGTTGCAATAGAACTAGAATAAAATGGCAATCTACTCTGTTTGGCTTGAGGACAGACATCACAAAAATGTTTGCTTGAAGTTGAAATAAAAGGAAAATCATGAATCAAAGTTTTTAAGGAACTAGGGGAAAGATGGCCTAGCCTCCAATGCCAGAGGTCGAAAGATGAGGGCGCGACCACCGCCAAAGCCGTCTGTGATGCCTGATAGTAATAGAGCCCCTCATGAATATTCCCCTGTCCAATTGTCCTCCTCGTTGATAGGTCCTGAAAGGAACAAGAAAGGGGAGAAAAAATAGCAGTACAATTATTACTTCGTGCAAGTTGACTCACAGATAGCAAATTATATTTGAACGAAGGGATGTGAAAAACATTCTCAAGTGTTAATGTGGGTGAAAGCTTAATTGTTCCAATGTGAGTAATCTGAGTAGAAGAACCATCAGGCAGTTGGACAAAAGATTGAGAAGGGCATGGTTTATACGAAGTGAACAAGGTTAAAGATGAACACATATGATTTGTAGCTCCTGTGTCAATGATCCAAACAGAGGTGGGTGGAATAGAAAGAGCAATACCTGCTAAGTTGGAATTGTGGTTGATATTACCTGAGGAGAGCATCGCTAATAACTTGTCATATTGCTCGAGTTACAACAGCAGGAATCGTTTTGTTCCCAGATTTAGTGGAAAGGTTAGAGAACTCTGAACGCTTTGGAGGATACCCAATGATTTTATAACAACGCTCCGTAGAATGACCATCCTTGTCACAATGGTCGCAATGATATTTAGCCTTTCGGCTAGAATTATTTCCACCACCGGAATATGAGTTATATCCGCCACCGGATGAATTGCTTCCACCACCAGGATATATGCGATTTCCACCACCAGGATTGGAACGATTTCCACCACCAGAATAAAGGCTATTTCCGTCACCAGAATATGGTCGATTTCCACTACTTGGATGTGGACGATTTCCTCCACCTATATTTTGGCTATTTCGACCATCCATCAGTCGATTAGAATTGTGGTTATTTGACCTTGTTGTGGTGCTAAGTGCTGCAGCATCTGGAATAGGAGTCGATAAAGATTGAATCTCTTGTTGTTTCTCTTCTTGTCGAACAAGAGAATATATCTTTGCTGCATTCGGTAAAGGCTCCATCAATAAGATTTGACTTCGAAGTGGACCAAAACGCTCGTGAAGACCTTGTAAAAATTCCATTGCCCTATCTTGTTGGAGCCGTTCCGAGAAAAACGTTCCACTTCCACACGTACATGGTTGGAAAGTTTGGAGCGAATTCAACTCATCCCAAAGTGATTTGAGTTTCGTAAAATAAGCCGAAACTGATAGTTCTTCTTGTTTGAGTGCGGATATGGATTGCTTCAGCTGATAAATTTGAGGAGCATTGGATTGCAAAAAACGGTCTGACAAGTCAATCCATATGGCTCTTGCAGTGTGGGCATAGAGAATGCTACTCCGAATTTCATCAGAGACAGAATTGAGAATCCATGATGCAACTAGATCATTGCATCTTTCCCACCTAGATACGTCTTTTTCTTTGTCCTCCCCAGGTTTTGCTATGGAGCCATCCACAAACCCAATTTTGTTTTTGGCTCTTAAAGCCATGGTAATTGCACGGACCCACGATCCGTAATTATCTCCATTCAGAGGAGGCGATACCAATACAACCGTTGGACTATCAGAAGGAGAGATGTAAAAGGGATCATCTACTCTTAATTACTCCAACATATTGGACTTATTGCTATTTTTTCCACCTTCTGTCATGACGAATGATGGGAATCGCTGGCAAAAAAGTGGACCGAAAGAAGAAGAAAAAAAATCAAGCAGGGATCAAAACCCGCTCTGATACCATGTTAAAATCAAAGAGGCAGATTTTGGTGTTCTCCTCATTGGAGAAAACAAAAGAAGGTTTTCAATATTTATAGAGATGTTACACAATTGATTGCCTAAACTAAAAAACAAGAATTACGGAAAATACAAGGAAAGCTAAAGACTAGGTAAGTAATGAACTATACAAGGAAACTAGCGAGCTATAAATTGGGAAACAAAGCAAGTAAATACAAGAGGGAATCCTTAGATATTATGCTCAATTATCACGTGTTATATTCTCCATTAACAGGAATAGGTTGGGAACGTGATTACGATTCTTGCGGATACGATTACTTTGTGACTTGATGTGTGTGAACAATGGAACTTGGCAATTGCTTCGATGGGAAGCTGAGATAGTTGATTGTGGCATTAGTTTCCTGGTTTTATTTTTTTTGACACAGGGTTGGTGGGTACGAAGCGTTGTGTAGTGGACACGATTGTTGGGACTAGAATTCAGTGTGGATGTATCCTCGTTGGTTTCGCCCAGATTTCGGGACGAAATTTCTTTAAGGAGGATAGAATGTAGAGACCCGTATATATATATATATATATATATTTTTTTTTATACTTTAAGTGTTTTATAAAAACGTTAGAACGTGGATTAAATGAGAGAGATGTTGTAATTATTTATTCTGCGGTTAAATGCGAATCAATGGAAGGATGTAAGAATAATAAGTGGTGTGGGTGTGTGACTGTAGGGAATCATTTTCCCATCACTCCCTCTATTATTTTCCCAGCACACACTTTCCTCTCTCTCATTTCTCACGTCTGTCTCTCTCTCCCTGAAACCTCTCACTCTCTCTGGCTCTCAACCAAAAACCCACCAAAACAACTTGAACCCAACACAAACCCACCTCCATTTTACCTTCTATGCACGTTTTTGAGCTTGGATTTCGTGGGTCCCGCTCGGAGAAGGATTATTCGGTTGATTTTGAAGATTTCGGAGTCTAGGGCTTGGATAATCTTGGGGGTTTGCTCTCCAAACTCGAGGTAGGAATTTCTTACTCTTTCTATATGTCTATGAGCTGAATTGGTGCTTTGATCGTGCTTGAAATTGTTGGTTTGGTTGTTAGGAATAGTTTCGAAAATCTGCTGAGAATCTCTCGAACTGAACTGTTATCGATACATTTCCCTATCGTTATCGATAACGTGAGTTCTAAACGCCAAAAATTTTATTGTTATCGAAACCTCTCGTCTTCGTTATCGCTACCCTCACGTCTGGGACGATTTTAACCCCAAAGGTATCGCTACCTTTCTTATTAGTTATCGAAACCATTGCTTTTCGACCAACCAAAAACTTGAGTTATCGATACTTTTTTTTTTTGTGTTATCGATAACGACGTGATTCGTTTGATTCCGATCGTAAGTAATCGATACCTTCACTTCTTAGTTATCGATAAGATCCTGTAATTGCATTGTTTTGTCAATTCTGATTTTCCATCTCGTCATTGTGGGTTCTAATTACTCCTAGCCTATTATTTTAAACATTATCTTAACGATCTCGAACGTGATCACCCGTTCCTTGTGACGTCATCGAATATACCCATGGTTTTAAAGCCCCGTTAAACATGATTTTCTCTGAAAACTCTTTATGATTCAAAGTTGCGTTTCGAATGGCATCTCCAAACGGTGAAATGAATTTTGATACTTTATGAACGCGACGTGAAGACGTTAGGACATCCCAAATGAGTAAGGCGCCTGACAGAGGACATTGGGGTCCTTTAATTGGCCCAATTGAAGCTTCGGCTCATGACACTTCTACGATACACGTGTTAACATATGGTGCCTTCAAAGGTTATCCATTGGAATTCATGACTTGCTCTGAAAACGGAAACGTTGGAATTGGATTGCTATTGTTCGTTCATCGGATCTTGTTGCCATTGTCCCTCTTGTACATTTGGGGAAGTTATGTAGTAGTTGATTGAAGTTTTGTGGTACGACCGATAGGTTGATACTGAAGTTGATTATGAAATGGTGGAGGGTCGGTTAAGCGATGTGCGTTTCCGCTAACCAATGTTTGTTATTATTAAGGGAAAAGATTCAGGGCCTGCGCTCGAGGGAATAGACCCGAGGTGACCCGAATGATTGTACTGTTGAGGGAAAAGACTCGGGGTGATCCTACGTTCGAGGAGATAGACCCGAGGTGACCCAAGCTATTATTATCAAGGCAATAGACTCGGGGTGACCCTGCGCTCGAGGGAAATAGACCCGAGGTGACCCTAGTGATCATTGAAGGAATATGTCTGATTAAAAGAAACAAAAGATTCTGTAACGAATGGATTGAATAATGCTGATTGTAGACTCGAGGAAGATTGTAGTATCGTATGAAGGATAATAAATTGATTTGAAATTGGTTATAGATTAAAGTGGATTAACGTAAGCTTATCGATGTATCTAGTCTGAGGAGTGAACGGTTAGTGACTCCGGTGAAGTCTAGGATCCTCCGATCTAAGAGTATAATTCGGTGGTATTCATTCGTACTTTGGGCGCATCCATCAATATTCACTCACTCATTCATGGTGCATGACTCATTTCCTTTTCATATAGTTTGAGCATAGAACTCTCTACTGGGCACGTGTTTTGCTCAACCTTATCCTTCTTTCAGGTACCCTCGGAGATGGTGACATGGAGTGCTTGGCATGTATTTTGACATCATATTTTTTTAAGTCGATGCAGGAAATCACTTGAGCATCTTTCTGTAAAACTCTTTGGGAACGTAAAACTAATTTCTATTATAAATATCATTTGATCATGGAGGATTGTATACTCTAAACCTTCTTTTCTGTTATGTTATTTGAATCGTCAAGCTTGGCTAGAAACATTGAACTTAATTTGCAATTGGGGGAAAGAACTGTCATTTGGCTTATTATCTGTACTATTGTGATGGATTCTTTATCGAAAATCTTTATAATATATGTTGAAAATCGAGGACGTGACATTTCTGAAATTGCACTGCCCTCCCCTCTACTTCAATTGTCTATTGCACTTTACCCCAACCGTTTGGCTGACGTTTTGGAAAGCAACTAACGGTGATGACGTCAGCATGGAACAATTCATAAATGCCAATTATACCCATGGGACCCACAGGTCTAACCTTTCCCCCATTTTCTCTTTTCACCACATTCAGCTGGTACACATCTCCCGCCAAGAACTCCCATTTAACCTGTTCGGCTAAAAAAACCAAGTAGCTTAGTTTTTTGTTTTTATTCAAAAAAATTTCGTATTTGTCAGTTTTTCGTCAATTTTTTGGGGATTATTGTGTCATCATGACGAGAGGAATCTAAAAAGTAAAAAATTATGATCGAAATCAAATTTTTTTTGAATAAAGACAAAATAATTGGCTTATTTTTGTCTTTATTAACAAAAATTTGATTTCGATCATAATTTTTTACTTTTTAGATTCATCTCGTCATGACAAGGCAATAACTCTCAAAAAATTAACAAAAAACTTACAAATACAAAAAAAATTTGAATAAATACAAAAAAATAAGCCACTTGGCTTTTTTAGCCAAACGAGACCTTATACATTCGATTTGACGTATATATACATTGAGTTGATAAGCCCTCCATTCTCTCTTCACATGTGATTTTTTATTTTTGTCTTTATTCACATTTTTTTCTCATTTGTTAGTTTTGTGTCAATTTTTTTGTGACTTATTGATTCGTGTAAAAAAAACTATCTTTTTTACTTATTTTTGTCTTTTCAAAAGAAAATTATGAGTTTCGATCATTTTTTTATACTTTTTTTATTTTTCCCATCAAGACGAATCAATAAATCACTAAAATTTGACACAAAATTAACAAATGGGAAAAAAAATAAATAAAAATAAACAAAAAAAATCACTCTCGACTTTTAATCCATACTTAGCCCAAGCCAACTACTAATTAAACCAATCCAAAATGCAAAGAACCGAACTCGGACATACACAGCTCAATCGGATACATGTAAGTTTCTTGAACCAATTTTACAACTTTTCATTCTGAATTTCGAAGAATGAAAAGTTGTAAGATTGGTTCAAGCACTTATATGTATACGATTGAGCTAATTTAATACGAGGTTTCTTAAAATTAATGAACTACTCGGATCATTTTGTGGGACCCTGTAGTGGGCCCCACAAAAAATCTGTGCAATATGTGTAAA
This sequence comes from Rhododendron molle, assembly GCA_025413875.1. Lineage (NCBI taxonomy): Eukaryota > Viridiplantae > Streptophyta > Magnoliopsida > Ericales > Ericaceae > Rhododendron > Rhododendron molle. The sequence goes on along the minus strand of CM046388.1, from coordinate 10,789,070 downwards.
AGTAGTCTATGCGGATAGAACAGTTCTCCTCTTCTTCAGACCTTTTTAGCTTTTCCCCTTTTACTCATTTTTTTTATTCATTACAAATACATGGGCAGAAACGTAAAATCACGTTTCCCGTTAACGGAAGTTAGCCGACAAAAAACAGAGGGGAGAACAGTGCAATTTCAAAAATGTGGAGGGAGGTTTCTGTCTTTGTCAGAAACCTCAGGGGAGGCCAGTGAAATTTACCCAAAAAGGAACAGAGGGAGTACAAGAATCTACTTTGGGCAAACGATTTTATCAAGTATGAACCATAGAAAATGAATTATGATGGGCTTGGATCGGGCTTTTACGGGCCTTAGGCTTAGGATCGGGTTAATCGGGTAAGCCAATGGCTCGGGCTTCAAAACCTGTAGCCCAAGCCCAACTCAGAGGGATTGGGCCAGGCTAAATTTCAACGGGCTCAGACGGGCTTCGAGCCATTGAGCCAAATTTTACATACCTTTGGAATCTCCAACCGCTATGCAAATGAGTCCTGTTAGCAAAAATGACTTGTTTAACCCATTTTTTCTTCATTCCAATGGGCTCTCTGTACGGATAGGAATTTTTGCCTCAGACTAACCTGTTCGGCCAAAAAAGTCATTGGCTTTTCCGTCAAATTTTTTTGTCTTTACTCAAATTTTTTTCTTATCACTTGGCTTATCATCATTTTTTTGGAGATAATTGCATCCTCATGACAAGAGGAATCTAAAAAGTGAAATCCAAATTTTTTTGAATAAAGACGAAAAAAGTGGATTTCCGGCCAATTTTCGTCGAAATTCAAAAAAAAATTAGATTTCGACCAAAAATTTTTACTTTTTAGATTCCTCTTGTCATGAGGATACAATAATCTCCAAAAAAATGATGATAAGCCAAATGATACGAAAAAAATTTGAATAAGGACAAAAAAAATTTGGTGGGAAAGCCAATGGCTTTTTTGGCCGAACAGGCCCTAACTTCACTAGTTACATTTACCTAGCCTGGAGATCGAGGCAAGGCAAATAGATCCAGCCTTGATGCATAAAATGTAGGGATGGCAAATTGAATCCAAACTCATTAAGAAACCCAAATCCATCTATTTAAAATTAGACCCAACCTAATCCATTTATTAGTTGGATTACAATGAGTCCAAACTCATCTAACCCATTTATTATTGGGTCTTAATTGGGTTTTCAATTTGGTCAACTTAAATGCCCAATGGGTCATGAATATTACCCAACAAAAAAATAGAACTACCATAGAAATGAAAAAAGCAAGAGTAAATATGTTACGTGAAAAGAACCTTTTTCTTGGTCAAAACGGGAATTGGTGACTCGGTTTGAACGGCTTCATGTTATGAATTCCAGTCACAATACAATACAAGCCGAGTCGAGCCAAGTTTTGTAGTGAGCTCGTACGCTAAACAAACCAAAAATTCGAACACAAACTTCGTTTTTGTGTAAATGAGCCGAGTCCGGTTCGAGCCGAGCTTATACAAAACGAGTCGAGGATTCTGAGCCGAAACGTGGAACACCGAGACGGAGTATCTCGTGTGGTTCGGCGAAAGTTCCAGCGGTTACGTACGAGGATATTTCTTTTCTTTGTTTTCATAAATTAATACTGGAACTTTCGTCGTGAACAGAGTAAAACTTCTTTTCTTTCGTACTGTGAACTTTCGTCGTGAACAGGGTCCGGTTCGAGCCGAGTCCGGTTCCAATTTTTCATTCGTTTGTGTTTTGAAAACAGGGTATAACTTCTTTTCTTTGTTTTCATAAATTTCAGAAACTTTATAAAATGTTTATAATAAACCAAAAATAGAAACAAATTACCAAACATGTTTTCTGTTTCAGTTTTGAAAAAAAGTAAAAACAAAAATAAAAAACTGAAAACAAAATGGCTACCAAACACACCCTTAACTTTTCAATCCAAACCCATCCTTGGCAATAATTAATCATATTGATCATTTCCCAATCCTAAAATTTCAGAAGAATCTCCATTCGGTTTAGTAATTTTAGTATACAGGGGTAATTTGGTCATTTTATATATAGGGGTATTATGGTAATTTTAGTATGCAAGGGTAATTTGGTCATTTAAATGTACAAAGGTGATATGGTCATTTCAGTGTATATGAGTATTTTAGTCATTTTTAATTTTAATTGGGTTAAAGGGCGAGTTGGGTTTGATTTTAAATAAATGAGTTTGGTTGGATATGGGTAATTGGACTTCTAACTAATTGGGTTTAAGTGGGTCAATAACTCATTAAAGACTCAATCCCACTTGTAACTTACTCAATTTGGCTCAAACTTGCTCATTTGACACCCCTAATAAAATGTATGGCAAAAGTAGAGATTGTAGTATGTAGACGAAAATGGGAATATGCAAAATGAAGAAAGGCAAAATCTAACGGTGCACGATTGCGCTGCTTATGTGGGACCTAATTTTCACGTAAGCATTGGGGCATAAACTTCGATTTGATTTGGTTTGATATGTGGGATCCAATTCAAACTTTTCTGAGTATATCATTGCATATCGACAAAGACCCTTGACAAAACGTGCACGATTGAGTCCGTTTAGATGACCATAATTTAGAAATTGCAGCTAGAATTCATCTTCCTTTTTTTTATCTTTGGTACGTTGTAAAGCAAAACATTGTTAAGGACAGTCATGGAGGGGCGGTCCAATCTCATTGAATTGAAGGCCTGAGGCAAAACATGAGGGTTTTTTTGTCGGGGGAACTTAAATAGGGGTCCTATTCTACATGATACTTAATCTTTGTAGGTTTGAAAACTTATGTTTTCATCTTGAAATTTAAATAATACCTATTTTGCCCTTAATAATTTTTTACATTTTAATAGAGCCGTTGCGCGGACCTAATTAAATAAGGAATATTGACTTTGTTAATTTGGTCAACACAGCTGTTTACATCCTAAAATACGCAACCCAATGAGAAAATCATCCGGGATGTAAAACTAACTTAAAAAGTTAGTTTAAGCCTTTAAGGTCCTAAAATTCTTCACTATATAGGTGAATAAATTTGGGATGTAGAACTAACTTAAAAAGCTAGATTAAAGTCTTAAAATTCTTCACTATATAGGTGAATAAATTCGGGATGTAGAACTAATTTAAAAAGTTAGATTAAAGTCTTAAAATTCTTCACTATATAGGTGAAGAAATTCGGGATGTAGAACTAATTTAAAAAGTTAGATTAAGGTCCTAAAATTCTTCCCTATATAGGTGAAGAAATTCGGGATGTAGAACTAACTTAAAATGTTAGATTAAGGTCCTAAAATTCTTCCCTATATAGGTGAAGAAATTTGGGATGTAGAACTAACTTTAAAAGTTAGATTAAGGTCCTAAAATTCCTCCCTATATAGGTGAAGAAATTCGGGATGTAAAACTAACTTAAAAAGTTATATTAAGGTCCTAAAATTCCTTACTATATAGGTGAAGAAATTCGGGATGTTGAACTAACTTAAAAAATTAGTTTAAGGTCCTAAAATTCCTTACTATATAGGTGAAATTCGGTATGTAGAACTAACTTAAAAAGTTAGTTTAAGGTCCTAAAATTATTCCCTACATAGGTGAAGAAATTCGGGATGTAGAAATAACTTAAAAAGTTAGTTTAAGGTCCTAAAATTCCTTACTATATAGGTGAAGAAATTCGGAATATAAAACTAGAAATTCGGGATGTAAAACTGACTTAAAAAATTTGTTTAAGGTTGTCATGATTTCGGATGACTGTCATAATTCCTGTATTTTCCATGATTTTGTCATGATTTATGTATTTGTCATGATTAGGAGTGTTTTAGGTATTATTTAAATTTCAGAATGTCGACTTAAGTTTTCAAACCTAGTAGAATGGGCACCTAATTAAATAAGTTGGACAAATAGGATGGCTAATTAATTTTCTCTCTTTTTTATCAGAGGCAAAACATGAGTTTCTTTTTTTATCATATGCGTTATTTGTGTTTCTGGGTATTTGTGTTTCTATCTGTTTATAACCTAGAGTTTACGTCACCTATTAGCATAATACCCTTGTTTAGGTCAAACCCCGAATATTCAGCAAAGAGCGATCCAAATTGAACCACGCTTCACCAGCCGAACGACTTGCATTACTTGCCTCTATCTATTATTCTAACTAACCAAACCAAAACAGACACACACAGAAAAAATATAAAAAAATTGTCTCTTTTAGTTTATGTTGACATCATAAAAATTTTTTGAAAAAATTGGTTTTAGTAATAATTTTTTTATGTTTTAAATTTCCTTTCAGACGAATAAATAAATAAAAATAGCGCACAGTGAACAAAATTTTGGATTAAACAAAATAAATAATTTAGTCAAACGTACCCTTCCTTTTCTTTCATTGGCTCTCCCTTTATGAATGCAAAACTCAGCCACCTTCAAAGATTCAACCCTATAGCTGAAATAAGAGGACGAAATGGTGAAAAGGGTCGATGCTCTTAATCATGATTTGGAAGAAGATCAATGCTCTTAATCATGGTTTGGAAGGAGATGTGGACTTGGAGGTTGACGATGAATTCGAGGAAGATGCCTCCCTCTTTGGAATTTTAACCCCAAAGTTCGGCAGTTTTGGGTTTGGTCATTTGGTTTTCGGTTTTGTGCTCTTCGGGGTGTCTTTTGGGTTTCGTTTTGCTCCATTGGTTGTTCACTCTCCACTTAAGAGAGTAAACATTATTTTTCTTCTTATTGATTGAAATGATGTAGATCCCACTACAAAGTGATGTCATACTTACCATGCAATACACTTTTTGGTAAGCATGATATCACTTTGTGGTATGATCCACATCATTTCATTTAATAGGAAGGAGGGTAATATTCACTTTCTTAAGTGGAGGGTGAACAAAACTCAACTCTTCTCAAGTGGCATTGTTGTCGGTGTGTCTGTAATCCTTTTTTTTTTTTCTAGCATCTGTGATCCTTTTAATCTTTGTTTCTTTCAAAGGTTAATAAAAACTTTTTATGGGATGAAAAAAAGAAAGATTCAACGCTATAAATAGTCTACTTGTGACAGATCATCGCAGAACTAGTAACAAGACATTCAGAGAGAGAGAGAGAGAGAGAATGGAGAGAGAATGCCATCCATTATTGAGGGGAGGAAGGAGAGAACATAAGTGCGGCAATGAGTTCTCTGCTGCTGAAATGGAGTCATTGGCTAGTGTCTGTGAGGCTATTCTACCACCCCTGCCATTGAATTCTCTAGAAGTCACTGGAAAGGACGGCCAAACCAACGAGGCAATTCAATTGTTCCACATAGCTTCTGGTTCTCAAAATTCAGTTCCTGAAGAGGTAACAACTTTCTAGGGCTTTGTTTGATAAATGTGTTGGATTAGATAGCATTAGTAAGGAGATGGGATTGAGATGAGATTCGTAAGGAGATGGGATTGAGATGAGATTCGTTAGAAGATGGGATTATGGAGTGGAATTCGTAAAGAGATGAGATTAGTAATATTACGTTTGTTTCCCACACGTAGGATAGGATTGGAAGATTGATATTCCAACATTACCCTTGAGCAAAAAATCTAGGAAAATAATGAATGTTTTTAACTTACTCTTCAAAAATGGACTGATGCATTGATAATCTAATTTTTACACAACCAATATCATACACATTATATCAGTGGTAATTTGATAATTTCCGGTGGTTGTTTGGTGCACAGGTGAGATCCCAAGGGTAATTGCATAATTTATCGAAATGACCAAGGGTAATTGGGTCGATGTAATTTAATTTCATGGGATAGGATTGTTAATACCGAGTCTCCCAAGGTATTACTAGGGGATTGCGCCCATCAAATGGAATTACTAATCCCTTTCCATTTTGTGCAATCAAACATAGAATTAGGGGACCCATCCCTCTAACTCACTTATCAAACATAGCCTAGATCTCTTATTCTTAGGTCTCAATCAATCAATTGTGATCGACCACCTGAGTCATTTTTTGTTGACTTTTAGGACCACGGATTGGCTTCAATCCTCTCATCCCTATCTCTCAATGCTCTCATCCCTATCTGATTAGCACACCAAAGAAGATTTCGTGTGCACACCAAAGAAGACTTTTAGGACCATGAAACTTAAATTTGTTGTTTTTTTCTCTCTTTCTTTCTGAACCAAGCAATGGAAGTAGTTTTTTTTTTTAATTTTATAGTAATTTACCTTTTTTTTATTTTCTTTTCCATAAGTTCCATGCAAAGGTAAAAACCCATATCATTTTCCATAAGTTCCACAGAAACCCTTATCGTTTTCTCTATTTTTGTATCTACTGTTACCGGATCATCAGTTAGTGCAAGTCCAAATATTGTACTCTATTCGGCCCAGTTTGTTTGTCCAATTTTGACATACATGCCTTTTAAAAAATTGTCTATATCTCATAATCTATAATGTTTTACATAGTTTTGATTCTTTTGAAAACATCATATTTTAGACCTAATTGAAATCTTATCAAATAAGATTTATATTGCATATAAAAAACATAACATATAGACAATTTTATAGGAGGTTCCAAATATTAAAAATGGACAAACAAATCGGGACGGATGGAGTATTATGCTTTCATTAACATCATGTTTCTTCTCAGACTCTTATCACTATCCAATTTTGGGATGGGATCAGGTTGCTGAACATATAGCTAAGAGTACACCCTTTGAAGCTGTGATCTTGGTAAGAGTGGTCTTGACCTTCATATCTACCAGGCTGGGGACACTTCTGCTCTGTGGCTCTCTCTGTTTTGGTGATAGATGGCCATTCATTAACAAATTCTCACAAATCTCCCTGGAGAAGAGAGAGAGGGTTATCCAGAGATGGTTCAGGCATTGGCTTTTCACACCCATCAGACTTGTATTTGTACTTATCAAAATCTTATGTCTCTATGTCTTCTTCTCCCAGGTAAAAAATTCTTCCCTTTTTTTTTTTTCAGATTTTCTTTTCTCCCATTTCCTCATTAATATAAAAAGGGTTGCTTAAATATTAGTCCTCAGTCCTCCCCTTTAGTGTAGGATATGTTATCGTCCCGGTCACTTTTGGAAGTTATATATGTTTTTATCCCAACATTTGAATAAAATAAAGTTGTTCGTTTCTCTCTCTTAACCTCCCTAGCTAATCGACAACCACTATCTAGTGCAGTTGGTATGTCATCTCTCCCTTATGAGGGAGGTCCTGGGTTCGACTCCTGCTGGAGCAATACCCTTGGGTTCCCAAGCTATGGATGACTTCTGGACTCCGTACTAATCCTAACACCCTCCACTAATCCCCGCTGATGTATGACGATTGAAAAAAAAAAATCTCCCTAGCTAATCTTTCTCCATCATAATCTTCTCTCTCCAATCTCCTCTTTTTTAAAATTTTCTCTCTTAATCTCCCTGGCTAATCTTTCTCCATCATAATCTTCTCTCTCCAATCTCCTCTTTTTTTAAATTTTTCTCTCTTAAGCTCCCTGGCTAATCTTTCTCCATCATAATCTTCTCTCTCCAATCTCCTCTTTTTTAAAAATTTTCTCTCTTACTATTTCAATCTTCTCTTCCCTAAAAACTCAAATTACGATTCGAAAACAAATACAAAAATTGTAAATTTAATTTTATTTATGATAAATCTGATTGTTAATAGTAAGGTAATTGGCCTGATACCTTAGGGCTCTCCATATGACATATTGATCACAAATATCATAATTGGACATATGTACGTGTGATATGTCTATGTTACGTGGCCTCAAGTCCAAGTATCTACTACTGTCACATTTCCTAGCGTCGCGTCTCCCCCGGCTTAAATTCTACGATATAGCCACCTAAAGGATGGACATCATATGAATACTGACACACGTCCTGTGTATATGCAATTTGTATGGTAGATAGTACCCCAACACTATGCTCACATAATATCTTGTAAACCATTAAGAAATGTACTCACTCCGGATGATATAACAGAGTGTACAAACTTTTCATTTCTTTTCCATATCATAACAATGTGAGCTTCTTTTCCTTCAAATATCACACAATTCGAATTTACTAAGGGTCCATTTGATTAGTGAAAAAAATATAATGGAAAGTGAAAATGATAGAAAGTGAAGTGAAAGAAAAGAAAAGGAAAATGTAGTTTTTTTTTTTTCTCGCATCCGTTTGATTAGAATGAAAGTTTTGCAAGAAAATAAAATATCATGTTTGAAAAGGAGGAAAGTTGTCCAAATTAGAGCATCTGCAATGGGAATAATCAATAATCAAAATGTGTTACGTCAGCATTCGATTATCCATTTAGTTCATAATTAAACTTAACAACCTCTACATCCACATTTGTTATTTTCACATTCCTATCCAAAAAAACCTCACAATACACAATACACTTATGTCCAATCGCTAACGAGTTTCAATCACGTACCTGACCACACCAAATTATTCGTCTCAATGAGACGATTCCAATGTGAGGTGTTTTTGAGTTATTGAGTTTTGAGTTTGGTTGTTGGATTTGGTTATTAAGTTTTGGTTATTGGTAAAAGTTGTTAAGTTTGGTTATGGAATGGGTGGAATTTGGTTATTTGCTAAAAAACTTATAACTTTGTTTATTACAATGTGATGTATTTTTTTAGTATTGTTGTTAAATTTGCTTATCCATATTTATTTGTTTATTACAATGTGAATGCTCTTAGAAGAGAAAAGGTGGAGGTAAGAGAGTAAAGAGGGAAGTTATAGTAATTATTGTTGATTTTCTCGAGAAAATAAAATTTCCTTCCACATTTTGCGAGAAAAAGTGAAGCAATCTCTCAAACTTTAGAGGGTTGTCCAGGAAGGTTGATTTTCTATCACTTTTTAAGATATTCTTGCTACGTGAACACAAAAAATATTTTCTTTTTCTTTTTCTTGCATTTTCTATCATTATCTCGCTAATCAAAATGAAGTTTCTTGACTAATTTGGAAAACAAAATTGGGAAATGATATTGTCACACCCTTTTTTGTTATTGTCACACTCCTGCAAGTGTAAAAAAATACACTTGCAGGGGTGTGACAATAACAAAAAAAGATGTGGCAAAATCACTAGCCACAAAAATTTGTTCTTTCAAAAGATATCGGTCTTGTTCGTTTAGCATATTTACTTTGTTTTAACTTTGTTTTCCAATCATTACCCTATATCTTTCTCCAATCATTATCCTATTTTTTCAATTATTAATTTCATTTATCTCTCTATCTCTCTCCACTCATTACCTCTCTCTCCAATCATTACTCTATTTCTCTCTCCACCCACTACCAAAACAAAAAAACCCAAATGTGTTAAACGAACAAGGCCATCATTTTGTTTCCCCAAATTTCTCTTTAGTTTTTCCCACTACAAGGCAAGACTTTGGATTCCAATCATTACAGCTTTGCCGTAGGTTAATGGAAATGCCGAGAATCCCACATGGGAAGCCTTGGGGTACCAAGCTGCAGGCACTGGCGAAAGCCTGTCCCAATCAGACCAAAAGAAGAGTCGACCACTTCAAAACGGAGTAGTCGAAACCACAAACGAGAGCGAGACAACCCTCCTCCAGACCCTCAAACAGAAGGGCCTCAAGGTGACTGCCCACCCCGAACACAATACGTACAGGATCGAATGCGATGTCATAATAGTGGGCTCCGGCTGCGGCGGCGGCGTCGCGGCCGGCGTCCTCGCCAGTTCAGGCCTTAAAGTGGTGGTCGTTGAGAAAGGCAACTACTTTCACGGCACGGATTATTCCCTGCTAGAAGGGCCATCCTTGAGCGAGCTGTACGAACAAGGTGGGCCGTTCCCGACCCTTGATGGGGAAATGATGCTCATGGCAGGATCGACGGTGGGTGGCGGCTCGGCGGTGAACTGGTCGGCGTGCATCAAGCCACCAAAGTCCGTGCTCCTGGAATGGGCAGAGGAGAGAAAAATCCCGCTCTTCTCAGCCCCTAGGTATCTCCCCGCCATGGAAGCAGTGTGCGAAAGAATTGGTGTCACGGAGAGATGCGAACGCGAGGGGTTTCAGAATCAAATCCTCCGCAAAGGGTGCGAAAAACTCGGCCTGGATGTCGAGGCTGTGGCACGGAACGCGACGGAGAGCCATTACTGCGGCTCCTGCTGTTACGGATGCAGAACAGGAAACAAAAAGGGCACCGATTCGACTTGGCTGGTGGATGCTGTAGATCATGGTGCGGTGATCATAACAGGATGCAAAGCCGAGAGACTCGTACTAGAAGGGAACAAGCACAGCGGAAGTAGAAGAAAGACATGCTCGGGAGTGATAGCGAAGAGTCTGAATAAGAGTATCACAAAGAGGCTGCGTATCGAGGCTAAAGTAACAGTCTCGGCATGCGGTTCGTTATTGACACCTCCCCTATTGATTTCAAGCGGGTTGAGAAACAAGCACATCGGCCGGAACCTTCACCTCCACCCTGTTCTAATGGCATGGGGATACTTCCCCGAGTCGAGTCCAGAGCTCGAAGGGAAACCCTACGAGGGCGGGATAGTCACCTCGGTGCATCATGTGCGGCCCGAGGGATTCAATGGAAGAGCGATCATCGAATCTCCTGCATTGGGGCCTGGACTATTTGCTGCATTGTGTCCGTGGGAGTCTGGACTAGACATAAAGAACAGGATGCTTAAGTATGATAGAACTGCTCATTTATTTTCTTTGATCAGGGACCAAGGCTCTGGAGAGATAAGGCATGAAGGAAGGATAAGCTATAAGTTTGGTAGATTGGACAGAGAGACTATGAAAGCTGGGTTGCGGCAGGCGTTGAGGATTTTGGTGGCAGCAGGAGCCGTTGAGGTGGGAATGCATCAGAGCGATGGACAGAGAATCAAATGCGAAGGGATCACCGAAGGCGAAATGGAAGAGTTCCTGGACAAAGTTTATGCCGCTGAGGGACCCATGTCGATGGTGGAGAATTGGAACATGTACGTCTCCGCGCATCAAATGGGGAGTTGCCGGATGGGGGTCAGCGAAAAGGAAGGCGCGGTTGATGAGAACGGGGAGAGTTGGGAGGCAGAAGGCCTGTTCGTTTGCGATGCCAGTGTGCTACCCAGCGCGGTCGGCGTCAATCCCATGATCACCATCCAGTCGACTGCCTATTGCATTTCGAAGAAGATAGCTGAATCTTTGGCAAAAGGAGTGTAAGCTGGACACAACCGCGGTGCTCCACTCTTTTGTGCAAATGCACTCACCATTGGGTTTGTATTTTCATAATAAATAAAATTGTAATTGTGACTTGAATAATGTATAAATAACTAAGGAGCATGGCCTGGCTTCTACTATTCTTATTCTTATTATTATTATTATTATTATTATTATTATTATTATTATTATTATTATGTGATGTGTAAGCCTTACATAAGGCACACTTGCACGCCTGTTATGTTATGAATCAGATCATAAGAAAACAAACCAGAGCAAAAACTCTCTCTCTCTCTCTCTCTCTCTCTCTCTCTCTCTCACAATTACCAAAAATATATCCATCTAAATATTTTGCACCCAACAGGTTGAATTAGACCGAGTGAAGGGAAAGAATAAAGAAGGGGAAAATGACGACTCAAGAAGTGTGTTGATAATTAATACCCATTAAGAACAAGTTAAGAACGTTTGTTAATGTTGAAAATTATCCTTAACAGGTATTAATTATCAAAACACGTCATTAGCCGTCATTTTCCCATAAAGAAGCCATTGTGTGAATAAGCTATTTTTCAGGAGGCATTGTATTCAACAACTTGCTCTTGCCAAAGTCAGGTGTCTGGTTACTATTGAAAAATGATTGAAAAGTGTGTCTCACGTTTTGTTAATTGTTGTCTTTTATCTATGGGAATCTTTTATATCTATGTAACGCCCCGATTTTTTCGAAAGCAATATAAAATAATTTCTTAAGAAGGAAAATGCTTAATAAATATAATTTTTCAAAATAAAGGTTTAGCTATTGCAATTTCAAGATAAATCTACTGAATCAAAATACATTAACTTCAGAGCTAACTCTAGTCTTGATACGAATCCCAAGCATACTCGATTTTCGTTCTTGATATTCTTTCTGTGTCAAACTACACCATCATTGAATCCTGCGCCCTCTGGCAAATTGATCGCCGAAGCAACGGATTTGCCAGGATACAAATGTATCCGTGAGTAATAAATCATCCAGTAGAATAATCCAACCCAACTACCCCTCTTACTTTATATTTAGCAAGCAGCAGCATAAATATAGTACGAATAAGTAAAACAGAGATTTTTCACATCAATTGATTTATTACTATCCATTATCCTATTGTGTGAACTAAGATCTCACCCACGAGATCTTTCCTCCCCAACCGCTAGCCATACTCGGTCCCATGAGATCACTTCTCCTTGTTGCCGTAGATAACCTAAGTTACAATAACTACAACAAGGGGATAGCTTATCATGCCTAAATCACAACTAGGATTTGCCTATCTTATACACCACCTCACAATCATCACTGGATATACGCCAGTCTATCAATTCATCACCGGACACACGACAGTCTATAAATTCATCACTGGACACATGCCAGTGGTTTTATCATCAAACATCACTGGGCTACCCGCCAGATTTTATCATCACAGAATATCGCTGGATCTCTGCCAGGTTTTATCATCATAAAATATCGTTGGACCTCCGCCAGATTTTATCATCACAAAATATCGTTGGACTTTCGCCAGGTTTTAACATCATAAAACATCTCTGGACTATCCGCCAAGTTTTATCATCAAACATCACTGAACTTACTTTGCCAGTTTCAAACATCTCATCACATCTCAAAATCACGCCTGCAGGCAATTTCTAAAAAAAAAAAAAGAAACTTCACAATGTATCCATTACTTAGCATCGTCTAAGTGATTTCTATTTCGTATACCACCCCATGTCTCTAGGGTCCAATCTAGCATTCAAATCAAGTATCAACACAATATTATTCACATTAATAAGTGAAAACGAATAACAAGCGGATCAAAACGAATTTTAGGCAAATGCAATCACACAACTTTTTATGACTGGACTGTTGCCCTTAATCTTGTATGGCTACGATATCAATAATAAGGTAAGAACTTTTATAAAAGACTTTAAAATAATTTTCTAAGCTCTTATTAATTATTTTAAGAAATTAGATTGATTAAGAAACTAATTAAATACAATAATTAGGTAAAAATATGAGAATAATTATCATGATCTTAGTAAGAGTCCTAAAGGTCCTATGTAACGTGTTTGAGTGTCAAAAGTTGGGTTCGGTGGGTCGCGGAATTATTTTAAAAGAAGATGTTAAATAAATAGCCGAAGGTGATGTAAATAGATAATAATTAATTGACTAATTTAAAATAGGCTATGGTTAACATTGTTTGATCTTCGAAAAGTAAGGAGTCTAAATAAAATTACTCGGGCATTAATAACGTAGTTTATAATATTGTAAAGTATTTTTGTTTAGAAACAATGTGTAAATAATAATAAATAGTTAATTAAATAAAAAATATTATTTTAACAACATATCATCTTTGAGACGCAAGGAGTCTAGGAAAAAATAGTTTGGGTGTTAAAAATATTGTTCGGAAGGTCACAAAGATTTTTCGTTTGTAAACTTTGCTCGAGAACAAGAAAAAAAATTTAATAAATAGATAATAAAATAAAAAAATATGAAATTAACAAGTTATGATCTTTGAAGTGTCAAAAGTCTAGAAAAAATAGTTTGGGGGTCAAAAACAAGGTTCGGGAGGTCGAAAAACGAATTCGAACCAAAACTGTTCAAACCGCAAAGCTGGGCCGAGTTGACCTTGCGGCCACAAGGTTGAAACTCTGGTTCTTGTGGCTGGCAGATCCGAAGGTCGCGGCCGCAAACTACGCGTCAATTTTCGTTTTTTTTCTATTGTTTCACCATGGTTTCGATGCATGGGTTCGCATGGGTTTGTCTAAGGCCTAAAAATACATAATTATACATAGAGGAGTGATTGGAATGGATTATAATACCTTGAATTGGTTCGGATTGATTCTCGATCGAAACTTGAATTTTGGAGAAGATGACTTCGGGTTCTTTGATTGGGGGACCTTAGGATCAAATTGGACGTCGTTTGGTGATGCTAGGAGTTGTAGGAAGGGATTGGAATGATCGGATCAGTTTTCAATTGCACATAGCTATGAAACCCACTTTTCTCTCTCTCACTTTCTCTCTCTAAAACTCCATGGATTGGAGCTTTGTTTCCTTCGATTTTTCTCTCTTTTCTAGGCTGGTGGGGCGTGGAGAATATTGTGGTGTGCCCTAGGATCGAAGAGGTGGGGTATTTATAGGAGAATTTTGAAATAGTAGTATAATAGGATTGAATTTCGTGGAGTCGGGTTTATGGGATTTAGAATGGACGAATTGGGCTTGATTTTAGGGTCAGGGAGGAAGTAGAGATCGAATAGGAGAAGGAGAGATAGGAGGAGTGTGCATGCATGCATCTGCGTAGGAAAAAAAAAATTCATGCACATAGTGTAAACGCATGCATATATGTATTTCAGAAAAATAATAATAATTATATTAAGAAAATAATTCTAATAACATTATTAAATAAAAAAAATTGGGTCAAAAATCCGGATCGTTACAATATAAATATAATAAAGAGAGCAGAAAACACAATCAATTGGCAAAAGTTTTGTTCTTCAATCAACATGTATCACGTACAGGGTACGGGACTCTAAGATCATTAAAAATTTGGCGTAAAAGACTTGTACCACATACTGTAACGATCCGGAATTTTGACCCAATTTGTTTTTTAATGTTATTAAAAATTATTTTCCTAATACAATTATTATTAGTATTATTATTTTTTTTAAGATACAATTATGCATGCATACTTCTATTTTCCTACAATACATGCATGCATACAACTCTTCTATATCTCCCTCTCCTACTCCTACTCGATCTCTATCTCCTCCGTACCCTTAAACCGAGCCCAATTCGTCCATTCAAAAACCCAATTCGATTAGAACTCAAATTAATCAAAACTCATCCAATCCTTTTATAAATACCTCACTACTCCGACCCTAGGGCATGCACCATATTTTTCACGCCCTAATTGTCCAGAAAAGAGAAAAAAACCGAAGGAAATCGAAGCTCCAATCCATGGAGTTCTAGAGAAAGAAAGGAGAGAGAGAAAAGTGGGTTTCGTGCCTAGACCCAACCGAGATCCAATCCGACCTTTCCGATCACCTCTTATACTCCAAAGCATCACCAAACAACATTCAATTCGGCCCCGAAGTTCCCCGATCAAGAAACCCAAAGTTTTCGTTCCAATTTGTCAAGTTTCGATCGAAATCCAATTCAATCCAATTCGAGATATTATAATTCGATCCGAAATCTCCTCTAAGTATAATTATTGTTTTTAAGTATAACCCAATAGCCCTTAGGGTCCCATGCATCAAAAACCGTGAGAAAAACAAAGAACACCGAAGCTGTCCCCAACCTCGCGACCGCAACCTGCGGACCGCAAGAACCAGCCGCAAGGTTGCGGCAGGCTACCCAGCCGAAAGGTCAAACGGTCCAACCTTGCGGCAGCTGCTATTTTGGTTCGATTCGACCTTTCGACATCCCGGACTTCGATTTTGACTCCCGGAATATTTTTTCTAGGTTTCTAACACTCCAAAGATCATACCTTGTTAATTTCATATTTTATTTATTTATTTATCTATTTATTAAATTTTTATTCGTAATCGTGTAAAAGATTGTAAACTAAAAATCATTGCGACCTTATAAACTACTCTATAAATCCCCAAACTATTTTTCCTAAATTCCTAACATGTTAAAGAGCATAACTTGCTGATTTCATATTTTTTTTATGTTATTACCTATTTATTTTATTTTTAATTAAAGTTACAAACGAAAAATAGTTGCGACCTTACAAACAATGTTTTTAACATCTAAATTATTTTTCCAAGGCTTCTTACATCTCAAAGATGATAAGTTATTAAAATAATATTTTATTTATTTAAATAACTAATTATTATTATTTACGCATTGGTTCTAAAAAAAATACTTTAAAATATTATAAAAGATGTTAATAATTCCGAATAATTTTATTTAGACTTCTTACAGTCCTAAGATGATACTTTGTTAGAATAAATATATTTTTAATTATTTAATTATTTATTATCTATTTATTCTTCTTTTGCCTATTAACTAAATCTTTTTATTTAAAATAATTCCGTGAGCATCCAAACCCAACTTTTAGCACTCGAACTTATTATAGAGGACTGTTAGGACCTTTATTAAGGTTACGATAATTATTCTAATATTTTTACCTAATTAATGTATTTACTTAGTATTTAACCAATCTAATTAATTAAGAATAATTAATTAAAGCCTAGAAAATTATTTTTAAATCTTTATTAAATAGTTCATACCTTATTAATGATTTCGTGGCCATACAAGATTAAGGGCAACGGTCCAATCATAAAAAAATTACGTGATTGCATTGCCTAATATTTGTTTTGATCCGTCTGTATTTCATTTTTGATTATTATTGGGAATAAAATTATGTCGATGCTGGATTTGAATGCTAGATGGGACCCTAGAGACATGGGGTGGTGTACGAGATAGAAATCACTTAGACGATGCTAAGTAATGAATAAATTGTGAAGTTTCTTTCTTTTTAGAGGATTGTTTGCAGGCGTAATTCTGAGATATGATGAGAATTGTGGTGAGAAAGTATACAGACGTTGTTATCGTTAAAGGAAAAGGAAACAAATGAAAGTCGTGGGCTTAGCAGGACCTCAGGGGTGGCCTAACAGGATCTCGTGTGATCGGGGGTAGCCTAAGTAGGACCTTGAGGGCAGCCTGAAAGACCCAGTGTCGCTAGGGTGGCCAAGCAGGACCTCAGGGGTGGCCTGACAGGACCTCGTGTGATCGGGGGTAGCCTGAGCAGGACCTTGAGGGCAGCCTGATGGACCTAGAATTGTGAGAAGGGCTAAGCAGGACCTTAGGGGCAGCCTGACAGGACCTCAAGTATTGGGGGTAGCCTGAGCAGGACCTTGAGGGCAGCCTGATGGACCTAGGATTATGATTTGAAACTGGCGGGTAGTCCAGTGATATGATTTGAAACTGGCGGATAGTCCAATGATGTCTGTGATGATTTAAAACCGGCAGAGTAAGCCCGGAAATGATTTAAAACTTGGCAAAGTAAGCCCAATGATGTTTTGATAAAACCTGGCGGAGGTCCAGCGATATTTTATGTTGATAAAACCTGGAGATAGTCCAGCGATGTTTTATGTTGATAAAACCTGGCGGTGGTCCAGTGACGTTTTATGTTGATAAAACCTGGCGGAGGTCCAGCGATATTTTATGTTGATAAAACCTGGAGATAGTCCAGTGATGTTTTATGGTGATAGACTGGCGAAGTCCAGTGGAATAAAATTGATGTCCTGGCGAGAGTCCAGTGGAATAAAATTGATGTCCTGGCGAAATCCAGTGGTAAATTGATGTCCTAGCGAGAGTCCAGTGGAATAAATTGATGTCCTGCCGAGAGTCCAGTGGAATAAATTGATGTCCTGGCGTGTGTCCAGTGATGAATTGATAGACTAGCGTGTGTCCAATGATGAGTTGATAGACTGGCGTGTGTCTAGTAATGATTGCGATATGGTGTATAAGATAGGCGAACCCTGGTTGTGATTCAGGCATGATAAGCTATCCCCTTGTTGTAGTATTGTAACTTAGGTTATCTACGACAGCAAAGGGAAGTGATCTCATGGGACCGAGCATGGCTAACGGTTGGGGAGGAAAGATCTCGCGGGGAGATCTTAGATCCCACGTCAGGCTAATGGATAGTAATGAACTGGTTGATGTGAAAAATCTCTGTTTTACTTATTCGTATCATTATTATCCGGTTTACTTGCTAGCTGTAATGTAAGAGGTGTAGTTGGGTTGGATTATTTTACTGGGTGATTTATCACTCACGGATACGTCTGTATCCTGGCAAATCGATTGCTTCGGCGATCAATTTGCTAGAGGGCGCAGGATTCAATGGAAGAGATTCAACGATGATGCAATTCGACACGAAAAGAATATCAGTAACGAAGATCGAGGATGCTTAGAATTCGTATCAAGATTAGAGTCAGCTCTGAAGATAGTGTATTTTGATTCCGTAAATCTATCTTGAGATTGTATTAGCAAAATCTTTATTTTGGAAAATCATATTTATTTAGCAAAATTTTCTCATAGAAATTATTTATTTTTCTCCCGAAAAGTCGGGGCGTTACACATACATGATACAAGTCTTTTATCATTAAAAATTTGACATTCACAAGAGATTTGGTATTATCATTTGCATAAAATATACCTATTATCTATTACACTACAAAAAAAATTGCCTATGCCGGCGTTTGAAAAACGCCAGGAAAGACCCGAAAAACCCCAGGAAAAGTTTTAGGGTCATTTTTGCAAACGCCGGGGACACCAATGTCGGCTTAGGTTTCTGACGTTTAAAAAACGTCGGCAAAGATCTTTGGTGGCGTTTTTTGAAAAACGTTGGGATTGAATCATGAGTAAAAATCACCTTTTTGACGACGTTCTTCCAAAAACGTTGGAAAAAGTTACTTATGCCGGTGTTTTTCGAAACGCCACTAAAAAAAGCGTCAGCAAAACCACTTTTTCTATTATAAAGGAGGGACCCTTCTAGTGTGAACGGTCAATTTTGAGGCTAACTCATTTTTTTTCCCCGAACTATCCATTTTAACTACCTAAAGAAACTGTAAAGGAGGAGGAAAAAAAACCGTCCAAATTTTTTCTCTTCCTTTTCTACTTTCCCATTCCAGCTTTCATTACCAATTAATCTCAATTCAAGATTGACCACTTTGCATTTTTTTGGCAAAGCACGATTCACACCTGCGATACTTGTGCCCAGCCATATGGAATGAAGTCTAAAATTATTCTCGTATGAGCTTTGCTCCAATTTTAATTTGAACTCTCTTCAAGTGGGCTGTAGGATTGGATCCCAAAAATTAGCCGAGGTGCGCTTAAACCAATGGCAAAGCCATTAAGGGGTTGGGTGTGGCCAAGGCCCCCCCCCCTGGTGTTTTTTAATGGTGGTGCTGTTAAAGCGAGTGCGTCAACATGAAACCGGCTTTAAAAAATATGAGAGGTAAACCAGAACGGCGAGATTGTGTACAATTACAGTTGAACCAACCACCGGAGAGAAATCTATATAACCCAAGCACGAAATAGGAGAACGAAACAATAACTTTTTTGTTGTTGTTAATTAGGTATCTGGGTCAGTTTACGCATATCTGAATTAATCCTGAAAACCATAAACCAACCGACCACCGTAAAAAGTTAAAAGGACAAAACTGACCCAGTTAGGATTTGTAGCAAAATGTTTGTGTTTGTTTGGTGACCTAAGGCCCAAAGATTTCGTCTTCATCTTGCAATTTGCATTACCAGTTGACATAAAATTAGAAACCGTGCACAAAGGGTATTTGGGTTTTCTACTCCAAGATTTAACATTTGGACTTTGGACAATGGAGTTTTGACTTTTGGATTAGAAATCTTAATATAATGTACTTTGGACAAACGATTTTTTGAAGAATGAACTACAGAAAATGAATTATGATGGGCTTGGATCGGGTTTTTACGGGTCAAAATTCTTAGGCTTAGGACCGGGTTAATCGGGTAAGCCAATGGCTCGGGCTTCAAAACCTGTAGCCCAAGCCCAACTCAGAGGGATCGGGTTGGGGTTTGGGCCAGGCTAAATTTCAACGGGCTCAGACGGGCCTCGAGCTATTGAGCCTATTTTAAACCCCCTTGGACAAGAAAGTAAGACCCTTTTAGGCTTAGGCGGGCTATTTGAAAATCATGGACTAATGAGCTCAAGTTTACAAAATGCCACCGAAGCCCAAGTTTCTTAGGGCTCTAGAAGCTTGAACACATACCAATATAATGGGCCTAAATGGGTTCCAGTTCCCCTAGTCTAGATTTTCCTACGGAACTTGACTGATTAGGCTCCGTTCCGCTAAGGTAAATAAATGCTTATTTTTTAAATTAAAAGTGATGTATTATAAGAGAATGACATGTCTCATTCAGCAAAAAATAAATACTTAAAAAATAAGAAATTTAGCGGAACGGGACCTGAGACTCTGCATATATGAAACTTACAAAATTTCTCTCCCTACTATAGTTTTCACTCGATATTGCACCATAGCTCCGTCTGTACTATATTCTAAGCACGTGGAGTCCACACGTGTGTACTCGCTTCTTTTCATTTATAGAAGTCACAAAAAAATCAGAGAAAAATCCACATCACGGAACATAAAATCGACGTTAAACATTTATTTTCATCCATTAACTAAGACAATTCAATTATCAGAACACAATTTAATTTAATTTAAAAACAACACCACACATCTATATGTCTTCCATTAACTGGTTTGCAATTTAATTTCGAAGATCTTTTCTCAATTTAATTTTGCAATGGTACGGTCATTGAAAGCAAGTATGTACTTTCCGATTCCAGCCTCGCATAATTAAAATGAAACCAACGTGCATAGTACTATACTTTTAAATTCATTGATCAAAAAACTCTATTATAAAACAGAAGGGTGTGGGGACAAGTTGTTGGAATGGTTAGGATTGATTTGATCCAAGGGTTGAGAGGCATTCTCCTCATCTCATTAAAGAGCCCATTTCATTAAAGAGCCCATATTTTTAAGCTAATTACACAACTGCCACACCTATCTCTCTCTCCGTCGAAACTTTCCAATCGCCAATTAAAGAAATCCCCATCGCCCTCAACTGATCCGTCTTCTCTCTCTTCCGCAGCAGGTAAAGCCTCTCCCCCCCCCTTCTCTCTCTATATGTATGTATCCACATATATGTGCCGTTCTAGCATGATCTTCTCTCTCGGTGTGCGTGCTTCGTTGATGTGTAGATCTTCCGTGAATTGATGTCCCGGTTTTGGGCTCCAATCGTGTTTAATGTTAATTGGGAATTCCAGTGTGCCGTGGCCACATGGTTAAGGCTGCATGGTGTTCGATTTCCAACCAAATTGGTTCTCTTTGTGTATGACGTATTGCCATTACAATTAGTTTTCATGTGTTGTGTGAAATTTCAAACTTATGTAGCAAAATTATAATGTGAGATTTTGTATTATGCCAAAATTATCATGTGAGATTTTGTATTAGACCGAATGGCTATAAGATAATAGAGAACAATCACAGGCTAGAATTGGACAAATACTACGTGGGAATAAACCTAAAGGCTTGAGACCACATATGACCATTTGCCTACATAAAGCACATGGGATCCAGTTCACAGGCTAGAATTCCATCTCCTCAACTAGAATTCCTCATCAATGCATGAATTTTTTTTATCTTCGGAATAATAATGGAAACTGTCATCTCCCACAATTGAGGTGCTCTGGTCAAGCTACGTACGTACTATTGGGGATTTATTGCACAATTAGCTTAATGATCTGTTTTTTTCATTTTCAGTTGATTATTTTTCAGTTTTCTTCGAGGAATGCAACGCAATGACTGGCATTAGTGAAAATTTTGATGGCAAACTATGTTGCATATGCTAACCGCTTTTGTATCACCTTAAGATTTTTTCTGGGAGGTCTTGAGTCACTATACAATCGGGGTTGGTAGTGCCGTAGGCATGAGCAATTTGCTAAATTGTTAAAGCCGTTCTCCATGGAAATCGGATAAGATGAGTTAGAAGCTGAGTTTTTTGTACCAGGTTAACTTCCAGCAATTTGTAGTTTGTAACTACCTACAAATTTGCTTCTTTGCTAACTGACAATAATAGGCCATTAGTTTTCGCTTTTGAGGAATAACCAGTATAAAGGTCAATTTTAGTAGATGCAAGTCCAATCTCTAGCATGGTAGAAATAAAATTATGTTTTTTTTTCCATATTTTGTTAGTAGAATGCAAATCTAAAACCAAAGCTCTTCAAATTCCAAACATCATTCAAAACTCCCCAGCTTATAGGCTCTTTTTTCCCATTTAGGCATTTCTTCCCATCCCTTTTGAAAAAAAAAAAAAAAGACGACGTACCAGCATTATTTTTTTTTATTAGTACTTAAGCATAATAGGCCCCGAGGAAAAACATAAGATAGTGGAAGAAAGGTTCAAAATAGTTACTCCCTCCGTCCCTTTTTAAGTGTCCTGCTTCGTAACTCCAACTTATTAAAAGGACATCATCATTATACCTTTCACATCAATTTTTTCCTCCACTTTCCCTACTTACCCATCATCATTACTCTTTTACTCACTTACTTTTCATTATACCTTTCACATCAATTTTTTCCTCCACTTTCCCTACTTACCCATCATCATTACTCTTTTACTCACTTACTTTTCAAAAAGGAATCTACTTTTAGGGACAAAATAGACAATACATCAATTTTTACCCACTAACTTTACAAAATGGACACTTATTAAGGGACAACTCAAAATGGAATACTGGACAATAATAAAGGGACGGAGGGAGTACCTAACAGCGCTACGAGCATCTTATCAAGTGATTTAAGTGGAGTTCACATTCCTGCTAAGTTGTGTGTGGATTTGCTCTTTTTTATTGTGTTTTTTTGTCATGACCATCCTGAATTGTTGTCCCTTTATGACCTTTTTTTTGAACTTTATTGTTTATATACCTTCAACACATGTGTAGACACACTCTCCTCCATAAGGTAGGTGGTGAGGTTCAAAGCGGGTTAAATTGTTAAACTATATTAGAAAAATTTTGTGGACTAATGTCCAATTTATCATAGTTAGTTCATGTTTCCTCATACTGCTATCTACTATGGAACTGCTTGGTATTATTGATTCTCACTTTCAGGCTATTAACTCGAAAAACTTTACAGGAACCGATTTTGGGTCCTTCCACACACTCTTTACTCAAGGATTGTATAAGGAGCTCTAATGGAAGACTCGGATTCTACTGCATCTTCATTTTGTACCTTTATTTTGTTTTTTTCCTTTCCTGTTGTACCTTCATTTTTTTGTAAGTATTCCCTTATTATGTAGATCAATGGCTGGTGTGCTTATATCTGCTCTTATGTTGCTAAATGCAGAGCACTAGCTGATGTGCTTATATCTGCTCTGATTTCATTGATGCAGAGTACTAACTAATGTGCTGCTTGGTTTTAACTTTTTACCTGATATTTACTGGAATTCCATAATCATATTGAAAGTTCTTTTCTCTTTCGTGTCACTAAGAAGAGGATTACATACTACACACTAGCTAGCAAGTGCCGCAGGCACGAGCAATTTCAATCGGAGTGCGTAGTGCCGTAGGCACGGGCAAGCACTAGTGAATATATATGTACTAAACTTTTAAAAGGCTCCATGTGATAATGCAAAAATTGGGCCCCTGGTTTAGAAGGGGAGTTAAGATTTTGGCCCGGGTTTGTAACAAAATGTATTCATTATATTGTAGAGAAATGATTTTGTCACTCATTTTTTTGTTTTAACGGCACTTCCCTGCCGGTGTATTTTTGCAGGAAAATGCCGTTAATAAAAAAGGGGGTGGCAAAATCAGCAGCCATATTGTATTGTAACTTTTGTGTTGCAATAAATATAAGAGTGATATAAAAATTATTTCACTCGTTTGTTTAGGCAACGCCAACACTCATGTGGTTGTTTTTACGTTCAAGAATAAAGAGACATTGGAAAAAGTTTATCGGAAACGGGATGGGTGTACGTGTGCAGGCGTGTTGTGCAATATCCAAAGCCGTTCGTTCGGCAATCCAAAGATCCTGATCTCACCGAGAAAACTAAAATAGCAAAATAAATTGAATAAATGAAGTTAACAAGAACACAAAATAAGCAAGTTTCGTTAAATCAAAGCCAAACTTTAGCTGAGCCACATTTTAGGCTGTGTTTCTCTGGGGATAGCTTTCCGCCAAACCAACTCCCTACTCCCTAGCTAGACCCTTCATTAAAATGAAATCTTACGTTTGTCATCTCCTAAAACAATAATTAATACCACCGAATATACAGATGAACCTGTGATTGGTTGATTATGACTCATTTAATTAGGGCGTTAATCGAAAAGTCAGGCAAAAGTTTGGTGGTCCTATATTCCTAGTAGGCCCTAGCACTATTTGGCATGCTCTCAAGTGTTAGTTCAAAGCCTAAGGGTTACTTCGATTAGTCGGTGGATTTGCTTTCCACACAATTGATTATTGTTCGATTCTTGGATTTCAAACCGCAAAAAAGTAATTTCTCGTGAATTCTTTAGTCACAGCGTGGATGACCTATCTTTGACCGAACCGGAGAGAATATTAGTTGAAGCGCACGTAAACTGACCCGGACACTCTGGCGGTTGGAAAAGAGGAAAAAAGAGTATTATTAGTTCAACATCACTTCATGTACACATTGCAGTTGTGGATTCTAATCAAGCTTTGATAAATTACACCGCCATTAATTAAATTTTTTAACTGTAGCGATCATGTATTACGCATGTATAAGAGCACATGCATTTTTTCGAAACGAATGTACAATGATTCCAGGCTGGTGAGCAAGTTCCTTCAAGATATCACTATTCAGCGAAATTTATTAATTGCTACGTTTGAAGATCGAATAGAATATAAGATGATATGATTATGTACCGGATCAGATTATGATCCGATTTAACTCCCATCCTTTTTTTTTTATAACTACGGGTATTCTGTATTCGGATCAGTACGTGCACTTCGATTAATTTTTAGAGAACCAATTTTACCTTTTACTAGCAAGAGACCCAATTCAAATGGGGGATAAAAGTCGTATATAGACTGGGGCCCTAAAATTGATATCATCTACCACCTAGGATTAACTTTGAAACTTTAACACCTCTAGGAAGCAAGTCCTTATCCTTGAACACCACGCTAATTAATTACCCCTTCGCATAAACCGAAGCTTAATTAAACATAACAACATGATCAGTACTAGTAATTAAGAAGTTAGTAATTGAGAAACAATAATTTGACTGATGTCAACAGCTAGCTTCCCTTTAAAGTCAAGAGTTTTCTTGTGAACAACCGCAAAGTGGAGCACATGCAAAGGCCACAATCTTTCATGAAGAAGGTGGTTGGAAGGCTTTTCTCCATTTTACTCAGCAGGTTACGTTATTAAGGCCTCGTCCGGCTAAATAAGTTATTTGGATTCTTCTTCTTCTTTTTTGTTCTTATTTAATTTTTTTCGCATTTTTTAATTTTTCGTCATTTTTTTAAGGATTATTATTTTGTCATGACGAGAGGAATCTAAAAAATAAAAAATTACGATCGAAATCCTTTTTTTAATAAAGACGAAAATATTGGCTTATTTTCGTCTTTATTCAAAAAAATTTAGATTTTGATTGTAATTTTTTACTTTTTAGATTCCTGTCTTGAAAAAACAACAATCATCAAAAAATCGACGAAAAACTAATAAATGAGAAAAAAAAATTGTATAAGGGAAAAAAAAATAAGCCAAATGACTTATTTAGCCGAATGAGCACTAAAAATGGGTTGCCATTAATTTGCCAAGTTGCAGTCATGTGAATGTCTTTTTCGGATTTGATCATAAATCTCTCTCTCTCTCTCTCTCTCTCTCTCTCTCTCTCTCTCTCTCTCTCTCTCTCTCTCTCTCTCTCTCTCTCTCTCTCATAGAAGGTATACCTAATCCTCGCAACATAAAGGATTATTGCCACTCTATAGAACAATTTACCTTTTTTTGTAATGCATGGCATAGTAAGAATATATTTGATCGCAAGGATATGACAGATGACCAAGTTACATATCGTGTGTATGTGAGGGTGAGCAAAAGTAAGAGCATAAGAATATTTTTAAAGATGAATATATTAAAAGTCTAGTGCTAAATAGAGTATCCCTTTGAAGATGAGCAAAAGTAAGCGCGTGAAAATATCTTTAAAAGGGAATATATTAAAATCTAGTGCTAAATAGGGTGTCCGTTTTGAGGGTGAGCAAAAGTAAGATAGAGCATGGAAATATCTTTAAAGAGGAATATATTAAAATCTAGTACTAAGTAAATATCTTTAAAAGTGAGAGCATGAAAATATCTTTTAAAAGGAATATATTAAAATCTAGTGCTAAATAGAGTATCCGTTTGAGGGTGAGCAAAAGTAAGAGCATGAAAAAATTTATAAAAAGGGATCGATATATTAAAATCTAGTACTAAATAGAGTATTCGTTTGAGGGTAAGCAAAAGTAATAGTGTGGAAATATCTTTAAAAAAGGAATGTATTAAAAATTAAAATCTAGTGCTAATAGAGTATCCATTTGAGGGTGAGCAAAAGCAATTCAGAGCGTGAAAAAATCTATAAAAAGAGATCGGTGTATTAAAATCTAGTACTAAATAGAGTATTCGCTTGAGGGTAAGCAAAAGGTAATAGTGTGAAAATATCTTGAAAAAGTAGTACTAAATAGATAGATTGAAGACTAAAGATAGATTGTTGACATGGAAAAATAACTAAAGCGGATAGTTTCAAGGAGTGTGTCGTCAAACTCTCTCTCTCTCTCTCTGCTACGGTTTATAGTATTTGTTGTCTATAATATCTGGTGGTGTGAGGGTGGTGCACAGTACAGTACTATGCATCATCCGAGCCTTCTATTCCGCAATTCAATGATTCAAATTTCATCTCAATAATGAACAACTCAAATACTACACGATATAGATAAAATTTGAACCGTTGAATTGACTAACAAACTACTCAAAGCACAGGTTCCTCTTTATAATGCAGGAAATTCTTACGGGTCAAATTTCTTATGGGACCCACAGTGCATTCCGTTTCCAATCATACTTCAACACTGTCAAAGACACAGGCAAAATACTGTCTATTGGAAGAACCGAAGAATCAAACAAATAATTTGTCAAACACTCAGTCAAAGACTACAAATTCATTCTCTCTTATTGGTTGAAATGACGTAGGTCTCATTCGAGCAATACATTTTTTAGTAAATATGACATCACTTTATGATGGAATTCACATATTTTGTAGTGGGATCTATACCATTTCAACCAATAGAAATGAGGGTAATGTTCACCCTCTTAAGTGGAGGGTGAACAAAACTCAACTCGCAAATCCTTGTTTGCGGTCCAAGTTTGGACTTGCAGGGGTGTGATCTAAGTGATCGCAATCGCCAGATAGCATTTTTAGCGATCGAGATTAAAATAAAAAATTTCTGAAAAGAAGTTTTACTTTTTCTGGAATTTTTTTTTAAAATCTGAACTGCTAAATACAAAAATAAACGACAACGATCCAAGAACTCTATGCAGTCCAACTGCTGGAAGAAGCCGCCTCCTTCATTGGCCACCCTTCAACATGAACACGTCTCACGAGGGGAAAAACCCAACTAATACGGTTGTAAAATATGGTCAAAATTCACAACTTCATAAGCAAAATCTTGACTGAGAGGGATCCTGCGGCGCATTTTTCCGGAATTTCTTTAACGAATTTTGCTGTTATTTTTTCCAAATAATACTTCATTTTCGAAATTCCAATTAAGCTGCTAAAATCGTGCGACCCCTACGGTCTGGCAAGGAGATTTTCTAAGATAGCTTCATACAGAGGCCACTCGTGATATTTTTCTTTCGTAGCAATAAATAATCATATAACCGATTAATTAATAACAAACTGATTCTAAGAAATCGGGAGTATAGTAAACTTCCAAACAAATGTTATCAAGTAAACAGTAATCTATTATGTTAGTACAGTTTAGGGCCTTTAGGCAATCTTTGCATATATATAGAAGTAACGATTGACGATTTTGCAATCTGGTTAGTCTAAACGAGATGCGTCCCGTGTATTTTTGTTCTTATTTTTTAGTTATTACGTATGGTTATTTGACGATTATACCTCTAAACATATATACAGAACGGTAAGTTACGTATCACATTTTATATGGAGTACTTCAATCATATGATCACGACTTGTGCGAAGAATTTTGTAGGAAAAACAAGTCAAGCTATATACAAAACCAAAAAAATAAGCATGCGTTGTTTTATCATATTGGGAAGAGGTCAACAAATCGGAGTCACCGAATAATTAAAAAAAAAGATCACCTGCCGGATTTTACTCAATTCTTTCAGCTTTAATTTGACTAAAAATGCAAACTAGAAGATTTAATATTCTTGCTTTCGTGAATTAGTTTGGTCCCTTCGGGTCGTGAGCAAAGTCACATAATTCGTCGGCAGGTGCAGGTGCATGAGCAGGAGCGCGAGCGGAAAAGTATTTTTGAAACACATTTCAAACTATTAGTCCGCGAGAGCGAGGATTAATGAGTGCGTGAGTACAATACGAGAATTGAGAGCGGAAGCACATGACATTTTGAAAGCCTATGCTTGAGTGTGGCAATTAATGGATTGGGTGGTTGCTTGGTAAGTAATCAGGTTAGTATAAAATGTATGTTCAAGATAAGGACATTCTCGGAATTGATTTGGTGCCTAAAAAATTGGGACTTGAGAGAGAATTTTTTTGGGTTAAATATTCACTCATACGTTATTTATTAGTTATTACTTTCACACATTTTGTTGCTCTCTCGAAGTTGTTTCTGTCTTCCACACAAGGATAGAAACATGAAGTGACGGTTTCCATGGCACAATAATGTTTTTCTAAAATTTTTGGCTAACATGTTTTTCCAATAATAAGGCTCCGTTCTATTAAGATTTTTAATTTTTAAGTACTTATTTTTCACTTTGCGATACAAGTTATTTTCTCTCAACACATCACCTTTTTAATTCGAATATGTACTGATTTTCTATTTTACGAGACAGGTCATTCTCTCATAATACATCACCTTGAATTCAAAAAATAATTACTTATTTTAGTCAGTAGAAACACACCCTAAATTACTTGTAGGCAATGCTCTTGGGCCTAAAAATGCTAATGAAAAGGGAGAAACAACAAACATTCTGAAATATTCCTAAGAATACTTGATACTTCTTGTTTTAATGGGAAAATATATCTCACGTACGTCAACCAGTGATTTCATATTTAATGTAAAATGATCTCTTCTATCAATTGATAAAAAAAAAATAAAAAATAAAAAGAGTGATTTCCCTCTTTTCGACCTAGCAAAAGAGGTAATGTTTCAATTTTATCTTTTTCCATTTATGAGCACTCTAAATTCCAAATTACCACATGAGCTTGGTCTGTACTTGTAATCTTGCATTATGATCACATGAATACTCCTCGCGCCAAATTAATGATCTAAACTTTTTCATTGTGTAAATATTCGGTCAAAACCCTTTTTCCGGTGTCTAACATATTTCTTAAATATAGGATCCTCTCTAGTTTTTCAGACATTGGTTGAGTCTTTCAAAAGTAAACGGCTCCAATCACCGGCGTGGATGTTCTAATATCGATCGAAGTCCGTCTGAGAAGAGGAGGTTATGCACCAGAGGCTAAGCCGGACCCTGTAGTTGCTTTTCTATTCCTATATTTAAATTAAACCTCTCAAGTGTCATTATTCTTATACAGGGGTCAGTTCATACGGGGATTTGTCCTGGCTTTTATCAGACATTCTATTAGTTAAGATGCGCGTAAACTAATCCCGATGCATCAAGTTATATAAAAATAAAAATAAAAAACCAAATTTAACTTCTTTAAATGACCAATGATAGGAAAGGGAAAAACCAACACACTTCACCACATGATTAATGTGGAGTACACCTAACTATATATAATTAATTTGTCCGCCAACCTTTGGTTTTGGGGTTTACCCATGAAGATGAACGGCTGTGATTTCAAACTAATGTCTTGAAAAGTCAAGCAATGTGGCCGTCTGGGCAAATCCAAATTTTACTTGGAGACTTCAATTCGTTCAGAGTCAATATTTTTATGCGCATCAAAATCAAATTGCTTGTGCAGTTGTCAATATTTAATTAATTTATTTTTATTAGGATAGGAGATAGGATAGGATAAGATATGTAGCTCACCCCGAATCCCATTTTAGGGACCGGAGTCACTTATTATAAAGCATCATATATTGTTAGAAGATTTGATACCATGTGTCAGAAAGTGAATCGTGAAGAACCTTCACTTCATCGATGTGTTTTAAAACATATTCCTAGCTTGTCTTTATACAAGCTACAAGATTTGGAAAAAAATGCGTAACGGGGAAAGGTTGAGAAATTTTTACGTATACCGGGGATACCGACACTTTTGATATCCCCTCTGGTCCGTTTCCAATTTTGACGATTATCCGAATGTGATCAGAAAATGGCCGAAAAATTAGAAACGGACCGGAGGAGATACCAACACCTTTGGTATCTTGGTATACATAAAAGTTTCTCGGAAAGATGAACTAACTAGAAATCATGAATAATAGGACCTAGTGTAAACAGAAAACACAATATAAAAACTAGGGAAAACATGGTAATATAATATCACCTAATATTCTAAAAGTGGCGATCGACCCTACGTGAAAGCTGCTACACGTACCTCCAAGCTAAGGGGTATCTCAGGTCGGATACAATTCGGAGAATAGTTTTGGTTTTCAAAAGATCTCTTTGATTAACGAGGTTTTTCGAAAGTCGTTTGGAAAGTTAAAAGTTTATTTGCTCAGCATCAACTTCCAAGTTTGAATCGAGCAGAGTATGTCAGTTTGCCATTATTAGCTTGCCAAGGTCTTAGCTTATCCGTCGGATAAGCAGTCCGGGTGCAAACAGTCCGGGTGCAAAGGGAAACAAAAATACACTACCAGATACTATAAGAATGAGCCGGATTAGCTTATCCCAAAAGCCCTTATCTCCTCGCTTCTTCATCCGTCAAACGGACTGTATGGGGCGTAATGTGCTTCGGTGTGCATTATCGAAATCTTCATGTTCCCATGATCTGAACATTTCTGTTGGTAGACTTTGTTGGAACGCTATAGTTCTATTATAAATCGAGTTAATTAGATATTGATAATCACACGATTGAATCGAGCCTCAACGAGACATTGGTAACAAAAAAAAAAAAAGGAATTACTAGAATCTTTATTGCTCGGTTCCCTTTTTGAAACAAAAAAATTCAACTCAAAAAATACCTATTACCCCTATTTTCAATTATTACTCTCCACTCACTACCTCTATTTTCAATCATTATTTTCATTTCTCTCTTTATCTCTCTCTACTCATTACTCTCATTTCTCTTTTTACTCATAACCCCAAAAAAATTTCAAAAATTTCTCAAAAACTAATCCAAACACAGATTCTTATTTGGTTCTCTTAAGTCTAGGGAAGCTCATTGAGCTTGAACTCAATTTAAGTTCTCTTAAATACTCCCTCCGTCCTAATTTATTTGTCTCTCGTTCTATTCTAACCGGATAAAAAAAATTAGTTATATCTTTAAATTGGTAGTAATAAATTTTATATCCAATATGGATTTTGTTTAATAGATCTCATTTTTTTTATAATAAAATATTTTTAAAATCACATAAAATATTATAATTATAATACATAATTAATTAAAAAGTTGCACAAACTCTCAAATGTGACTATTAAATTAAATCAGGACGGAGAAAATACTTACTGTAATGAACAAACATGAACATCCGGATAAAAAAAACACACATGAACATTAAAAAAAAAACCCGGCTCGATTCGGTTAGTTTGCATCAAGAGTATAAAAACGGGTCACTCGACGCCAAGCCTTCACCGTCCCAATTAGCTGTCCCCAGAGTGACAAAATTCCACTATTGTCTCTCTCTCTCTCTCTCTCTCTCTCTCTGTTCTGCTTTCGACAAACAAACCATACCATAAGCTTGGAAATTACTTTTAAAAATAAGGAGTAAAACAGTGGAGCACAGCGGTGGCAAACCTCCGAAGCTGCGCGAAAGGAGCGAAAATGTCGACTTTCTCTGCATAATTCTACGTATATATATGGAATTTTTGCTCTCTGGAATCTTCTGAGCTTGGAAATTAAGGTTCGGACTTGTATTATTTTCCTCTTCTTTTGCTGCCTTTATTTTTTTTTCCTGGTAGAAAGTTTTGGTTTTGGTTTGAATTTTGCTTTCTCTTTGGTGTAATGTAGGGCACAATTGGGATGATGAATGTGATTGGCCAATTGGGTTTTGTTTCTATGTGAACGTTCAGATCTGTTGCACCTTCCATGTTGGAGTTTTCTATGTAAAGTTCTTGTTCCCATGCTTTGTTGTTGTTGTTTGTTTTATGAGGTTTTGTCCATCTCTTTCGTAGTTTTGCTTTTCATTGATTTACATTATGTTGCTTTGTTAATCTTCTGAATTCCTTACAATCCCCGCTCTCAGTCGAATTCATTGTTTTTTCTTTTATGGCGTTGGTGTATGGGAATTAGGTTTGTTTTGTTTCGAACTTATCTGTTTGGAACTTGAAGAAAATGGGAGAAAAGAAGAGAAAGGAAATGGAAGAAAAATGAGAGGAAAATTGTACTATGCACCATTCTTCATTTTTCTATTTTCTCTCCTCTTTTTCTCCAAACCAAACAATGAGAGAGAAAATTTTGGGAAATTTCCCTTCCTTTCTCTTCCGTTCCACATGTTCCAAAGGAATGCTTGTTTGGAACCTATGGAAAGGAAAATTTTAAAAATTTCCCTCCCCTTGTTTGGTTTTGGAAAGAAAGTGAGAGGAAAATAAGAAAGTCAAATTTTGAGCTCAACACATTTTCCTCCCACTTTTCTTCTAAACCATTTTCCTTTCCGCAAGTTCCAAACGGATCTGAAGGGAAAAGAGAAGGGAAACTTATTTTTTTCCTTACATAGTGTGATTTGAGAACAAAGAAAAGAGAAAAGAGAAAAATAGAGTACTGAATACATAAATTTTTTGTTACACTTTTCTTGTACTTACATTCCCATAATTTTCTCTTCGCTCCCGTACTTTATAAGTTCCAAACACATTGTTAGCCCAGTGTGAGTAATTAAATGTAGTCCTTGTGTCACTGAGCCTAAGCCCTCAAGGGAGTGAGGAATGAAACAATTGGTCCATGATTCTATCCTGAGACCACTTGATGATTAGTCCAGCTAGCTGCCTAGCTCCAGTGGTTTCTAGAATTCAGTTGTTCTTGCATATTTTTGGGTTACCAAATTTCCGGTTGCTGAAAAGCTTGAAAAGGGTGATATATAGGCTCGTCTAATCAGCTCCCCTCCATACACCTCCTAACCCCTATTTTGTGGGTCCATCCCGAATCCACAATCATTATCCAAACCGTTCACCTTGTAGAACCCGCCAAAAAAAAATGCAAAAGAGAAGGGGCTTGCAATAAATCAGTTTCGTCAAATATGGATAGGCATGTGAACGAGATGTATTTGTCCTGGAAAATGGATGATTTTAGTTTAAGATGTACTTGCCTTCCATTTTAAATAAGGAAATACAACTCCTTCACGTGTCTATTGATAATTAGCCGTCATTAGCCGTTCAAAGTATCTTTTTCGCAAATACATATTTATCTTTGCAGACTACTATATGAACGGCTTAGATCATGATTGTGAGGGCAGGATGGGCCCACAAAAAAGAGAGTTCGGAGGGGTTTGGAGGGATGAGGTACGGAGAGGAGCTGATCCCATGGTAGGAGGCTGAGCAACCACGTTTTCTTATTTAGTAGTTTGTATTGGGGTATATTTGTTTCTTCTATAGGTCCATAACTATGAAAAATCTATGTGTAGCGAATTTCAATTCAACTTCCAAAGTCCTACTGTTTTGTTAGTGTCTGCTGCAACTGAACTTCTGATAACAACTGAGCCTTGAAATTCAAAAGTCGTCTTGAAATTCAAAAGTCAAACAATATCAAAATAGAGCTTCTCAAAAATCAACTTTTCGAGACGGCAGATGCTGTAAAAAATAAGTTGGCATAGTTTTAACATAGTCTGGTAAACTTCTTTGTTGTTCATAGTTGTTTTGAGAGAATGAAAATGAAACTCTGTCTCAGTAACAGAAAATGGAATCCCTTTTTCCGGGTGTGTGGAATTGATACCTGACCTGATTTATTAGTTGAAGACAGTGAAAATTAGCTAATTAATTTCTTGAATGTTAGTTCTACAATTTTCATCTTGTAATTTACATGTGATGCAGACGCAGCATATCTGTCTGTCATGCATTTTGGTGAATATTCCTAATTGTGCCATCTGGTTGCTTGTTTCAGAAAGTACAATTATAAGAGATTGTTCTTCGAACCTACGATACCTCTTTGGGTGGCCATATACATTTTTCATCATGGTTGCTCCTGTTGCTACTTCTGCATTATTTCAAGGTGTATCTTCGCTACCTGAATCTGGTGCCAAGACATCCAGCAAGCTTGGAGAAATGCCAACAAATGCGGATACTGCAGGTATTAAATCAAGATCTTCTACCACCAGGGGCTTAAAGGTTAAGGCCAATGCACAATCCTCTTCCAAGGTAAACGGTACCAAAGTTGGCGTAATGGAAGGCCTCAAGAGTGAGAATGAGGCACCGCCACATCCCCAGAGGACTTTTATCAACCAATTACCAGATTGGAGCATGCTTCTTGCTGCTATCACGACCATATTCTTGGCAGCTGAGAAGCAATGGACGATGCTTGATTGGAAGCCAAGGCGTCCTGATATGCTCGTAGATCCGTTTGGTTTGTTGCAGGATGGTCTTGTTTTCCGTCAAAACTTCTCTATCAGATCTTATGAAATCGGAGCTGATCGGACTGCCTCTATAGAGACGCTGATGAATCATTTGCAGGTAGATCAAACCTTCATTAGAGTATAAAAGGAGTACATGCACTGCATGTACAATACAATGCCATGTTTTTGTCGGATAGCTTGATATACATTGGTTAGCCTATTTCCTAACAGTTTAAGCTATAGGGATTAGGGACAATTGGTGCTTTTGGTTCAAGTCTCTTTATATGCTTGTGTCCCCTGTTTGAGTTGTGCTTCTTTCATTTGCATTATTTCGTACTATATACGGATGTTTGCGTCTCCACATGCACATGAGGGAAGTGTATAATAGCTTGGTAATTGATGTACAATGGTGGGCTCATATCCTAAAAACTTATGCTTTTGGGACAATTGGTGACTTCACATATTTTATCAACGTGTCCAGGGTTTATTTTTCTAAAAGCTTAAGCTCTTCGTGCAGGAAACAGCACTTAACCACGTGAAGAGTGTGGGGCTTCTGGGTGATGGCTTTGGTTCAACTCCGGAGATGTGCAAAAGGAACCTGATTTGGGTGGTCAATAAAATGCAAGTTGTGGTAGATCGCTATCCAACTTGGTAAGTCGCATTTTTAGGTGCATTGTAGCTTTCTTACGAGTTAACGATGATCATACAATTTTGGTGGTTCTGATACTTCAGCTGTCAATATGAACTTTATTTAGTCTGATACATTTGACATACCTACTTTTACTCCCGACCTTATCACCTTATAGAAGGTTAGGTTGAAATATTTGAATGATAACTTAAGATTATCATGAATTTGTGTATGTGAAGATTACCTCATTAGTTTTTGAAAATTGAAGTGTCGACTTTTGTTTTTTGCTTGGTCATTGGTTTAATTGATGTTTAAGATTGATATTTCCTCTAGCTATCAACTCTGTTATAAACATTGATCTAAATAGAGTTGGAGGGTCTGGAAAGGTTGGAGGGAGAACAGAACCAACATGTGCTTGCTAGTTGCTACAACCGTTTGTGTTCTCTTACCAATCCCTACAAGAAGAAAACTTGGAACGCCAGATTTCAATAATTGAGTATCTTCCGAAATCCCTTTTCATGAAGTGGCAGTTGAGATTTGTATCTGGGAGGGTTACATTTTTTAGGAGGATAGTGATGTCGTGGGGTTATTGAGTACCTTTGAGGTGACTATGTTTTACGGTGGGGAGCCTTGGAAACAGTTTCCAAATTTTAGGTGACGTCTTGAGATTTGCTTGTCTAAGTTAGGTGGGTGAAGTTTGGTCGTCAAGAAGTGCGTGTATAACCTGTTGGGAATACTTCTTATAAGGAGGCATGTGTATTGGATTGCTTCCGAGTGGAGGATTGAGATATATTGGATTTTGGGTTGCTCAAAATTGAGGAAAGATGTTGGATTGCTCAAGAATAAGATTGACGAGGTGACCAGCAATGAGTGGACTTTATGTTTCCAACCCATAACTGTTACGTACTTAATTTGCAATATGATGATGATCTTCTTGTTTTATATGTAAGGATTCTAAATTGCAATCATGTGCTTATGGAAGGATGTACTATCATCACGTCCTTCAAAGGAATGGAAACTGTTACGGGTGACATTACTTATGTTATTTCAACTTGATAACTAAAGACTTTTAAATGAGCTTTTTGATTATTTTAGGGGTGATGCTGTACAAGTAGACACTTGGGTAGCTCCATCTGGAAAGAATGGTGTGCGACGTGATTGGCTTGTCCGTGACTGGAAGACGGGGGACGTTTTGATAAGAGCATCCAGGTAGTGATGTGATCTTTTGAAATAAAAAGTCTCATAACTTAACACTCAGCTGAAAAGTAGGCCACTGGCTTCTACTCCCTCCGTCCCAATTTGCTTGCCCCTTTTGGCGAAGCGGGTTTTTATGGGTAGAATGATGGAAATATAATTGGTATTGACTTTCCCAATTTGCCCCTACTTTATGCTTTGTTGACATGACACCTAATGCAGAAAAGAAAGGGTGAAAGAGTAATGTTGCACAACTTTTTATGTTGACTTTTCAAAATAGCCATTCATTTTGGGACATCCGTAAAAGGAAAGAAGGACTAGCAATTTGGAATGGAGATAGTATATTTTTGTCTTCTGACAATGTTTAAGTGGAGCGGCAATAGCATTGAAAAATGGTGAATACGGTGCTTGTTTATGTTTGTACAAATTTTCAGGCTTTTGTGGTTGAATGTACGTAATACTTATGGAAATAGGCAAAGCAGCAACTTATGAAGCACTGACATGACTGAGTAGTTGCCATATCCGTGTGACGAGGCACGTATGGGACACACCACATTTAATTTTCTTAATCTTTTAGCCAAGGACACTTGTTTCTCTAGACACAGATGGTAACATGGCAGGGACAATTTCACAACTTTAAAAAGTTATTTGGGGGTTAAGTTATATAACAATTAAAACATTAAGAGGTGAGAATTGTACATAACAAATTTCAACCTGAAAAGTCTTTTGTTTATATTACACTATTTGAAAGGTAGAAGGAGAATGAAAATTACAATACTAGTTGTGGTTGTTTTTAGATACAACAGTCCATATGATTAACCACTAAAAATGTATGGAGATACATATTCTTCCTTTTTTGGTGTGTCCCCTACTGCGTTCGTTATCCCTATGTTTTGAGAGTTTCTGTGTATCGTACTTGTAAACATATGTTTCTCCATACCCTTGCTTCTTACGCAGCAATTAAATGTAAAAGTCATGTACAAAAATCTTCTGATAGAAAGATCTCTTTTGTAGTCTACTGAAAGATATTTTCTAGATCCTGGAGGGGTAGGGATTACTGTTAACATGGCCACAGTAATTCGTTCTGTGAACAAATTTGAGTGGTATATGTGGAGTTATTGTCCAGAGTTCTTAAGGCATGGTAAGCCAGCCCTTTAATGTGCCAGGAGCAACTTATGCTAATTTGTGTTGTGGTTTTTGGTTGCAGTGTCTGGGTGATGATGAATAAAGAGACTCGTAAGATTTCCAAACTTCCGAATGAAGTTCGGGAGGAAATAGGTTCTTATTTTGTGGATTCACCTCCTGTGGTGGATGAGGAAAGCAGAAAATCACCCAAACTTGATGAAACCACGGCAGACTACATTCGTACCGGTTTAACGGTACGTTAAAGCTGTTAGATTGTGAAACCCTTTTTGACATACCATAGAGTTGTTTCACAGTTCACACTTTGTTTTGTTTTGCTTCTTCTTCTTTTTTTCTTTTTTTCAATTTTCCAGCCTAGATGGGGTGATTTAGACGTCAACCAGCATGTCAACAATGTGAAGTACATTGGGTGGATTCTTGAGGTAATTTTAAGAACGCTTTATTTATTTGATTTTCCTCTTGCATTTTGAACTTTCTTACCCTCTTGAGGAATCATTATGTTATAATGTTGCATTTGGCTGAAAGTATGCTCAGGTATTGGCATTTGGCATCTGTTTTTAGTGTAGAACTGTAGATGGTTAGGTTCTTGCAGTGGTTTTTCAGTGACTTAGTTTCAAATGAAAATCATCTTTGTTTGTTCTGGATATGATCTGTTCACCTCTTTTGAGAATTAGCTTTTGAAATGGACGCTGTAAGTTCCATCATACACGGTTGCAACTTCCAAGATTCTTTAGAAGAGATAAATATTTGGCATGATGGCAATAAAAGGTATTTATTGAATAGATTTAAATTTGTGGAAGCTCTTGCATCTCCCATGGAAGTAGAACCATTTGATGCTTTAGATGCATAGGAGTTTGGTGCTCATAGCATCTAAACAAGTTTGTCACAATGAAGGTAGGTTATGTGATAAATGGATGGGGAGTGATTTTCGCATTCCCCTTTTACTTATGGCACTCCCCTTTTTGTTTGTATTATTGAAGAATACCAAAATGCCCTTCCACTTTATAATATATTGTTTGAATGTGGTGTTACTCGTTACACTTCACTGGGTCATACAAGTTGTGTTTTATTAAGTTTCATGTTGCACAATGTACAATTTCAAACGAGCCCGTCGCTGTAGAAGAAAATCAATATCTTGCTTATGTAGCTTACCCCTTAGCCCTTTTTGAAGTCTCCTCTTACTAAGATCTTTACTTCGATTGTGGGTCATTTTTTTATTTGGGTTCAAAGCCCTGCGCGCTCTACGTCTAGAGGATCTGCGAATCCCTCCTGCTTATTCTAAAGCTTTCCAAAAAAAAATTAAAAATGTTGCACAACGTACGTATTCAATAAACATGAAACACCGGAATGCCCTCACAACTTACCGAGGCATTGCAATTTGCATTTCTTGAGGTTGTCAGCTATCTGTGTCTTAGAAATCATAGCATGGTACTTGTTTCTCATTGAAATAGTCAGGTAACTTCAGTTGAACACACTGGATGGCTGTGGTTTGAAATGGCTAACAGCCTATCGTCCCTCTTCTTGTTTGATAATTATCTGTTGTGTATGATTATTGGCTTACTGCCCGTTATGAAGAGGGAAATATGGACTCCAGCAAGAATACATTGCCAGCAGTTGTAGATGAAATGAAGAGAAACTAAGGGATAGGTCCATTAGGGTTGCTATATTTGGCTAATTGAGCTATACTAACTACGATTTGGAGCACAATTTCTCCTTTCTCATGGCGCACCTTTAAGAGTCCATTGACTTCCTTTGTTTCCACCGCCGGAAACAGTTTTGCTTATTGCGCACAGAGTTTATAATGCAATGAATTCTGATTTATCACGTGTTCGATAAGTAACAGTGCTGAGGGATGTCTGTATTTCTGACCCATCCCAGAATCTTTGATTTTGGTTGTTTGATTTTTCTTTTTTTCATTCGACCTTCCTGCCATTCCCTTGTCCCTTACTTTCAAATGCGCAGAGTGCCCCGCTCCCTATTTTGGAGAGTCATGAGCTTTCCGGTATCACTTTGGAGTACAGGCGGGAATGTAGAAGGGGCAGTGTCGTCCAGTCCCTCACCGCCGTATCTGGTGGCAGTGTTGGTGGTTTGGTTGATTCAGGTCATGTCGAGTGCCAGCATTTGCTTCGACTCGAGGACGGGGGTGATATCGTGAAAGCAAGAACTGAATGGAGGCCTAAATTTGCCAACAGCTTTGAGAGCCTTGTTCAGCTTCCAGCAGCAAGTGCATAATTACTGAGAAGCTCATGGTCCATCCTACTCAAGTTCCAGGAGGATATTATCTATATGCTGATCTGTGTTGTTATTTGTAGAATAGAGGAAAGTTGTAAGCCATTTGTAGGTAGATCGTGCCCCCCCTCTCTCTCTCTCTCTCTCTCCTTGCAACAATAGCAAGTCATTCATTAATTTTTTAGCAATGGCAATTCATTTTCATATGATGTAATGTGTTTATTTGGTCGAACACGCAATCCATTTCATTTTCTACTAAATATTGGTTTCAATTGTAAAGTCTTGTTCAAAGATTTGTTTTAATTGTACCAAAAACGAATCGTGCTTTGTGATTTATGGTTGCCATATTCTGATGCTTTTGTAAATTTCCTGAATTCTCTTCGTATTTTGGGTTGAACGAGAAGGTATCCAATGCCTTCGCTGGGGAGCATTGTCTTGTCACATTAAATCATCGTTATGGATCTCACCATAACTATATCGGCCGAAGTTAAGTATATTGGCCGAAGTTAAGGTTCCATCACATGTTTGTGGTGTTAAAAGTAGAGTTAACCTTATCAAGAGATTATGGAAACTCAAACATGACTATACATGAGCCTTGTCGAACCAAGTCTGGCGGCACCTTTTATTGGCCGTCTTTTTAGTTTTAATCGCTTAATGCGGAGCACTTTTAAGACCCCTTTATTCGTACGATTTGCCTTGTAAAAAATATATGGCCAAATGAAAGAAAATGTACTATGGAGTATCTTTTAGTTACTTTTTTCCATCACAAATCATAATAAACTAAAATCTCAAATCCATACACTACAATTAGGCTTCGTTCCACTAAGGGAAATAAATACTTATTTTTTGAATTAAATGTAATGTATTGTGAAATAATAATTTGTCTCGTAAAACAGAGAATAAGTATTTTAAAATAAAAATAAAAACCTTAGCAGAACGGGGCTTTATTGTATTTGACCCGAATAATTAAACACCAAGAAGTTAGTAGTTGTACAAACCAAGATTAGGAATTTAAAAAATTATGCCACATCCATGTTCTCTGCTGCTATATGATTATAAAGAAAGGTACATTGCATATGGGTAGATGAAACTCCACATGATTAGGGGGATAAGGGGTGCTGTAGTGTACCCGTGTGTAGTGCACATGTAAGGTAGCACACAGCCGTCGATCTCATCAATCAACGGTCTACATTAAAAATTAATTATGACTGATAATAAATGATTCTTACCAGTCATAATTAAAAATCATATCTCAACTATTTATTGTCAAGATTGATGGCCCGTGTGCGCCCTACAGGATTTCTTAATCCTGATTGGGGACCAATCACTAGCTTAATATAATCTGCACAAGGCCTGAAAAAAAATATATAGTACATGCTAATTGGATTTTAAAACAAAGTGGGTGAGAATAAAGTTCCAGTTCGTTCTAAAAAAAATGGTACCCCAACTCCAAAAATAAAAATAAAAGAACAAAAAAAGAAGGCATATTAAACTTTATTATGAGTACTTTAGGAGCTGTTTGCCCAAATAAGCCACTGTGACTTATTTTTTGTTCTTATTTAAATTTTTTTTGCATTTTGTGGCTTATTGTTAATTTTTTGAGGATTATTGCTTCGTTATGACGAGAGGAATCTAAAAAGTAAAAAATCTTGGTCGAAATCCAAAATATTTTGAATAAAGACGAAAACGTGGCTTTCCCTCCAAATTTCGTCGAAATTCCAAAAAAATTGGATTTCGATCAAAATTTTTTACTTTTTAGATTCCTCTTGTCATAACGAAGCAATAATCCCCAAAAAATTGACAATAAGTCACAAAATGCGAAAAAAATTTGAATAAGGACAAAAAATAAGCTACAGTGACTTATTTGTCCAAACGGGCTCTTATCAGGATGCAATAAAGCGAATCCGCAAAGGAGATAGTAGTTTGTTGTTTAGAACCACACACCTCCCTAAAAACTAATTCGGGTTTGAATTCCGGAATCCCTACGTGGGTTTTAATCTCCTTTTATTTGTTTGGCGAGATAGGGACAAAATAATACACTGTATTTGCAAATAGCAGCTCCCTGAGTTTTTCTACATTTCATTCAAAATTTTCACCGTCTATTTGGGTGTTTGTTGTAGCTAACTTATGGTAATAGCCGACTATGGAAACTTTAAAAAAAATCCCAAAACTTCAATTTTGAGTTTTTCGAAATTTAGTTTTTACAGCTATTTATAAGTTGCTTCTGTCTCGTGACGATCGGCAGAGTTTTTAAATTGTCTCTCTCCACTCGTTACTCTCAATAACCTTTCTCTAAAAACTCAAATCGAACAGGAGCCGCGTTCACAGCATGAATTCCGGTCTTGAAAGCTGTAGGAAAAAGCTCATAAGTTTTATAGTGGACCTACAGCAGCATGAGACCTACTTGCAAGCATATTTCCATATTTTAGTGTGTGGTGCTATTTTCTTAGGCACGTTTCTCATTCAACCAGAGATAGTCTTTTTTACGGAGGCTCCGTGAACAGGTTGTTCACGGATCGGCGCAATTTCAACCGTCTATTCGTGGAATTAATGGCTGAGATTCGTTTTCAATTATGACCGGTCACAATTAACTCGTCTCCGGAAAAATTTTATTAACATATTGACCATTGAAAACACTTTTGAACAGTCATAATTGAGTGCGGTAAAAAAGTCCGTAAAGAAGATTTTCTCCGTAGACAAACTGAGAAGAAAAAGGGGGAAAGAGAAACCACAACTAAGGCTTCGGGTCAAATTAAAAGACTACTTGTGAATAAGATAAGGAATCAAGAAATACTCCACTTTCTTCAATAAGCCGTCCATTTGATAATCCTTACAAACGAGAAGTGGTGAGACTTACTGATGTAATGGTATGCCAAACTTTGATATGTCCATTTTACCCACAACCACCCATCTATCTCCTTATCTCCTTACATGTAAAATGGACATTTTCTATCTCGAGTAGGATTTGACAATCTCGCTCGAACCGTACCGACTCGATTGGTGTAGTTTTTGGTTTTTTTCATTTAGAAAAATATATACGTCTATAAAGGGTTTCAACTTCTATTGGAGTGATGTCCATTTTGACGGATTGTTTACCTTTGGTTTAACGCATGCGTGCCTGTGTGGGAAATCTTCGCCTAAGAAATTGGATGGAGTCTGTGGTTCAGGGTATTGGGTCGTTAAGGTAGTTTAGATATGTGTGTTTCTAAGGCGGATATAGAGAAACATCTTTCTTTACGGAGGTGCTGTAAACACTTGTTTACAGCGCTCAATCGTGATTATCCAAAAGTGTTTTGGACGATTAAGATGGTAATGAAATTTTCCTGGAGAAGAGGTAATTGTGACAGATTATAATTGAAAAACGAATCTCAGCTATTGATTGTGCAAATAGACGGCTGAGATTTCGCCGCTCCGTGAACAGATTGTTCATGGAGCCTACGTGAAAAAGACTATTCCGGTGGGTGGAACTGTTATTTAAAGAGGCACATTCTTTGGCCATAATGACCCTCAAACAAGGGTGTTAATTGTGTCCACACAAGCTGTTGTGCGGTAAATTCGAGTCTCGTCCCGAACTCTAAATATGATGTATACAAAAAGTCTTTGTAAAAAATAAAGTTAATCGGATATTATTTGTAGAGTTGTTGCTTGGGTCTAGCGCTAAAATGATTATGATTACCTTTTTGAGCTCGTTTTGAGACCCGGTTTGATGGAACAACAGCTCATTGAGACTTGAGGCACATCAGAAATTCCGGATCCCATCTATTGAAGGAGAATCGGGTTTGAAGCGATGAATCAACATCGACTCTCCTAAAAAAAGAACTAACTAATCCTATTTCTAGGGAAAACAACCTTTAACAATACATAGTGAAATTTTCTTTTATTATTTTCTTCGTTGGAAAATGATTTTGGCACTCCAATTTTTTTACATATGCACATATTAAACTTGTCTTCCAATGTGCTTTGAGAGTTGTGCTACGTAAATTTTTAAGCACTAAATGAAATTTTTTAAAATGCATTTATAAAAGGAAAATGATTTTGACACTCTATTTTTTATGATGATTTTAAAATACACTTATAAAAGAAAAATATTTTTGACACTTCACTTTTTTATGATGACATTTTAAAATGTCTTTTAATGTAAAAATTATACATAGTAAGACACATTAAAAAACAAATATTAGATTGCCATCATAAAAAATTAGAGCGCCAAAATTATTTTTCTTTATAAAATCCTCCAGTAGAGTACCAAAATTACGCCTTTCCTTTTCTTGATCTTGGAGTGAAATTTTCTTGAAAGCAACCGATTGGGGAAAAACAAGTGGGGTCACCTACTCCAGAATTATTGCTAAGAGGAAAACCATGTCCTCCATCTCTACAGAACAAATACCAACTCACATCACATAATAATGCTGCACATCAATCGAGAGTTTCTAACTTTATCTGATCAGAAATGTCCGGAGATCAAAATGAGCCTGCAAACACAACGTACAATCAAATCTCTATTCTTTTGATGATACCCAATATGGGCTCCTCTCAAACTTCTTCATCATTTCGTCTTGCATCTAAAGTAAAGCACCATTATTGATGCTGCCCTTTCCCTCATCCCTTCACCTCTGTAAAGTTTCTGAGGTGCCCAGCAATCTCAGCCCACTCTTGGCAAAAACCCAGGTACTCTCTCTCTCTCTCTCTCTCTCTCTCTCTCTCTCTCCTGGAATCAGTTGGGTTTACTTGCATTGACTTCAAATTTCCAGAAAAAAAAAATGACTCCAGATTTCAAAAGGTGAGTCACAAACCTTTGCTACTCCACGCACTTTACATGACCCAAATTATTTTTCTGGCCCTTTTGAGATTGTCATACTAATATATGCTCATATGTGTTAGGTATGTATAGAGGTCAGATTTTGTAGTTGAGTAACTAAATTTGGTATTTTTAGATGTATGGTGACCTGGGTTTTTTTCTTTTCTATCTTGGTAGTTCAGATATTTATTGAAACCAAACGAGGAATTGTGATCTGGGTTTTCTTGATTCGTCTGTAGTAAATTGTGTTGTACGAAGGGGTAGATCCTTGTTCATTTGTTGTGTTACTCCAGTTCTTTCTCCAGATCTATGGTTTTATCCATCAATTCTTGTGCTATTCCAGCAAATTGTTACATTCATGTAATAACTAGTGTACATGGTTTATGTATTGAGTGCTTATATGTACTGCGATCTAGGTACATGGTTTATGTAGTGAGTGCTTATGTGTATGCTGCGATCTAGGTTTTCTGGCTGCTTGGAGTTGTCGGTAGCAGCACTGCAGCA
The DNA here is from genome assembly GCA_025413875.1 of Rhododendron molle. NCBI lineage: Eukaryota > Viridiplantae > Streptophyta > Magnoliopsida > Ericales > Ericaceae > Rhododendron > Rhododendron molle. The sequence goes on along the minus strand of CM046388.1, from coordinate 10,744,094 downwards.
GCAAAACTGCTAAATTTAGCTGCATTTCTTAACTATCCCTTGTGGTTGTTTTGCTTGCTTTTAGAGATGTAAATGAAACCTGGAAAATGGAGGGGGTCACTGCTGGTAAATGAGGCTAAAGGGGTAGAAGTGAGCGTAGATGATCAAAAGAAGAAGAAGTTGGAGTCAATGCCTGTTTGAATGTGCTTAGTTAGTTAACATTTTGCGAAATATTAGTTAACATTAGTTAAGATGTGGCAAATAAAGCAATTTATCCTGTTAAATTCAAATTATAGAAACATAAAATGAAATCTAATTTGGTTTCAATTTGTTGGCAAACTAAGCTTAGTTGTTTGCAAGAAGCCAAGAAATCTATAGTTGGAATTCAATAAGATTCTTTCACAACGTAATTGTATCTCGGTCTCATTTGTTCTCATTTTCTGGGATGTGATCATGATTTCCTCATAGGTTCTTCGTTGGTGCTATCTGAAGAATTTTCTTGCTTCTTTGTGAACAAATGCGTAAATATTTTCTTGAAGAAGGAATAAAAGAACGCTGAAAATTGGCAGACAATTGATGGTCATTCTAGCCCTTTTTTTTGTTGTCTTCAACTTGCCTTGAATCTTGATATGCGCTGATTATATCTGTTTCATTCTCAAGCTGTGGTTTTTTTTTGGATGAATGCATTACCAGACAGATGTTGTGATTCTTTTGAAGTGCATTTGAGCATGCTGAGAATTTAACCATCATATATACTTTTTCTGGCCGTCGATTTATTGTGGAATTAGATTCTTGACTGTGTCTCATCTGTGGCCGTCGAATAATTGATATTTGAAAACATGAATGAGAGGAGGGTTTTCTGTAGCACACCCTGAAGTACTTAATCATTGGTGTAATTCATTTTCAACTCTGTTTTTTTTTTTCTTCCTCCCCCACAAATTTCTTGTATTAAGTTTATCATCATGTGGGCTAAGCTTTATTCTTATCTGCAACAGCATTGCTACAATGCTCAAGCAAATTCTGGGAAAACTCCCTAAGAAGTCATCAAAATCCGATGCACCCGATTCTGATGGGAGCAATTCTGGGAACAATACAATCCACTTGGGCACATTTACCAATAGTTGCAATGTTGTTTCAACGCGATTGAATGTTGTTAAACGAATGTCTTCAGTAATTTTCCCATCGAACAACACTGCTGGAGCGGAAATGGTGGAGCCCCATGTATCATTCAACGACGCTCCCAACACGGAGAAGCAGAACCTTTTTGTTAGCAAGTTAAACCTGTGTTGTTCAGTTCATGACTTCAGCAACTTTGATAAAAACTGTGCGGAAAAAGATCTTAAGCGTCAAGTGCTGGTAGAACTGGTTGATTTTGTTTCCTCTGGATCTGCAAAATTTACTGAACCGGCAATAGCTTCAACATGTAAAATGTGTGCTGCAAATCTGTTCAGGGATTTTCCATCAAAAAGCCGGTCTTATTCAAGTCGTGGTGAAGCCGAAGATGACGAACCTATGTTTGATCCGGCTTGGTCGCATTTACAACTTGTTTACGACCTACTATTTCGATTCATAAGCTATAGTTCCCTTGATGTAAAAGTAGCAAAAAGATATTTAGACGATGCTTTTATTCTAAAATTACTTAACCTGTTTGACTCAGAGGACCCAAGAGAAAGAGATTGTTTGAAAACAATTCTTCATCGGGTTTATGGGAAGTTCATGGTTCACAGACCTTTCATTAGAAAGGCTGTGAGCAATATTATTTACCGTTTCGTTTTTGAAACGGAGCGTCACAACGGCATTGCAGAGTTGTTGGAGATTTTTGGGAGTGTAATTACAGGGTTTGCTGTACCATTGAAAGAGGAGCACAAGATGTTCCTATGGAGGGCTTTGATTCCTCTGCACAAACCAAAATCCGTGGGTGCTTATCATCAGCAATTGACATACTGTGTTATGCAGTTTGTGGATAAGGAGCCAAGGTTGGCTAGTACAGTGGTCAATGGATTGTTGAAATACTGGCCGGTGACAAGTAGCCAGAAAGAGTTGATGTTCTTAAGTGAGTTGGAAGAGCTTTTGGAGAAAATTAACATGGCGGAGTTTGAAAAGATCATGGTCCCATTGTTCCGCCGTGTAGCATGCTGCCTCAATAGCTCCCATTTCCAGGTACTTTTGTAATATTTGTTGCTCTTCAGTTGTCTGATTGCTCATGAGTTCATTGCTTACTTAGTTTAAAAAATTCCAACAGATTCTATATATTCCTACATTTTTTGAATTATCACAAAAACGGTATGGTTGACCTAGCGCGTGTTTAGTGGAAGGCCTTGCATTGGAGTAGCTTTTATTTGATTTTCTGTAGAGGAAGGCAGGAGCATCACTTGGGTGTCTTGACTCTTGAGGCTTAAAGGTGAAGGACTGGAGAGGCATATTTGATACTAAAAACCATCATGCTATAAGCTGGTGTTTATGATGCTATAAACTGGTGTTTATGATACTATGTGGTACATTTTGATGGTTTGCAAAGTGGAAAAAATCGGCTTGTTATGATAACATTGAGTTCATAGCATCTCCGGAGAAAATTAGGCAACTAGGAGGGACCTTATTGCGAACTGATTACCACCAAGGGACTGTGGTGATATGGCCCTTCTTAGCAAAGATGGGGCTGCATCACTGGCCATATATCGGCGTGTATCCATGCATGCATGGTCATATTCATGTGTACATATACACACAGACACAAGCACATAGTGAGGGAGGAGAGGATATATAGGCTGGAGGGTGTTGAACGGAAGATGCCACTCAAGTGCTTTTCTTGTTCCTAGGAAGAGTGACAACAAAATGTAGGATCAAATAATGTTGTGCAAGACAATGTTGGTTGTCAGATAAAAGAGTCATTGGAAATGGGGATTGGTCCACATAGAAGTTTTAAGTTGGAAATGAATACGATCTTCAAGTCTGTTCTAAGTAGTAGCCACACTTAATTGCTACTTGGGACTAGCAAGTACTGCTACTTTAGTACAGATATTTTTGAAACTTTAAGCAGAAGCATTTTAATGATGGTTTGCCAGACAGAAATTTTATTTCAGTTATGCTCCCTTGATGGAATGGGTTTCCATGCCGTAGAAATAGAACAAATTTCTTCGACAGAGGCATGAAAATATCTTGGCGAAATCCGGATCATGACAAAACCACCAAAGTTGTAATTGAGTTTAGAGTGTGTCTTGACTCTTGAGTCTTTTTATTTTGGGCACGGGAGGTGTACATGGAGTCTCCGCCCAGTTAGTTCGCGAATGGAAGTGTTCAAGTCGCTACTCCAATGTTTGAATTGATCCATTTAGCTAATTTCAAGCAAAAAGATACTTCCATTGAGATTGAATTTGTAAAACAATTAATGTGTGGAGTGACTCTCGTTCCATTCTTAGTGGGCCACAAAGAACGATCAATATTCACAAATGTCCACATTGTATTGAGGACATAGACCTCTTCCTATCTGCATCACTGTTTCTTGTGTCACCTTACTTAAGGAGAGACCAACTAAGATTCCAGGCTCTTGTTGTTCCATAGAAGAAGGAGAATCCGCTTAGGAGATTGGAATAATGCTTCTTAGAAAGAGAACGCGTAGACATTGAGTTCATTGAATGAACTATTCTCTGAAGATTTCATAGATCACACTACACTCTCATTTTAGCATATAATGTCAGATTTGCCTGCGGCATTGAGGCAAAATTTGATAAATGGTGCAACACAGTTTGGATGTCATTATTGATTGGTGCCTACTTATTCAAACACCATAGCTCTAGCACTTCAAAGCCTTCTTAAGAGCTCGTTCCTTCTTAGACTGCTTGGGAAAGGGAGCAGCATTTACACCACAAAAGACTTGGAGCCAATAATGACTACTTACTCGTACTGTTGCCTCAATGTTTTCGTCTATTTTCACTATTCTGGTCATCTCAGCAAATCGTCTATATTTTCGACTTATTAATTTTTAGATAATTTTGAAAACTATCTATGAGATTCGAAAGCCAACTAAAGGGCACCATGGCAAAAGAAGTGACAAATGAATTCGGACATAGGGAATATTGGTTAATTTTACATAATTCTTCTCTATCTCGCTCCGTTACGTCATATCTTGATCAAGTGAGGTGGTAAGCTTTGCTTAAAGCTGGTGTTCATGCCAGACAATTTTCGTGTATTGACAGTAAAATTATCATCTTTTCCGTATCAATTTGCAGGTGGCTGAAAGAGCGCACTTCTTATGGAACAACGACGAAATCCTCAATCTCATCATGCACAACCGGCAAGTGATTTTGCCGCTTGTCTTCCCAGCTCTACATCGCAACACCCAAAACCACTGGAACCAAGCGGTGCTCAACCTCACACAAAATGTGAGGAAAATGTTTTGCGAGATAGACGAAGAGCTCGTACTGGCCTGTCAAAGCAAGTTTGAGGAGGAAAATTCTAAGTCGATTGTTGTGGCCGAGAGGCGGCGATTGACATGGGAGCGTTTGGAAACTGCTGCTGCTTTTCAACCTGTTGCTTGTGTTGTTGCATGTTAATGGCTTGACTGGAGGATTTGCATTTGGGTTTTTTTCTCAATGTTATTTTTAAATGCATTCGGGAAATTGAGAATAGGGTAAAAGATTGTAGCCTGTGTTGTAATATATGAAATGGGTTTCTGTTCAACAACCAAAAAGAAAAGAATGGTGTCTTGAATATGAGTATATTTGAGAAAGCCTATCAGGGTTGTGTTTGATGTGTGGGGTTAGATAGAAGCTGGTTTGAGCAGTGCTGCTGCTGCTGCTGATTTGGAGGTTATTTGTATTGGGTTTTCAATGGGGAAAAATAGCCCTTTTTGGGGGCAATTTGCTGTATCCATAGATTCACCTATTTGTTTTTGTTTTTTTGGTTTTTAATCCTAGGCGCTGTTTGTTTCTGCAATATTTTCTTCATTTTCTCCCCCAGGGTTGCATTGCATTTGTTGTTACATGGTATTGGCTTGACTGGAGAATTTGCAAATGAGATTTTTCTGAAAATTATGGATCTTGAATGTGAATGTCTTTGGGATGCCAAACAAGGTTGTCTTTGAGGTGTGGGATTAGATAGTTTGAGCAGTGGTGTAGCTGCTGATTTGATTTTTCCAATGTGGTCTAGATTTGGACTGTTCCTCTGGTCCCATCTATCTACCTATCGACTAAGCTCTTTTTCATTAAGAAAAATAAGTACTTTTTTTCACTTATTTTTTGAATTAAAGCTAATGTATTATGAGATGATGACTTATCTCAAAAAGCAGGAAATAAGAACTTAAAAAATTAGAGAACATTAGCAGGTATTTCGGTTCATATTTTTAAATTCATTTCATTTTTTGAGCTTTGCAGCCTTGCATATAAGTATACATATTAATGTATACTAAATATTCATAGCGTAAAATCCGAAATAGTATCCAAAATTGTAATAATAAAAACGGTATCCCTAACGGTACGGTAGTCAGAAACCTTGAAATATATATAGATGTCCTAAATGGAAATCAACAAAAAATGCGACAATAATGCTACATGATGAAAAGCTTAATAGTCAACCAAATTTTCGACGGGTGAGAGTACAACTACAAAACGAAATACCCATCAATTGCAAAAACGCCAACAGTACAATCTGCACTCACAAGACCATTCAGTTGGATTGGAGGGATGGATTTCAGAATGAGTTTGGATTCTCTTGAACTGAGTTTGGATTATCTTGGACTGAACGAGACAGTCTAAATTTGGATCATATATTGTCCAATCCAAACAGAGGACTGAAGAGGATCCAATTCCTTTCAGAATATATATAAGCAGGCAACAGATGTCAACACCGTGGTCAGCAGAATCGACACAAAGTTAACAGCATTGTTGTCCAGAATGCTAAGGCCGGAAATTTTCTTTACTGTCGGGCCTGGTTTACCAACAACCTGCAAATACATTGGAATAGCAGTTGATCAAGCTTTCTTAGAGCCTACAGCTTATATGACACTATTGTTAGAACATGTGAAGAGGAAACCTTTAGAATGTGTTTGGATTACAATTTTGTGGAGGATTTATGGACGGAAAGTCCCGGATACTGAATAGGTTTTCCTTGTTTTCCCACCCCACAACTTATTCATTTGTTTCCAAGAAAAGATAAACTTATGATATTGGATTTGTCTTGTTCAAATCCAATGGATCATACAGAGAGCATATAGATCTACAAAATCAAAAATAGGCAACCAAACAAGAAATCTCATGCTCAAAACTCTCATTTAATACGTGACACCTACCTTGTTACGGACACTGCAAAATCCACTAAACTGAAGTGTTGCTCCCAGGAGAGAGTCTATGACGCTTCCACCAAGTCCTGCCAGAGCAGAAAGTGGTATTACCAGTAGCTGCTTCAGAGCCACGTCAAATGTACATCTTGTCGTGAAAAATCCAAAGATAACAAATGTGAGTCCAATAATGGAGCCAGCTGCAGTAGCTGCTACGAGCCCTGCTTTTGTCACACCACCATTTGTACCCTTACGAACTGGCTGATCAGAACAAGAAAGAGAACAGATCAGAATAGGCAACCTCTATGCGCCTAAGCATCAATGCAAAGGCCTCAAGCCTGCAGAATAATTTAAAAGCATTAGAAAAGGTCAATTTCCCTTTGTTTTAGTCTTCTCTAAGTACAAGCATCCACGGCATTGATCTAGTAATTTCAATTAGAAAGTAGATGATTCCCTTACAGTACTACGTATAGTAAAAAGAAAAGAGAAGATCCAGAGATATGGGAACAGGTTAAGACGGTTATGCAAGATAGCTGGGGAACAAGTGAATGCATGATAGCACTTATATGGCCTTCTCCGGTCCTTTAGTCGAGGCTTTTTAACTAAATTTTGAGTAGAAATTTAAGTAAAAGCTCCATCAATGGGTAAACTCACATTTTATCAAAGGCAGACTCGTAAATTTAAAAGCCACAAAGTAGCTTTGGCGAATTTATGATAGAGTCAATATCAAGTAGGGGTTGGAGATGCCCTAAGTAAACACTACAGCAATTCCTTCACCAATGGTTAAGATATATCCCAAGTTGTAATGCCATGCTACATAAGTAAAGGAAAACTCAAGTACTTTGCACACACATCCTTCTCTCCACCGAGGTTCTACATCCATTCAAGTCGATCTCAGGCTCACACTGCAGATATAAGAGCGAGGTTGAGTGGAATGTAGTAATGCACGCACCTACGATTATGCTTCAACTGAGTTGCTAGATAAGAAAATGAAACAGAAACCAGGCCAAAAACGTAGTGCACCTGCCACCTGGAGAGACCATAAATAAATGCTACAACCTGGCTCCATTCACTAATAGAAGTAGCCGTAACAAAATCCAAAAAGGCTGGCATTTTTTTTTCCTGTTAGCTGGAGGTGAATTTAAACGTGTGGGAACAAGAATATCATACCTTTAAGGTCGTAATTAGTCTCGGCTGTGCATCACTGAGAACCCCAAGCTCCGATGACCAAGTATCTCCATTGCAGCAGGAATAGTGACCAATCATACCACCAATTAGAGCTGTTACAAGACGTGATTCTTTTGAGTCCAAACATTTGTCCTGTGATCCCGTCAGCTTCCAAACAGTGAGGACCAAAACGGCAGCAATGCCACTATTGGAGAGAACTTGTATCCTGTAAGGAAAAAATGTCAAACACGAACAACTCATCAGAACTAGAACAAAATAGTTGAATGAAACTTACCACAAGCTTCGCAGCATTCTAGCCAGTAGCTACTAGCACATTGGGCAGCAACTATCGGCATATGCATGCTGGCTAACTATGATTTAGGCACCCACAAATTCTATGTTGTATGGATACGAACATGGATACGGAAACGGGACACGGGATTTCTAAACAATGGGGACATGGCAAAAATAAGAAATAAATAACATTCATTCATTTTATACTAGTGAAAACATAATTATATGTAGAAGCATCAATATATATAAACAAGCATCATATACACATCATATTATATTTTCAACCCAAAATATTTGAAATAACATACATTTACCCCAAAAAAATTTAAAAAATTGCACATTTAACCCCTACCGTGTCCCTCAAAAAAAATTTAATTTAATTTAATTTAGTGGACAACACCATATACATTTTTTGTTGTGTCCCCGTGTTGGACACGGGGACATGCCAGCGTCTAGGAGTGGAGCCCACAAACAGAGTGCAATTTTGTTCACCCTCCTTAAAAGAGGGTGAACATTATCTTCTCTCTCATTGGTTGAAATAACATACATTTACCCGCCGCAAAGTGATGTCATGCTTACCATGCAATACACTTTTTGGTAAGCATGACATCACTTTGTGGTGGGATCCACATCATTTCAACCAATAGGAAAGAGGGTAATGTCCACCCTCTTAAGTGGAGGGTGAACAAAACTCAACTCCCACAATAATCTATCAGAGGCAAGGAACAAGCAGGGAAGTTTTGGACTAGAGATCACATGCATTAAGGTTTCAGCAAGTAGGTCAGAAGCACTATCCAGCACATAGTGCATTGATCATCAGATTCGGTTCTGTAACACCAAGGGTAGAAAACTGAAAACCTATAGCTGACTTAGCAGACTAACTATGTTCTTTTATCACGGAAGCCATTATCAACAGCAACAAAAGGTACAAACATACACTTTTGAGGATTTCAGAAAGAGGTCATGTAGGAGGAGTAACTTTAAGGTACAAATATACTGTTTTCCTACTTCCTACCAATGAATCATCCACTAGTGAATTTTTTCTTTGTCGAAAGGCATCCAAATATGAAAACACTGGTAATGTTAAGGGTTTGAAAGTAGAAGCAGTGCTGCAATGCAATAACAGATTCTACCCACCATATACCTCAGAAACCCAACATTCAGTGATTCAAAATATGGTTCCACAGTAAACGGCCCAAGCACTTGAACAACCGCATCATACAAGCAGTCAAGTACCTCCTCTAAACATGTTCCAAAGTAGCCATAAAAAGTACCCCGAAAAATTCTTTCATAACCTCCATCGCCATATTAGAATTTTGAACTCTTTTTCATTCTTTTTTGTTGGATTATGTACCCACAGTAGCACCTAACAGAAATCACAAGCCTGGCCCTACCTTCTATAGCAAAAATGTACCACCATTCAATTTCTCTTTATCTGTTGGCTTAAACGTCAAACCTGTTTTGAATTCTCAAGAAAGGCACATATCTTTCCTCTGCAACGCATAGTTACCTTGTCTCACGCATATGACCGTACAATCAGCGTTATTTTTTACTCCGTCAAAGTTAAACTTTTGCACTAGTTCTACAAATGAACAGTTCCGATCATTAAACTGGACCCGGGATGGACACGAAAATGCCAAAGCTGAACGGTCAAGTTTTTTTTTTTTTTTTTTAAATACACACTCGTTGAAAACATACACATGCATATTTTCTAATTGAAGCTTCAAGTGTCATCCCCCAAACCATCAAAATCATAGTGAGAGAAATTAGAGAGAGAGAGAGACAGGGGAGGGAGGCACACCAATTGCGTTGACCTCCTTCTTTGAACTCGGCATCGACGCTCCGTTTCTTCTCCTGCCCGACCTTCGTCAGCATCGATGACGTAAAGAAGAAAACTAGCATCATCGCTCCAAATCTGTATCCACACACACAGACACATACACACATCAGAGATACAACGATACATACATGTCAGACTCATAGATATACGTATGTGTATGTAGATATATTCACAACGGACCTGTAATTGACGGCGATATGGATGGTCATGACGATAAACCCTAGAAATGCGCCTGAGAGGTTGAGAGACTTCCTTCTGTAAGATCGTACGGCGATTGCAGAGGAAACCAGTGCGGCAATTGCGGGTTGGAAGAAATTTGATTCCATTTTTACTCCCTCGGGGAGAGAGTGAGGAGAGTGTGTCCGGAGGTTGAAGACGACGATGACAATGGCGGGCGGAGAGAGTTTTTGCGCTGCTCTCTACCCGCTCTGCTACTGCTACTGGCTTTTATAGAGCAGTTGACGGCTTCATCAGTTCATCGTTTGTAGTCGTATTAATTTTTCTCGTACTCATCTTTACGCAACACTAAGGCTCCGTTTGGAACCTATGGAAAGTAAAGAAAAAAAAAGGAAAATAAAAAAATTTTCCTTTCTATTATTTGGTTGGGAGGGAAAATGTGAAGAAAATAAAAATTTTGAGTGTAATGAATTTTGAATTTTCCCTCCCATTTCCTCTCATTTTCCTTCTCTTTTATTTTCCTTTTCTTTCTTTTTCTTTCTTCAACTTCCAAACAGAGCCTGCGCCGTTTTGTTAGGGCGTATTTGGGAGTCTATTTTTTGATTTTTGATTTTTTAATTTTTAATCTTTTGTTTTTTGATTTTTTAAATTATGATCAAAATGTGTTTTTCAATCTAATTGAGTGTTTAGATGATATGTGTAGAATGTATTTTACAACAAGAGTAGTGTTTGGGAGATATGTGATGAAAATGAATTATGAGTTGATTTTTTTACCATGTTACCCTTGATTATTTATATTACGGGATAAAATGTATATAAATAATGGTTTAATCAATTTTGTAAAATTTAAAATTTGTATTTGTATTATTCTTAGTTTATTGAATATCTCCTACTATTTTTTTTTTTTTTTGATAATTAAGAAGCAATAACGATATGTGGAGGATAACGTTAATTAAAATCTCGGTGGTAATTTTTTTTTTGTTTTTGATAATTAAAGTCTTACCGAATTAAAGAATAACACATTACTCTTAGTGGTAATTTTGGATATTACCAATATATGTGGAGGGCAAAATCGTATTTGGAAAAAATGGTCCAAAAAAGAGAAGTTGAAAAGGACCTTTCTCCCTCTTTTTGGGTTTTGCACAGGAAGATCCAAAATTGAGAACTCATTTTGGCAAAACCCATTTTCCCCACAACCAGTCAAACACCCAAAACTCTAAAATGAGAAGTTGAAAAGTTAAAAATGAGGCGCCCAAACACATACTTATTTTTCGTTTTACGAGACAAGTTATTCTATTACAATACATATTATTTTTAATTCAAAGAGTAAGTGTTTATTTTAGTTAGTAAAACACACTGTAGTCACACATACATACGTGACACTGTATGATTGGTAACGAAAGAACAAACACTTTCAAATTATTTTACGACTGCTAATCATGCAGCGCCATGCAGGCAAATGTGGGGGAGTAATGTGTCTCATGCATTAATTTGCTGCAAACACAGTGTGTGCGCGCTCCAACGTGCATGTGAGTATATGAGTATTGTTTGTGTGTTTTGATTGTGGTTGTAGCACTATTGATAATCCTATTGCAGTGAGGACCGAGGAGGGATTATTAAGTGCTCCTCGAGAATGGTTGTGAGGTTCTGTCTCTTCGATCACACATTCACATACTTAGTTCTGAGCTCTACATGAATGTGTGGTGATAAAGCCATAGGTAAGGCTTTTGGAGCGAGATTAAATTCTTTTCATCGGCAGTGGAAAACTCTGCTTTTCATCACCATATTTTTTAGTTCTACCGTGTGTTTATTGTTGATCTGAACCGTTCATCTTATAGATTCTACATAGTAGTGTATCCATCTGAAAAATAAACTTGATTATATATCAATAAGATTATCAAAAATTGAATTTTGCTTTGTAAAACAAACAGTTTATCTTTATTATTATTGACAGAAATCCGATCGTCCATTTTATAAACCAAAACTCAAATTTTGATATATCAATCGACTTCCGATCAAGCTGATTTTTTGCATGGTAATAGTGTACTACGGGTCTTAAAATATGAACGGTTCAAATCACAATAATAGACACTCGACGGGACCCACAATAGACGGTAGTAGAAAAATGAAGTTCGACACTGACGATAATAGATACTCCATAATTTATTCTCTTTTAATTTAGAGCACCACGCAGCGATATCAACGTGCAAAGTAATAATTCCGTAGGGTGCGATACATTAATAGACTATTTTTGTTTTGTTAAAATATACGTTAAAGTGTTTGACTACATAACTCCAAGAAGTTGAGCTTAGGAGACAGTTGGTGGAATAGTAAATCTAGTCCAGTAGTAGTATTTATTAAGGGATTTTTTTTATTCTTTACCTATAAATTCTTCATCGTCTAATGCAATGAGACACCGAGAGTGAGAGAAATTCAGATAAAGAAAAGGCAGAGAATAGAAAAGAGAAACCTGAATACTAAAATATAGTAGGTCCTAAAAATTTATTTAGTCTACAAAAACAGAGATCCGGTTGATGACACTCAAAACGCTTAGACCTGACGTTTGGGGGGAATCAAATTCTTTGGGCACGGTCTCTAATAAACTGTATCTATTTCTCTCCACTAATTACTCTAAAAAACTTTCTTAAAATCCCCAAACGAACAAGACTCAAGTTTTCGTTGGCCTAAATATGGAAATAAATAAGATCATTCGTGTTACTTGCATCTTATCCATTTTATTATTTGCGATTCTACTTCCAAAATAACTAAACTAAGCAGAAAAAATATCCAAAAAAGACATTGATGGAGGCCTTTAGTATTGCGTGTAAATTATCATCTTTGTAGTATTTTTTTAATATACGAAAGTAAGGCCAGATCCAAGAAAACGCCTACTACTATAAAACACATAAGAATTGTGATTTTGACACTCCAAAAATTAATAAAAAAATTTCAAAATTGAACTATATTGATGCAAAAAAAAATATCGTTTTAAAGCCATTACATTAATTTTTGAAATGCTAAAATCAATTTTCAATACACAACCCAACCTGCTAATATTTTCGATGCAGGAAGCCTGCCTCGTGTCGCAAGCCTGACGGGCCTCACCAGACAACCCAAGTGCATGTGACAGAGGGGCTTGGCTTTTTGTAATCATCACCAATTATTTATTGGAGTATCTATCGAGAACAACTCCTAACGCAACAACATGCACAACATTTTACACATAGGAAAAACAAAATATGGTGTCCCCTCCTTTACGGTGTCTCTCAATTATGCTTCCGAATGATTAACGTTGTGCCTTTGAATATTTATGTTATGCCAAATTAGGGGACCATAATAATGACTTAACACTTTTTGGGGTAATACCATAATAATTAAAATTTTATGTCATTTTCGAAAAGTGTTATGGCTTCGAGTGTTATGTCATTTTTGAAAAGTGTCATGGCCTGATATAATAACAATAATAAATGTTTTGCCATTTTGAAAATTGTTATACCTTTAATATTATATCTTCGAGTGATTATGTTGTAAGAGGGATACGGTGTCCCCCGACAAAGAAGAGACACCATAGTATTATCCTTTGCACAAATTACTTATGTGGCAGGTTTTATTGGAACAAAAATGCTAGCACACTACAAACAAGTGCACGAACACATACACAAACAAGGACCTAGAGATGTTGTCGAGCGGGTGCAAAGCGGTTGATCCTGTCATTCATCTCGGCATGGATGACTCGGATCGAATCTGAGCGCATACAAATCTGAATTGTCTCAGTTAAAATCCGAGTCATCGATTGTCGAGTTTAGCGGCCAGATCAACTGCTTTGCACCGCTTTATAGGGAGATGTTGCCAAGCATCTCCATTCCCACACACACATTCATTGTGGGACGCGTGCGCGCACGCATTGTGGAAATTCACTAAGATGGCTTTTGACATCTACATCTTTCTTTCTTTTGCTGTTTTTTGGTCCATATTGTATACATTTACGTGCATACTGATGCTCTGGACTATCAATGAAAGAAGCATGGTAATGTACAGATAAAATTGATTTGGATCTCTAGGCTTGCCGTTCTCTGATGCCATTTGGTTTTGATTTGGAGGCATGATTCCGCAACAAAACAGGGTATAAGAGAGTCACTGTTTTAGTGGTATTCTGAAAACAGCCAATTTATGCATATTGCCAAGACTAAGTCTGTCTCCAATCCTCTCCTGCCCATACCCCAATAATTGGGGACTTAATGAGTTCTGTTGTTATTGTTGTCAATATTGTATACATCAATGGAATGTTAGCAATAAATTATTTATGTATTAACAATAAGGGGGTTCAACATCTCTCCAGAAACTCTACTTCCAGGCAAGAAGTACAACCAGGGTTAGGAGCCACATCCTTTTGACATCTACATCTAATGGTGTCGTTTCCACAAAGTCTGGCTGGCATGCAAACAGAGAAAATGCCCTGCTTTTTCCATCTGGATGTCAAGTTGTTTGTTTTACGTTTTCAATCCCCCTTTGATAACGAGGGTTGATAGACTACATGAAAAGCATCCATAAAGGAAAAATCAATGGTTGAGCAAATCTGGGCCATTGATATTTTCCTTTTTTGGACTCTTTTCATGTATCATATTAATATTTTCCTTTGATAATTGTATTGGTGGTTTTGTTTCAATGAAAGGTAAATTATCAAAAAAAACAAAAAACAAGTAGATAAAAAAAAATGGGGAAAAAACCAAACCAAACCAAACCCAAAAAAATGGCTCCAATAACACAAAATAGCCGCCAATTTCTGCCACCAAAAAGGACAAGTAACACTCCATAAGGATTCACGATCATCAAATCTGTCCTAAAAAATCCTCGCGCTTCCTCCAACCAAATAACGCAAAAGTGTTAAGAAAACACAATTCCATAACGCTCTGGTTTTTATCTTGTGTCCGAATCAAGACGCATAGTAAGTAAAGATTTAAGAGACGAAAGAGGCAAAAGAAGCAAATAAGCGAGAGCTACCAAACAGGCTAATTGAAGTCACTGCGTAGCGTAATTAACCAAGTCATAAAACAAATCCATTACCCAGGGGGGAAAAAATGAAAAGAAAAGACATCTGGGTACATTCGTAAGCCAAGTTAGTTGTAGTAGTTCATATATTACTACAGGAGGAGAAATCTAATCTTGAAGATCCAATTCAAGTTGTTTCCACCACATTTTCTAGCATCAAGTCGCAAACATGCTTCTGCTGCTGGCGGTTTCCGTTCAGTCTTGTAAAGGACACCTGCTACGTTAAACAGAACCTCAAAAGTGGTTTCTTCCGAAAGTGCACAAATAAATCGTTAAATGTAGATAAATGGGTTCGATTGGGTATAGTATAGTATTCGTGTAGCAAATGGCTAATTAAAGCCGTCCAAATCCACCCATTTGCAACCATTACTCGTTGCAAATTCAGCAATTCAAATGCTCCAATCATGCTACATGTCAATCACACTGACACAACTATCTCAGAAGGTTTTCCTGAAAAGGTTTCCCTCGTCAGTTTAAAAATATTGATCAACACAATAACGTTAAAGGCAGCACCGAAAGTGAGATGTTAACAAAAAAGAAGATAAAAAGAAAGGATCGAAGGCAAGGAAACTGTAATACACGACTTTGTATTAGCTTTCCTATTGTTGCAAAACTTATTATTCATGTTCATACGTAAGTCGCAGTTAATAAGTACCTATGCTGAAAGGAACCAAAAAACAAGTCCGGCCTGCAAAACTGCTCTCCGTTGTGGATGACATTCAAGCCTCCCATGAAACTGCGGAGGAAAGGAAATCAAGACAAATGCAGAAAAGCAAGGTGCATCTCTTAAATTCTTTAGAACTTTGAAGCTCCAAGCCTCCCATGAACATGTAGAAAATGCAAACAGAGAAAAAGGAGTTACCTGCAGAATACGTGAAAAGACAAGAGGGGGAAGCAAAGCATTCAACTAAAATCTGCCTCTGCCTCTCCCTCCTCCTCTGGCCCTTCCTCTTCCTCTCCCTCTCCCTCTGAAACCTGTCCCATCATGTGACTCGGCATTATCTCTTTGAAAACTGAACATCCTCATTCTTATGTTCTCTGCATCAGAGTCACGAGGAGCCCTTTGTATCTGGATAAATAAATCACACGACTCTTAAAAGGCTACAAAAAGTTATGACGAAGAATCATAGTAGCACGATTATGATGACAGTTTTAGTATCGAAAGCCTCAAAAGTTGGAGCACAATTTCAGCCCAAGGACAAAGATGAAACACATCTACCAAGGAAGATGACCCAATTTGAAATGGACACACTTCAAAGGATATCCACCTGAAAGCATCAGGTTTGAGAATTTCAACTTGTGTTGAACCCATAGTTATTAATACCGTACCGTCCCGCCGGTACGTACCGGATTATGAAGAAACCGGTACTCTGACCCCCTGATTCCATTTCGTCCCTAATACCGGCCCTTACCGGCCATCTCGGGCAATACCGGGAAATACCGGCCGAGACTCGGGTATTGGTAATTTCGTCCGAAATTTTGCAGAGCAATTTTTTTTTTCCGGGTGTGTTTTTGGCTTTCTGGGTATGGCAGGGGAAAAAAAACGTGGACAGGGAGGGAAAAAGGAAAAAAAACGTGGATGGACATATTTTAGCAAAACGTGGGCTTAACTATAGTACGTGCGCGAGGCTCAAATCCCGGATTTGCCCCCCCTTGTGCACAAATAACCCGTGACGCGCACCCAGTTAATTGGTTTCCGAATCAGTTTTTTAAAATTGCCTTCGGCCACGGCCCATTTTCCTGAGCACGCGAGACCTCTCCTTGGGTCCTCATTCACAAACCCACTAGTGTGCAAAGTTATTTAAGATGGAAAAAAGTTTTGTAACTAGACAATGTGGGACAAGAGTTGCCACACATAGGTATTTTATGATGAATTGCATGGTATGGGGGATTTTTTTGAATTATAATTATATATAATTATTATATATATTGTAGTTGCGGTAAATCCGAAACGGTACCCGGTATTTGACAGGTACCCGTACCAGTAAGAAAACCGGTACCCTGTCCGGTACGGTATTCATAACATTGGTTGAACCCTTTACAACAGATCTTCAGCAAAAGAAAGATCATGAAAACAGAGGCAAAAGTGAGCTTCCTACTAAATGATTCTTGGACCTTAAACAACGGACGGGGGGCTCAAGTTCATCGGTTCGACAGTATCAAGGTTTCTTAACTACCAACATTGTTCATGTTCTGAACTGGGGAGTCTTATCATGGGATATTTGGGATTGCATTTGGGTAGGAGCATCTCCATTGGAGATATCATAAATGGGTCTCGCATGACAAAAGAGGTAAAAGTGGGACCATTATTTTTGTCAAGTATTTCGTAGTTCAGACTTCAGAGGGCAAATGCAGGCTCCATTAGATGTGCAAGTGTTTGTTAAAATCCTATACAACCCTGATTTTTTTGTTAAGAGCGGCCCATCTACAACTATTCACTAGGGCCGATTTGTTTGACTGGACTAACAGTGAAGGCGATAAGTAAACACATTGGCATAATAGTGAGGGAATTAGGAAAAGCTAATGTTTACTTGGATTTCATATCCGATGATATTTAAACCTTGGTCGTTGTCACAATTTTTTTTTAACTGGACACAGGATGTGGTCCCCTTGCATACATATATATATATATATATATATATATATATATATCCCAATCCGATGCTTAGATCCTAGTAAAGAAACAGGCTCTACTGTAACCCAGTCATCTGCCTGTCTGATTTCATCATTTGACTTTTTTTTTTTTTTAACAAGTATCATTAACTATTTCAGAATCTACAGAACTGTTCAACTATAACCACAGTAAGAATGCTAGAATATAAGCATTACTAGATATGCCCCAAATCATAACGGTGACCATAGTAGTAGTAGTAGTAGTAGTAGTAGTAGAAGCACTATAGTAATATTAGTAATTAGCATTATTACTTGCAAGTGGAGTGGTAACCTAGTTGTAGGCACCATGTACTCCCATGTATTTGACTAAGATTCAAAACTCACCAAACTACAACACCGCTGACTTTCACCGAGCAAAAAAAAAGCATTATTACTTTAGCACTAACTTGGTGGTCTTCCATATCAAATTGGTTTTGAAGCTGCCATGCAAGGGCCTCATCTTGGCTAACACCGGCAAGCTCATCTCTGACAGCAAGATTTCCCCCGGCTTTTCTCCTTTCCCACTCCTCTAAAGTGAAAACTGGTAATTCCTCCTGTCTCCCTCTCCCCCTCCCCCTCCCCTTCCCTCTATGTTTTCCACCTCTAGAATGACGATCATCCCAGTTGGGCTGATTCAGTTTCTGAAAGAGCTTTTGTGCAGCCGCTTGATTTTGTACGGGGACAGCTTCAGCCACTGATACACATCAAGGATTTTAATCAATAAAACTGTAAATGACCAACGTGAAGATAGCTCCAACAAATCAGACTGGACAATAAATTAATAAAGCTAAATTCAGGTAAGGCTCCATTTGTTTATCCAAGATGACCACATATCCCACGTTGGGTTGTTGCGGCTAGGATTAAACATCCATCGGATATGATGTCTCATGTGGGATACACGATACCGCGGGGAGGCAGTATCATTAGTTCCTTCACTATCATTTGATTCAATCCAATAGGATTTTACTTATTTTATGGGATTATACATCCCCTCACTATTTGTCTACGAAGAAGCACGGATACTCTTTTTTAGCCTCCGTATCTCGTACCGTACGCGTATCAGATACGGATACGTATCCGATACGTTTTTTAGAGTATCCGATTTTTAGATTTAATTTTTGGTATCCTGATACTGTTGGCACGTAAATTTCAACCAAGGATTGGTGAATATTATTAATGCATCATATGTTGGGCTTACGAACTAAAAGGCATATAAGAGCCTAAAAGCATGTTGACCCAGCGAGCCCGCGAATCAACAAATTCATGTTGGCCCGACAAGCCTAACAAGTCTATGAGCCTGCGGAAGAATGCATGTTGGCCTGACAAGCCTAGCGAGTATATGAGCCTGCGGAAGAAGTAGCAGGACTACAAATCAGTTGAACCATGTGAGCCCATATCTCGTAGGGCCTACAAATCAAATATTCAGTTGAACCATGTAGGCCCGCAAGCCCTACAAATCAAATGCGGGTTCACGTAGTCTCAAATTGGTACGTAGAGCCCAAGAAATACTTCTGTGGAAGCAGAAGAATATTTAAAGATGGATGTCATCTGATGCAACCAATATTCGAAATTCAAAGAGACGGAGAAGATATGATATCATCCTATCCTCTGGCAACAACTATTCAAAATTCAAATGAATTATTTGGCGGCCAAGCGTCTGATGAAGGAAGCCCTATAAATATGAGGTTCATCATCAAAAGAAAGGACGGCTCTCTCTACATCTACCTCTTATCATCTATCTCTCATCTATCGATCACCTCAGACCTAAAAATCTCTCAAGATCCCAGACCTCAAACCTCATCTCCACCATCGTATTCTCCGCCCAAATACAGAAGCTATACACACCTCTTCTCTCTTAACGTAGAAAATATACAGAGAGAGAAGATATACTCCATCCAAGCAAAACCACTACAAACCTACAACTACCAAGCAACCTATTCGCTCACTAGCACCTGCAATCTTCAGCAAATATTCGAAGATCAGTAAGAGTAAGCATACAAAGTGATAGGTAAAGGGTTCCAATCCCTCTAAATGTAATATTCTCTGTTTTGATGTAAATAAGGGTTTTAAACCCCAATCATCAATGAAATTAAATTATTATAGTCTATTTCTTGTTCTTTATTCTTCATTAATCGGAGGTTTTACTTTTATAGTATGTAATTAACGATTTGAAATCCAAATCGGAAATAGGAGCCTGCATATAAATAATCAACACTGTTCGCTTGAACAGTGGATATTTGAGATATAGCTTTCGAATTGTGGGTATATTCTACGGTTCAAAATTTATGTCTACAAATTTCTGGCACGCCCAGTGGGACCTATTTCTCCTCCCATCTTTTGAGGAATAAAACAAACTATAAAACTCATTATTCTAACAGTGTCCCTTGCTTCAACAGATTCGAATATGGAAGTTGCAATCATGAAGGCCAACAACGGACTTAATGTGAAGACACCGATGAATCCTACGATGGGGATTCAAAAATCTTGGAGGGATGTGTTAGTCTCTCCAGCACCTACTTACTGGAAGGCTCCAGAGCGCAAGCTCTTGGCTGTCTCACCAGAAGTTCCTGCTTACTGGAAGGCTCCAGAGCGCAAGCTCTTGGCTGTCTCGCCAGAAGTGCCTGCTCATCGGGAGGCTCCAGAGCGAAAGCTCTCGGCTGTCTTACCGCGAGCTCAAACAAACAATAGCACTTCGCTACTCCAAAAGGCTGAAAACCTCAAAAGAGTGGCCGAAGACCTATTAAAAGCTGCCAAACAATATATAGCAGTAAGAGCAACAAGGTGCTCATGGGACTTCCTTGGAAAAGCGAAGGATGCTAAGGAAGCAATAGCAGTCGCTGTTACCCTGGCCAAGGCCCGCACAACTCAAAGTACACTCGGTCTTTTGATTACACAGGCGGAGCACTCCATTATGATTGCAGAGAAAGCTCAAAAGAGGGCATCTGTGGAAAACTGTTCCATCATCAAGAACATTGGCAAGGAGATGATTAGCCAAACTCGAAATCACGCTGATTCGTTAGCACAATCGAAAGTGGTGGATTCATTGGCTCAATGAATGACCAACAATTCGTTAGCCCAATCGAAAGTGGTGGATTCGTTGGCTCAACGAAAGACCAACAATTCGATGGCTTTGCATAATTCATCCATGCCGAGTCGTCGACTCATGAGTCCAATCGTGAGAAACGCTGCGTCAATCATAAAAATCCAGGAGATAGAAGTTCTCTCCTCCATGCCTGTAGGGGTTCGGCCAAAAACTCTCACTAAAGCCTCAAACCCAAAGAGACAGAGGCAGAGAAGGAACAAAACCCTCAAAAAGGGAGAACAGGAGTCTGTAGCAGCCAATGTTATGGGAGCAATTGAAAAGGCTCTTGGTAGTTATAATGATGACCTTGAGTATTCCACAGAATCAAGTGATTCAGAATTGAACTCTTCCGAAGATGGGAGGGATTTTGTTTCCACCACGGAGGAACAATTTGCTAAGTTGGTTGAACAAGCAAAGAGAACTGCTTCCTCGATGCCTGCACCAAGGACAGTAACAAGGTCTATGGCCAAGCAAGAACAACCAAAGGGATTAACTATAAGCGAACGAGATGACTCTGTGTACTCGTCATCCCCTGCGAGCAGTAATTCATCTTCCTCCATGAGTAAGAAACCCAGAAGTGTTACAAAAGCCGTTTCAGTGATGGTGACGGAAGTGGGTGATGAAGAAAGTTCAAACCCTCAGTTGTTGGAAGAAAAGGTAGCTTCGCTGCAAGAACAGCTAGCGAAAAGGGATCAAGAAATGTCTCACCTGATAGAGCAGATCAAAAGTTTGCAAGCCCAAGTAACAGGGGAGAAACAGAAAAAATCTGCCTTCGAGGAGGAATCATTCGAAGTCCCGAAAACAAAGTTTACTGGGGGCAACGGACATTTCTTCGTTGACCCAATGGGTAGTAATGCAAACCCGATGCTCATGGCCATGATTGATGACATGGTGAAAAAGCAAGTAAAGAAGGCTAAAGAAAAGGATGACGAGGGCTTTCGAATGATCACAAAGCCCTATCCAGCATGGGTGGATACCGTTCCATTCCCACATGGCTTCTCCCAGCCTGATTTCAAAATGTTTGGAGGAACGGGAGATCCTAGACAACATATTGCCTATTTCCTCTCACGATGTGGGCCAGTAGCACAGAATGAAGCGTTGTGTTTACAACTTTTCGTGCAATCTCTTGAAGGTTCTGCATTTTCCTGGTATTCGAATCTCCTTGAAGGATCAATCCAAAGTTGGGATTTCATGGTTAAAGAATTTCTCAAACAGTTTTGCAATACCCAAAGACGTGTTGGGGTACCTGAACTCATTGAGACTAAGCAACGAGATAACGAACCAGTCACCGACTTCATTGCAAGATGGCGAGCTTTGACGTTTGCATGCCCACAAAAGTTCACACAATTGGAACTCATTCGCATGTGTCTCAACAATTTTCGACATGAGCTTTCTACAGCACTCATGGCTCAGACCTTTGAAGGGTTCAATGACTTATGTACCAAAGCACATGACATGGAACTACACTTGGGCAAACGAAGAAGGCCAAGGGTTGTAGATAGGCTTGAAACCTCAGCGGCTGCAATAGTTGAAACCAAGAAAAGAATTCCAATTGTGGTTGGGGCGCAAAGACCGAAGGAAAATAAAAAGGCCACCATGAAGGAAAGATTGGAAAAGAAATATTCCTTTACAGATGACTTGGTGGAAGATATGTTCGAGGACCTCTTGGAGCAGAAGTTGATTACGCTCCCCGATGTGAAAAGGCCGCATGAAGAAGGCAAGAAAAATGATCCAAAGTATAGTCCATTTCATCGCCTTATCAGCCATCCGTTAAGGGATTGCTTTGTCTTGAAAGACCAAATTCAAGAACTCTTTGACTCGAGGGTTATTGAGCTTCCCTCCCCTGAGAAAGTGACAGCGAATCCAATTACAGCCGACGACGATGAAGAGGGTGAATGGGTTGTATATCAATCAAAAGGAATGAAGAAAAGACGAAATTCCTCATCTAGAGCCAAGGCGCCCTTTGTTCCGAAAAGAGCGCGAAAGCCAAAACATACAAAAGGTAAAAAGGACTAAAGTGAGTAAAAGCGCGAGGAATAAGAAGAGGAGCCAAAAGAGAGCAAAGGAAGAGAAGCTTGTCCCCGATGAGCCTTTGAAACAATCTCCTCGCATTACCATCACACTTGAAGAATTTTTGCCTGAAAAACTTCAATCTCCAGAGCTGAAAGCTTATTTTAAGAAGAAGAGAGACGAGGCAGTAACCCAAGTCCCATGCCTTAACATCATTGTGATAAGTGACGATGAAGAAGAAAGCAGTGCTTCAAGTCAAATTCACATACTGGATTCCCCTATTGTGATAAGTGACGATGAAGAAGAAGGAAGCAATGCTTCATGTCCAATTCATATATCTGATTTTCCTACTTCACTAAATCTCACGGTGGGAAAGTTCATGGTAACCCCTGAGGCTCATGTAACTCCTGAAAGGACAATGGCTTCAGCAAAGTACTCCCCTGTACCTCCTATAAAGTTCATGGTAACCCCTGAGGCTCATGTAACTCCTGAAAGGACAATGGCTTCAGCAAAGTACTCCCCTGTACCTCCTATGAAGTTCATGGTAAACCCTGAGGCTCATGTAACTCCTGAAAGGACAATGGCTTCACCAAAGTACTCCCCTGTACCTCCTATGTTCTACATGAACACTCCAGAGTATGTAGTAAGTTCATCTCAAAGAAACATGGGATACGGATCAGATACGGAACTTGTGAGAACTTCTCGAAAGCGGCTTCGTTTTGAAGATCAGAAATTGAACCTCAGGGGTCAATCGGATGACGAGATGTGGAAACATTCTGCTCAATCCCTACATATCCCCAAGTCATCCGGAGACTCAGATTTCTCTCCCAGGTACCCTTCGCCAGTGAGAACATATGATGGAGAAAGTGTGTCCAGTGACCATTTTGATTTTTCATGCAACGTAATTTCGGTGGATGTGAATTTTCAAGATGCGGATATACAAATCAGAAGTTGTCCAGAAGATGATGAAAAAGCAAGAGTTTTTGCCCGGAGGGAGGGAACAAATCAAGCAAGGGTAATTGTAGCTTTGAAAGAGGAAAAGTCCAAAATTCCCCAAAACTATGCGATTGGTGGAGAACACATTTCAAATCACCCATATCCTGAATGGGTTGAAATGGTCTTATTCTCGAGGGGATACTCCATACCACATTTTCCCTTGTATAATGGAGTGGGATGTCCAAGGCGCCATTTAGTGCATTTCCTAGCACTATGTGGAAACACAATACGAAGTCAAGCACTATTTCTACGGCTATTTGTACTCTCGTTAGGAGGATGGGCAGCTGATTGGTATTTTAGCCTTCCTCCCAATTCAATCCCTGATTGGGACACAATGGCAGAACGGTTTTATAGGAGGTTCTATACACCATGGCCAATGGAACTTGAAATGTGGGAGCCATTACAGGATGAAAGTGTTTCATTTCAAACATATGAGTTGCTAGAAGGAACCGCGGAGCAGAAGCTCGAATCCGCGTTGGACCAACGAGACATGGGAAGTATTGAGACCTAGAGATTTGTTCCCTCTATGGGTTCAGCAAACACCGTTCCCCGTAGGATATGAGCTCCCAAATTTCTCTATCTATGAAGGGTACGGTGATCCTGAAAAGCATATAAAGCTCTTTTTGAGACAATGTGGGGAAACTACTCAAAATCAAGCGTTGTGCCTACGACAATTTCCTCTTTCTCTAGATGGGATTGCATTTGATTGGTATTGTTCTCTTGCCGGGTTTATTGTACCTAGTTGGGAGGCCATGAAAAGTGCGTTCATACAATCCCAATACTTTTATAGATGGGACTCACGATATCTGAGAAATGCAAAAGAAAGGCATCCCCAAGGAGGAGAAGTGATTACAGATGACGAAAATTCATCTGTTGGATCAGTGAACATGGTGCAAATAAGCGATGAGCCTAAAGAAGGGGATGGGAAGGAGGTTGCCCACGTGTGCAAGACATTTCTGACTTATAAAAGGCAGCCTCGCAATCAGCCAAGCCAAAATTTGCAAATGCCAGATGAAGTCCCAAAAGAAGAAGAGCAAGTGAAGTATGATGTTCTTGCTCATCTAAAGAAGATCCCAGCTCTGTTAAGCATATATGATGCCTTGATGATGTCTCCAGAACTTCGAAAGGCATTGATTTATGCCTTGTCCAATCCGGATGATTTTCGCAAGGAGGTTCAAGAAAAGGGGCAAAAGAGCACAACTACATGCATGTCCACAGTAGTATTTGGCGATGAGGATATGTATGCAGAAACACTAGATCACAGTCGACCCTTGTTCATCACTGGTCTTGTTCTTAACACCAAAATCTCTCGAGTTTTGGTTGATGGTGGGTCTGCAGTAAATTTACTACCGAAAAGGACTTTGGGCATAATAGGGGTTCGATTATCCCAATTACAGCCATGTCATCTGGTAATCCAAGGGTTCAATCAGAATGAACAACGCCCCATGGGGAAAATCAAATTGCAAACTAAATTTGGTGGCATCGAGGAAGATACCGAGTTTCTGGTGATTGATGTAGACACTTCCTACAATGCCTTGCTTGGGAGACCATGGTCACATAATCATATGGCGGTGCCCTCTACCTACCATCAGTGCATCAAATATCCGTTGCCTCCACCTATAAACGAAGGGATAATTGTTGCGGATAATGATCCCTTTAATGGGGTTGAAGCTTACTATGCGGATGCTCGTTTCTACACAAAGGGCTTGCAAAATGGAGCGAAGGGCTCAACGGAAACAAATGCCAAAAGCGTGAAAGCTCAGACAAAGAAGGCATTTCGCTATGTTCCGAAGTCTCAAAGGAAGCCGGGGGCAAGCGCTTTAGCTCCCATAGACCCAACTTTGGAGTTAAAAGATGCATTTGTCTTGCCATTACAGAAGGCAGAATGCACGTACGTGGAGAACTATCGTAAATTCGTAGTCCCTGCGAAAGCAAAAGGCATGAAGCCTATAGTGTTCCATGCACTTGGTGACATGGAAAAGAAAGTTCAGGATGATTATCTCAAAACTAAGGAGATATCGAGTCCAATAAGACCAAGTTACGCTACAAACATTACAAAAATGTTAGTGAAAGCTGGTCTTGATCCTGAAAAAGTATCCACACAAACAGTAGCACCTTTTGACTCTGTGCTAACTCATGCACAAGCCGAATCCCTTCAACAAGGAAGTCCTATTGTGGTCACAAGGGAAGGATTGGGCTATCAAGCTACAGAAGAAAAGCTCTCTGTAAATATGATTACAGTAGAAAGGGCATCGGATGATGGGATTGAAGATGAGGCATATCCCATACCAACACAATCTGAAGAAAGAGGTCAGGCTACAATTGACGAGCTTCGCGAAGTCAATCTCGGTGATGAAGGAGAGAATAAGCCAACTTTCGTAAGTGCAAACTTGGCAGAGGAAGAGGCTCAAAGGTACATCTCTTTTCTGAAAGAGCATCGCGATGTTTTTGCATGGACCTACAACGAGATGCCTGGACTTGATGCTGGAGTTGCAGTTCATAGGCTCGCAATCCATCCTGCGAAACGGCCTGTTAAACAAGCACCAAGAAGGACACGGCCAGAATTGACGTCCCAAATCGAGACTGAAGTAGATAAACTCCTGACAGCTGGATTCATCAGAGAGGTTAAATACCCGACGTGGTTGGCAAACATAGTCCCAGTCCCGAAAAAGAATGGGAAAATGCGGATTTGCATTGATTTTCGCGATCTCAATGAAGCTTGTCCTAAAGACGATTTTCCTTTACCCATCACTGAACTCCTGGTTGATGCAACCACAGGTTATGAAACCTTGTCATTCATGGACGGATATTCGGGTTATAATCAAATCCGAATGGCCCCCGAAGATGAAGAATTGACAGCTTTTAGATCTCCAAAAGGGATCTTTTGCTACACGGTGATGCCTTTTGGTCTAAAAAATGCAGGGGCAACATACCAAAAAGCAATGACGGTGATATTTGGTGATATGTTGCATAACATTGTTGAGTGCTATGTTGATGATCTTGTCGCTAAGACTAGAAATAAGGAAGATCATTTGGATGACCTGAGGCAAATTTTTGAACGCTTAAGGCGGTACAAGCTCAAGATGAACCCGTTAAAATGTGCTTTTGGGGTTTGTTCGGGTAAATTCCTTGGGTTTGTAGATCGAAGCAGAGGAATCGAAATTGATCCTGCGAAAATCAAGGCTATCCTCGAAATGCCTCCCCCCAAAAATTTGAAGGAATTGAAAGGATTACAAGGAAGATTAGCCTATATAAGAAGGTTCATCTCTAACTTAGCAGGGCGATGCTTGCCGTTCTCAAGGCTAATGAAAAAGGGCGTACCCTTCGAATGGGATCAATCATGCAAAAATGCGTTTGACAGTATCAAGGCATATCTCATGAAACCCCCAGTACTGATGAGCCCAACCAAGGGAAAACCATTGTTACTTTACATTGCTGCTCTTGACTGCTCATTGGGAGCCCTTTTGGCCCAACATAACGAACAAGGGAAAGAACAGGCCTTGTATTATCTAAGTCGTACTTTGGTTGGTGCAGAACTCAACTACTCTCCGATTGAGAAAACATGTCTTGCTTTGGTGTTCGCCTTGCAAAAGTTAAGACATTACGTCTTGGAGCACGAAGTCAAATTGATATCGAAGGCTGACCCTTTGAAGTATATACTGTCAAGGCCAATACTCTCTGGGAAAATTGCAAAGTGGGCTGTAATCCTCCAACAATTTGCAATTGAATATGTTTCCCAAAAAGCAATAAAAGGTCAAGCCTTGGCAGATTTTTTAGCAGCGCACCCTATCCCTGATGATTCACCTCTAGCCACTGATCTACCAGATGAAGAGGTCATGCAAGTTGAAGTTCAAAAAGCATGGGAGATGTACTTCGATGGGGCAACAAGGAGTCCGAATGGCCAAAAGCAAGAAGATCTAAAGAATAACAAATCTGGAATCGGTGTTGTGTTCGTCACACCAAATAATGCCATAATCCCTCATTCCTTTGCCTTAACAGAAGGATGTTCAAATAATGAGGTAGAATATGAAGCTGTAATTGCTGGATTGGAATTGGCATTGCAAATACCGATCGAAGAGCTCTTAGTCTATGGAGATTCTGAGTTGGTGATAAAACAGTTGCGTGGAGAATATATTGTTAAAAAAGCAAGCTTGGCCCCATACCATGAAAGGGCTAGCCAGTTGCTTTCGCAATTCAAGAAAGTGAACATTTTTCATGTTAAAAGAAGGATAAATGCTCAAGCAGACTCCTTGGCAAGTTTGGCCGCCTCGCTCTCCCTGCCTGATGACAATAACTATTACAGTTGGAGAAAGAAGAGTTCTACAGCCCTTAACTGAAATCTCAGAAGTACTACCAGTTTTGCAGCCACAACAAAAGAAGGTAATGAAGATTGGCGTGAGCCCTTTATAAATTACCTCCAACATGGCAGGCTCCCAGATGATAAAGCAAAAAGGCAGAGGTAAGGCGTCGAGCAACAAAATTCATCATGTGGAAGGATGCATTATACAAAAGATCCTTGGATGGAATGTATATGCGTTGCATAGCCAATGAACAGACTCATGAAGTTATGGCGGAAGTTCATAGTGGTGTATGTGGAGCACACCAAAGTGGTCCAAAGTTACATATGCAATTGAAACGCCTTGGATACTATTGGCCAACCATGATTTATGATTGCATTAATTATGCAAAAAGATGCCAAGTTTGCCAATATCATGGAAATTTTATTCATCAGCCTCCAGAGCCTTTACATGTGACAACATGCTCTTGGCCATTTGCAGCATGGGGCATTGATGTTATTGGGCCTATCAAGCCATCATCCTCTGCGGTTGATAAATACATCATTAGCTGCCACCGATTATTTCTCAAACTGGGCCGAAGCAATTGCTTTGAAAGAAATGAAGAGTGGGAATGTCTCATATTTCATCCGAACCCATATCATCTATAGGTTTGGGATCCCATATAGTATCATAACTGATAATGGGCAACCCTTCAGAAGTGGTCCATTATACAAGTTACATTCCAAGTATAGCATAAAGATCAACCATTCTTCGCGATACCATGCACCTGTTAATGGCTTAGCAGAGGCTTTCAATAAGACTCTATGCAAAATTATCAAAAAGATGGTTGAGCGAAATAAAAGAACTTGGCATGAGAAATTACAAGAAGCATTATGGGCCTATCGAACTTCGTATAGAACTACAACTCAAGCGACACCCTATTCCTTGGTGTTTGGGGGGGAAGCTGTATTGCCACTGGAAGTACAAATACCTTCTTTAAGGGTTGCAATACAGGAATCCATAACAGAAGAGGAAAGTGCGCAAATACGGATGGTCGAGCTTGAAGCCATGGATGAAAGGAGACTCTGTGCTCAACAAAACTTGGAGATATATCAACAAAGAATGGCCAACGCTTTCAATAAGCGAGTCCAACTTCGTTCTTTTAAGAAAGGGGATTTGGTGTTGATGGTTAGAAGACCAATAGTCATATCTCGAAGGACTAAAGGAAAGCTTGAGCCTAAGTGGGATGGGCCCTATGTCATTGAGAAGGTTTATTCTAATGGGGCTTATTTGTTGATCACAATGGATGGTGAGCGAATCATCCCTCCCACCAATGCAAGGTTTTTGAAAAGGTATTTTCCTTAAGTAAAAGCCTGCTAGGTAGAAAACCTGAAAAGGCTGCCTAGGCAAAAGTTAGGGCATTTAAAATAAAAAAAGGGGCACTGATATAGTTGAAAAGGTTGAGGCGGCCTAGAGAAGTTAGGGCATTAAAAAAAAAAAAAAAAGAAGAAGAAGAAGAAGAAGCCCACTAGGTTGAAAACCCGCAAGGGCGGCCTAGGTAAAAATTAGGGTATAAAAATAAAAAGTCCCGCTAGGTCAAAAACCCGACTTAGGCAAAAATTAGGGCAAACAAAAAAAAATGGGTGGTTCTAGGAATGCAAATGATTGGCTGGGGTGTATGTGCCAACCTAGTTGGGATATACATCTTTAGTAATGATGCAATTAATCCTAGATCCTTCATAAAAAATATAAACAAACCACCAATGGTGCAGTATGTGGCTAAACTGCTAAAACACCTCACCGAAATCCAAGGTGATAAATCTAAGGATACTCCTGGCCCGCAAGAGTCTAAACTGTGAACGGCAAAACAACCCCAACAAACCATACTCCTGGCCCGCAAGAGTCTAAACTGTGAACGGCAAAACAACTTCAATAAATACTCCTGACCCGCAAGAGTCTAAACTGTGAACGGCAAAACAACCCCAACAAACCATACTCCTGGCCCGCAAGGGTCTAAACTGTGAACGGCAAAACAACTTCAATAAATACTCTTGGCCCGCAAGAGCTTAAACTGTGTACGACTAAAACAAAGTCTAAAAATCCATAATTCAAATAAACAAACATCCAGAGTTCAAATAAATCAAAGTGACGTCATTCAAAAAAAAAAACTATATTACTGAAGGAAGCTCAATCCTTCAAAGAAGCTCTAACAGCATCAAGTGCTTCTTTCACAGCATCATAATGCGCACTTTTCTTCTTGCACTGCTCAACACGATCCAAGGCAACTTGAAGATCCTTCTCAGATTTAGAAATGGTAATGGAATACTTGGTAAAATCATCCTGGGAAGAAGAATGCTTGGCCTTGCAAGAGGACAAGTCGGACTCAAGTTTTTTGAGTAACTCCTTCGTACGAGTAATCTCCTCTTCAAGACTGGTGACGCGCTCTGAAAGATTGGAGACGGAAGAAGCCATCTCTTCATAAGAAGAGGCCATCTCTTCAAAATTAGCCCTTTTGACCTCATATTGTGCCTCGAGTTCTCCAAGAGAAACATCCTTATCAGGGGAGGAACTTGATACTTTGGTCCATAAGACAGAATATTTGACCAAAGCTTTCACCTTCTCGTAGAGGGAACTAAGGTCCACATTAAAGCTCTTCAATATGGAGATAATTGCATTGGATTGAGTAATAATGTCCTCAATGTTTATGGTGGATGCTCCTGTGGATGACTGGAGCGAGATAAAAAAGCCTTTCTGGATATGGACAGCACCCAGATTAGAGGAAAGAGGTTTGGACTGAACAGGAGGTTTCTCGATCCTAGCAATCAACTCTTCAAGTTCAACAGGATCCATCAAGTCATCGAAAGAAGCTTCTCCTATTAAAAAAAATATATATATATCAAGGGGGAAAGGTCAAACATTTACAAGGTAAATAAATTGGTGAATAACTTACCAGTACTTTGGACTTGTGGGATTGATGAAGGCAATAAATTCGAAGAGGTAGCCTGCCACGAGTTCTTTGAAGAGACATGATCTAAGATAAACAAAAAGGAAGACCTTTATACAAAAGAGATGCATAAAAATTTTCTTTGCTTCAACGCAAGAATTATATACCTTTGAAGGTAGCCATAGCAACAGGAGATGTGGCAGACTTTGAGGGGGAAAATCCTGAAAAAGGGTAAAAATCCTGAAAATGAAGGATACGAATAAAGCCTAAAAAATGGGGCAATAAAAAAGGGTAAAACGGGGGTTATACCAGTGGGTTTGGGAGATCCGCTAGGAGCTATTGATATTGTGGAATGGCTAGAAGGATGACCTGAAAAGAGAAGTAAAACAGAGATGAGCAGACCGTATTAATAAAAATTTTGATTCTGTATATAAGCAAGATGTAATACCCTTAAGAGCACTCTTAGGAGAACAATCTGACAACGGGGTATAATTATAAAGCGGGTCAGTTTCATCCTCACTCTCATCATCTTCATCATTCGTTTCCCCTTGCGAGTCATGCTTTGATTCCCCTCGCGAATGATTAGATGTTGAAGCTGAATATCCAGAGGATAAAGAAAGGCTAGAGGCCTCTATGCTTGCTTTAACTCGCCCCAAGACAAGCAATTCACGTCCTTTCTCAAATTTGTTTAAGATAGCCTGCACATCTTTTCCTTCTATAATGGAATCTTTGCCCTCAAAAAGAGAATCAATGTAAGCTCTAAATTGATCCAAAGAAGAGACAAACTCTTGTGTGGAATGATCAAGGGTCTCAGGAAACATCATCTCCAATGGGCAAATCACAGCCTCAGGATTCTCAAACTCAAAATGAACGGGTTTACCACAGAAATTGCGACACTTGGACTGCAAAATATTAAGAAGATATCCTTGAGGATATCTTCTTGGAGAAGGTCTCGCTGCTTTATCAGGACCAAGTAACATCGAGGATCTACCAAAAGAAGAACGTCTCGAAGTTGAAACATCTGGTCGAGACGAGGTAGGAGTATCAAGAATAATTGGGGCAGTCGTATTCTTCGTTCTTTTCCTTGGAGTCTTAGGCTTAGGCTGGTTACTTTGTTTTCGTTTCAATTCTGTGGAAAACTGAAGAACGACAAAGGAAGAAGCTATCCACCAACGAGCATAAGGCTCTGTTACAAACGCGAGATGTCGAGTTGACGGAAGCTCAATAATAACATCTGTACCTTTACGCAACATTGCGTACCAATAATAGAAAAATGTGGCAGGATCAGATTGTCTGCGGCAAGATGTATCTAAACTTCCCGGGCAAGCTTGAGAAAATCCAAACTGACGGGCATATCGACTGGGGGCATAAGGCTCACTAAGTAGAGAAGAGCCTACCTTGAATGTCAGGATTCCCGAACGGAGACATACTAGATAGCTAAAGAGGAACGGAGAAATGTTTTTATCATCGTGAATCCTTCCCTTAGGCTCGTCATCATGAGTGAGAGCCCTGGGAAAATAGTTATCCTGGGAAACTAAAAGTCGTTGCGCATAGGGCTCCTTAGTTAAATGGAAATCACCAGTAGCCTGCATGCCGATAAACCCAAGATATGGAATGAGCTTGTCAATGAGCTCACCGTTTGAAGGATTGCCACGAGAATATGTCTTTGGAAAGTAAATGGACATCCATCCAAAGAGATATTGAAAGGGCCCATAGACAGCTTTCTTTCCTGGAATAGAAGAGTTAGCCACTCTATTAAAACAATGATAGAGGTATGCAAGGACGGGTATAGCCAAGCTAAGTAACAACCCCCTTGCCATTTTGCTTGCCATCACAAAAGTAGAAGAACGCACTTCGTTGGAAGAATGCGGAAGCACAAAACCGCTAAGCCAACTGGCAAGAAAACCAGCAAGATACACTTCGTCAGAAATATTTTGCCTTCGCCGAAAGGAATCGGCGTGAGGCTCTACGAAGTAGGAGGACCAAAGACTTAAATTTTTGGATTTTTCCTGGTTGGCATATATATCAAATAAAGCACAGCATGTAGGACGAGCCCGATCAGAATAAAGGATATCATTGGTTGGAGTATACTCTTCATAAAGCCCCCCTAAAATGGGTAGGCCACTAATGCGATGAAGATCCCATAAAGAAAAGCCAACCTCCCCATATGCTGCATGAAAAGTGTTGGTATCCGGTGACCAGCGCTCGAGAAAGGCCTTGAACACATTTATATTTCTTGTGTACGAAAATTGGGAAATATAAACGGCGGAATAAATGCCAGCCTTTTCCAAGATAGGAGCAAAGGAAGAAAGTACGTCGCTCAGCCAGAAAAGCCACATGGGCTCTTGAAGATGCGAGGAGGTGCCACGGATGTTAAAAGAAGAATCCCACCCAACACCTTCATTCTTCATCTTCTTAATGAGAAGATTAAAATTAGAACCGGGAATTGAATCATCTACTTCACTCCTAGAAAATGGACGGAGCAAAGAAATATGAGATGAGCCTCGATCTTTGGAAAATCCTCTTTCATCTATCTCAGAACATTTTCGTACCCCATGATAGACTAAGTCGTCAACGTTGTCAAGAGGAATATATGGAGATCTTTGTGTTAAGGTCAAACTATCATAAATAGACTGATGTCTGGCAATTTTGGGGCCAGATTTGTCTAGAACGTCTTCCGGATCACGACGAAGGTATTCGATTGTTTTCGAAGTAAAATCCATGATACTGAAAAAAAAAAAAAAAAAAAAAAAGCGAGAAAGGAGAATCAATTCAATTTGCATAATCAATGTGGAGCGAAAGACAAATAAAGATGAATATCCTCAAAAGACTTTCAGCAAGGGGGACAATAGAGGATGAAAACCCTCAAAAGCCCTAAACGACAAAAGTCCATGTGAGGAAGCGCAGATGTCAAGTACAGCATCAAACCCATAGAAAAGGGATCAACACAAGCCTTTGGAAGCCAAAGCCGAAAAGAAGCTCCTTTGAGAGTCTCTAAAGACAAATGAAGATTCTCTCCGACAAAATCTTGGCAATGCAAAGATAAAGCCATTAAGAAAAATCTCAAAAGTCTAAGAGAGACAAATAAAAAGTTCCCTTTCAGCAGAGCCTTCTCCAAGACAGATGTTGAACCCTTTCACAAGAACCTTCTACAAAACCTTTGAAGGAGAACAAGCCAGCAGAATCCTCAGATTCAATAACATGATCAAACCTCTCAAAGGCCTCAACAAAGACGAATGAGAGGAAAATCTGTTAGAAAATTCAAAGACTAGTTGACAAAATCCTCAACAACAAGGGGATCAGAGAAGAGTCCAAATGGGTTTGGCGATGAACTCGACAAAAGCCTCTTACAAGAGACTAAAGCCAAAAGTGACAAAAATTCCCCGAAAGGAATTAGAGCTAGATAAGGAGCATAAATACATAAATTGAACCAAGTAACAACAAATTTGTTACCTTACAAGCGGCGGTAGATAGAACTGCACAAATAAGGTCCTGAAAATCAAGACGAGAAGAAAAATAAGGGCGTTAAAAAGAGTCCTATGGCAGTGAAAAAGCTGTGAAAGACTCGGCCATTTCTTTTAGCTCGGCTGGAGAAAGTATGTTCCAGTACCATACATCATGCAAGCTGTGGGAAACTATTATTCAAACAAGAGAAAATAAAGTTCTGGCACTAAAAAAGAGGTGACTTGCTGGAGCTTAGAAAGAATGGTGTTTGGATAAAAAAAAAAGGGAGCTCAAATGGGTCGAAAAAAAAAAAAAAAAAAAGAAAAAAAAAAGAAAAAGAAAAAGAAAACGCTTGATATGAAAAAAAGAAAGATCAGCTTGGTCTCTGGTGAAAGTGCAAGAGGACAATAGGCTCAGTTCTTTTGAAATACCATCTCCTGCAGTGTTTTCTCTCTCCAATTTTACAAACATAAAGTTGAAACTTCTAAAAAAAAAGAGGAAGTGATATTCTGTAGGGATGAGGGATCCCAAGAAAGTGCTGGACATCAGCATATTGCATAAAAAAGGGTTGGTTTCTAGTGATGGATAAAGCTGTGCTGGAAACAAGAAATAAGGGTCAATGTTCTGACACTAAAAAAAAAAAAAAAAAAAAGGAGGAATCTGATAAAGCCTTGAAAGAAAGGTGGTTTTGGTGTTAACCAAAGAAAGAAAGGTGTGAATCTAGAAAAGCAGCTTTCTTCATAACTAAAAAAGGGGAGCTTGCACAGCTACAAAGTCAAAAAAAAAAAAAGAGACTTACCGAAAAGAAAAATTTGCAGCAAATACAAAGGAACTGTTGCAACGAAAAAAAAAAAAGAAGGAAAAAGCCTAAACAGAGCTTCAAAAGAGAAAACTTACCTGAAGAAGAAACCTGGGCTTATGAGATTGGAAAGAGCAATCTTTAAAAAAAAAAAAAAAGGAAAAGGAAAAAGCATCAGCAGAAAAGAAAGTGCTGTGAAAAGAAAAGAAACTAAAGTTTGAGGAAAGAAGAAAAGTTCCTTACCGTAAAAGAGGAAGTCTGCAGATGTGCAGAATTTTTACAGCAGAGGCAGCTCTATATATAAGAGGCCAATACGATTTATTGGGTAAAGAGAAGTTGTTGTCAAAACAACTCTACATGGAGTGAAATCTGGGTAGCCAGTACGTATCTTTTGGAAGCATTAATGAAAGAGTTCTTTCCAAACTCTTTTTAAGGACTCCTGTAAAGGAAAACTTCACAGCTTTTATCCAAAAGAAGAGATAACTCCTACCAAGAGTCAGAGTTGCTGAAGCCTTCGGATTAAAAGAGAGAGAGAGAGAGAGATTTGCAGCAAGGAAAAGGAGTTGCTGGAGGAAAGATGACTTACCACAAGAAGAAATCTGAAGATATGCAGAACTTTTACAGCAGGAGAAGCTCTTTATATTAAGAAGCCAATACGATTTATTGATTGGGTAAAGAGGGGTTGTTGTCCAAGACTCTAGAAGGAGTAAAATCTGATAGGCCAGTACATACCTAAAAAAAGTGCTAGGTCTCTAAAGAAGTATTTAATCCTCTTTGTCAGAGACTCCTTTAAAAGAAAATCCACAGCTTTTATTGGAGTCATTGGAGCTTTCATTCTGATAGGCCAAGGCAAGAGTCCAAGAATAAACAAGTGTGTGCAGACTTGGAATCTTATGGATTTATACACGAAAAGACAAGCAGAAAGAAGAAAATTGCTGGATGATAAAGTCCTACTTCAGCTATGTTTACAAAGAAGGGAACCTGAGTCATCAGTCAAAAAGAAATCCTATCCAGACTTGGATTCTTAGCAAAATACATACACACACAAGAAAGAGACTGTCAGCTGGAGTGAAATATTGGGCCTGGTCTACACCCAAAAAAAAAAAAGAAGAAGAAGAAAAAAAAAAAGGGGTGGCCTGGAGATACAAAGCCCTCAAAGAAGAAATCACACAAAAAGAAAAGGCCTACGAAAAAGGCTTACAAAAAATATTTACACTATCTATGATATATGGAAGTATTACATGGAAAATGGTAGCCCATGCGAAACCCCAAAAAAATAAAGGCCATATAGAAAGCCTATGATGAAAAAATAAAAATAAAAAGGGTCAGCACAAAAAAAAAAAAAGTGCTCGAAAAATGGCTATTGCCAAAAAAAAAGAAAGGGGGTGCAAGCCTTGCGAAGTCAAAAGACCAGGCCACCAAAAGCTCGAGTTCAAGTAAACAAAAACTCGCAAAAAACGAAGCCCATTCAAGATATGAAGAAGTGCCAAGAGATCGTGACTCGTGCAAGTAAAAACTTGCTTGCACGACTCACGAGGGGCATTTGTTGGCACGTAAATTTCAACCAAGGATTGGTGAATATTATTAATGCATCATATGTTGGGCTTACGAACTAAAAGGCATATAAGAGCCTAAAAGCATGTTGACCCAGCGAGCCCGCGAATCAACAAATTCATGTTGGCCCGACAAGCCTAACAAGTCTATGAGCCTGCGGAAGAATGCATGTTGGCCTGACAAGCCTAGCGAGTATATGAGCCTGCGGAAGAAGTAGCAGGACTACAAATCAGTTGAACCATGTGAGCCCATATCTCGCAGGGCCTACAAATCAAATATTCAGTTGAACCATGTAGGCCCGCAAGCCCTACAAATCAAATGCGGGTTCATGTAGTCTCAAATTGGTACGTAGAGCCCAAGAAATACTTCTGTGGAAGCAGAAGAATATTTAAAGATGGATGTCATCTGATGCAACCAATATTCAAAATTCAAAGAGACGGAGAAGATATGATATCATCCTATCCTCTGGCAACAACTATTCAAAATTCAAATGAATTATTTGGCGGCCAAGCGTCTGATGAAGGAAGCCCTATAAATATGAGGTTCATCATCAAAAGAAAGGACGGCTCTCTCTACATCTACCTCTTATCATCTATCTCTCATCTATCGATCACCTCAGACCTAAAAATCTCTCAAGATCCCAGACCTCAAACCTCATCTCCACCATCGTATTCTCCGCCCAAATACAGAAGCTATACACACCTCTTCTCTCTTAACGTAGAAAATATACAGAGAGAGAAGATATACTCCATCCAAGCAAAACCACTACAAACCTACAACTACCAAGCAACCTATTCGCTCACTAGCACCTGCAATCTTCAGCAAATATTCGAAGATCAGTAAGAGTAAGCATACAAAGTGATAGGTAAAGGGTTCCAATCCCTCTAAATGTAATATTCTCTGTTTTGATGTAAATAAGGGTTTTAAACCCCAATCATCAATGAAATTAAATTATTATAGTCTATTTCTTGTTCTTTATTCTTCATTAATCGGAGGTTTTACTTTTATAGTATGTAATTAACGATTTGAAATCCAAATCGGAAATAGGAGCCTGCATATAAATAATCAACACTGTTCGCTTGAACAGTGGATATTTGAGATATAGCTTTCGAATTGTGGGTATATTCTACGGTTCAAAATTTATGTCTACAGATACATTTCGGATACGCTTGGATACGTTATGGATATGTTTTGGATACGCACGGGGGTAACAGTGTATATATATCTATATCTATCTCTATATATACACATATATATACCTATACGGAAATGTATATCTCTCTCGTCTCTCTCTCTCTCATCTCTCTCTTATCTGATTTAGGGGCTTATTTATCTTTTTGGTCCCCAAAGTATTAGCGAACTGCCAATTTCGTCCCCAATGTACACATTTAACCAATTTCGTCCCCAATGTTTATAATGTGTGTCTAAATGGTCCCTAACCCTACCGCCGTTTAATCTTTCTGTCAAAAGGAGGGGCATTCTTGGTATTTCACATATCATCATCTTCTTCAGACCCCAAACCTTAATCCTAACCCTACGCCACCATCCCCATCTCCGGCAGTGAGACAGAGAGAGAGGGCAGAGTGAGTGAGAGTGGAGAGCTGCCCCAACGGTGGTATCAGAGCTATGGTTGAAGATTGGAAGGTCACCGGAGAAGCATAGCACGATCGAAAGAAAGCATGGAGCATGGCCTATGCTGGGTTCTCGGTTGAGCCGTATGAAAACTCAATCGGACCAGTAAGGGTTGTGCACCTCACTGAGACGAGTCTATAGGAGGTGACGGGGTCGAGTTTCGTCACTGGATGAAGGCTCGGGAGCCGTTCGAAAGGTGGAGGCGCACGGAGGAGAGGCGGTCCCGGGGGGACTTGTTCAAGGATTGGTCGGGTGCGAGATTGGAGCACGGGGTTGTATTCATCTCGTTGAGACGACTACGGATATGGGTAGCACGTCGCCGAAGGAGCTCGGAGGTGACGGCAATGGCCGGTCAAATGTGGCAGCAAGGCGGTGAGGTACATTTTTGAAAAGCCCGTACTCGTTCTTCCTTGGATTAAAGTTTGGAGCACAGGATTAAATGCGTCTTGGAGAGACGATCTCGGGGGTGCTTGGAAAGTTGCCGGAGATGGCCGGAGGAGGCTACACGCGCCGGTCAAAGGTGGCGCGTGCCGGACGCGTCAGATCTAGTCGCGCGAGTGTGGTGCATGCACTGGGAGTTTGTTCTTTTTCCATTGGAGTGGCAGCCTGTGCGTGAAGGAGAAAAGGAAAAAGAAAAATGGGAGGCAGCACGTGAAGCGGACAGATTGGAAAAGCTGTTGTCTAAGGAAATGATTGGGTGTAGCAGGTTCGCTTGGAGTATGCCACGTCATCATGCAGGGTTAAGGCCACGCAATCATATTTGTTTTTCGCGACCGGCCAACCTGAAATACCAAGAATGCCCCTCCTTTTGACAGAAAGATTAAACGGTGTTAGGGTTAGGGACCATTTAGACACACATTATAAACATTGGGAACGAAATTGGTTAAATGTGTACATTGGGGACGAAATTGGAAGTTTGCTAATACTTTGGGGACCAAAAAGGTAAATAAGCCCTGATTTAGGGGTTCTTTTTTTTCATAGTATAACCTGATTTTAGGGGATTTTTTTTTTCTATAACAGTATGATTGGATTCTGCTGTTACTAGTAGTTCTGTTTCCTCATCCTCACAACCTAATGAAGGGGATACAAATAATATTTGGAAAAATTAATTTTATATTCAACGTATCGTATCCTACTTTTTGGAAAAATCACGTATCCGCGTATCCGTATCTTATCATATCTGTATCCCGTATCCGTGCTTCTTAGCTATTTGTCAAGTCAACCAAACAGCGCCTAAGGAGTTCATTTATGCTGTAATGAGAACCCATGAATTGAACTCTCTACTTTTCCCCCTCCCTTTAATGTGGTGTCTCTCTGATCTAGCAACCATTTCTGTTGATAAGATAGTTGACTTTCTCATTGCAATACAGAGATATGGTTAATACCTTCTTTTGGTCTTGCTTCAGAGCTACTCGGTTTTTCTTCAGATCTTTCAGTATTAGAAGCCAATTTTGCACTGTTATCCACGCCATCTGCTTTCGAATCAGAGTTGTCGAGTCCATTGGTCTTTGTAGATTTTGAATTTTCATCTCCTGCTGGAACAGTTGGGCCAAAGCTAGAAGAGGTTGAGCCTGAATACTCTGCAATGCATCATCATCCTTTGTTAATGAATTTGGAAGCACTATACCAGATTTGTACTGTGATAAGACTAAATTGCAAAAGGCAGAAAGATCCACCTAAAAACATCACTTAAAGTTAACAAGAAATAAAGAAATGTTACAATATCTATATTTAACCAGCTCAGCAAATTTCACAGAAGACAATGGAATTTCCAAAATCCTTACTCGAAACTCAGGGAGAAAGGAGAAACTCGCAAAAAATTAATCTTCAGTTATCTTAATAGTTAATCAGTTCCAGATCAATTACTTGTTAGATAATAGACCTACCCTTACATAAACAATGCTTCAATGTGACCTAATACCAAACTTTTGCATTAAACTGCTACAGAGCATTCAATGCACAACTTACCCAGAAATTGTTTTTGCCAAGAAAAGGTATATACAATATATCCAAATTATATACAATTGATACAATATACTATATCAACCACCTTAAAATGACATCAGTATTAAACATATTATCCCGTAAAAAGATCCCTTACAGTAATAGAAGGAAACGTGGCATATCAAATCTATGTAACTCAACCTGAAAGAGGGCACATGGTCCACCGTTTATGCTGTGCATAGGGGCATGGGAAAATAGAACAAAAAAGTAATTGTTAAGGAAAGAATATAGAGCAAGGAAAGGTTTGTAATACTAACGAGAAGATCGGCCTTGAGGCCTTTGATGCGAGACTGCTTCAATTTGCAACTTCTCAAATGGTGGAGGACCACCTGTGTCACCTTCCTTCGATGCCTTTATCAATGAACGGTCAAAACCTGAGTATTTTTTGTTCATCTGCCATTCTTCATATAGGGTCGGAACCACACCGCCTAATACAGTTATCACTTTAGGATTCAAACACACAATACCACTGTGTACTGGAGCCTTATTTCCTAATCGAACCTGGCAAAGTAGAGAACAGCAACAGCAACAGCAACAAAGACAATAATTACACCAACGCAAATTGTTTATAAATGTATTTGATTTTAATGTAGAAACTGAATGGACAAGCCATAAAGTCTAAAGAAAGTGATTCAGCAAATGCGATGACCTTTATGATTACCAACATCATGTATAGATGGTCATAAAGATTGCAACTTTTATTAGAACAAGAAAACACCAATCCGCATGGGCAGGGACGGATCCAAGAATATATCCTAGTGGGGGCATCTGTTAATCATAATGGCGAAAGTTTATTCTTTTTAGTCAACAACAGTAAGATCGTACAAAATTAAGGTATGCATTACTAAATACAAAAGTTTATAATACGTACTTTAAGTTAAATTAGGTAAAAATGAGCACAAAATCTCAAACAAAAATTTTAAAGTATGTTTTAAATGAACATCGATAAGTTTTAGAATGATCTAGCTAGTTTTGTTAATGACTTTATTTTAAAATATTTCTCCTAGACGGTTAAAAATAAAGAGAATCAAGAAAGAATAGCTCCAAATAAACAAACAGCTCGTAAAACAACAAATATAAATGCACCATATGATAAAATTCAGGCAAAAAAAATTAATTCTATAGGTGTATTTTCGAGATATATGCAAGTTTGTAAGTTTTTTAGCACACTTTCATAATTATGCTAATTTATACAAAAATATAAAAAATATATTTTAATTTCGAGTGTGGGCACGCGTTCGAGTGGGGGGCACTTTAGATCCATCCCTGCACATGGATGATTACCTTCGACATTCGTGGTTTGCATAGGCATGCCGCATGCCATTTAATTACATAAATTATAAATTGATTTCAGTTCTGTGCAGCACCCACAAACCACATACTTAACTAGCCACAGCTACACAAAAGGTACAGTTTAGAGCATGCAATGTAAGAGAACAAATGTGAAAAAGAAAAGACAAATACCTTAGTGCCGGGAATGACATCGTCAGCAATTGATGGTATATGAGAGTACTCTATAGCAGTTATCTGAGAGTGCCCATCTGTAAGAAAAAATCTCAACAGACGCCGATTATTTGAACCTGCCAAAGTATCAGCAGTACTGCTTCGAGATATGTCCCTTACCGAGGATATCTACAGAGATCGTGAGATAGTGAGAGTATAAATACCTTGGGTCTTTTTTCCTTTTCTTTTAACAAGTGATGTTTGGTTACCAAGAAAAGGTTAGTAGTACTTAGAGCATCTCTGACCTATTTATCAATGTTGAAGGTTAAATTTATTGCTACCTAGTCCAACCAACATGTCTCTATTTCTCTCAGAAACTCAATCACTCTTCAGCATTCTGACAAAATCTTCCCCTTCCCTCGCAAATTCAATTCTCTTTTCTAAATTCTGGTAAAACTATACCCATAACCATCAGCAAAGGCAAGGGTTGGTCGAGACCCTGATTTGTCAAGATCAAAACCTCAATTATATAGAGTTTTTTGAATCAAAAATGAAATTCTTTGAAAGAAAAGTCATATAGTAATTTTTATGGAGTGGAACAAAATATCTCTCATTTCTCTTGCATGTTGGCATCCAGCCTTCCTTCGCCTTTGTGACCGATTCAAGGAAAAATATAGATTCTCGTGATTTGTATCCAAAGGTCAATTAGAAATTGATAAAATGAATAAATATAGACTTTGAAAAGGAAAAAATGAAGAAATCGAAAAAGAATGGGGATCATGAATCAATCAAATGGAAAAATCTTAGGGTAAGGGGGCATTCCCCTGTGTTCCTTCCGAGGTTTCCTTTCTTCTTGATCAAGGTTCTTTACTGGGTTTCCTTTCTTCTTGAAAAAGGAATTTCAGAAGGCTAGTAGGGCTCCAAAGAAAGGAGAATAGGAATGAACAAATCAACAAGAAAGAATGGAATATAAAAAAGGTAGAGCTTTTTTTCTGTTTTTTTTTTTTTTTTTTTAACTGCAGAGCTTTTATCTGTTATTGATGTCATTTCAAACATACTTGGATATCTTTTCAACCGTACCCTTTTCATGGACTTCGAATTTAAAAACTGTCCAAGTTATTCACTTCTTATCCAAATGGGAATGGATTACGTTTTCCATCCAAGTGTCCAAATTTGGAGACTTTCTTCATTTAGGATAAACAGAGCATGGTAAAAAGTCACGGTTATGAGACAATGAAGCGGAAAATCCTACTCAATTGAGCATAATCCTATCATACATGGCTTCGGCTGGACCATATATTTTCCAGTTTCATCGAATACCTAATTACTGTAAATCATAATATGAATAAAACTTATTATTTCATACGCCAAGTTTCTTAGGTGCAGACAATAGGAACAAGAACATTTCGATGCCATAGATAAATTTTCAAATGAATATTTTCCCAAACTTTTGGGGGAGCAATAGTGTTTAACCAACAAGATGCAGGTTACCAATAAAATGAGGAAAGCGCAGAAAGACAAACGTCAATTTCAGTTTCGTCGATCCTTAAACAAAAAAAAAACTACCGACTTAATCCTAGAAACATATTGTAAACCATTTTTGATGCAATAATAGAATTCTCCTATCCTTCTCGTTTGTTTACTTCATCAACTCTTGTCGAGAAATCCCACACTTATCTCCAAAAGCTTCTTTCACCAAATTTGGTGAAATACTTATTAATCTC
Organism: Rhododendron molle; assembly: GCA_025413875.1. Lineage (NCBI taxonomy): Eukaryota > Viridiplantae > Streptophyta > Magnoliopsida > Ericales > Ericaceae > Rhododendron > Rhododendron molle. Next base: position 10,700,756 of record CM046388.1, on the reverse strand, counting down.
TCAGGAGTTTATAACATTTGATGGACTGGTTAGATACCATTTGCATTTACCTTACATTGGTCATGCCCACCCCAAAGGTGGACGTAATGCCAAAAAGCTAGAACTTCACTACATTTTGCACAAGTATAAATGTACTTCCACTTAACAAAACACTCTTTCAGAGCATTAACCAACCCCAGTGGCCTGTTGTGAGCCCTTTCCAATTCAAATTTGATGAAATAGTCTATGAGTGATAGGAGATGCTCTTGTACATCTATTATCTATCATATATTGATACTATAAAGAGAACACCTCTTTATAGTGTGACCATCACTTTTAAGACTGACTCACACCTTTTTTTTTTTCCCACTACCGTTCAATTGCCTAAAGATACTGCCTAAAATACTGCCCAAAAAAAATGCCGCCTCCCTCTTCTGCATAATACATAAGACAATTTGCACATGCATCGGGCGTCTAGTATAGGTACATCCACACCTAAGTCACATACTCATTCAGCAGACTCTCTCTCCCGCTCTCAATCCTCACTCTCACAAAATATTTTGGTAGTTTGGAACTTTTTCCAAAGGAAAATGCTAATAACACTATCAATGACACGGTAAAAGGACAAAAAAAAAAACAAAAAAACAATTTCCAATGTGTTAATAGTGGCTGGAAACGTGTGTCAAAAGGTGTATTGAATATTGTGTTTATATTTTTTCGTTCTTGCATTATTGACAACCAGGGTGTAAATGAGCCGAGCCGAGCTATAGTGTTCAAGCCAACTCGTTAACTAAACGAGCCGAAAAATCAAGCTCAAGCTCGGCTCGTTCATAAACAAGCCGAGCCAGTTCATTTACTTAACAAGGCTCTTAAAACGAGCTGAGCCTATACAAACGAGCCACCTCTTGCGAGCTGAGACGAGCTTTTCAGTATTGAGCTCGGCTCCTTACTAAAGGACTCTAATGCCTTGTTTGGATGAGTTTTTGAAAAATTTTGGGTTTGATTTTTAGATAATGAGTGGAGACAGAAAATAGGATAACGATGAATAATGATCGGAGAAAAGAGAGATAAATGAGAGTAACAATTAAAAGTAGAGTGAGTGTTTTTTGAGTTGGAATTTTTTTTTTCAAGTTTGAATCCAAACAAGGCATAAAACTCAAAACTCAAGTTCGGCTCGATGACTAAAGGAGTCAAGCTGAGCCACAAACAGCTTGGTTTGTTTGCAGCCGTACGGCACCAGGCTGTGAATAGCATAACCGTTCCCGAAATGAGAGAGAGAGAGAGAGAGAGAGAGAGAGAGAGAGAGAGAGAGATGGGGTTTGCCTGAAGGACTTTGGGGCCTTGAAGATGAGAAGACTTGCGGAGGAGAGAAGCATCGGGCAGCGATTTCCCACCGACGGATCTCAAGTCCATGTTAACGAGCTCCGATTCGACCAATTCCACGGTGCAGGAGCCGCCTTGCAAGGCGGATTGAACTACGATGATGGCTTTAACCTGCTCGACATCCCCAAAACACCAGCCTCTGCTAATTAGGGTTTGTATGAGAGCTTCTGCAGCTGCCGAAGACGACGACGACGACGACGAAGAAGCAAAGGGCTCCATTTCTGGCCCAGTTTCGGTGTATTCTGTGTTTTGCTCTCTTCCTCTGTTTCTAGAAGAGAGATGGAGAGTTGATTTGGGGTTTTCTGTTTAAGGTTTAATTCGAGTAACCTCTATTTATTAAGGTTTGTTGGGCTTGTGACATGATGACAAAGGGCCCATGGAGAGTGAGAGAGTAGGGCTGCAAATGAGCTCCAACACAACAAAGTTCGGCTCGTTTAGTAAAATAGTTAAAAATTCGAGCTCGAACTCAGCTCATCTATTAATGAACCGAACCCGATTCATTTGCTAATCGAGTCTCTTTAAATGAGTACCCAACTAAGGCATTGTACTAAACAAGCCAAAAACTCGAGCTAGAACTCGGCATGTCTATTAATCGAACGAGCCAAGCCCAATTCATTTACTCATCGAGCCTCTTTGAATGAGTACCCAGCCGAGACATTGTATTAAACGAGCCAAAAACTCGAGTTTGAACTCAACTCGTCTATTAATGAGCCGAGCCCGATGCATTTATGAAACGAGCCTCTTTAAACGAGTACCCAATTATGTGCACGGGCGTGTTGACGATAGACTGGTCTCACCCTCGGATCTTCCTCAATTGACACAGCCTCTCCAAACTTGGAAAAATAACTCAGGTCATGGGAGCACTCTCTAGAATCATGAAACCATCTCACAAACTTGACTGGGATGATTGGCAAACCCATCGCGTAATATTGAATTGCTCAGATGTGTGGTAAGATGAAGCAAGAGAAAGATTGAGCGGGTTTCGGTTCTTTTCGATGTAGTACGAAACTCTTGTAAGGTCTCACATAGTATCAAAATTCAAGATTGTCTTTTCCATTTGGTACGAAAGTCTTGTTAAGGTCTCACATATTAAAATTCGATGCCCGTGACCGTAGTTGATTGCCCAACCGCGAAACATGTTTGTTGGTGTTTCTTGTGTTCATTTGTGAGCTTCTGTGTATTGCTCTCTTCTTCTGTTTCTGTTTCTAGCAGAGAGATGGAGAGTCGATTTGGGATTTCCTGTTTAAGCCAATATATGATGAAAGCCAAGATGTTTGGACAGTAGGGTGAGAGTGGTAGTACAGGACATGTTGAATTCACCTGAACCTCAACACAGTTTTTTTTTTTTTATTTTACATATATTATAGAATGATTTCACAAAAAAGGAAAGAATGAGCAAGTACCACTAGAGCTACTAGGGCCGTAAACGAACCGAGCAACTCGCGAGCTCGGCTCAGCTCGATTCAGCTCAGTTCGTGGCTCGGCTCAATTAAAGAGGCTCGTTTAGTAAATGACTCAGCTCGGCTCGTTAAGGCTTGAGCCGAGCACGAGCTTGAATTTTGGGCTTGTTTAGCAAACGAGCCGAGCTCGAGCTTGACTTGGCTCGTTTACAGTCCCAAGTACCACACAGCAAAAAAAAAAATCCCAGATTAAACTAAATGTGCTAATTATAGCTTGAATAAGCAAGTAGCCAATTTCCTAGTCAAAGACTCATGAAGCTTTGATGAAACAATGGGAGTTTTTTGCATCAGAGTCGGTCAATTTCTTGCACAATGATAATAGGAAATAAACCTTACTTGAATCCAGCAAAGGCTCTAAGAATCACCCAAGATAGGAGCCCTCAAAGAAGGCTCTAAGAATCAGCTGCTTTACAGCACAAGGATGATTGCATATAGTTCCAACTTCCAACCAAGAAGATAAAAATAATCAACTCGCAACAACACCGACAATAACAGTGCCCATATAATCCCCAAGCCACAGGGGCATGGGCTGGGAGGACTGAAAACAACACCTTAACATTCGGCAATATATGCACAAAGTGGTTCTCCAAAAATTTACCTACTGAAATAACGTTATTCCCTAGTGGTGAAAAATGTCAAGAAGCTAGCTTAAAGAGCAGCCAATTTCCTAGTCAAGGTGGCTCACGAATATTTGGAAGCTTTCTTTGAAACAAGATATGTATGGACACTTCTAAAGTTGAATTCTGAACAAGGGTAAAAACTGCAAGCTCAACAATTGCGTATAATGATGCCAAAGTCCGATGAAACCATTATCGAAAGAAGTAGAACACACCTCAACCAAAGATCACACCCCTAAATGAAGAAAAATATAGTTAATCTGCAGCAGATAAATATATTCCCTCAACAACATGATTGTCTTTCCTTTTTTAAGTTTATTAAGCCAACAGTTTTCTTTACATCTCCCTTCTTGTTGTGATAACGTGTTTTCATCTTAAAAACACTAAAAAGAGAAACGATTAGGCAAAAGTAAGATTATTCAGAAAACAATTAGTGTTATGTGTAAATGACTAGTAAGGTAAACCGATATGTCCATTTTCCTGAGCACCTCGGAAAAGAAGGTAACCTACTTATATCTAGTGTAGTTGTCTCTATCCCAAAGCCAAATTGCACTCCTTCAAGAACTACCTGAACAATTTCATCCATGTTTAGTTGTTGAGCCTGCTATTTCTACCAAAAGAAACTCACTCAAATTTACCACCTATGTGACTAAACAAGGCGCAGTTCTCACCAAATAGTCACCCCTAAAATAAGAAGTGCCATACCTACACAACAAGTTGATTCCCTTTATCAGTGAGTGGATCTCCTAAATTACCGAGTGTTGCCGTAGCCAATATCTACCCAAGTGGTGAAATCTATACCATATACCCTCATATTTTATAAGCTCAATTGGGTTCGGGAGATTGCAATAACAACTGCTTCTGTTTGTCCTTAAAATCCCTTTACAGCTGGAGATCTCAATCACACGACATACACTAAAAGTATAAATGCTTATGAAACTTGACACAAAACTAAATGCGAATTAAACTGAAGAGAACGATTCCTATATATAGCCTACAACAGTTGAACCCCTAGCTAACTCTAGGGGCATGAATGCAATCTATGCAACCGTGTTACTACTACTGCATTTTTCCTTGCTGCTTTTATGGCGAAATCAAAGATTCGCAGCCCGGCCCACTAATCAAAGTGTTCCTACCATTGCATAGAGAATGGTTCTTACAACTCTTAACTCTTTGGTAACTCTAGCTGCCATGAATGTGATCTATGCAAAGTGTTCCTACCATTGCATTTCTCCTTGCTGCTTTGATGCTGAAATCAAAGATTAGTACCCTGACATGCATTGATTTCAATAGTAACATCAAGATTTCCCATAACCATAACATCCAAGCAAAATACTCGAAAATTCTTCCAACAATGAAGGCACAGTTAGAACAATTCTAGTTGATATTATGATCTTCATATAATTTCATCACTAGGCTCCTACTACGGTGAGTCATATATTCAACTGATCAGCATAGCAGCAAAGTGCTTAGTCTGTAAGTGAAATTAAAGCAGTACCAACAATAACAAGGAAAGACATAATTCATATTAAGCATGAATTTCAGTTCTAAAAAAATGCATTGATACGATCCTTGTGGTTTTCCAGAATATGCACAATGGCTTCTGAAAAAACACCTTGCTCCTCCGCAAACGCATCCAGCATCGCCGAATCGCCCTCAGAATCATCATCACCACCATAAAGTTTGAAGTTAATAATAGCTACCCCTTTCATCACGTATACAGACACAGGGAGCTGTAAAACAGGCACAAACCCAAACCTTACATTCTCTCGCAACGATGACCCGTCAACCGAAACCAACCTGTCCGAATTGAAAGCCTCCCTACACTCCACAAGCTTTTGGCCACCCAAACAGACCTCCACCCCCTTGTTCACCGAATCGGAGACCGTAATGCTCTCAACCATCGGGCGTCCCCGGACGAAACCAGACAAGATTTCTAGCCACAACACTGAGAACGAAAATACTCGGCGCATCAGCTCCACCTCAATTATCTCATTCTCAGGTTCTGTAACTTTGGAGAGAGATGCTGCGTAGAGAAACGTGAGGCTGTCGTGTTCGGCGGAGAATTTGGCCCCCCATTTGAAAGCAGAATCTTTGTTAGGGTTGAAATGGGAGGCAAGATCGACATTCAGGGAACGAATCTGTTTCAAAACACGGAGGAACCCGTTGGCAGGAGCAGTAAATCGCAAAGGAGGCGAGAGAGCGGGCTTGTGAAGGCTGCGACGGGGTTTGAGAGCCTTGATTATGAATCTCGAGAGTATTCTGAGCAAACCGTTTCCTTGGCCTTGGGGATTCTTCCTCTCGGTCTCGTTGGAATCGCGGAAGACGCCGTTGATGGAGACTGTTCGGACGCGAGCGACGAGGGAAGAGAATCGCTTGGAGACGAGGAAGCACCGGCAGAGGCATCGGATTTCGGAGAGCTTTTGTCGAAGACGTTGAGTACGACGTCGTCCGGCAAGCGGTGGAACTGGTTCTCTGCTTCTTCGTCCTTCTTCTTCGCCGCCCAGTGCACCATCGATACAACTCCTGTCTCTCTCTCTCTCTCTCGATTCTCTATCTGCTGACCACCCTCGTGAGTACACTCGAAAAAACACTAGAAAAATTTCCTCCTTCTCTTTATCTAAAAAGAATTTTTCAAAACATTCCTCATAAATTCTTCATTGATTTTCTCAACATTTATTTCTCTATCTCTCTATTTATTACACCTAGACTCAATTTAGATGATCGAAATCTTCAATAGAAATCGGAATGTGATTACTAGAAATCAAATTCCTAGGGATTTTATTGGGTGGGAATAGGAATATGATTTCTAGGAATGAAATTCCTAGGAATACGATACCTGAAGTAATTTCATTCCAGTGTTTGAATTAGTTCAGTAATTTTCTGCAGGAATCAATTTTTTTAGAAATTATCAAAGTCAACATTTCCTTTTTTTTTTTATTGATTGAGGCAGGAATCTAAAATTCCTATGGGGTAAGGGAGAAATCAAATTCTCATGCTATCTAGTGATGTGATTCATGGTTGGATGTGTCGTCAGGAATCACAATCCTATTCCCGTCTCTCCCAAACATGGGAATCCTTATAGTGCGGCATCACATTCCTATTCATGTTCCTTCCAAACGTCGAAATTATGGAAGTATGGTATCACATTCCCATTTCTTCTCAAGATTCCTACCATCCAAACTGAGCCCTATTATTTTTCAAAAAAATTTTCAAAAACCAAACCAAATACAGCATTATGTTTCTAGAACAGAGGGGAAGAGGAAATCATTTGTGACTTTTTCTGGGCCCACACTAATATCGGAATCGTTTATTTTTAAAATTTGTCAAGAACATTGATCCCACTAAAAATTTTGTTCATTGGAGAGTGTTTGATGAGATTGTATTGTTTCCAGCTGTGTTGTAAACAGGTTGTTTACAGCACCTACCAATCTCAGCCGTCTATTCTCCCAATCAATAGTTGAGATTCATTTTCAATTATGACTGGTCACAATTAACTCTCATCGGAAAAATTTTATTAAAATTCGGACCGTCTAGAACACTTTTAGATGTTCACGATTGAGTGCTGAAAACAAAATTTTCTGTCATTTTGAAACTCCGTATATTATATGGGAAAATCTAATATCAGCCTAAAGGGCTGACTATAGAGGGCTGCACGCGAGTCCACGCGCCCATTTGAGAGTTATTTTCTGTGAGTACCAATACATGACGTTACCCATGGAAACTGATTGAAATTTTTCGGCCAAATGACAATATTAACCTTCATATCACTTCTCTCACGCAAACCAGTTTCCAAAACCAAATAGAACGAAATTGCAACCGACTTGCAAATTCATCGCCGGCAGAAAAAACCGGCAACTCCGTGAGAGCAAATATTATCGTGTACTGATTCCAAGTCAATTTATATACACAATAATGATAGGCCCCATTTTCATACCCGGCCTAGGGTCTCAAAAATCTCATCTCGAAAATTTCATCTCCAAAAATTACTATAGGTGACGAAACATGATTTTCGTCACCACGTGACTTTCTGAGACAACTTATCGGTGACAAAAAAAGTTTCGTCTCTAAACTTTTGGCGACAAAAGAAGTGCATTTTGTGACGATTTAATTCGTCTCCAAACACAAAATTTCTTGTTGTGATTTTCTTTTCCTCTGTCCTTGTCTTCTCCTTTTTTTCATCAGTGCAATTCAACATACAAACAAACAGAACCCAAATAGGAGTGGCATTTATTTAGATGTAGTTCCTATAAATACATGTGCCTTCCTCGTTAGTCTCTTCCTTGCTAGTCCGTAAACCTTGTGATGAACTCTTTAACCACTCTTTGTGGCTTTGTGGCTTTGCCAATGTTGCTAATACCCCAAACTTCAATATCATCTCCAATAAAATCAACCCACTCCATAAGAATGGTATCATCCCGGGCAACAAAGCAATAGTTAAGATGCGGTATGCAATCCTACAAAAAAAAAAAGACTCAAGGTCAAATTCAATTACTAATAGTTTGAATACTACATCCCAGGAATACGATAGTGAATTCAATTTATCTTAGGTTTATCAGTGTACTCTTTCCCACCATTAGCTCTAACAACTAAATTTCTCAGAGGCCCATAAAGCTTACATGTTCAAAGTTGTGTCAAAAGCCCAATCCTTTCATTTTCTTCAATATTCTCCCCAGAAACCATAATAACTGCAAAAAGTTGTCAACAAAATATGTGATGTTTCAAAGTAAAAAAGGAAAAAAAAATTCTACACGATGCTATCTTACTTACACGTGCCAGATGAGACCTTGTGAATATAAAGGTAAATTTTCGAGCCATTTACTGAAATCACAAAACTGTTGGTGAAGCCAACAGTATTTGTATTTGTGCTAGCGAGGAGGCATTCATTTGCTGAGATTGCATCTATAATTACTTTAAGAGATATTAAATGACCAGTAAAATTAAAAGACGTCTCGCTCCCAAAAGACCAGCGAATTTTGGCATATACAATACCCCCGTGTGTGGTTCAACCGTGGCTACGAGTTGTTGGGAGATTCGATGAAATCGTGTGAGGGTGTGAGCGCAAGGAAATTGTGTCCAAATTCAGAAGCTTCTGGAAGCTCCTCCACGCGAAGAAGCAAGTTTCTATTCCCCGCCCAAAATTCCGTTAGTGAATAATAAGTGGGGCCCGTCCCACCCAAAGCCTCACCCTCATGTAAAACCGAATTTCTCTGGCAGAGTCGCACTCACTCTCATCCATTCAGGGACTATCTCTCTCCCCCTCACACACACTGCGATTCGGTAACTCTCTCTGCTCTACCCAATGTTTTCAAATTGGGATACGTATCATGTATCATTTTTTCACTTGTATAGTTCGTATCGAGATACGTAACGTGTATCTTAAGATACGTTTGCTCGACGAGTAGGATTTTCTATTGTGTAGTTGGACAATATTTTTGGAAGAGGGAAAATGCTAAAGACGAGAGTGGGGACCAAGAGTATTTGTATTGCACTTGAACTCAAACTTTTTTTTGGTTTGGACAGAATGGTTAGAACTCATACCCATTTGTACTACTCTATAGAAGACTCTAGTAAAAAGATATTTTCATACAAGATAAATTTTGAGATAATTCTAGAATTACACATGAGATTAATACTCACAAAAAAACTCTACATATTTTACAAGGATATTCTAGAGCTAGATAATTTAGAGTTTCTAAAAACTAGCTGACCCCAAGTGATTGGGATATAAGGCTCGGTTTGGTTTGGTTTGATAATATGTATCATATTTGGGTTTTGTTAATTGAAATTTTGTCAAAATACTAAATTTAGTTTATGTTTCAACAACGTTAATCATAATTAAAATATAATTAAGAAGTAGATACACCTAATAACACCAACAAACTATGCTTACATTTAAAAAATATATATATTTATATCTTTTTCGATAATATTATCATATTTGGGTTTTGTCAATTGAAACTTTGTCAAAATACTAAATTTAGTTTATGTTTCAACAACGCTAATCATATTTAAAATATAATAACATCAACAAACTATGCTTACATTTAAAAAAAATTAAGATGCAAAATTTCAAGTCTCTCAAGTGGGGCATATTACATTAAGACTTTCTGTTCCATTTGTTAGGGAAAAAAAAGTAAAACAAAATTCAATCAAAGTATGATTTTTTCTTTTATACAAGAACTACATTAAGGTTGAATTTCTATCAAAGGGTTTGAAAGATGCCATAATTAGATCAAACGGCTTAGATTTATGCATTTGGGGTTTCGCTTCTTGAAATAAGATCTGACCTTTTTTGAATAAGTAATCGTAGGATATGCACAGAATTAGGATACTCGTATAAATCGTATCATAGGATTTTTATACAAAAAAGATACATGATGAGATACGTATCGTTTTCCGAAGGAGACAATACAAATCGTAAAATACGCGTGTAGCGTAGGTTTTTAACAACTACCTATGTTTGCATTTGTTGTTATTGTTGAATTGATGTGTATACAATCACTATTTCATGCGATTGAGAGTAGAATTCTCCTTACTCAAGCATTTGTTGATGCATTTGCATGAGAATCCGCCTCGTACAATCCTTGAATTACTTTGTTTGTCATTTTAGGTGATTTTCGTTTTTCGTTATTTATGTTCGTTCAATTTCTGCACTCACTCTTATCAATTTAGCAACTCATCTCATTTTCTGTTTTAGGTGATTTTACGTTTCTCATCAATTGTTGTGTACACAATCACTAGTTCATGTGATTGAGAGTAGAATTCCCATCACGGAAACGTTTGTTGATGCATTTGCATGAGAATCTGTCCCGTACAATCCTTCAATTACTTTATTTGTAATTTGAGGTGATTTCTATTTTTATTATTTGTGTTCATCCAACTTTTTTGCACTTTCATCAATTTAGAGACTCATCTCTCTATAACAACTCTGATTTTTACTACATAAAAATTTCGTTGTTAATATTTGAAAATCGTAATTAGGTTTTAATCGTCGTTTAACTACCAATTTTTCCCGTCGTTTCTAGGGATAAGTCTTAAGATTTCACATCTCGGCTGGAAATCCTATCTAGCAAGCTTAGCTAGCTTTTAACCCACTAGTTAACCTAACGATCGTTAACCTAATCACTGTTAGCTTCCTAATCCTCGGTGAACCTTGTGAACCTTGGCTGTGAACCTTTTGAAACCCTTGAGTTTCGTAACCCTTTTGAACCTTTCGAACCTTTTTGCTATTAACCGTTGGACGATAACGTTAGGGTTATCTTTACCCATTGGATAATAGGAGAACCTTAGTTAATCTATCAAAGTACAAGATTAGATTAGTTCTTAAACATAGTATTATTGCAAGTATAATACTTCCTAGGATTACCCGTTGGATAATAACCACTAGGAGAATCTTTACCCATTGGACGATAGACTCAAGTCCTTGCCATCATTACCCATTGGTTAATAACCGCTAGGGAAACCATTAACCATTGGACAATAGTTAGTCTTGACAATCAAGTACTAGGTTTAATAAAATACTAGATTTTCCATGTGTGTTAAATCCATTAAATTACAATTTGTATATTATTAGGTTAATATTATAGGACTTAGTACTTTGGAAGAATGAATTAGTTTATTAGATATTAGATTTTGACATATCTAGTCTAGATTATGTAGTACATGGTTATATATATATATATGTACTTGTATGTATATATATATATATGGGAATGGTTCAATGAACACCCTAATAAAACACCCAACGGGGACACCCAAAATCTCAATCTGATAGTTCCCGATTGAATTTTTATGATCCGAACCGCTCAATGTGTGCAGAATGTGATTTTAAGGGTGTCCGCGAGAAATTAGCAAAAAAAATGACCGGAAAAGGCTTGATTTGAGCAGTTTTTATTTGAACCATTCAATAAATAATTTTTCAAAACTGTTCGGATCAAGCCCTTCCCGGTCATTTTTTTTGCTGATTTTTAGCGTGTACCCTTAAAATCACATTCTGATCACATTGAGGGGCTCGGATCATCAAAATTTGATCGGGAACCATGGGGTGTTTTTTTAGGTGTCCCCGTTGGGTGTCTCCGGAACCGCCCCCTATATATATATATGTATATGTATATATATATTTTATTGGATAGTACACATGTGTGTATTGCATTATTTAATTTAGAAAATCCATTTTACTTGTAAAACCCTAGATTTCAAGGTACCCATAGTACTTATGTATATATTAGTATATATATATACTTTCTAGTAGAGTACAAGTAGGAGAGAGAGAGAGAGAGAGATGGAGAGAGAGAGAGAGAGAAGGGAAGAGAGGGAAAGAATTGATGTGTTGCTTGGATTTCTTTCTACCAAATCCTAGATATATGTATATATAAGTACTAGTACTTGTGAAAGAAGAAATGTAGGAAGATATGGGAGAGATTAGAAGTACAAGATTTTCCCTACAACAAATCCTTATACTTCCACCAAACCCTTGTCCTTATATATATTCATATATGTATGTGTGTGTATATATATATATATATATATATATATATATATATATACATATTGTACTTTGTACCAAGGAGAGAGAAAGAGAGATAGGGAGAGAGAGGCCGAGAGAGATTGGGAGAGAGAGAGAGGGATGGCCGGTTGGAGAGAGGGAGAGAGAGAGAGAGTGAAGTGTGTGCTAGTGTACTTACCCCATTTGGCCATTCTTGTACACAATCCTAGTACCACCCAAATCTAGGGTTTTATACTCCATATCTAGCCTAAAATCTCCTAAGTACTAACCCTAGAATTTCTTATTCTTTCAAAGGACTAGATAAGACCAAAACCCCATTAGAATAACCTAGTTTTGTCCTAGTTTTTGGAGTGCAAGCAAAGCAATATCCTTAGTAGTCTTTCAAGCCATCAAATGACTTGATTTTGAGTATTATCCATTGGATAATGGAGGGAGAGAGAGCCGGCCAAAGGGGAGAGAGAGAGGGCCAATCCTTGCCTATAAATAGCAAGCCAATCCTTCATTTCATTCACACCTCTTCATTCTCCAACTTCTCTCAAGAAAGCATAAGTCTTCTTGCTTGTTCTTGCTTTGTTTCTTGCTTGTTCTTGAGGTTTCTTTCTTGTTCTTCAAGAAGTACTTCCATCGCCGCCACTAAACCACCACTCGACCACCACCTCGTTTCAAAAGTAGTAGTAGTTGTAGTTAAGATCTAGTTTCGAGAGAAACCATTCTCTTTCGAAGCTACCGGAAGCCACCGTAAGCCGTTAATCCGTTCGATCGCCGACTTTCTTTCCGACGTACCTTCCATAGCCTTACTACCGCCAAGAAGAATGGTAGAGTTCTTCGAACCTACTATCCTAAGTATAATAGAAGTTATAAGCATGATTTTCTAAGTATAGAAAGCTATGTGTTTGGTATGAATTTGTTTACGTAGTTTACTTTGATCTTATGAATACGTGAAAGCATGATCTTGAGAATGATTGTTTGCATGACTTAATAAGATCTTTCTAACTTGAATTACTCGTCAATAAACATATGTTGTTTTGACTTTCCAAAAAGGAAGGATGTACGCTTTTGTTTTAAAGATAAAGTGTTGTTTAAAGAAGTATTCGTATTTTGACCTTTTCAAAGATCGTAAGCTTGATCGCATGATTGCTTGCTTTACTTGTGGTTATGAACGAGCATGATTAAATAGAGTTGGATGATCTTTCTAGTTTAGTTTCGAGATTACTATAAATGTGCTGAACTTGTTTTCGAAGTCCCGCCGCGGAGTCTATGCATGATACGAGACACATGAAATTGAAAAGTAGAGACATGACACGTAAGATGTGGTTGATATGGATAAAAATATTTTTGAAACTACGTAATGGCCGGACTTGGTAGCCTTACGTTGGTGTACGTTGCCAATGGAGCCGGACTTGGTAGCTTCATTGGAGGTGTGTGACTTGGTTGTCCGCGAAGAGGAGCCAAAATGTGACACAAGGTGCCGGGCTTGGATGTTTATTGGTTGTGTGCGTTCACAATGTGCCGGACTTGGTAGCCATTGTGGCCAATGAGCCGGACTTGGTAGCTCATTGGTGTGTGCGTGCGAGTTTTGAGAAATGATGCTGAAAGATGAGACATAAAACGATGAGTCGCGTAGGAGAAACACGGAAAACATGAACACCAACGATAGATAGAGAATGCGGATGTTTCATTGTTAATGTTATTATCATTTATTACATGAGCTGTTTATGACCCTTTATGATATATGCATAACTTGTTATGTGTAAGTTAATGGTTAGTGGATTTTGGGTTACTCTATTGAGCTTTCAAGCTCACGGTGTTGCTTTATGTGATCCTGACATATTATGCTGGTGGCGACGCTGGTATAATGTGTCAGACCTTTTAGATGAGCAAGGAGAGCTGTATACCTTCGAGGCCTTTGGAGCTGAGGAGCTTGTTAGGATGGAAGAAGAAAAGGAGCTCTAGATAACCTTAGATATCCATCCTTTTTGTGTAATATAAGAACCCTCTGGGAGTTTGTGATGTAATAATGAGTTAGACTCTATCTTGTTTATCTAGTTTAACTTAACGTACCCGATTTTGGGGGCATTACAACTCTCTCTCTCTCTCTCTGTGATTTGGTAGCTCTCTCTGCTCTACCTATGGAATTGTTGTGTACACGATCACTATTTCATGTGATTGAGAGTAGAATTCCCCTCACACAAGTGTTTGTTGATGCATTTGCATGAGAATCTGCCCCGTACAATCCTTGAATTACTTTATTCGTAATATTAGGTGATTTCTGCTTTTGTTATTTGCGTTCGTTCAACTGTTCTGCATGCAATCAATAGCTTCTGCACCTGAGATCACTTTTTACATCATAGAAGTGTTTGTACAGTGCGTTCCTATGGGAATCCGTTCCTAGAATGACTCTGTTCTTAATTGTTTTGTATGCAATCACTGTCTTCTGCGATTGAGATAACGATTTCTGTCACAAAACCCTTTGTACACTGCATTTGTACAAGAATCTGCCCCGTGCGATCCTTGAATTACTATGTTCATAATTTTTGGTTATTCTCTATGTGATGTTCTGTTTGTATTGCTTTAATTTTCTTTTATTCTAACTTCTTCACCTCAAATTGTTTCGTAATTTATAGAAATGGGAATTCTGTATATGTCCATTTGTTATACTGACAAGAAGTTGGAAGGCGTTTAGTTTTTTGGGCGCTTTAGTGTTATCGTGGATTTTAGACGAGAAATACGTTATACAAGTTATGCATTAATTTTGGGTATTGTTGTTGGATGTAATATATGTTATATTTTATATGAATTTGTACATATGAAGTTAAAATTTTTATGTTGATCTTGTATGTTTAAAATTTGAGGTTTGGATTTGGACCTTGTAAATTAAAGTATTTATTTTTTATTGGGTCCTTAATTTTTTTAATTTGACATTTAACAATTTTAATTGTATTATGGTTTTGTAAACCTCTATTAATGTAAAGGAAAATGATTTTCACACTCCCCTTTTATCCATCCACACTTTCTTTTTTGTTTTTATATTCACATGAATTTACAATACTATTGTCCTTGCATGTGTGAAAAAGTGTATTACATAAAGGGCAAAATAGTAAATTCAAGTGGATAAAGATAAAAAAGAAATATGAATTATTAAAAAGGGAGTGTGAAAATCAATTCCTTAATGTAAATTCAATTTGAGAATAAATTCTTTACACCGCCGGTATAAACATTTGTTTCCTCCAAATCAATTACATCGCGCCACGTTACAAAACAATGGTCCCAATCAATAGAACATAGCGACATGACGCAATATAATTGATTTGGAAGAAACAAATGTTTACACCGGTGGTGTAAAGAATTTATTCTCATTCAATTTATACTCCATTCACGCCATGTTCTATTGATTGGGTACATAGCTCCTCCCTGATGTACTTTTAATTTGATCTCCTGGGTTGTGGGATGTTTTTGGGAAGCCGTTTAGATGTTTTTTTTTTGCTCGGCAAAACGAAGACTTTATTAGCTCGAAAGGGGTACATTGATAAAGCACTCAATAAGCAACACACGCTTAAAGAGCAGAGAAACATAAACCATACAAAACAGAACAAAAGGAGGATGAGCATACCACCAAACAGAAGATTGGATCACATCCACCTTCACAAAAAAAAAAACTTACACTTTGACCTTCCTCATTCCATCAAGATAGCCCTTAAAATCCTCCACCGAGTGTACCTTAATATCGAACTTCACTTTGATCCACATTGCAACTCTGGTTGTAATTAGGTCTCCAAGGTCCTCCACACGCCAAGAAGCATTGTTGAAGACAATATCATTCCTTACCAACCAAACAGACCAAATTGTAGCATGGAAGGTTGTTTCCCACAAGAACTTCTCCAAATTTTTGAATCCACAATCTAACCACCATGTAAAGAGGTCTACAAGGAAGCCAGACATACCCAACTGACATGCCACCAGTCTAGAATCAATGACCAAACATCCCAAGAAAATTGACAATGAAGAAAGAGGTGCTCCGGCGTTTCTACTTGTAAAGAGCAGAAAGGGTACATCACCGATTGGCCCTCAGGTATCATATTTCTGTAGAGAAGGAACGACTTCGTAGCCACTCTATCCTGGAGTGCCAACCACGAAAAAATTTCCACCTTAGGTGGGGAAGCCGTTTAGATGTTCTGACTAAGTTGTAACATTGTACTTGGCTCCTGGTTTGTATGGCCATGTTAGCCTTTTCCTAATTTTCTGTTATGGTACTGTGGTTTTTTTTTTTTTTCTGTCCCTGGAATTTGAGATTAGACTAACAAAATCTATATGGGCATGAATTTTTCCTAAATCCAAAAGCCATTCAACAATGCAATTTTGATTTTGAAAAAGGAATCTGCATGCAAAATTTCATTCCTTGAGGTTTAAGGATAACAGACAAAAGCTGAATGGTATAATCCTACCCCGTAAGATGTAAATAAAAAAATGCTCGAAATCACGGAAAAAACTGCAGGAAACGAAACAACACAAGTAAAAACTTGAGCATTCAAACCTTGTTAGATCTCAGTTGATTGTGAAATGCATTGATTTGCTTTTCTTTTCGAGTGAGTAAGAACTTCATTGATAAAAATATTTCGTATCACCACGTGCATCTAATACAACTGAAAAAAGACTTATTTCACACGAGTGACATATTCAAATCAAATGAAAAATACACTAACAATAGATTGATTAGACGGTTAGATGTCGGAGAAAGACATTGATTAAATTAGAAGGAACGAGGAGACTAGATCGGTGAAACTGTGAAGATAAAACCAAGTAATTCACAACAGAAAATGTTTACCGTTAGTATCATGCAATACCACGCCTAGCCGCCTAGGCAATATGTTCTAGGCCAAATTTCACTTCGACTCCTTGTGATTTGGATTTGGTGCAGATTACACCACTCCTATTTAGAATATACTCCATCTGTCTCATTTTGTTTACTTGTTAGAGGGAATTTAGTTTCTTAAAGATGCAAAGTTATTGCTTTAGATTTCCAAAATTAGTTTTCAATAGAGATCTCAAAATATATGCATTATGAATTTTATTTAATAGATCTCAATTATATTTAGTACACAATATTTGCAAAAATCATGAAAAAATTTAAATCAAAAGATATAAATAATTTAAAATGGCACGACTATCAAAATTAGAGAAACCAATTGGGATGAAAAGAGTCTCTTTTAAAGGGCAAAATAGGAAGTTTGCAATGCTTTGGTGGTTATTTTTAAAAATGCAGCAAATATTTGAGAGAGCCTAAAATGCAAACATGAACAAACAAAATGTGATAAAGAATGTATGCGTTTTGGTCCACAAACCATAAGGGGTTATGTGCTAGTTCCTAAATCTGAGGGGTATAATCCGCACCAAGTCCAAACCATGGGATTGGGATATTTGGACCGTCCAAGTCGACAATTAATTGTGCAGATATGTTTGTTATCTTTTACCGGTCAAAGATGACAAATATATGTGCAACATTGATTCCTGAAATGGACAATCTGGATGCACTCGACAGGCACTTGGCAGAGTCCCCGGATCCCAAACCATGGGGGTCAAAGTAAAGTTTGCCATAGTAATTAACTACTCCAATTTGTAAAGATGTACATGAGCACATACATTCTCGGAACTGATTTTACTTGAAAAGCTGCTACTGTTGTAAATGTGCATGTCTACGTAGAATTTAGACCACTAAACTAATGACATAAATCTTGGCTATATTTTTTGTTGGGTACCAATACCAATTAAAGCATGCTTTTCCTTCTATTAAATGTTGCTCCGGTGGGAAGAACACGGTAGAACTTCTAGTACCCTTTGGCACCTCCATTGTGTCTCATACAATTGCTGGACTAGTCTTACAAATACAGGGCCTCAAACCAGGGCCGGCTCATAAGTTTTGGAGGCCGGAGCCGAACCTCTTGAATGAGGTCACCCTATATTTTTCATACAAAAATGGTTTACAAAGAGTCATAAAAAAAAAAACAATACAAAAGATTTACCATTACAAAATAGAAGCATATAATTATCCCAAAAAAATGCAATTATTACATTACTCACATTTGCATTATCATTTTCATTCAAATCATGAATAACTTCCTCATTCACGAAATTTTCATCTTCTTTATCCAGCGAATCTTCATGTTCCATATCCTCATCATCTTCAACTATAATAGAAGGTCCTGAACTCTCTGTTTGATACTTGGAACGAAAAAACTTATTAATGTCGCCTTCTTGTGATTTAATTAATTTTTCTATTCTTTGCTTCTTCTTTTTTTTTTTCAGACCCAGAAGGATACTTTCTACGAGGCATGTCAAAATAATAGTTAGAACAATCTGCAAACCATTAGGTCATAAAATAATAAATAATTTATTATCAATTCTCACAACTCTAAAAGACATCACTAATTAGATAATAATAATAATAAAACACCCTAATCAAGGCTTCAAGCCTCCAATCGGACACCCATGAGTTAAAATCAAACGATTCAAATCGCACATAATATTATTATATTCATCACCATAAATAGAAAACCCTAAAAATTTTACCAATTAGGTCAACTGGTTAAGATAATAAAAAACTTACTTGGTAGAGGTGGAGAGTTGGAGATAGTAAAAGAGGGGTCTCAAGGAATTTCGTGTGCAAGTAATTAATTTCCGTCAACTGTCGTTGGTCGCTGTCTTCCCTCCCTTTCGACTCCTCAAACATGAAGCGTTTCTAGTTCCTGCTGTCCCGCTCCTTATGATTGGCTATATCTTCTTCTTTTTCTTTTTTGATTGGTTATATCTTCCTAGTTCTTTTTTTTTTTTTTGGTAAACCTGTATCTTCTTTGTGCAAGTAAACCTATATCTTCCTAGTTCTTTTGATTGGCTATATCTTCCCTTTTTTTTGTTTTGGGCTATATATATCTTCTTTTTTGATCGCCGACCCTTATGTTATTTTTTTCCTTTTTTAACGTGTTAGTGTTTCTAATGAATAATTCAACAATTTGGGCCTATTTTGTGGCTCCTAAATTTCAATTTGGGTTATTTTGTGTAAAGGAGGCTAGTGCAAATTTTTTTGGACCATATATACATACATATATAGGAATCCTAAAAATTTGGGGGCCCTCGTTGTTTATTTTTTTCGGGGGCCGGAAGCGTAGGCTTCCCTCACCTTGGCTATAAGCCGGCTCTGCATCAAACACATCTACACGTGATGATATGAGATATTCCTACATTGTGAGAAAATATATTAGATTGTCAGCCGTCGGGGACAATTATTATCGGAGAGAATCCCATTCCCCATAAAAAAATATCAACTTCAACTACCAGGGACGGATTCAGAAATGTCGTTTAGTGGGGGCACCTTCTTAATCATAGTGGCGAAAATTTATGTTTCTATTTAACCATAATAAGATCGTACACAATTAAGGCATGCTTTATAAACTATAAAAATATATAACACATACTTTCACTTAAATTATGTAAAAATTAGCAAAAAATCTCGGACAAAATTTGAGAGTATGTTTTACATGAACATCGACGAGTTTTAGAATAATCGATATAGTTTTATTAATAATATTATTTTAAAATATTGCTCTTAGACAGTTAAAAATAAGTACAATTAAGAAAGAATTGATCCAAATAGACAAATAGTTCGCAAAATCAACAAGTATAAATGCACCATATGAAGAAATTGAAACATAAAACTAGTTTTATATGTATATATATGTTAAAGATATATGCACATGTTTATGTGTAGTACCACACTTAATTTCATAATTATACAAAATATACGAAAATATAACAAGATTATTTTAGTTTCGAGCCCCCACGTGCCCCCTTTCCCTCCATCCCTGTCGACAACCTATGTATTCCTTCTTTTATACATATATATATAGTGCCCTTCCGTTGCGGACCTAAGTTGCGGACCACCCCATTTCTCTCTTTCCCTATTGAATTTTGATGATCCGAGCCGTTCAATGTGTTCAGAACGTGATTTTAAGGGTACCCGCAAGAAATTGGGAAAAAAAATGACCGGGAAGGACTTGATTTGAGCAGTTTTTATTTGAACCGTTCAATGAAAAATAAACAAAAACTGCTCGGATGAAGCCCTTCCCGGTCTTTTTTTTGCTGATTTCCGTATGGTACCCTTAAAATCACGTTCTGAACACATTGAGCGGCTCGGATCATCGAAATTCGATCGGGAAAAGCAAAGTCCGCATCTAAGCTAGTTGCGGGCGCCCGCAACGAAAGCGCCCTGTATCGTGCAAAGCATGAGGGATTCACACTAATCCTATATATAGACCACCCATCCATGGGTTGCCCTAGTGGTAAGGGCATGCTGGTGGTTCACCGTTCGCGGTCACAAGTTGGATTCTTTCGGGAAGCAAACCATTTCAAGTGGGGGGCCATGACGTTAGAGTTGCCGAACTAGTCTTTCTGAGGATTAATTGAAATATACGTAAATTGATCCGGATATCTCGGTTCAAATATTAATCCTATATGCAGACTTGAATCATTATGTTAACCAGCATGTATTGTAGTTGTAGGCATGATACCATTTATCAAGGGCCTGCCGCCTATTGCCAATTTAGCGAAAGGCCCTTATAATTCAAAACAACCAAAAACAAGTTTTGATAAACAAAATCTCAAGATTAGAAAGACACTTCACACTTCTTTTTTGGTCGATCGATAGAAAAGATTATTTACATCACATATAAAGTACAAAGTACCAACCTGGAACTTTACACATATCGGATTGAGCTGATTTTTCACATACCCACTAAATTTTTTTTTTAAAAATTGTTGAACAAATCGGATTATCCGTATGGGGGCGTGCGGGGCTCTATCGTTACTGACATGGATGAGGTTACAAAATCAAAACATGCTCCAAAGTCCAAACTTGCAAGCAACGCCCTGAATTAACAATAAAGTTATGGGTACATATGAAGTTGTACATATCATGTACATATAAGTTTTGTGATGCCAACCTTGGATCCCACAACTTTATCGGTAAAGATTTTTTTGAATTTGTAGGGGCAAAACCGAGTACTTGAGCAGTTTCGCAGCTTTTACCTTTACATATTCAGAAAAAATTCTTACCAGGATGAGTCCCACAAAATTCATATGTACACTGTATATTTCCATATGTACACATAGCACTCCTCGTTAAATGATGTTTGCAAGACCAAACTGTAGTTTGATGGACCATCAAGAATCCATTCACAATGGCTATATAGCCCCAGGCAGCTTAGACCTGTGCACTTTTTACGCTAAAATCGATCAATTCCTACTAAAATACAAAATCATAAATAATAATTGAAAATTTCTATATTTTTAACATAATTAAAATATCAGCCTACATCAAGATTGCATCCGGACATTAAAAATCATAACTTAACATGCCTGACTAGTACCAACATTAAAAAGCAGCTTCATAACTCAACATATCGGTTGGCCAAGTACACGGCAATTTGAGTTTGTTTTTTAGTCTCATGCGCCATGAAAACGCAGGCTTCTGTCTTTGTTATCACTTTCAAAGATTAATTTAAATAAAAAAAATTCACATTTCAAAAGAAAAAGAAAAACAGAACACGCAGGCTTCTAGGTATACGAAACTCCTCCTTCGAAAGTAACCCCAAATGAGTATGCGATCAAGCACGCGTGAGTTGTTCCCCGTGTTCCTCGAATCGCTCCAGACGTTTCAATACCTCATAGATCGGTGTGGCTTTGATCCGGCGGCTTTCCTCATAGTGAATGACACCGGCGACTCCTACAAATGGATTGACGAGAGGTCCCCCCGATAAAACTACCCTCACACCCTTCAACTTCTGCGTTTATGACCTGCCCGGAAGCCCTTGCATGATCAGGCTGCTTGTTTTCAGTCTCGTTAGCAACAGAACCCATAAAAGTAGGGCAATATAGAGAGTCCGCCATAGGCCAATCCGCAACGCCAACCAGTATGTGGGGGGCTGTTTTCAACCTGGATCTCCTGAACCCTTTCGCCTCCTTGATTGAGCTATGGAAAGATGATGTGGCCCGCCGGGGTACCTGCAAACCGGAGGGGAGTGTTTCTCCGAGTAGAAGCTCCGACGATCTAGTTAGTATGAGGAAGAAGTGCAGTGGTGTATGCTAGGAACAGAGGAAGTGCTTACGAGAGAAGGAGGAGTGTGTCAGTCCATTTGGCGTAAGAAGTACCACTGTATTTATAGACAGAGGAGTCTTCCATGCTAAGCAAGCCGAACGTAGGACACACGCGCGTTCCTACGCTCGGATGACGTCACCTGTCAGAGGCATTTAATGAAGGCCGCCTTCCCAGGTTTGCAGAGGCACATGGGTTCATGTCAGGCGCGTCACATAACGAAGAGGCGTCACGGCGGTGAGAAGAGAAGACAACTCACGTATCACGCGGAAGGTTCTAGAATGTTCTGCACCAGCGGTTTCCGAGCAAACCGGTCCCGAAGGAGATATTACAGGCCGAACAAACGGAGATCAGAATAGGGAAGCGTTCTGCTGAACAGAAGATCACCCCGCCGAACAAACCAGTGAATACCATTGTTCGGCGAGCTGTACCTGATCCTCCTTACGTTCGGCGAAGTGTAGATGACGTATCTCCGGTCCAATTCAGCCCTCAACGGACTGAGACAACTGAACGATGGATCCCAGGTGTAACCCCTTTGAATTTTGTGAATCCTTCGGATATTTCGGCCCACTACACAGTACAGCCCACAGCCATCCCCGGATGCAGTTGATCCAACCCTGAAAATCTTGCTACTTTTTGTTGTCCAGGAGACATGATCTTTATAAAAGCTAGATTCGAACGAAAATCAGCATACAACAGGACGCCTTCGTGTGTCGCTTTTTTTTTCCCCAGAACCTTGACGGTGAGCGTCGCGTTGATAAATTTCTTTGACTTTGAGATAACTTAAATGACTGGCACAAGTTGAGACGATACCATCTGAACGTATTATAGTCCCAGGGAGTAGAGCCAATGTCTCGTCCCCTCGACGGACAGCTAGAAAAACAAGAGAGCCCTTGATGTTTTCCCTCGTCTCATCCCCGGTAAGCAAAGCATAAACGGTACAACCTTTACTACTTGCGGCACCATATGGATTCCCTGATTGAAGAGAGCGATTCTTCGAGGCTGCAGAGGAAGGAAGCGTGTGGAAATCTTCTTCAGCATGTGGCCGCAGAGCTGGCTTGCTCGGAGATGTCCAAACTGATTGAAGAGAACGATTCTTCAAGGCTGCCGAGGAAGGAAGCGTGTGAAAACCTTCTGCATGCGGCAGCAGAGCTGGCTTGCTCGGAGATGTCCAAACGCCACAACGGTCGACCCTCCTGACTGCACATGAGCTTCCAAGGCCCTTATTATGTCGGAGCAGAGATAATAGCTTCTGGGACAAAGCAGCAGATCGAGATATTTCCGAACCGATCAGAGGCAGATAGGATAGAAGAAGAAGAAGTCGCCGACGAGAGAGAGAGAGAACGCTAGGGTTAGGGCTACCAGGTTAATAAGTACTCCATATTATTATTAGTCGGCTAGGGCTATTGGGCCCTTTGAGCCATGTTTTGGTGTGCTAAATTTTTGCTCTTGCCGACGGGTTGGAGGCATCTGTCGAACATAGTTTGCTGTGACTTGTGAGGAAAGAAAGTCTACGCCCACCTCATTTTTTATGCCGCTCCTCCACCGCTCTCAATTTCACCTTTCAAAAGTGTTTTGGACAGTTCGAATTTTAAAAAACTCTTTCAGGTTTTAAAATTCGAATCATTGATTGCCGAGGCGACGGACAACGGTAAAAAATGAGCGATAGACGTAGCAGAGAGGAAAGGTAGAACCCATCCGGGGCTAGCTTCTAATTCGATAGGATCAGATATTTTTCAGGATTTTTTTTTTTTTTTTTGGACTTCACCTAAAAGGGAAAAAAAAAGGGATTGAAAGGGACTAGACCGTCTGGTGTAGTCTATTTTCGGGTTCTTTTGGAGCTCATTTTGATGATGAGGATTGATCACGTTGTGGACCGCATCGAGAACATTTCTTATGCCATGAACCATGTTAATTAATCAGATATCGTTTGATATATTTTCCGAATAAATTTATCGTTAAAAGAAATTTTGATCTAGTATTGCAATGTTCTTGAATTCTAAAGATGAATGTATTTTGAATATCGATATAGATAATTTTTGACTTAATTAGTATACTCTATAAGGTCTAAAAAGTAATTGGTCTCGATCATTGAAATGAGCTCGAATCAAACTTTTTTTTTTTCCCCTTTACTGTTCATTGGCTTGCCAATAGACCTTACAAAAGGGCCCCTTGCCCTTTGTTTAATTAAGTGCAAAAAATGAATATATGTTGATAGGCATTTCACGCATATGCACGGAACTCATTGCATCAATGCCGCCCGGGCGAAGCTAAGGTCTTACAACGTGCTACGAGCACTAAAGAGTCTCTCACCAAGTAGTTATGAAAACTTGAACCCAAGTATTGAACGAGAAATTCTAAATATCAATCTAATGGATCAACCACATGATGGTGATACTATCCCTTGCCGACAGATGTAACAATTTTTTTCGTCGCCAAAAGCTTTAGTGACGATATTTGCATTTCCAAAGATAAATTTTATTCGTCGTCAAAGACCGAATTTGTTGTAGTACGCAGTGGGACAGCACCCACCCCGCTTAAGACTTTCAAACACTTCCTCGTGAACCAAAATTAAAAGTCAATTTTTTAATGAAAATTTGATGATCAGTGTGGGACTCTGTTTGCATGCCTTTAAATATAGGCTAACAAAAAATCTAGAACATCAAAAAGGTAAGAGGACATAGGCTTCTCTTGGAGCATAAGAATATGGATTTCAATAGCTAGAGTTACCCCCACGCTAATAGGAAAGACTCGTGTCTGTTTCATTCCGTAGGACCGTAGGTAGTATGCGGTTGGTAGGAGTATTTCTAGACTTATTGATTTTGTGGGATTCGTAGTCCAACGGAAGGGTAATCTCTTCACTAATTGTTGCATTCAAATGCGGTCTTCGTGAATGACAATCCAATCAAACGCCCTTGCGCGGTGAAGGATTCAATAGGGGGACACATAAATAAGAAAAACTATCACAAGATATCTAATGGAAGATGAATCCCTTCACAAACCCTTTGATCAAAATATAAACACAACCATGTAGTTCGAAAAAATATATTGCAAGGCGATACAAACAGGCGACTCGGTCACTATAATTTTCTTTTATTTCTCAAATTTCAAACAGCAACGAATTCTCCAACCTATCTGCAATGCTCCATGGCTCACTTTTAATCAAATACCTAGACCCAAAAATACCCTTCTGCACTGGAAGCAAAAAAAGGTGAAGATTGTGCATGATAAGTATTTTTTCCAAACAAGCGAAATGACGGAAAATCCATCACTGAAACTAGCAACAGGTCAGAAAAAAAATGATACCAGAAAACAGGAGAGATTTAGGCTCCGTTTGTTTCGATGTAAAATGTTTTTTTAAAAAACAAACTTCAAACTTTTATTTTCCGATGTTTGGTTGACACTTGAAAATATTTTCGAAATCAACAAAATAGTGTAGAGAGAGAGATGGGGAGTTTAAACGGTGGAGAGATATGAGATTATTGGAATTGAATGTGGGTCATGACTGACAATCGAGGAAACTGAGCAGTGAGAATTGCAGTAGAAGGCAGCGGGTTCATTTCGGAAAATAACTTTCGGAAGATTTAAGGGTAAATCATTTTCATCCAATTGAAGGAAAATATTTTACATGTAATTTCCTCATTTTTTACACAACCAAACACCGGAAAATAGGTAAAACATTTTACTGGAAAATATTTTACGTCCAAACAAACGGAGCCTTAGACTTTGTTTTCATTCCTTGAAGTCATCCTTGTCATCGGCAGGGATTGGCATGTTCCTCCAGCATACAGCAAGAGCACTCCCACCAAGCTGCAATGAAGATGAAAATATAAGACAATTTGCTTTGAGAATCTGTTTTTTGGATTCATTTTACCACGACCAAAGAAAACTTGAAAAGTTGCCGGTTTTTTTAAACTTGTTTTCCGGAAATCTTTTGGAAGAGAGCCCACTCTTTACAAAATATAGAAACGATGTTTCAATTTTCTCGAAAACCATCCAACTAAAAATGAATAAGAGAGGACAATGAGGCATGCTTCTGTTTTGAAACAGGGTTTTGCAGAAAGGATTTGGAAACTGCAACCATACAAGGTAGAAACCAGAAAAAATTTAAGTACATGCAAGCAAGAGTCTTACCGCCATGCAAACCACGCTTACAGCAGAAGGGACAGCCACTAAAGGATTGGTGAAATGCTTTTGTGCAAGTAGAAATCCAAGTGCAGAGCTCTGCAGAAACGGGTTAACGAGAACAAACAAAAGTGCAGAGCTCGGCAGTTAACCAAATTGATTATAACTAGACTAGACAAGATTTTGGAAAAGGGAATATGTATCTAGTATCTACTGAGAAGAAACATAATTACCTGCATTCCACATTCTATGGAGATCGTACGAGAAGTTGATTCGCCAAATGATAATTTTGAAATCCAGTACCCAATAGCGAAAGCCGCAGCGTGTAGGAGGGCCACAGGAAGTAACAACTGTGCTCCCTGAGTTTTCAACACTTCTGCAACTTGTCCAATCTTGAGAAAAGAACCACTCCAAGTTATTACATAAAAATCGACCTTTACAATTTATTGACATGATTGCACAAGCTGTCTAACTTACTGGACTTGCACAGAGTAGGGTGGTGAGGATAACTCCAATTAAAGGCGTTACAGTGATTATCTTTCCAGTGAATTTGGGGAAGAATTCATTAGCCAACACTGCACGCATGAAGCAAAGATATAAATACGACGATCTGAACTAGAGAATCCCCAAAATTTCTGCACAAATATTTAACTCAAACAGAAGTTCGATTTGAACACCGTTAAATTACCTCCTACTAATGTTGGCAATAAAACAACCTGAAAAGTGCTCATGGCCAGGCCCTGAAAAGTTAGATAACATGAAAAGTTAAACTATCAATAAGCAGGAATGCACGATGGCAAAGAGAAAATCGTTACCACACCCGATAGATGGAGAATGCAGCCCAAGAATTCTAATTTAGTTCCATGTAATCTGGAAAACATGACAATAAATCTGAGCTCAACAGGACATGAGGGCCATTATATACTTGGTCTTTGATCAATGAGTCCTAAGTTAACTAACATGTTGCGACATGTTCTCAAAGTGTGAAGTATATTCGAGTTAAGAAAATTTTGCAAAATAGTAGGATGTATTGGGACGTCCAAACATTCGTCTAGGAGTTCACAATGATGCCTAACAAAAAGTCTGAAGCTATCAGATATACGCAAGCCTATGCCACCTCAACAGGTTTGTTTATGGACAAGAAACACCACTGGCGTCTATCAACTGCCTAAACAACTAATTGAATAAAGCTCGAAGAGGGAGTTAGCCTACTATAGAGAATTTAGTTTACCCAGTAAAAAATCATAGGGGTTTTCTTTTTACATAAATGTCCAATGTCCATGAACAAAGTGCACAAAATTTCTTCAAGGTTGCAAGTGCCAAGGAGTATAACATTACATTGAGGAGTAAAATAATCAAGCATGTCATTTCTTACTGCAGCATCAACTGGAACAAGCTGACCCGCAAGAAGCTTAGTGAGCAGTGGTGTCATAATAATAGCCCCGATAGTTGAACACCTAAAAAAGCAATCCACATAGCACTATGAATCAGATTCTCCACCAGCATTAATCACAAACAGTCTCACTAAAATTCATCCTTGCTTAACATGTGATTTGAGTATGGGCAATTAGCACTACCTCAATGGATGGTTAATCCAATGGAGTCTTATTAAATTAACGCGATGCTAGTACACGCTAATATAAAATTGTCATTTCCCGACTATGAATAAGTGAGTAGCCCAAAACTAAAGTTCATGCAGAACTTGTTATGAAGCAAAATGTAAAAGCAGAATTACAGTTGCAGAAATGTTTGAAAGTGTACAGTGGCTATAGATTTTTCAAGAAGATGAAGTTCTTCATAAGCTACACTATTGCAGAAACATTTCAGATGTAGAATGTGAAAATTCTAAGCGTAACACAGTTGTATAGAGCCTTTTCCATATCCACTAGACAAATTATCGGGTAACAATGTTGTAATTGAGCTTACGTCGTCATAAGAACAGAGAGAGCTACATTTCCCTTTGAAATATATGTAGCAACATTTGATGCCTGGCCTCCAGGGCAGCAAGAAACCAAAATAAGACCAGTTGCGAGAGGTGCAGAGAGTTTTAACGTCTGCAGACCAGCATTAAGAGTGAGCAATTTTATTTGAGGATATAGAACATCTTACCAAAAGTCTGACCACCACAACATATGCACATACACAAACAAGTACGATGGGTGCCGAGAAAATAACAAATAAAATGCAATAAGATGCTGCCTATGGATGGTTTACTAAGGTGCAACAATAGATAAATAAGTAGCATTTTAAAGAGTCAACGCAAGTTAATTTCCTTGGATGGTGAGCTAACAGACAGGAAGCTTTTCCACCCATTTTCCATTAAGATCACCGAAGGCAGACCCACTGAGAGAATAACAAAATAGTTGCACATATGATGCAACCAGGTGAAGAGAAAAGGAAAGAGGATCAACATCATCCAAGTCGATCAATGCACGATGGATCTCCTTTGGTTTACAAATAAACGAAAACAGTATTGACACAAACACAAAAAGAAAAATATAAGTCGTGGGATCGACATGAAATAATTTTCCTGATGTGTGTTTTTGGCTTTAACAGAATCTTCAAAGATGAGTAAACTCTGGATATTCATGTGTAGGTTTTTCCTCAAGTTCCAAACACAGTGTTAATTTGTAGTTCTTTTAATTCAAAATAATGTCGTTTGTTCAAATCTCATAAGCAAACTTAATCAACAACTTTCAGCATGTTCTCATATAGTCCATTGCTTCTCCCTAGCCCTTAAAGTTGTGCGTGAATGCATGCAGTCATATGATGATAGTTTCAGTAACATAGAAACAGAAATGCATCACACACTAAGCACATGATATGGAGAGGAATGAGGGTTATGTGCCAGTAAGAAATAGAGATAACTGATACAAGTAATGGAATCACTGCAGAGTACCGGAGTTATGATTAATTTTCAAAATGAATGACTAGGTACGGTGGAATTCTCCTGTTCAACTCCCCAAACTTAAATGTAGTCCTCATTTGATTGTAAGCACTATATCGGGAGTGGAACACTTGAGGGCTACGCTCTTTGTCCCTTTTGGGAAGTTTCTCTCTAATTTAAAATCTATGCCTTTGATTTGGTTGCATACCCATGTCCAGATAGTAGACTGAAAATGTCACAAAACACCATACGGACGCAATAATAGATAACAACTGCTACAACACACAGAATAGGAGTTTGAAAACATACCAGTGCAATAAAGAAACCTAACATCGGTTTTATCAAATATTGCGCGAGAAATCCTACACCCACCTGCATATTCGAAAAGGAAAATATCAATCTTAAAACGGTTAACCACAAAGTCTCCTGATAAGTAAGCAATCTTTTCAGTTACGTCTTGTCCTTACAGTCCATGGGTTTCGTAGGCATCGTTTGAAATCCTCAAAAGTCAAGGTCAGTCCCATTGAAAGCATAAGGAAACCCAAGCCAGCAGTGAAAAGATCTGTTTGCAACCACGTTACCTGTAAGAAAGACCCAGACGTCAAGCACTTTAAGGCAATCATGGATTTCACACCCATCAACTAACAGCAAAAAGATAGATAAAGCTACCGCAGAAGGTTTATAGATGCCAATGGTGGTACCCAATATGACCTGCAAAACGATGAAGATTTAAAAAGGTGAACCTCTCCCTCAGTGAGTATTATCCGAATGGAAACTGAAGTATGAAGGATAGAAACATAAAAGATGGACAAAATACTGCAGAAAATTGAAGCAATGCATACCCACACAGGAAAAAGAGTTGTCAGCAACTCAATTATTCTCTCATATTGGGTCATTTCAGTTGGAGTGCTACCTGGAATATCTCCAGACGCATTTGTTGCTGCCTTGCATACAACTTGAGAATACCTAATCACAAACAATCGGCAATTTCTCGTGCTTATCCCAATAGCAATATATCATGAGCGATGCAGAGATGGATCGAGTAATCTTTTCAAACAGAAACAAAATAATTGTTGCAAGCCAAAATATGACTCAAAGAACCCATTATTTATAAAGAAAAAGAAAATGCATTACACAAAAGTCTCAAAGATACTACATATGAACACACAAGGATTACGCAGCTCTCAAAAAAAGCAAAATAGACTACTTTTCTATGACTCAAACCCCAAGTTAAATTCTACAAGACAAATAATCATTAAAAGATCGTACGATAGTACATTGCCCAAACAACCATGCAACCAAGCACTAAAATTTACAATTCACACGCAGCACTCTGAAGGCCGAAGGGAATTCATAGGGAAAGGGAGACCTGTGGGACTCATTTGGGGCGAATGCATGAGTGTTGATGGACAAAGAAAGAAGCTTTCCCCTCGATTATTGCAGATGTTTTTAGAAGTATGAGCTGACGGATTTGGAACAAGAGATGCCCTTCCCTAATTCAACTCCACACCAAGAGTTACATATATGCACACTAAGAGTTACCCTGCTGTCATCTATGCATATAATGGTGCTGCTAGAAATAATGATAAGCTTTCAACCAAGTTTCGTATATATGACAATGTGGAAGACAGTAAACTAATGTGTTTTCCATTTATTACTGGAGAGTTTATATATTCATGTCCAAAAACATATCTGTCTAAGCTTCCTCTATAGACAATAACGTTGTAGGAAAACATACCTTGAAGGTTGGAGCATTGAAGTAGGAGCCGAAAGAGCAACAATCGAATTCCTTGGTGTTGTGTGAATTGCCAAACGACCCTTTCCATTTTCAGGCAAACCAAATGTACCGGTAAAATCTGAAAGTTGACATCCAAACCATCAGAATGAGCGAAGAAAAATGCCTTAACCAGAATCATACCAACTTAAATAGCAAAAGTACGTCAATTAGAGCATTTCGAAGGCAAAATGAAAAGAACCAACCTATGAAAACAAGCATATAAGCAATACCCACAAGCGAAAAGAGTGAAACAATTCAACTAAATGTACATCAACTAAACATAAGAAGGCAAAATGAAAAGAACTATGTGCCAAAACAAACTTATAAGCAATACCCACAAGCCAAAAGAGTGAAACAATTCAAGATTGATACATACCCAATTGGGTTTGAAGCCTCCTTGAAGATAAGCAACTACTTGGTCTGTAAACAGCATCACAAGGCTGCAATCTACAATCTTTGGCAACATATCGAGACATAGACGCCATTGGAGAGTGTAACTAGAGGGTGAACAAAAGGAGAAGACGAAGGGAGCTCAATTCACTCAAATTGGAACATGGGTTTGTCTGTGTCTGAGAGAGGAGAGAGAGTGAAAGGGTCAAAGCTTGGAGAATTGAGATGGACATGCAATTGGGATATACTGTATGAAGTGGTCGGGGAAACCGATGAACCACACAGTCACCAGAGGCCAATCCAAATGTTTTTCAAGATTTGAAGAAAACTCACATTTTGCAGATTCTCATAAATAAAAATGGGGTTTTCTGCTGTGTCGTTACTCACGGGTCCTTGGCACAATTAAAGGAGGGGTAATCAATTTGAGATTTTGAGATGAAATGAGGAGTGATTCTATCCTGTTCGATTCTCTCTTTGTTTTTTTTTTTTTTTTTTGAGAATCTATTCGATTTCACTGATACCACAAGGTCAACCATAAGTACATTAATAAAAAAATACTTCCAAAAAGCAAATATATCGATTATGCTGTCAATGGCTAGAAAAAAGAACGGACAAAAAATAAGATTTGTACGAATTAGGGAAATAAAGGGAATGTTAGACGAAAAAAATTGACAATTGCGAGAAGAGAAAATGATAAGTGCTGAAAAACACTTATCTAATACATTTTATTTATGCTTTATGTGTTTCTTAGCGTGGTTATTTGATGTGTTTTTTTTTTTGTTAGTTTTGGTATTAGTATGCTTTGGGATTGAACAAGTGTAAAAACATGTCAATTGGAGGATGTTAGGAACGTGGGAGAGCAACGAGGAGAAGCCGATGTGCGAGAAGAGGCAAATAGAGCAAAAATCACCTTCGCGACATATGTTTGGTCCGAAGTACCTAAAGTCTGGTCCAGACTAGCACTCAAAAGAGCAAAACCAAGCAACCAGCATGTCTAGCTAGTTTGGACCTAGAATACGGTGGTCCAAACGAGCAACCCTAGGACGTTCCAACAGCTCCCAGCAACTCTAGTCCGGACCAGCCACAGCATAGTTCGAATGAACGAGCCCCGTTTTAGTTAATAACTAAATCTATTTTAACCAAATACGGGAAAATTATAAGAAAATATGATAAATTTATCATAAAGATGGTAAATGTAGATTAGTCAATGTGGTCCCAATTAATTAGCTAGAAATCGGTACCATTCCGGATTTGCCGCAATTTTTTTATTTATATTCAATATATGTTACCGGATTGCAAAGTTTGAAGTATAAACATGAATAAAATGTAAGCAAGACTTCCAAACAATAAACCACCAGATTCCATTCATTGAACTACTCATCTATTGACTAATTCATATGCAAACCAAGTTCTCAAAACAGCTGGTTCAAAAAAAAAAAAAAAAGGTTCTCAACACAGTTGATATATTACTCCTATACGGCTATAGTCACTGGATCATTTCTCTCCTTCACATCTTACTCCTATACTCCCTGCCTCACTGTGTCGTTTCTCAGGTTAGCCACACAAGCACTGAAGCACGCGTTCAGCACTCACCGGAAAAAAAACACAGTGTAAATTTTTACCGCCGGAACATCGGAAAATATCCGAAACACACCGGTATCGTCTGGTACATCAGGTATTGGCCGGAACAGGCCGGTATTTCAACCGGAATGGATCTTGAGTCTTTGTGTTCCGTTTAAGCACCGGTATACGTATTGGCCAGTACGGAACGGATTTCACAACTTTGGTTGGGATCAATTTATATGGGTGTGTCCTTAGGCACAGGCAACCCATGCCTTGCTAAAGAGTAAAGACCCTCCAAGCTAGTATAATGCCGCGTTCTTCGAGCCGTGCCTTTAGGCATTCGGGCACGGACATGCACTAGTAGTTTAATAAAATACAGAAATTATGATACATTACTCAATAACTGAATTTATCCTAA
This sequence comes from Rhododendron molle, assembly GCA_025413875.1. Classification (NCBI taxonomy): domain Eukaryota; kingdom Viridiplantae; phylum Streptophyta; class Magnoliopsida; order Ericales; family Ericaceae; genus Rhododendron; species Rhododendron molle. The sequence goes on along the minus strand of CM046388.1, from coordinate 10,667,507 downwards.
TCAAGTACGCTAAATTTACAACAAAAGATGATAAATCTATGACAAAGATGGTAAATGTTTTTCCTATACAATTCTCCTCATCCGCCCTTACCTCCCGGGGCCTCCAACACATAATCCCTGGGCCTATACGAAGAGAAAAAACGAAGAGAAAAATTGAGGTTGGATCTCACTAAAAAATTTGTACTAATTCATAGACTTATGGAAAAATGACACCTAAGGACGTATTTTGATAATTAATACCCGTCAAGGACATGCTGAGAACATTTGTTAATGCTGAAAATGTTTTTGGCAGATATTAATTATCAAAAAACCGTCATGGGCCGTCATTTTCCCTAGACTTGTTACAAGACAAATGGCTAAAGTAAGGGTTTAGGCCCATCATAGGCCCAAGTAAAAAATGCAAACTAAGGCCTACTGGGCCTGCTTTTGTCGTTTCATCAAAGCAATTGTTCTTTTGCAGCCTAGGTCTTTTTGATATGGTTAATGTGTTTATAACCTCAAGACTGATCATAGAGATTGAAGACCTCGAGGGCCTAAGCTGGTGGCATCAACTGCCTAGTTGTTCCGCAAGTCACATAATTTTCTCCAGTGAGCAGGAGTGCGAGTGCGAGCGTGAAAGCGTGTTTGAAACATGTCTCAAGCTACTAAAATTCGCAATAGCGAGAATCGATAGCATGAGTGCAGGACATTTTTGAAAAGATCCTTGTGACTAATACTACCCTCACTTGTTCTGAATACGTTGCCTCCAACCGCGCGTTTTGCCTTTTACTGGTTCAGCCTTCTGCTATTTTTCTCGGCACCGATAAATTTTACTCCTTGATTCGACATTGCTTAGTGACCTGTATGCCTATTGCAGCTTGGACCTCATTTGAAATAACATGTGCTCGAGATTTCAGAAAACCGACCCTATTGGGATGAAACGCGGAAGCCCCCTAACACTGAGATTCAAACACAACGCTACAATCTCAACCAATGAAAGTACGATGAAAAAGATATACAGAGAGAAAATAAGATTTACTACGTGGTTTGGCAATTACGTGCCCACTCTACGAAGAGAATCCCGTTCTTTCACTAACTAGGAGAGTAATTTGTACAGGTACACTTTAATTAGTTTTGAAAAACCAATATCCAGCTTCTTATACGCTCGCTCGTACAAAAACACACTCTGATCACCCCAGCTTTGCTTAACACTTGTGCACCGTTTTTACAGACAAGTTTTCCTCCTCTCTTGCTGTCTTTAGCCGTACCCCACACACACATGTACACACTTAAATAACATTACATGCAATGTTCCATGAGGAATATTGAAAGTCTCGATTCTCGAGCATGTGTGGTGAGTACCAAGGTCGAAGATACATTCCAAAGAAAACAACTCGGGAATTAGAACTTGTTTGGCTCGGAAATGGCTCAAGGACTGAGCGGGCGTGCCAGGACTTGTCGCGTACCAACGTAAAGGACTGGGCGTCCCTTTTCTGACTTCTAGATCTGTGCGGGCGATAGTGCTGCAAACCTAAGGGCTAGATTGCAGTTTGGTTCGTGGTTTGCTACAACGAAGTGGACTTAGTAATTTCCTAACCGTGTAGGAAAAGAAGTAACAACGTAAGAATTACTTTATCACGTCGGAGTAATAGAGTAGGAAGTGAGAGATAGATAGGAATAACTTTATTATGTTGCGTAATAACAAAGTTGGGGTACAAGAGAGATAGAAGCTCGAGTTATTTGGTGAAATAATCGAGTGTAGGTAAGGGAATAAAGATAATTTGCTTCGCAGGGAAGGCTTTTGATTGTAAGCGTTGAGCTTGATTGGTGTGAGAACCCTTTTTCCTTCTTTGATTCTAGTATTTATAGGCCATAGCACCCACGGTTTTTTGCATGCATGATCCTCCAGCCTTGCTTCTCCTTGCGCCACGTGTCCATGTAACTTCCATTCATGGGATCATGGGTGGTTGAGGAAGGTTACATATACATTGCCCACATGTTTTTATCCAACGTGGGAGATTACTGGGGTGAAAAAACAATTACCCCACCTGCTGCTTTGTATCATGGGCAGTTGGTGTAGAAAGTGGTCCACCTCATCCCTCATTTTGTGGACAATTGAATTCTACCAGCCATTTGACCCGGTCAAATGGCTCTTTGACGAATAACACCCAATTAACCCCCCCTTCACGTCTCACGGATCACATGGGTTATGGACCATTTAAGCCCACATCAACGCTTAGCCAACCCAAGTCCATCGTGGGCTTGCTGAATTCTTTTTGCAAAAATAGGCCCAAAGCTCTAAAACTCGAACTAAAACAAATTGGGGCCCAAGTAATATGGATTTGGCCCAATTATTTTGGTCCAATAGATCTTCAATCCGTGGCCCATTTAATTAAATTTTAATTAAATGGCCGTCCAACGCTTGCCCAGGACTGGGTGCCAAAAACGGGTGTAAACAATGCCCCCCCATGCCTTGATCTTGTTCAAGATCTAGGCGTGTAGATTAGGACAGAGCGCAGTTTTTGGCAAGCCAAACGAGTCCTTATCATAGGGTTTAGAACCAAAAGAGATAATCAGGCCAATGTTTAGCCTAAAATCCCCCAAAATCCTCCCACATTTAAATTTAAAAAGTTAATCAGGCTTAAAACCGAGCCTAACCACTTTTTAAATTGCAATGTACATCTTTTAATCGGATTTGGACACTTCACCTTTGAACTGAGCCAAATCCCAATAGTTTAGGGATAAAAGAAAAAATCCCAACGAAGAGTCCTTTCAACGGCAACAATCATCACTCCTTTAAGCCTAGGGGACACGTGTCACTACCCCAGGCTATGCATTGGCCGCCATGCAGCTTTTCCAAGCCGTCAGCGCTTCCCTAAGTCAATCAATAGTCCAACTCCTGGGTTACCTCTTTCAAATCTGATCCAAGGCAGAGAGAGAGAGAGAGAAACCCAACGGCATCCATAAATCTCGTGCCGTTCCTCATTAAAGCCCTAATCTCGAGCCTTTACTCTCTCTACATCTTCTCCGCCTCCTCTCCTCTTGCACGAACGAAACCCAGAAAAAACCCTAATCTGCCATTGTCCTACCGCTGAACCCCTTGAACTCCAGAAGAGATGGCCACCCATAGAGCCCATGCTCCTCCTCCGAACCCTAACAGCCTAGCCGTTCAAATCAAAAAGATCCTGGACGAGGAACATGTAGCAATCACCCACAACATCCTGGTGGTTGCCAATTCCGATCGAGTTGGCCTGGGTCCCGCCTTCCAACTAGGGTTTCCTTCCCAGCTCGCTCCCATGTATCCATTAGCAGAGGAGGCACTCCCCTTTGAGTCTCCATGCCTCGACTGGCACAAATTCTCCACCGACATCCCCAATCGCCTCTGGCACAGACCAGATGCCAAATACGTGGAGTGGCTTGATCGTATGATGGAGGCCAAAGGAGATCTGTGGAGACAGATTGGAATCAGGGACGCCATCCTACTCAGTCGCTCCCTCATCGATATGGACAAGAACCTCTTCCTTGCCGCTTCCCAGTTCTGGTCAGTGACTACCAACTCTTTCCACTTCAAAGTAGGTCTCGTGGGCCCTACTCTCCAAGATCTTGCCTTCTTGACAGGCCTCCGTCCCCACGGGGTCGAGGCCAATTACTTTCTGTCCCAAAAGACTCTCTACTTTGAGTATAAAGAACCCCTGTCCTTCACCCCCTTCATAAACCACTACGCCCAGAAGGGTCCAATAGAGGATAGCGAGCACGTTGCTTTCCTCCTCTATTGGCTAAACAAATTCATCTTCTGCGTCTCAGCCAATAGGGTGACAAAGGATTTCATGGACCTGGCCTGTGCCCTAGCTTCAGGGCAGAAGCTGGCATTAGGCCCCCTGGTCCTGGCTCATCTCTACCGCGGGATGAAGGAGCTTATCAGCAACAAGTTCGTGTTCGCCCCAGGTCCTTTGTGGATTATGCCCCTGTGGTTGTGGTCGTACTTCCCCAAACTGGCTCCACCCATGAACAAAAACCCAGAAAACACCTGCTATAGTCTTCATTTTGCCGGCACCCGTGGCCCTAGGTATGCCTTTGGTACCTATTTCAAGTTTTTCTATCATGAGCTCACGAACATGGGCAAGAACTGGATGCCCTTCACTCGAGACACCGTGCCATGGAGGCTGAAGTAAGGCGCGTCAGACCCTGGGGAAGACTATGACGAGCACATGGAGATCTGGGCAAGCTTTCTGATCTCAAGGGACCTGATGTATGGCATGGCCTACACCCCAACAAACTACAAGTGCGGGGTTGAGTATTACAATGCAGCCCAGTTTGCCAGGCAATTTGGCCTGTGTCAACTCACTCCCGTCCCTCCATATCAATCTTTGAATGAGGACTTCACTGACAGGCCCGTGATCCAACCCAGGGACCTAGAAAGGGTCAGGAACGTTTTACCTGAACGTAGGAAAGATTTTGCCCTTCACCCGTTCGTTGAGCGTATCGAGAAGGGTGCCAAGTTCGACAGCTGGTGGGGGGGCTATGCCAAGATGCACTTCTCCAAGCCCTACCTGGACGTCCTGACGGCAATTCTGCCATTCACATGCCTCTGCAACAGATCAGTCCTTCCCCTTCGCAGAGTACAAAGAGAAAAGGTAACTTAAAGGCCTTCCTTTATTATGTTCGTTTTCCTCTTTGGGCCTCTGAAGTTTGTACTGAATTTCCTCCCATACTGGCAGGTTTGAGTGACGTGCTCAAGGATGCTCCTCCAGCCCCTTCTGCTCCTCAACGATCAAAAAGGGTGAAGACGACTGCCCACAGGCAACGGCCAAAGGTATAAACCCCCTAGCCCTTTGTTCGGTCCTTCCAGCTGAGGTAGTAATATTCCTGTTCTTCTCTGCAGGCATCTGAGACGGCGGTAGCTGGTAGGACCAGAAGCAGTGCCAAGACCAGCTCGCCTGAGACTGATCCTACAGAGAAGGTTTGGGCTATCTTCGTCATTCCTCTTCATCTCCCCGGGCTTCATCGAATGATCTAACATCCTCACTCTTGCAGGCCACCTTCAAGATTCAAGGAGGAAAAACTGAAGAGCAAGCTGAATCTGTCCCGTCCAAGAAGAGACGACTGAAAAAGAAGGCCTCTACCCCAACTGATTCCGAGAAAACCGATTCCGCCACCGAGCATAACCTAATCGTAAGGATGTATTGTGACGCACACTTCGCCGCATTTATGGCTCCATACTATTATCAACTTCCCCTTGTTTTCAATCCTCAGGAACTTGACTCATATCTGGAAGAGGAGATCATCGAGGACGAAGTTGAAATCCAAGAGAAAGGGCTGGACCAAATTGAAACGGAGCCGGAGCATGAGGCGTCATCCCAGACTCCAGAGAAACATGGGTCCCCCGTCATACATTCTTCTCCGACCCCTAATTCGCCTGCTGATCCAGAGTTCATACCCGTACCAGAAGAAGACGAGGCTGAAGATCTGGATTCCCTGTTCAAATCTGCCCAGGACCTGATGAAGGCGGCCACTTCTGGTACTTCAGGCAGCGGACTTGGCTCCAGTTCTCAATCCCAGTTCACTCCAGAGGAGGTCAATGAAGCCAAAACAGCCCTTAGGATGGCTCTTCTGCAAAACTTCCAAGCCATTGTCCATCCAGCTAGGTCCTCTAACGTTAAGAAGGCCATGGACGTGCTGGTGAGATCCCAAGCCCTGGGGCCAGATGATACTTCCCTCCAATACTTCCAGAAGGAGTTTCCCAACATGGTTAAAACACATGACGCCTCCACTCAAGACCTGGGCAAGGTGCATGCTAAGCTCTCAGAGCTGGAGGCGGTTGACATGGAGATCACCAGGTTTAGTACTGAGTGGAACCAATTGAAGGAAGACATCAAGGTCAATGGAGCCAATATCACCGCTACTTCTGAAGAGATTCGAGAGCTTAAGGACAAATTGGCCCTAGCTGAGGGTCGCCTGGAAGATCTTCGAAAAGAATCCAAGATCTTGGCCAAGCAACATGAAGACCTGAAGACTGACTCCAAGAGTCAAAAGATGAAGCACAACCTCCTGATTGAGGAAGTTCCAGATCTCCGGAGGAGGCGGGAGACGCTCGAGGCCCAACTTGCAAGCCTCGATACTGCATGGGAGAACCTGAAAACGAATCTCAAAGGCCTTCTATAGGTCTTGTCCTCCAAAACTCTAACTTCTGAACTTTCCCTTCTTGGTTTGTAATAAGTTTTGTCTTGCCTGGCCGGGAACTTTCCTTTAAATGGCCACCGGCAATGGTATGGTTTGGATATTGTTTTGTGGCGGCCTGAACCTGAGGCCTTTTATGGTTTTTGAATAGTAGGTACCTTGGCCTCCGTTCAAGCCTTGCTGACATGCATCTTATGATTTGTTTACTTGGTTTTCTCCAAAGTCTTCCATTTCCCACGTAGTAGGATAATGATGCTTTAGGTACTTACCATTTGTTAAATGTTGAAACAAACCACCATTTAAGTCCATAAGATGATAGACGTTACCTCTAAGGACTTTGGCTATCTGGTACGGCCCCTCCCAGGTTGGAGACCATTTTCCATACCTTGCATTCTTGTCCCCTAAGGGAAAGACAGCTTTCCAGACCAAGTCACCTTCAGAAAAGCTCTTTTTCCGTACACGTTTGTCATAAGACCTAGCCACTCTCCTCTTCTGGACCAACATATGGTCAAGGGCTGTGAGCCTGACTTCATCCAAGTCCTCCAGCTCTATCAACATGGCCTGAGTGTAATCCGCTGGAGTGAGACCATGTTGGTATGCAGTCCTTGCCGATTTTACTGCCACCTTCATTGGTAGGACTGGATCGTGTCCATATACCAACATATAAGGAGTTATATTGGTGGCTTCTTTCTTTGAGGTTCTGTAGGCCCATAAGGCCTCAGAAAGCAATTTATGCCAAGCCCTTGGGTTTTCCTCCACCATTTTCTCAATAATGTTGAACAAAGTCCTATTAGTGGACTCAGCCTGACCATTTCCTTGTGCATAGTAAGGAGTGGAATTGGACACGATGATGCCTTGCTGTGCAGCGAAGTTGACCACTTGCTCCCCCATGAAGATCGTACCCCTATCCGCAACTAGGTGCTCTGGCAGCCCAAACCTATGGATGATTCTCTCCTTAATCACCTTGATTATTTCCTGTTGATCCACAAACTTCAAGGGTACTGCTTCTGCCCATTTGGTGAAGTAGTCCGTAGCTACCAAGATGTAGGCATGATTCTCCGAGGAGGGAGGATAGATCTTACCGATTACGTCTAGAGCCCAGCCCCTAAATGGCCAAGGTTTGACTACGGCGTGATAGTTAGCCGCAGGAACACGTTGAATTGGGCCATGGGCTTGACAGGGCTGGCATCCCTTGGAGAAACGAATACAGTCCTCTAAGATGGTTGGCCAATAGTAACCATGTCTTCTGATTAGCCATCTCATCTTTATTCCTGATTGGTGAGCTCCACAGACCCCTTCATGGACTTCACTCATGACCCTTATGGCCTCAGGGCGTCCTAAACACCTCAAAAGCAAGTAGTCTTCAGGACTTTTCTTGTATAACTCGTCCCCAACGAGGAGGTAATTGATGGCTCTCCTCCTCACCTTCCTAGAGGCTCTAACATGGGGCCTCTTGAGGAAAGAGATGATAGGTGTACGCCAATCGTTCTCGGGCTCGTCGGCTGACTCTTCCCCTGTGAAGTCTGAAGTAAACACCTCCAGTCCAAGACCCCTTCTCCTGACAGAAGGTAACAACCTCTTCTGGACTGTGATAATCTTGTGAATTGTTTCTGGAGCCAGCCTCAGGCCTGTCGAGGCCTGAGCCAGGCTATTGGCTTCAGCGTTCATGCTCCTTGGGACGTGCTTGACGGTGACGTCGTCAAAATCTTGCAATAATTGCATGGCTGCCATATAATAAGGTGCTAAGTCCTCGCTATAGCATTTGAACGTTCCTGCCAAATGATTAATGACAAGGTTTGAGTCCCTAATGACTCTCACGTCCCTGGCCTCTAGATCTCTAAGGATCTCAAGGCCTATGGCCAAAGCCTCGTACTCAGCTTCATTATTGGTGCATGGGAAATCGAATTGAAATGGCAGCTCAGTCCTCAGGCCTTGAGGGGAAATAATAATGATCCCACAGCCTGAGACCTCCTGAGTCTTTGACCCATCAAAGAGTAATGTCCAAGGAGTGAGTGATATTTCGAGGGCGCTCAGTCCTAAGTCAGACTCATCGCCAATGTCCAAGCATGGATGATCAGCAAGAAAATCTGCCAAGGCCTGACCCTTCACAGCTTTCTGAGGGATGTATTGAAAACTGAATTCCATTAGCGCCAAAGACCATTTGCCAATCCGGCCTCTCATGATGGGCCGAGAAAGCAAGTACTTAACTAGGTCTGTTTTACTCATGATGTAAACCAAAATAGGAAGCATATAGTGCCTCAACTTTATTGCTGAAAAGTACAAGGGAAGACAAATCTTTTTAATAGGACTGTATCTCCGTTCACATGGAGTCAGCAACCTACTTAAATAGTACACTGCCTGTTCCTTTCCCTGAGCGTTGTCTTGAGCTAAAAGAGCTCCAATAGAGTCCTCAGCGGCTGAGATGTACAGCTTCAAAGGCTTGTTCTTGATGGGAGGCATAAGGACTGGAGCCTGAGCCAAATAGCCTTTGATCTCGTCAAAGGCCTTCTGATGATTTGCCTCCCACACGAAAGTGTCTTGGTCCTTCAGCTTCAAGAGTTGAGAAAAGATCTGGACCTTCCCTGCTAGGTTTGAGATGAACCTTCTTAAGAAGTTGAATGAACCCAAGAGCTTCTGCAACTCCTTCTTGGTGGTAGGAGGCTTTGCTTCCATGATTGCCTTGGCCTTGTTCTTGTCAATCTCAATCCCTCGATTATGGACCAGAAACCCAAGGAATTTGCTGGCGGATACTCCAAAGGCACACTTCAAGGGGTTCACTTTCAAATCAAACTGTTGCATCCTCAAAAATGACCTCCTCAAGTGTTCCAGATGTTCGTCGTAGGACTGAGACTTGACCACGATGTCGTCGATGTAGATTTCCATAAAACGGCCAATAAAATCATGGAAAATGGCGTTCATAGCCCGCTGGAAGGTAGCACTGGCGTTCTTTAAGCCGAAGGGCATCACGACCCACTCAAAGGTTCCTAGAGCTCCAGGACACCTAAAAGCGGTCTTAGCCGTATCGGCCTCGTCGATGAAGATCTGATTGTACCCAGAATGTCCGTCCAAGAAGGACAAGACCTTATGGCCAGAAGCTCCGTCCACCAATTGATCCGCAACTGGCATTGGATATTCGTCCTTCGGAGATGCCAAGTTTAAGTTCCGAAAGTCCACGCATACTCTAACCTTACCATTCTTCTTAAGGACTGGAACAATGTTAGAGAGCCAAGTAACATACCTAGCTGTACGTATGAACCTGGCGTTGAAGAGGCGTTCAATCTCGTCCTTAACTTATAGATAGACCTCATTGGACATCCTCCTTGGTGGTTGCTTAAAAGGCCTAAATCCTGGTTGAATGAGCAGCTTGTGCTCGACCAGGCCTCTGGACAGTCCTGGAAGCTCGTCGTAAGTCTAGGCAAAACAGGACTTGAACTCGTGCAAGAGCTGGATGAACTTTTCTTTGACGTCTTCTGGCAGTAGTTGGCTGATATACACAGGTTTGGGGTTCTCGGCATCTCCCAAATTAACTTCCTCCAGAGGGTCATGAACATCAGCCCTTAGGTCATCCAACTTGGCCGGAGCTGCCCTAAGGTCCTCCAGCCGGATTTCATCCAGATCTTCAACCAGGTTGTCGTCTTCATTGATCACTTCAGCCGCACAGGCCGAATGACCATCTTTTGGTTCTTGATCTCCCATTAGCCTCCTTTCTAGCAAGTAGGCCTCGAATTTTGATAGCGTGGCCTGGAGGGCCGCACTTTTCTCCTTTTCTGAAGGGTGTACTAACATTGAGAAGGGCGTTTGAATGTAGTCGTAACCGGCCTGCTGGACTCTGTGATCATGGGACCGATTAGTTCCTGAAAAAGTGCCTTCACTTCTTCGACTGACTTATTGCCGCATACGGGGGCAACCTTGTGACGGCCATACTTATCCAAGCCCGCCATTTTTAAGGGACCAACCCCTTCGTCGTATAAATGAGCCTCAGCGTGATTGGTAGAGGCTTGGAAAGGTCTACGATCGGCCCATACCACTTTCACGTCGTCTTTGTTCCAAAAGATGAGGCACTGGTGAAGGGTTGAGGGGACCGCCAGGCAGGAGTGGATCCAATCTCTTCCCAACAGAATGTTAAAGGAAGAGTGGGAGTTAACAACAAAGAAGGGTGTTGTCAAGGTCTTTGATCCTACGGTCAAGTTCATGATGAGGATACCTTGACAGGCTGTCTCCTTTCCCATGAAGTCCGTCAAGGTCGATGTACATGAGACCAGGTCTTGATCCGTCTTCCCCAGCTTTTGCATCATGAACCTGGGCATAAGGTTTGTAGCAGACCCATTATCCACAAGGATACGATTTACTGGCATCCCATCAAGACAGCCAGCAACGTACAAGGGCTTAATGTGCTTGTTCATGGCAGGGCTGGGCTTCTCAAAGATCACGCTTGCAGCCCTGTCCTCGGTCTTTCCTTCAGTCTCGTCTTTCAACACGATCATTGATGGTCCACTCATCCATTCGGAGAAGGACTCGTTCAAGATTTCTGCTGTCGGCCCCATTTCCACAAAATCTCCTTCTGGGGCCGTCGGAGTACCATCTTCAGTCTGCAGATCTGCGGGCAAGATCACTACCATGTTACACTGCATGCTAGAACCCCGTCCAGGCCTAAACTCCTTGGCCTGTGGGTTTAACCTCGATTTGCCCCCCGAGTCCGAAGCACTCGGTCCAGGGGCCTTTTTCGTGAGCAAAGTCACTTGTCTCGGAGAAGGCCCAATCCTAGCCTCCTCTAACGTCCTCTCCAAGAGGGGTTGTCTCTTGGGCTCGGAAACTTGCTTTGGAAGCGTCTTGGCGACCGCCTCTTTGTACGTCTTCCCCGCAGGGACTTGTTTCCTTAGTACAGCCCTTGGGGGAGGCTCAATAACAGCCTCTTCTAAAGTCCTTTCCAAAGGTTTGTAAACTCTCTACGCTTTGGGTTGTTCAATCCTGGGCTCTTCCGCCAGGACCTCAGCCTTTATCTGCACCTCGACACCCTCGTCACCTTCCACCATTGGGTCATCCAACACATCTATCTCCTCTGCAGCCCTTCTGGCCGCCTGCCTAAACCGTTGGCGGCGCCTCTTCTGAGATCTGGACAAAAGTGGAGGTGGAGAAGGAAACTTGGGGTGCTCAACCCTGTGCCACTCATTTGGAGGAGTGACAGGAGGTCTGACAGCCCTGGGTTTCCCCTCAGAAGGAGCAGTTATCTTCAAGTTATTGAGCTCGTCTTCCACCTCAACCAAACCTGGCTGGATCCGGTTGAATACTGATTCACGGGCCATCCTCCTTCCCTTAGGTCTGTGAGGCTCCTCAGTCCTTGACTCAGTCCTTCCCACGATGACATTCTTCAAGGTTGATTTGCTAGGACTTGCATGATGCCCACACTCTGCACACACCAAAGAGCAAGCTAGCCTTTCCGGCTTCTTCACCCCTGTAGGTCTGGACCACCAGGAGTTATGCCTTTCAAATCTCTTTACCCGTTCAGTTCTGAAACCCCTCTCGTCGCAATATGGGTCCCAGTACCTGTCAGGGCTGTGCTTGTGGACTTCTCTGGAAGGGGCACCCAAACTGATCTTTTGCCTAGGAGCGGTCCTAGGCATGCCCTTCATGTTGACAGAAACCATGTTCGTGCTCAGCCCTGAGGGAAATGGATTGCCATCTACCCCCATGGGCTGCTTCTCTTTCTCCGGGAATCTGAATTCTCCTCGTTCAATCTTATCCTGGATATCATTTCTAAATACAATGCAGTTATTCGTTGAATGACTCCAGGAGTTGTGATACTTACAGTACTCTTTGCCCCTCACCTCTTCTGCGGTTGGAATCTTATGACCGAAGGACAGTTTGAGCAGCTTGTCGGCGAGGAGCTGATCAAAGATGGCCTCAGCCCTACCAACGTCGAAGGTATAGGCCCTGGTTGGCCTATTAGGGGTATTCTGGATAGGCTGCTTTGTTGGCTCCATCTTGACAAAGGCCTTGCAAACGTAAGGCTTCTTGTTGATGATCTCCGCTACAGCCACGTCTGGATCCGCCTCTGCTTCCACTGCGGCCACCTCGTAGTTGGGGTCGCGGTAATACGTCCCTTTAAAGGCCGTTTTCCTGTCCTGCTCCTCCGCCAAGAGCCTTTCGTAGTGGGAGGCCTTGGCAAATAATTCGAACAGATCTCTGAACTCCGTTCCATAGAACTTTTTCTTCATTTCAAAGCTCAGGCCGTTAAGTGCTATGCGCACATACTCGGCCTCTGGAAGGGCGATCTTGCACTTGAACCGGGCCGTCTTGAATCGAAGCAGGTAGGACTCCACGGACTCCAGATGGGTCGACGATAGCACGACAGATCTGCCAGCGTCACCTCTGGTTCTACCCTGTAGAACTGCTGATGGAACATCTCTTTCAACTGAGCCCAGGTCTGCACAGAGTTCGGTGGAAGGTTGATGTACCAAGTAAAAGCCGTCCCAGTAAGAGAATTGGGAAAAAGCCTTAACTTCAGAGCGTCTATCGTTCCAGCCTCACCACATTGCACTTGAAACCTAGCGATGTGCTCCACCGTGGACTGAACATTTTCTCCGTTGAAGGTCTGGAATTCTGGAACTCTATAGCCCTTCGAGAAAGGCGTGTTTTCCACCTGTTCTGTATGGGGCTTCCTGTACATTGGCCTTCCCAAAGGTCTGAAGCCAGTCCTAATCGCTTCGGAGCAAGTTCAGACTTGGTCCCGCCCCATCGCGACATGTTGGAGTGAGGCGAGGCGCGCTGGGGCGCCAGGCCGGCCGGCTCGGCGTGACTTGCCCTTCGAGTATCGTAGCTTTGAGGAGTGTGCGCAACTCCTTGTCCTTTCGAGCTTTGGCCTCCTGTGGAGGCCTCTTGTTCTGCCTTGTCGAGGTTTGGTGGTCATCGGCGTAACAAACCTTTGTTCGCTGTTCACTGAGGCGTTGAAGCTCTCCAATGATGATTCCCTTTTCCTTATGCCCCCCGAGCGGGGGTGTTGGAAGAGGTTGCATGGTAGAGTGTTTGAGGAGGGGGCGGTCCCGTAGGCCAGTTTGATCTTGACCGTTGCCAAAGACCCCAATGTGGAAAACCTCGCCGAGGAGCGAGCGGTAGCCTCTCTGTGAGCGCTGCAGTCATTTTGTGGACTGCTATTGTTAGAGGTTCCAAGGACTGAGAGAACGACTGGGAGATGGACTGGTTGACGTCACGGGAGATCTCGCGTCCTGCCATAAACATATAATTTTTTACTCTGTCGGTAGCGTCGTGAAGCTCTTGAGCGCTGACTGGAGGGCCAGCCTCCTGGAGTAATGGCACGTCGACTGCCACTCCCTCAGGACTCTGAGGTGGATCCGGGATGGGTGGATCAGGTTGTTGCTGTTGCAGTTGCTGTTGCGCCTTCTTGACCATGATAAAACCCTTAGCCGATTAGGGTCCCACCGGGCGTGCCAAAAAGATGTTTGGCTTGGAAATGGCTCAAGGACTGAGCGGCCGTGTGAGGACTTGTCGCGTACCAACGTAAAGGACTGGGCGTCCCTTTTCTGACTTCTAGATCTGTGCGGGCGATAGTGCTGCAAACCTAAGGGCTAGATTGCAGTTTGGTTCGTGGTTTGCCACAACAAAGTGGACTTAGTAATTTCCTAACCGTGTAGGAAAAGAAGTAACAACGTAAGAATTACTTTATCACGTCGGAGTAATAAAGTAGGAGGTGAGAGATAGATAGGAATAACTTTATTATGTTGCGTAATAACAAAGTTGGGGTACAAGAGAGATCGAAGCTCGAGTTATTTGGTGAAATAATCGAGTGTAGGTGAGGGAATAGAGATAATTTACTTCGCAGGGAAGGCTTTTGATTGTAAGCGTTGAGCTTGATTGGTGTGAGAACCCTTTTTCCTTCTTTGATTCTAGTATTTATAGGCCATAGCACCCACGGTTTTTTGCATGCATGATCCTCCAGCCTTGCTTCTCCTTGCGCCACGTGTCCATGTAACTTCCATTCATGGGATCATGGGTGGTTGAGGAAGGTTACATATACATTGCCCACATGTTTTTATCCAACGTGGGAGATTACTGGGGTGAAAAAACAATTACCCCACCTGCTGCTTTGTATCATGGGCAGTTGGTGTAGAAAGTGGTCCACCTCATCCCTCATTTTGTGGACAATTGAATTCTACCAGCCATTTGACCCGGTCAAATGGCTCTTTGACGAATAACACCCAGTTAACCCCCCCTTCACGTCTCACGGATCACATGGGTTATGGAATTTAAGCCCACATCAACGCTTAGCCAACCCAAGTCCATCGTGGGCCTACTGAATTCTTTTTGCAAAAATAGGCCCAAAGCTCTAAAACTCGAACTAAAACAAATTGGGCCCAAGTAACATGGATTTGGCCCAATTATTTTGGTCCAATAGATCTTCAATCCGTGGCCCATTTAATTAAATTTTAATTAAATGGCCGTCCAACGCTTGCCCAGGACTGGGTGCCAAAAACGGGTGTAAACAGAACCATTCCAACACAACCAAATCGAATCCTGATTCGAGTCGGTCTTCCGTGGGTACCACAATGACTCGATCAACTGGAAGGTCTTGGCTAATTGGAGAATTCTCCCCAAACTCACCATGGTTCGATACGAACAAGGCGCGCAGGCAATGTATACACATAAGAGCATATTTTAATTTGGAATTTTGGTAAAATCCGTCGATATTTGGTGTTTCGGGGGCATATTGCAAGGGAACTAGGACATGTGATATATGCCTCTCCTTCTCGTTGTCTTACAAGCCTACAATGGCAAAACTGATCATCAATGGAGAATGTAGACATCCTCAGAATGAGTCTCTTTATTTGATAGATTGGAACATTAGACATGTATGATATGTATGGACAAGTTTATGTGTACCATCTGGTGCTTTCTTTTGAGATGGGGGCCGTTAAGCTCATTGGATTTATCTGCATGTCCAACCATCAGACCATGTACTAGCATTCCGATACTTGATTACAATTCAGAGTGGTGACTTACGCCTCTCAATACTTCTATCGCTCCATCCCCTAGAGAACCTATTGCTGTTTGGCTCTTTGCGAATAGAGGTACTTACACCTCTCAATACTTCTATCGCTCCATCCCCCAGAAAACCTGTTGTTGTTTGGCTCTTTGCGACCAGAGGCACCATAAGTCACCACACAGCTGAATTGTAATCAGGTATCGGAATGCTAGTACATAATCCAACCGGCCCAAACAGCAACGGGTTTTCTAGGGGATGGAGCGATATAAAGTATTGAGTGAGCTTATCTATATACTATTGGATAATGGTCGTTTCTCTGGAGTTTAGGGTGATAGTCACCTAGCCAAATCAAGATTCTCATACGTAATGATGCCTCAAGTGATTTTGCAAGTGATGGAAAATTGGACCTTCCATGGTCTCATGGTGATTATTTGAGCCATTCATTTTGTAGGTTGCTATATGTTGCAAATCACTCATTGAAATATCATCTTAGTCGGAGATTGAACGTTAGCTATTCTAACGAATCACAATTTCTCTTAATTAAATCATACGGTCGAACTTTAACCGTCCATTTCTCTTAAGATAAAATTGATACGATCAAGCTTTATGGTATTTGATCATTGTTGTCATGGATGATTTACAGATAGAGGTCTTCATAATGAACGAGTCATATCATCAACATTACCGGGTTGGGTCCCCTTGCGTCTTACGAGAGTCACATGAGATAATACCGAACTCAAACCTTACTCCCCCCTTCCAAGGCCCAGGCCCGCCCAGGCCTGTACTCAACTTTGCATCTGTCTTTCCCTCTCATCTGGGTTTTTGAAACTCATCCTAATACTTCTGAATATAAACTGCCAAACATTTCTCAGGCTGGTGTCCTTTTTCAGGCTTGTTTTAATCAACTTCTTTTGTCTCCCGAGATTCTAGCTTCTTCTGTTAACTTGACATTGTTATAGTGACTTGTGTAACAACATCCCATTTGCAGCTAGGGCCTAGGCTATCATATGTGAAGTTTGCAAGTTTGGCTTGGGTTCCTTCCACCATGGGATTGGGCTGCACATTCGTTGTCATGTCAAGGTTGAGACCTTTTGTTTTGTTTTGTTTTTTTTAACGGAGGTTTAGCCCTACAGTCAGGCCACTAAACAGATTCGACTGCGCAACCCAAACCTCGGGAAAGCCAGTTCAGCCACATCAATTACAGCCACCCACTTACTTCAGGGTACTCACCCGGTAGGAAATCGAACCCCAGATCCTGAGGAATATTACTTCCAAAGCCAGGATATACGCTCGAACCACTGGGCCCTTGAGCGTGTGTCAAGGTTGAGGCTTGAGAGAGGACCATTTACATTTTCGTTTTACAAAGTGATTCGGAAATGTGGGTTCGGTTCGGATTTGCTCACCGGTAAGAGTATCTAGCAAATCCAAACCATTAATTGCTACAATAGAAGATCCAAAATTTGGATTGTTCCGTCCAATTCAGATTAAGGACCGGAAATGATCCAATTCCTAAAAATCTCTTCATGAAAAAGACTTCAAAAGTACCGAGATGTATAGCTGACACATTTTTTAAATTCAAAATGGTAGGTGTTTCAATTTGAAATGAAAACGTCTAAAAGCCGGGTTTTTTTTTTTGGCAACATTAATTTCGTGAATCCGAAAAACATCAATTTAGTATCCCCGAGAAAGGGAAATTTTGATAGACCGTCTGGATTAATGTCACACATGTTTCTCTTTACGTGTTTCATTCAATGGAAATGGGCGAACGATAAGAATATGAGTCTTTTGATATATGAAAATATGATGGTTTAGCTTTCTTAATTTTCAGTTATTTGTTTTCGTACAGTTTCTGTTTTGCTTTCATAGTCTTCCATGAATCACGGTGTAAATTTACAATCCAAACCAAACAAAAAAAAAAAGGAATGGAAATGGACATTTGGCCTTCCCCAATCTAAAACAAATCATAATAAATAAGGAGAAATTTAATACAAAAAACAATATGCAAAGACATTGGATTGAGGAAAATAAATATAGTAATTTATTTTTTTAAAAATAAAAAAAAGAGGTATCCCTTTAAAAAAGTCTCCCTAGGGCCTTTTATACTGTTGAAATGAAAACTCTATGTCTATAAAGAAGTTTCTTCCCTTTGAAGAGAACAACATCAGTATCAGTACCCCTTGCCTTCTAATAATTGCACACCAACCTTATCACCTTCCCACTCCACATTATGATCATCTTTGAGATCCCTAACAGAGAACCTGTTAATGTTTGGTTCTTTGCACCCAGAGGCTCCGTAAGTCGCCACTCTAAATTGTAATCAGGTATCGGAATGCTAGTACATAGTCTGATGTGCCCAAACAGCGACAGGTTCTCTAGGGGAGGGAGCGATAGAAGTACTATTGAGTGAGTCCATCTATATACTATTGGATAATGGTCGTTTCTCTGGAGTTTAGGGTGATAGTCACCTCACTACAACACGAAAGGCCCATTGCGAGGAAATATGGCGAGGAAACTAAATTTCGTCGCTAATAGTACACAATCTGCGAGAAAATTCAATTTCATCGCTATTTTTAGCGAGGAAAAACAGATTTCCTCGCAAATTTCCTCGCTAAATGTAACCCTTTTGCGAGAAAATCTGTTTTTCCTCGCTAAAAATTACCTTTTCATGAGAAAATATTTCATCACCTTTTTTAGCTGTCATTATTAATTATGTTCATGTATTTGTAATATCACGATGGTAAGAGATAATCAACTACATATTTCAATATCATTATCAAATTTTTTAAAATAAAAAAGTGATAAAACGAGAAAAAATAGTTTCCTCGCCCATTGCATTGAATTGATGAAATGAAATATATGTTTCTCACTAATTATATGAATTCACTTTTTCTCAAATAAAATTAATTATTAACGATGTCAGTTTGTTCAAATTGCAATAAAATTTATTGTTTGAATAAAAACATTTTAAGGACATGCTAAAAAAAGTTCATCCCATAGTTATAAACCCAAAAAAAAAGACCGGACATAGGGATTATAAGTTTGTGGATGAATGATATGCATTTCATAAAAAGAATGGGAACTATGGATTGCTTTTCCTAGAGATAACTGATTATTAATTCATACAAAAAAATTAATGAAAAGCTAAACAAAAGATAAAGTACTTAATAATCGATGCAGTGATGTTGTATTAAAAAATATCTCAAAATTAGATCGTCACTAATCTATTTTCAAAATATGTAAGGTTAACCCCATTTAAAAATAAACACAACAAAGTATCATTGTGAAATATAGTTGAGTTAAGATTGTTATGGACGCACGTATACGTAGTAAGAATAGATTCACCCACCAAAAAACAATGTTGTATTTGCAAAAAATTAAAGTGCTCAAACTAATTTAGGCACTACAAAAGGTTAATAAACTTAGAGAGAATTAAAATTAAGTATAAAATAAACAAATTTAGAAAGGTATAAAGATTTATTAAAGATATATAAGAAACTATTAAATTATAAAAAAAATTCATTAAAAGCGAATAATGTTAAAGATTTAAAAAACAAGTTTAAAGAAACACTACAAACAGATTAAAATTAGAGAGAAAGGTTTAAAGAAACAAATTTAGAGAGGTGAGAAGACGTCCAAAAGGTATATATATAAAAGAAGGCGAATGTTTAAACTGGAAGGGAAGTTGGTGTGGTGGATGGAGCAAATGCCTCCGCAGAGGAGGACAAGGTTCGAGTTCGCGCGGAAGCAAGGAGCTGGGAATTATATTGTTTTTAGTTTAAGAGATTTAGCGAGGAAAAATTTCCTCGCCTAAACTATAATTAGCGACGAAAAAATTCCTCGCCTATTTTGTAAACCTGGCATTAGTTTAGCGAGGAAAACCTATAGCGAGGAAAAAATTCCTCGCTAATTGTGTCGAATAGGCGAGGAAATTTTTTTTTCCTCGCAAATACTTTTTGCGACAAGACTTTTGCGAGGAAAACGAGCGAGGAATTTTTTCCTCGCAAATGCATTTTGCGAGGAAATCAGGTGCTTTGGCGAGGAAATTAAATCCTCGCTATAGGCGTTTCGTGTTGTAGTGCCTAGCTCAATCAAGATTCTCATACGTAATGATCCCTCATGTGATTTTGCAAGTGACGGAAAATTGAATCCGCCACGGTCTCATGGTGATTTGAGCCGTTCATTTTGCAGGTTGCGCTATGTTGCAAATCACTCATTGAAATATCAGCTTAATCGGAGATCAAACATTAGCTATTCGAACGAACCACAATTATTCTTGAGTGAATTCTATGGTCAAACTTTAACCGTCCATTTCTCTTAAGATAAAATTGATACGACTAGGCTTTACGGTGTCTGATCAACCTGATTGTTGTCATGGATGATTTACAGATAGGGGTCTTCATAATGAATGACTATATCATCAACATTACCAGGTTGGGTCCCGTGTCTTACGAGAGTCACATGAGGGATTGTCACATGAGATAATACCGTACTCAAACCTTACTCCACCCACCACACCCAGGCCCAGGTCCGTCCTCAGCTTTTCGATCATCTGTCTTTCCCTCTCATCTGAGATTTTGAAACTCATCCTAATACTTCTGAATATAAACTGCTAAACATTTCTCAGGCTGGTAGGTTTGTTTTAATCAACTTCTTTTGTCTCCCCAGATTCCAGCTTCTTCTGTTAACTTGACATTGTTTATATCACTTGTATACCAGTATACATTTGCAGCTAGGGCCTAGGCTATCATATGTGCAGTTTGCAAGATTGGCATAGGTTCCTTCACCATGGGATTGGGCTGCACATTCATTGTCATGTCAAGGTTGAGAATTATTATTATTATTTTTTGGTACCGAAAGAGCAGCCCTACAGCCAGGTCACTAAACGGTCTAACTGCGCAAACACAAACCTCTGGTGGAGCTGGCGTGACCACACCAATCACGGTCCCCCACTTACTTCAGGATACTCACCTGGTAGGGAATCAAATCTCGGACCTTGAGGAGTACTCCCAAAGTCTGGATATCCGCTCGAACCACTGGGGCAACCCATGGGTGTGTGTCAAGGTTGAGACTTGAGAGGACCATTTACATTTTCGTTTTACAAAGCGATTTAGAAATGTGGGTTCGGATTCTCTCCAATAGTTTTGGACTTGACGGCACAGTCCAAATTTAAACCATACACAGGTATAGTCAATGGTTAGGATCTGCTCACCAATAAGAGTATCTGAGCGGATCCAAACTATTAATTGCTACAATGAAAGATCCAAAATTTGGACTGTTCTGTCCAATTCATATTAAAGACCGGAAATGATCAAATTCCTAGAAATCTGTTCATGAAAAAGACTACAAAAGTACCGAGATGTATAGCTGACAAATTTTTAAATTCAAAATGGTAGGTGTTTCAATATGAAATGAAAACTTCTAAAAGCAGGTTTTTTTTTTTTTTTTTTTGGGGGCAAACATTAATTTCGTGAATCCGAAAAACATCAATTTAGTATCGCCGAGAAAGGGAAATTTTAATAGACCGTCTGGATTAATGTCACAAACGTTTCTCTTTACGTGTTTCATTCAGTGGAAATGGGCGACTGATCATAAGAATATGAATCTTTTGATTAACGCAAGTCTTTTGATATGTGAAATATGATGGTTTAGCTTTCTTAATTTTCAATTATTTGTTTTCGTACAGTTTCTGTTACGCTTTCATAGTCTTCCTTCCATGAATTGTGGTGTAAATTAATTACAATCCAAACCCAATAGCAAGGAATGGAAATGGACATTTGGCCTTCCCCAATCTAAAACAAATCATAATAAATAAGGAGAAATTTAAATAGAAAAAACAATAATATGCAATGACATTGGATTGTGTTGGGCTTGGAGTGCCCCATGGATTTAGTTACACAATATCATTTCTTGCGACTGCTCTAAAAACACTTGCGAGTGCGATGTCGAATGTCACAAAAGTCTCAATTAAAGCCCTCGTTAACACCAATTGGTTTTATGAAAGATAGTGGAAAAGCGGTTCGACAAGTGGTATCAGAGTCAGGAAGTCATGGGGTTCAAGTCGCGGAAGCGTCATCGTGAGAGAGAGATTGTTGGGTCCGGAGTGCCCCTTTGAATTTGGTTACACAATGTCACTCCTTGCGACCACTCTAAAAACAGATGCGGATGCGATGTCAAATGTCATAAAAGACAATTAAAGCCCTCGCTAATACCAATTTATTTTAGAAGAGATGGTGAAAAAGCGGTCCGATAGATTGAAGAAAATATATATAGTACGTAATTTTTTAAAAATTTAATTTTTTTTTTTAAATTTGTGGGTTTGTGGGATGGTTTGGGTGGGCTGGTCCAGACTTGGACCGGTTTTGGGTGTTTGGACTTTATTGTCGTATTTAGGTGTTGGGTCGGGTGTTAGTGTATTATATGTTGTGGATCCTGTTAGACCTTTGGGTGATTTGGGCTTTGCCCTTGTGGTGTTTATCCAATAGTTTGTTAGATCCCTTTTCTCTTTTTCTGTTTTTAATAAAATTTATCTTTTGTCGATAAAAAAATTTGTATTTTTTTAAATTTTAATAAAAAGAGGTATTCTCCCTTTAAAAAAGTCTCCCTTGGGCCTTTTAGACAGTTGAAATGAGAACTCTCTGTCTATAAAGAAGTTTCTTCCCTTTGAAGTGACAACATCAGTATCAGTACCCCTTGCCTTCTAATAATTGCACACCAACCCTATCACCTTCCCACTCCCACATTATGGCCATCTTTGTGAATTATTCAGTGGTGTGTTATAGGTACCGACGGTCACACGGGGCCTACCACGGGTTCCGCACGAAAAATTCGACCCATTAAAAAGATCGGATGGGTATCGAGCAAAACCAACACAATCCGGATATGTGTAAATATTCGATCCAATCTTTTCATTTTTGCCCCGTGTAGCTATCGGTACCCTGTCGGTATGAGAACCATCGGTCCCTTTAGCTTATTTGAATGATTGTCTCTCTCTCTCTCTCCATTGATGTTCATATATACTCTACTCACAATATTCCTCTTTTTTCTTTAAAATAATACTACTCCTTCCCCCCAGCAATTATGGGTAAATAAAAAATAAAAAATTCTTTAGAGAGAGCATGCTTGTTTTTCTATGATTGTAGTAATACTTTAGATTCAACAGACTTGCACAAGTGTTCTCTTCGTACGTGACGGGAGATCCTCTTCTTTTGCACGTTTCTACGCAGCATCACCGACACCCTTGTGGAGTCCTTGTAAGGGTTTAGTACTCGAATTTAGCTTGATCAGCTCGAATATTAGTACATTCGAATCGAGCCTGAATTTTGAAATGAGCCAAGCTCGAACACCCTAAATTTCCCCTCACTTACACCCCACTTGTAAGAAGAAGATTGAATGGGATCACGTTTGGGTCAGCCTAGTAAGATTGAGAATTGTTTACACTTCTAACTCATCTAATAAAAGGATTAGCGACGAGTGTCAGTGTTATATATATGTCATGTTAAAAAGAATATGCAACATATAGAATATAGCATTAGATTTTTCATAGATACATACAATCTTAGGAGTGAGTCGTTAATTTTTCAAGAAATTCTTAGTCGTGCAGGTAACAGATTAAAATACAGAACTTCGGACGGTCATAGAGTTGAAACGGCTGCGGAATGCGCGTAATAGAAAATGCAACATCGATAGTTCCGAAGAAGAAAAAAAAACTACAACAAATACTTCGGAAGGGATTTTATTAAATTTTTGGAGAGGCGATCGCCCCGACTCGTTTGTTCCTCGGTCCATCAAAGTATCTAGGATGTTTTTTTTGCACTTACCATGATGAAATGGAACGACACCACTGTCACCACCCCATGTCTTCCATCATGATGATAGTTATAGGAAAATCAACCAATCGCATGAGTAAGATTTACTAAATTTTGATGACATATAATTACAATTCAAGGATGTTTTTTTTTTTTTTTTTATAATTACAATTTTGATGGCATTTTGAATGTGTGGATACTGCTTTTCAAGGGAGAAGTCTGGGTTCGAGTCCATGAAAAGGTGTCAAACTTCCTTTGGTGGTTAACACGCTAATTGTTGTCTAACCCTCCACTAATGTAGACAATGTTGGGGATTCGAAACCCTATAGTACAGGGTGTAGTGTGGCATCCAAGTCGTCCATTCGGCAATTGCAATAGTTTAAATTTTATCTTCGTCCCTGCAAATCTGAGTTGCTCATTGCCTAGTTGAGATCTGAACCAATCATTGCCGAGACAGACGACGGCGCACTACTCCATGTAGTGCACCCCCACTACAAGTGAACACAACTTATACTTGTCCGAAGTGAAAGGTTTATGAGCTACTACGAAGAGTATGGTTGTTTTGGAAGGAATAAACAGGTAGAAGATTTTCTTAAAAATACAAATCATCGAGTATTTTATGGCCATGTTATATTTTAGATTTGGCAAGAGAAACTGTTTGGCTATTTAACTTTTTTTTGAACAATATGTAGAAAGTGTTCTTTGAAAAAATTATCTTGTGCAGTGGTTTTTAGAGCTTGTTCGTTTGGGGGCTTTAAAACTCCTGCATACGGTCTTCAATACATTTTTTCTATTTATCTCTCTCTACTTAAACCTCTTTTCAAAATCCAAAACGAACGATCACATGAAGAGAAATGAAACCAACCCGGTCCCGTTTTTAAAATCCGAGCTTTCATGTTTTAGATTCAATACGTAGATCTCCTTTATCTAAAAAATCAGATTAATCATGTATACTTGTATAGTAATGTGTCCGATATCATATTTGTTTGAAGAGAACTTATAGAAATGAACTGTCCAAACTCAAATAGACTTTCACAATTCTCAATGCTCATTTCTGATGGGACAATTTTGATTTGTCGAAACCTTTCTCGATGTTCGATTCGTAGTTGTTAAAAACCTACGCTACATGAAACGTATCCTACGATTTATATCATCTCCTTCGGAGAACGATACGTATCCCACCTTGTAACTTTTTTGTATAGAAATCCTATGATACGATCGCGTATTCTACGATTTATACACATATCCTAATTCACTATGTATATTACGATTACTTATTGGGAAAAAGTTCAACCTTATTTCAAGAAGCTAATGGAACCCCAAATGCATGCATTAATTTAAACCGTTTGATCTAATTATGACATCTTTCAAACCATTTGATAGAAATTTAATCTCAATGTAC
Source organism: Rhododendron molle (assembly GCA_025413875.1). Classification (NCBI taxonomy): domain Eukaryota; kingdom Viridiplantae; phylum Streptophyta; class Magnoliopsida; order Ericales; family Ericaceae; genus Rhododendron; species Rhododendron molle. The sequence goes on along the minus strand of CM046388.1, from coordinate 10,643,146 downwards.
GGCTTGTATAGAAGAAAAAATCATACTTCAATTGTGTTTTGAGTAACTTTTCTTTCCCTAACAAAGAGAACATAAAACTTTAATGTAATAAGCCCCAGTTGAGAGATTTGAAATTTTGTATCTTAAAAATCATTTTTTTTTAAATGTAAGCGTAGTTTGTTGATGTTATTAGATATATCTATTTTTTAATTATTTATTAATTATGATTGTTGAAGTATAAACTAAATTTAGTAATTTGGCAAAAAAAAGTTAAGTCTAAACAAATCGAATTGACAAAACCCAAAGATGAAAGATGATTGAAGAAGATAGAAATATCTAGTTTTTAGAAACTCTAAAATATCTAACTCTAGAATATCCTTGTAAAATATTTAGAGTGTTTTGTGAGGATTAGCCATGTGTAATTCTAGAATTACCTCCAAGTTTATCTTGTATGAAAAAAATTTTGTGCTTAAATTTCCTATGAAATAGTATAAATAGGGATGAGTTCTGTCATTTTATACCTAGCCCCCAAAAAAAGTTTTCCTTCTCCACTCTTATCTTTAGTATTATTCCTCTCTCAAAAATTTTGTCCAGCTAAACAATAGAAGTGTAATTTGCAAACCAACTTTGTTCAAATGATCTTTGAAAATATGACTTTTAACGGGCTCTATTTTTATCATGTGAAGATCAAATAAAAAGGTTTTGACTCGCTCCGTCGGAGTCGTTATCAATGCCGAAATTTAATTTCTCATATCACAGTACTATTGGTTGCAAGATTCAAACACACGCTAACACAGTTGACCCTTTTTTTACAATATTGTTACTACTTGAGATTTTAGTGAATCTATCATCATATATTCTTGTGACAAGATATGAAAAGTGAATTTTTCCCCGTCAGCAAACTTTTCTAGACGCTGAGCCATTATCAAAGCATAAATTTTGTAAGAAAATGTTTAATCATGTGGGCTTATTCTAACGACAGAGAATTGATAACGTTATGGCTTATCATCATCAAGTCAAAGTTTGTTACGGAGTATTTGAAATGTAAAACAAGGATCTGGCTTCTCTGTAGAGAAATGTGTACAGTTTAATTTGAATTGTTTATATTGATAATTAATGGTTCAGATTTGTTAAATAATATTCTTACTGGTAAAAATATCAAAATAAATCTAGATTATTGAAATCACTAACCGACGGTTGAGATCACCTGGACTACACTTCTGCGGTCCAAACCAAAACTGCAGACAAGCCATTTCCTAAAACAAACAAGTTGAAGGTACTTTTCTTTTTTTTACTCTGACTTTATGGGAATGGGAGATGCTGTAGAGCAGTGCACAACGGTCGATCCGGCTGCTTATCTCAGTAGTCAACAGTTTGAATCTTAACCGAGCAAAGAACGATTCAGATTTGTGTGCTACCCGTTCGTGCCAAGATGAACGGGGAAATCGGCCGTTTTGCACCGGCTCGGCAGCATTCCAGGTCTGACTTTTTGTGCATTTTTAGCTCAACTGCTTTTGACATATCCACAAATTGAAGGCGTGTTCCTGTCATTACAATTCTTCGACTTTTCTTGAGGTTGAATTTGTTTTTTTGTTCAAATTCTATATTCTTCTTTGTTTCCTATAATTCTGCGCTCTTTTGATGTGGTTCGATCCTAGGCTTGATCAAGACAAGCTGCTAAGACGTTTAAATGGAACATTAGATTCGTGATGTGATCTGAACCGTTCAATTTAATAGTTCGTCAAACATACCATCTCAATGAAAAAAATCACCTTTATGGAACGTTAATCCCACGATCGAATAACATTTGTTTTAAAAATGAACAACAAGAATGATTGTTAGATAAGACCGTTGTCTGGTGAATCTTTTTACAATATATAAACGTTTCGCAATCATACAATTACCGTATTGCTCAGTATGTATTTTTTTTTTTATGCTCATAATCATGCTACGTTTGCCGATATCTATATATTGAGTGGATTATATTTATATGGATGGTCCTAGATGAATCGGATTTTGAAGGAGCAAACGCTGCTACCCGCACCCGATTTCCCTCAGTTGCGCGGCTTGTGCCGGTCTTGCTTTTCTACAATACTGACATTATTTTTTGTCCGTTTGACTTATTTTGCTAAATGAGAGTGAATTTATAATTTTGCACAGTAATCAAGCCACGCTTAAAACACTTCAAAACTCAGTCTACGTTTGACTCATTTTTGTAACCGTGAGCCAAGGAGCTAGGTAACTAGTAAAGCAGCATAAATTAAATTTCTTTCTCCAGTTGTTTTCTTTTTCTTTCTATTTTATTTTGGATAAAACAATTGAGAGACAAAAGGGTTATGAGAATAAAATCTGACAAAGATTCTTCTACCTAGCGAGCTGAATATAAAACTATTCCACTATATAGTAAAATATAAAAGGAGGGTAGAGAAATATAATAATAAATAAAATAACAGATTAGAAAAATAACTAATTAAATATTAAATTGGACTAAAGGTCTCTCCAGATTGGTCTTCACTGGATACAACAATAACAACACTAATTTAAAATCTCACTATTCTAACTGAAAGGGTTTGGCCACATAGGCATGCGAAAACAAATACAAACTGGTTTTATCTTTCGTGAAATCGCATGTTTAAATCTCACATATCATTCTAAACTCAGGACTGTAACGACTCAAGCCAACTAACCTGCTTAACCTTTCGTCTAAATACGTGGCTCAAAAGATTAACTTCGAGTTATACAGTAATTAGTCTGAATCACGTATAAATCTTTCAACATTTCCCAAACTTCTTGACGTGGGACTTGGTTTTGGGGTCTCACAAGGACTCATTGAAAGGTTTATCCGATCATTAACTTCAAAACTTCGAAATTATTCGAGATGAACGCGAGCTAATTACTATGTTCGGATATCAAAAAAATTTCAGTAATCTTGCCAGCTATGTACCCTCGCCTTCCCCAAGCATATCTGCAATAATGCCACCTGTAGAATAGTCGGCCTCGATCTGTTAGCTAATTATTTTATACTCTTGCAGTTTAATAATGTGTTGTTAATATTTATAGCTGTTGACATCGAGAGTAATATTTGTAGGAGTAATAGAAAAGGGACCGAGGGACTGTGTTGTGCAGTCCCGTATTGTGTAGTTCGGTGTTGCGTAGTGTGTTGTGCGGGGTGAATTGTTGTCGCTCCGGTCGTGGTCCAATGATCGGAAACGTTCATTTTGTAGAGCTCATCGAGTAGAACAAGTGTTCTAAAAATCAGTTCGATCGGATATCATTAAGTGTCTCATCCGAACATTATTATCTTGAAATTATTAACAGTGGATTTTAATCTAGTGTTTCGTATCCATTCGTTTCAAGATAATAATGTTCGGATGAGGCACTTAATGATATCCGAACGAGCTCGACGAGCTCTACAAAGTAAACGTTTTCGATCATCAAAACGAGACCGGAACGGCGACAATTCACCTCACACAACACGCTGCGCAGCACGGTCCCTCGTACCTTACGGTTGCTGGTCCCTCTGATGTTCATATTACTTATATTTGTGGGTTCTTTCTAAGATTGGACATCATTTGGTCTACACCGGAATGTGTGGGATCTACTTCGGGGGTTCACACAAATGGTCGAAGATACTCAATTTTAGAGGTGGCAATTTCAATTCATATTTTTTAATCCGCCCAAATTCGCCCACTTGTAACCCAACCCAATCCGCCCATATTGCGTAATGGATTGATATGGGTTCAACCCATATTAACCCATATTTAGATGGGTTGAGAGTGGGTATAATATGAGTTAGAATTAAAATTGGTCCAACACCCCTTTTTCTCTCTTGGAAAATTCTAAAATCAGCCCAATGGGCTGACGATAGTGAGTGTGTGAATGTGTATTAAAGGATATAAAAATCACATGAGAATGGGTATGATATGGGCTAGAATTAAAATTGGTCCAACACCCCTTTTTCCCTCTTTGCCCGCCACTCTCTCCTGACTTTTCTAATTCCCTGACCACAATCAATTCAATTCACCCATCTCTTTCTCTCTCTCTCTCTCTCTCTCTCCAATTCACCCATCTCTTTCTCTCTCTCTCTCTCTCCAATTCATTCATCTCTCTCTCTCTAACTGTTTCATCAACAAAAAAACAAAAATAATATAATTACAAGACCAATCTCTTGAGCTCCTCTCCCTCTTTTGGGTTTTTTTTTCTGTCCTTATTCAACTTTTTTCGCGTTTATCGTTTTGCGACAAGTATTTTACGATTTTTGATTCGCTCCAATCAAAAAAGTAAAAAATTATGACTTTTACCCAAATATTTTTGAAAACATCCAAGATAAAGCCCAAAAAATCGGTTGTTGAGATTTATCTTGAATATTACAAAAAATATTAGGGTAAAAGTAAAAAATTACTTTTTTGATTCTCTTGTCGAGACGAACTAATAGGGATAAAAAGTTTGTCGCAAAACAAATAAAAACAAAAAAATTTGAATAGAGACAAAAAAAAAAATCACTTGACTTTTTAATCCACCTAAGCGGTGGCTTCGGCGAATGCAACGAAGACCGAAACTGTACAATTGCTTCCAGACAATTCTCTAATGCGGCCTCTGACTCATCGTCAAAGTTACGTATCCCTTTCAATCGTTGTACCTATTTCAATGATTAACTTTTTCGTCGATAAAAAAAAAAAAAACTAACTGGATATAAATAGAGAAACAAATGTATACTTTAGTCGAAAAACAGTGGTTTTAATAGCCTTGAGCCAAAAAGCGAATCGAATCACTTGGTCTTATTCAATATGGTCGGCCAGATGGGGGGAGGGAAGCGGGAATTGTTAATTGGGAAAAAAAAAAAGAAGAGGAAAACGGGTCGGATTGGGCGGGTTTGGGTTTGGTTTGACCCATATTTGACCCAACCCATTTCAATCCGTTTACTTTTTGACCCATATTTGACCCGCCCATATTTGACCCACGCCCCGTTTCAACCCGCCCAGATCCGCCTGTTTGCCACCTCTACTCAATTTGTTTAACTATTTTTTAAGGATCCTTAAAATAGAATTAGCTCAATTAGCTAGATATATATGTGGCTCTTAGGGTTTGATCAAACCCTTGGTTTTAACTTCTTGACGAAAAAATTGAACGAGGAATTTTTCATGAAAGTTCTTGAAAATATTTTTAAAAAATTTAATGGCTCCAATAATTATTGTAAAATTCTGAAATGAGTCTCATACAATCCGGTGTACATATGACGTACATCATCTACCAATTGTCAGCTCTTTCACGTATCGTTGGGAGTAGATCACGTCAAATGGCTCTGAGCACCATGTAAAAAGAGCTGTCCTTTAATTTGTTACCCCCTAGCTCCCTCTTTTATATTAGTCCATGCAAGCAGCTCCTATCCAGCGTTAAAGTGTCCAGTCCTGTCAAGTTTTGCTCATTTGTCGGCCTTTGTGGGGTTCACAACAATGATTGAAACCGTTCTTTATTTAGAACTCATTGAAAAAATTGGTCAAGTCAAAAATCATATTGATCAGATATCATTTGTATAATTTCGAAATGGATCAATCTTGTCAAAAAAAAAAAAAAAATGTGTGCAACCCATTTAGCACATTTTATGTGAACTTACATTTCAAAACTATATCGAACGATATCCGATCAATGTGGTTTTTTACATGAACGATGATAAGCACCCAATAATGCATATTCTTGGTGCTTAAGTCCTCTAGTATGTTATGTTTGTACATACATGTTGTCGTTTTTATGCGATTTTGCACGTAAGATTTGTTTGAGGATATTTCAGGTAAAACGTGTTAATAAGGCGTGTTTGGATGCCAAGTGGAGTTTCGGGATGAACCAAGAGTCCAAGTGGTCGCCGGTACTCATTTCATTGTCACCAAGGCCTAACAGTGTTACAAGAAGCCTCAGAGATTGGCCGATGGTCAAGGATAGCAAGGATCGTGCCAAAGTACTCTAAGCGTGGAAAATGCATCGGGGATGGCCCTCGAGGACATCCGAGAGTCCAAGGCCACAAGGCATACCTCCGCCAAGTCCCGTTGATCATGTAATGAAACATTGGAGAGCCATCCGGACACCACAAGGCTTGGTGAACCAAGTTGAACCTGTTCTGCTGTTTTTACACAGAGGTATGGATACCTCAAAAATGAGGTATCCATATCATCATGCCGAATTGCAAGACAGTTGAGTTGGTATGGATACCTTAAAAATGAGGTATCCATACCAATGCCCTTCGGCCAGCACCTTTTGCTGAATATTTCAACTTTCCTTTTATGGGAAGTTTCCACTTTTGGCATGTCTTTGGAATATTTTAGAGGCCTTTTTGTCCACTCTTTGGCTGATTTTATAAGCCCTATAACTAGGCTTGTATGCCATTTATGGAGGATGACCATTTTTCTAGTCTTTTAGGCCTAAGTCTTTCTCTTGCTTTCTAGGAAATCTCCATAGCTAAGTTTCAAGCTTTTCTAGTGTAATCTTTGAAGAACACCTTAAGGTATTTGCTTTACACTATTTTGTCGTTTATTAAAGTTGTTCGTACGGTTGAGATCCTTCTTAATATCAAGTTCATTTTCATTTTTATCGGTTAAATCTAATGTCTCAACTTCCTAGCATGCTTCATCTTTCTAGTCTTTTCAATATGTGTGAGTAGTTGATAAGGCTTGGCCATGGGGTGAATAATACCTTGTGATTTAGGTTAATTTTGCTCTTCTCAACTTAAGACTTGAGGTTCGGTTTGTAAATGTGCGTAGTTCGCCTTTTTATGTAACAAAACTTGTCGATGTTAACCTCCGGTGATCATATGCTTGCTCATATGGTTTCGAGAGCTATGTTTCGGCTCGTGTTTGCCAAAAGAACCAAAGAATTTGCTCGCTTTCCAAACTATGCTTCTAGTTCTTGACCTTGATATTTAGTTTGAATTCAAGTCTTGGCGTTGTTAATCTCCGGTGATCATGTGCTTGCACACATGGTTCCGGGAACGATGTCACGCCTTGTGTTTAGCTTGTTATTCAACCTTTATATCAAGTCTTACCATTTTTACTGCTAAATCTTCCGGTTGATAGCCTAAGCCGTGTGATTCAACCGCTTAAGTTACGGGCGTTAGTTACTCCAATGCCTTGCCGCCTTTAATTCCTAGTTAAAACTCATTTCTAGTCTTTTTACCATAGTTTTCCACTTTCTAAAGTAAAACCGACAGTTGGCCGTCTTAAACGCTGAAAACCTTACAAAAAGCCTACCATCCGATTAAGCTATATTCGAGCTTCCTGTGGATCGACTCGGACTTCCTCACTATACTATGCAAATCGTTAGTCATAGTCCGGTTTATAAATAATTGAATTTGACGGCCGTTTGGTAAATTTCAACGACTATCGAATGGATCCATCAAACGATGTTCTCCACGATTCTAAAAAAGTGAATGGTTTCAATTAGGAGTGTTTAAAAAAAACACCGGACCCCGATTTTTACCCGGTTTCAGTCTTGGAACAAGACAAAGTTAATTTTTGGTTCAGTCTCGGGTGACTGGAATTTCAAGTGAACCAAAACGAACCGAAATTAAATGGATCGACGAGAACCGAACTGAACCGACTATATAAATGGAGGGTTTTTATATATTTTACATTAATCTGGTTCGTTCATCAAAATTGTTTTTAATCTTGACCGTCTATCTCTCCCAAACTACAAACCCTAAGGCCCAACAAAGAAATGTAGTTCAAAAATTTCTTAAAAAATTGATAGGTTTGGGCCATTTGGCCCAATGTCTAAGGTTTATATTTGGCCCAACTAAGGCTCATTACGGGCAAGCCGAAATCCCTGAGTGTACCGACCCCAGCTCGAATCGAACGGAATTGAACTCCGATCGGGATCGGTCCTAGAAATATTAACCCCGAACCGAATCGGTTTTTGAAACTTTTACCCGACTGAACCCCGAACCAAAATCACCCATAGTTCCGATTATTATTATTGGTCCAGGCCCACAAATAGGCCGAACTTGACGAGACCGGAGGTTATTGACACTGCACAGCAGCTGCACCGTAACAAATCAACTTCCAAAAACAAAAAGATGAGCATGGCCGGTAGGGAAAGTAGTTTAATGTCCTTGGCACATTTTATAGTACCAATTAATGTTTTACTAAAGTGGTACATTTGGTCGAACGACAACCAAAAAAGAGTCAGCTGTGTAGCTCAAATTATTGCGTAGCTCTTCCAAGTTAGGGGCGATTCTCTGAGGGCTGTTTTGTCCTCCTGGAGAGTATCTCTTGGAGATGTATAAGCCTTTTCTAAGCAAGCTAGACATCAAGTTAATTAGAAATCATATTGCCAAAGTGCGAGCAAACCCTGTGTGGATTCCGGCAACTTGATTCGGCCGGCCGGTGACAGATAACCATTGTTTCTTGTCGATCCACGAAAAATAAAAGACGGCGACAAATGAAGATGGTGGTGTATAAACCGTAAAATATACTACCAATCTGCATCTGTTGAGTTTCTAAAAAATTTCGAGAAACCCTACTGAGATCAAACAAAAAGACCCGGGTGCACACATAAATAAGAGCGCAGAGATGATATGTAAAGTAATCCCCCACTCACTCTTTGCATATGGTGGCGAGCACTAGAAGGGAAAAAAAATATTCAATGCTCTTTGGGGGATTTGGGGTTGGTGTTGGTCCGAAGGTGCTGTGCTTAATCTCAATCGTCTAAAAATAAATAGGAAGATTTGGATTTTAAAAGAACGTTTCCAAGGAAGAAAGATTTCAAAAGAACGTTTCTAGGGAGGAGTCTTCTTTCCTGAAAGCGTTCTTTTAAAAATCTAGATTATTGATTGTCGAAACGGATGGTCCGGATGAATCACTTGGGGGACAGTACTGTGCCCAGCACCATCCTTGAGTCCTCTCACGGGGTGCCCCCAAATACTTTCTCCACAGCTCATTTATTTGGTCCCCGCCACAAACTATATGGAGCTTACACAAATGTTCGATGAAAAAGACTTCGGGACACCACGTGGTGTTCCAAGTGCACCGAATTATTTCTACTAGGACTAGGGTAGGATGCGAGAATGCTACATACACAAAGATCAGAAATGTTACGCGCACGACCGTTGTGTTGGTTGTGGGCCTAATTCTGACAGTCCATGTACGTTGGACGGTTTAAATTTAAAAAAAAACTCTTCCAAGAAAAAGTTGGAGCAAATCCTGACCGTTTATTACAACAATAAACGTATAGAAATTGATTATGTGTTGCGTTTTACACAACGATCGTATATGCAGCACTCTTCAGTTGTGCCACAGCTTGTTACACAACCGTAGTGCACGGAGCATTCTTGTTATTGATATGGTACATCACGCTGTACATAAAATGAAAGTAAAGCCAAATGGAGCCACATGAAGGCACGTGTACTGATTCCGGAGGAGGAGGAAAGAAGCTCACTCACTGCGTAATCGTTTTGGACTCTACGAGTGTAATCTACGCGCGTCAATGAGCGTGGGTTTGTCCCCAAACTAACTTACGTACAACACCAACTTTCACTTTAAGCTTTACACTCGATAGCTGGGACCCAATGCTTCTGACTTCACCCACGCGCCTTGAGTGAGCAGAGCACGAGAATTTTTTCCACTATTTACTTTTAAGGTTTATTCACGAAAGAAAAATAATTTTCACACCCATTTTTTAGTTATTCACATTTTCTTTTCTGTTTTTAATCATATAAATTTATAATACTATCTTTGCATAAGTGAATAAATGTATTCAATAAAAGAAAAAATAATAAATTCAAGTGAATAAAGATAAAAAAGAGTGTGAATTGTAAAAATGAGTGTGAAAATCATATCATTTGCGAAACTGCATTACCTTAGTATATTTCTTTTTTCAATTTATTTGTCTCTTATTTTATTTTAAAATTACAAAAACTACTCAATATATTTTTCATTGAACATTTTTTTTTTTTTGCATTTTTCTTTTTTTGTTTGTCTGTCCAATGGGGGGTCAAATATACAATATAAGCAATTTAATAGTAAGACAAACACCCAATAGAGACTCGCATAATAGGACACGGAAATTATTTTCAACGTGTACAAAATAAAATGGTGAGAACAGTAAAAATATCCAGAATACAAGAAGAGAAGAGCTTATTCACAGTGGCTTATTCACAGCTCGGCGTAATCTCATCCGTCTGTTTTGAAAATCAACGATTGAGTTACGTTTTTAAACTAACCGTTAATATTTTGTCTTTTGAATGGTCAAGATTGACCTCCATAAACTTTACTACGGGAAGTTTTTCTCGAACAAGAATTACTTACAATTACAACCTACGATAATAATTACACCCAACATTAAAAGCCGAAAAATTAAAAAAAACGTTTCAGTCCCAGAACCAGTAGTACACTAGTCTTCTTTTTTTTTTAGGAATACTCCACTAGTCTTCTACTGCCAGCACAATTGATTCTGTTCACTCTACCCCTTTTTTCCCTCACATCTTTTGTGCCCCGTGATTTGCCCTGTACAAAACCCTCTCTCTCCCCTCTCCCCTCACTCCTCTCTCTCTCTAAAACTCTCCCCTCCCTCCTCCATGGCCCGTCGCCGGCCCGTCCGCAAATAACCCACCACCAATTCAATGATCTGATTTCCCTTTCCTCCCCAAAACCAATAAAAAAAAAAAAATCAATGGCAGTATTTTCAAGAAATGGGCTTAATTGGGTTTTACTCATGGCGGCAATGGTGATGGTCGTTCTGACTCGCCGAGTCGACTCGGAACCGACCCAGGACAAGCAGGCCCTCCTCGCCTTCCTCTCCCAAGTCCCCCACGCCAGCCGCCTCCGGTGGAACCCAAACGCCTCCGCCTGCACCTGGGTCGGCGTCGAGTGCGACGCCGACAACACCTCGGTCTACTCCCTCCGCCTCCCCGGCGTCGGCCTCGTCGGCCCGATCCCGCCCAACACCCTCGGCCAACTCGCCGGGCTCCGCGTCCTCTCCCTCCGCTCCAACCGCCTCTCCGGCTCCCTCCCCTCCGATTTCTCCAACCTCACCCTCCTCCGCTCCCTCTACTTGCAGGACAACAACCTCTCTGGCTCCTTCCCGTCCAGCATCCCCTTGCTGCCGCGCCTGACTCGCGTAGATCTGTCCACCAACAACCTCACCGGTCCGATTCCGTTCTCCCTCAACAACCTGACCAAATTAACCGGGCTCTTTCTGGAGAAGAACGGGTTTAGTGGGCCCCTCCCGAGCCTGAGCCAATCGAGTTTGGTCGCTTTTAATGTCTCCGACAATAACCTCAACGGTTCGATCCCGTCGTCCTTATCGAAGTTCCCTTCGTCGGCATTCGCCGGGAACTTGCATCTCTGCGGCGGGCCCCTCACGCCTTGCTCCCCGTTCTTTCCCTCCCCTTCTCCGTCTCCGTCCGGATTGCCGGAAACCCAGCCCGTGAAGAAGTCCAAGAAGAAGCTTTCCACCGCCGCCATTGTCGCCATCGCGGTCGGATCGGCAGTGTTTCTGATTCTGCTTCTTTTACTCCTCTTCTGCTGCTGCCGCCGGAGGCAGCGGCGGCAGAGGAAGACCCAGAAGCCCCAGCCGCCTGGCGCACGGTCGGTCGGGGGCGTCGCGGGAGGGGACCCGGGGACGTCGTCCTCGAAAGACGACGTGACCGGGTCATTGGAAGGGGCGGGAGGGGAGAGGAATAAGCTGGTGTTTTTCGACGGCGGGGTTTACAGCTTCGATCTGGAAGACCTGCTGAGGGCGTCGGCGGAGGTGCTGGGGAAGGGGAGCGTGGGGACGTCGTACAAGGCGGTGTTGGAGGAAGGGACGACGGTGGTGGTGAAACGGCTGAAGGACGTGGTGGTGAGCAAACGGGAGTTTGAAGTTGTCATGGAAGGGCTGGGGAGGGTCAAGCACGAGAATGTGGTGCCGCTCAGGGCTTATTATTTCTCCAAGGATGAGAAATTGCTTGTTTATGATTACATGCCTGCTGGTAGCCTCTCTGCTCTTCTTCACGGTATGTTACTCTCTCTCCTCCCTCTCTCCCTCTCTTGATGCTTGTGTTGCCAAAATTCTTGCTACATTTCTTAGGATTGTTTGTGAATTTTGCTGGAGATGAAGCTATGGAAGGAAATTATGCCTTTTTTGTTTTTTTCTTAGGTTAATTTTTTGACTGGCATATTCTTCCGCATACTAGAAATGATTTTAGCCTTATTTTCGTACAGAACTCAGTGGCATTTTGGCCTTTATTGTGTTAAATTACAAAATCACTCCTCACTTTTCTCACCCTTATTTGTCCAAATGAATAAAAGGGTGTGAAACAGAGTTAAGTCATTGGTTTTTTTCTCGTTGTTCTAAAAGTCGCTAGACGCTAGTCGGAGATTGGTCACCTTTGAGCTTTGAAACCTAGAAATCGGTGCATAGCAACTAGTCGGATAGGCCTCTGCCAGTGATTAATCGCCGATTTTTAGAAGACTGTTTTTTTCTATAATGTTGGTTAGGTGAGACATGAAAATCATACAATATACGTGAACAGCGCAGAATGTGCCTATTTGCAGTGACATTCTCAGTTGGAAGATTTTCTTTGTTATTGAAGTTGTGCATGGAGCATTAGGATTAGCATAGTTATTAGTCAGTCTTTTGTACTCATTTAATAAGAAGTTACATAGTTTAATGAGAAGTTAAGATAGTATATATTAGACAAGTTGTTTCCCTAAAAAGTTTGTTTGTAAGAGGACTTTAGGCAAGTTGATTCCTCTTTAATAGACTTTAGGCAAGTTGCTTACACTGGACTTCAATTGATGTATATGAAAAGCGACCTCTTTAGACAAGTCGTTTACGCTGGACTTCAGTCGATGTATATGAAAATCGACCTCTCGATATCCGAGTTTTCCTGGGCTTTGGCCGTTAGTCCGTTTAGACAATAAAGAAATCTTGGTCGACATTATAATTGATCATAGAGGTTGTTTTATCGCGGAGTATTGATCTTCTATATACGCATATTTGACTGTTTGTTGGTTTTTTTTTGCCGGGGCTATATGCTTATTCCGTGAGATATTTGTTATTGAAGATATTTTTAGTACTGTAATTCACTTATTCTATATCGAGAATTTTTCTCTATTGAGCATGAGTTAGTTATGGCATGATTTCAATGTCGGGTTGACATAACCTATTTGTTGGGGGCGAAAGCTAGTCTGGATATCCAGTTTCGGGGAAAAAACCCTTTTCAATGTAGTTTTGGGTGTACCATGGAAAACAGACCCGAGACGAGACCACCATGACTCACTAGCGACATGGTGCGGTCCCATTTCAATGATGGTCGAGAGTCTAAAAAGAAAAAAAAGGCCAAATCCATTTTGGCATAATCTTTCTTTATTACCCATGCCAGCAAAGATCCGTTTTTTCTTTTTGGTAAATACCAGTAAGATCCTTGTTCGCTGAACTACGCAGGCAGGATAATATTTTTCTTATTTGTACTAGCGTTGTACCCGTTGACGCAGGGGACAAAAAGAGATTTTGTGTGGACTCGTCATTTTATGGTGGAAACCACAACAATGTTTGGTGGAGGGAGAATTTTTCAATGCCGAGCGGGCATCGGCCACGTGGTGCCGAGCACTCATCTCGGCCATCCAAATGTGTTTTGACGGCCCAGATCTGTTTGGATTTGAGGGGGTGTTTAGGTAATTTTACACTTAAAAATTATCCAAACAGGGCCGTCCAAAACACGTTTGGACGGCTGAGATGGTGCTCGGCACCACGTGGCCGGTGCCCACCCGACACGAAAAAACTTCTCGTGGTGGAGAGATTAATTGGGTCACACATTTACTTAGAACATTTATTGATATTTGCAATAGCTTGCTTCTCCAATTTATCTCAAGGGGTACTCTTGACCTTTCAACTTAATTTTCACTAATCTTTTTTGACAAAATTTAACTGAACATTAATTATAGCTCCCTTTGTTCTCTGTAATTTAATTGGGATGTACTTGAACTTTATAACTTTTAATTGATCTTAGCTTGGTATATTATCCATGATCTTGGAAAATTCAATTGTACTGTATTATTTTTGGGAAATGATTTTGCCACTCTCTTTTTTATTAATGCCACTCGCCTGCAAGTGTATTTTTGCATCAAAAATATACTTTCAGTGGAGTGACGTTAACAAAAAAAAGGAGTGACAAAATCAGCAGCTTTATTTTTTCCTTATAGTGGAATTAGAATAGAATGGACAACTTTTTTTAATTGATTTTTTCCATTGCAATTGTAACCATCGAATTATACTTTACTTCTTAATTGCGATGTATTATGACTTTATAATTGTTAATTGATTTTCGTTACCACCATCTAGTTCCTCCTTGGATGATTAAAAAAATACTAGAAGATTCTCCTTTTGGAAAATGGCAACAATTTTCGTAATATTTTTTTCTCAAGGTGGACAAATTAAATTAACCGCTTACCTGTTGGGAAATGGACACCTTACTTAACTTTTGTATGTACCTAGGCCAAAGTTTCGCTAAATTTTTTGGGTATTTTCTTGTTTTGTCTTTATTAAAAAATTTTCCACGTTTGTTAGGTTTGCGTGTAATTTTTTTTGTGAATTATTAATTCGCCATGTCAAAACGAATCGGAAAAATAAAAAATTATGACTTTTATTCAAATATGTTTTTGAAATATTCAAGATAAAGTCCGAAAAACCTTTTTTTTTTTTTTTTGCTTTATCTCGGATATTTTAAAAAATATTTGGAAATAATTTTTTATTTTTCCGATTCGTTTTGGCGAGACGAATCAATAATCCATAAAAGTTAAACACAAAAAACAAATACGAAAAAAATTGAATAAAAACAAAACAAAAAAAAATCACAAAAAGCCCTTTAAGCATAATTGTTTTTTTCCCACAGCAATTCTATTCCTCTTTTTTTTTGTTTTTTGTTTTTTGAAGACCGGTGACCTAAACAACGGGTTATAATTTTGCAGGCAGCAGAGGGTCGGGTCGGACCCCACTAGACTGGGACAACCGGATGAAAATCGCCCTCAGCACAGCCCGAGGCCTGTCCCACCTCCACGTGTCCGGCAAAATAATCCACGGCAACATCAAGGCCTCCAACGTCCTCCTCCGCCACGACCACGACGGCTGCGTCTCCGACTTCGGCCTCACCCCTCTCTTCGGAGCCGCCACGCCGCCCAACCGCGTCGCCGGCTATCGCGCGCCCGAAGTCCTTGAGATCCGAAAGGCCACTTACAAGTCCGACGTGTACAGCTTCGGCGTCCTCCTACTAGAGCTCCTCACCGGAAAATCGCCCAACCAGGCCTCTCTGGGCGAGGAAGGGATCGATTTGCCGCGGTGGGTCCAGTCGGTGGTGCGGGAGGAATGGACGGCTGAGGTCTTCGACGTCGAGTTGATGAGGTACCACAACATCGAGGAGGAGATGGTTCAGCTCCTTCAAATCGCGATGGCTTGCGTGTCGACCGTGCCGGATCAGAGGCCGGACATGCCGGAGGTGGTGCGTATGATGGAGGAGATTAATCGGGGAGAGACAACGGATGACGGGCTGCGACAGTCGTCGGATGAGCCGTCGAAGGGATCGGACGGCCATACGCCGCCGCAGGAGTCGAGGACCCCGCCCCGTTCGGTTACGCCTTAGGAGAGATTTGTGTGGGCCGTTTCTAAATTGCGCACTTTGCGTACGTAAGTGGGTTATTTTTTGTCCTTTTTTTATTTTAGTCTGATTTTAAAACAATTGTGTAATAATTTTTAGGTTTTTTTTTTTAATTTTTATTATAGGTGGGTTGTTGGGATGGAATTGTTTTTTATTTGGGAGGGTTGGAGTTCCATGAGCTTATTGGAATTGACCCTTTGGTGGATTTAGCGGGGTTTTTTTTTCCATCTTATTTTATTTAATCATTTTTAAATGAATATAATTCAAAATTGCAAAGCCCTTGCTTTTGGCTTCTGTTGATTTTTATTTTTGTTTTGTTCTTATGATTTGACTTTTCGTGCGAATTATGGGAGCGTTTCCAATGTGAGGTGATATATCAGTGAAAGTTGATACTCCACTCTCTTTGTCCCATTTTGTTTGCTCATTACTCCCTCCGTTTCAATTGAATAGTCTCTTTTGAGAGTTCGTTTCATTTTTCAATTGATTATATCTTATAATTATAATATTTTATGTCATTTTAAATACAATGTATTATAAAATTAATTGAGATCTATCAAATAATATTTATATTAGATATAAAATCCATTACCAATTTTAATATATACTAACTATTTTTTTACTGATTAGAATAGAACGAGTGACTTAAATTGGGACGAAGAGAGTATTTCTCTTGTGTCTATTCCCTATATCTTTAAATATAAATCTATAAAAATATGCAATATGAATCTTATTTGATAAATTTTAATTTATTCTATAATACAAAGTTGTCAAAATTTTGAAAAATATTATAGATTGAAAACTTTACATAATAGACATAAAAGAGACAAAAGAAATAGTAATGACCAAACAAAATATGACGAAATGAGTATATCTCACAAGCCTTTAAAAAATGACTTAAAGAAGACTTGGCTAAATTCCACAAGAAATGACAAAGTTATTTGTGTCACATGTAGAGATTGTTTGTTTTGGCATTTGGAATTGATTTTTACACTTTCTTTTTTACGACTACACTCTTTTTTTTTTTTGGATTTTAGTGTTGAAAGTGTGTATTTTTTTTACTAAAAGACAAAAAAGGAAGTGTAGATATCAAAAAATAGAAGCCGGATCCCGTTCATTTGGTACCGACCAATTCGGTCCATTTGGTGCATCCGAACAAATGGATTGGATCCAACCCCCAAAAATAGAGTGTAGAAATCAATTCTCTTGTTTTTTCCCCCAAAAAATAGAGTGTAGAAAAGTCGTAATGAAATACTCAGAGGTCTTTGTTTTTTTGCACATGCTAGGTCCGTGTCATGTGGTCCCTTTGAAGATGAGTGAGCTATTGGTAGGGCTGAATTCTCTCATCTTGTGCTGATATTTTTTTAGGACATTTTATTTTGGCAGCCGATTTTGTCGTTTTATTTGTTAACGTCACTCTCCTTCTTGTTTTTATTAGGTGAATTTACTCGTTTATCTTTGCACTTTATGATGCCAAATAAAATGTAAGGATGCTTTAGTAAATTCACATGAATTGAATTTTTACATTCGAGCGAATTTGGAAAAAGACCAAGAGACTTTAAAAAAGTTTTTTTTTTTTTTAAATTTCTTTTACTGACGACGATAGTCAAATCTTTGAGTTTATAGTTTGAGTAAATCATTAGTCATTTCTATTGAATGAACATATTGATATTTTGGTAATTTTAACACTATGTCTTGTGCTGTATTTTAAAGTGCAAAACATACTTACCCTTAGACCTCGTTCGTTTTGGTATTTTGGATTTGTAATGAGTGTGGAGAGAAATGATTGGAAATATGAATGATAATTGGAGAGAGATAGAAAAAAAAAATGAAAGTGGTGATTAGAGAGAAATAGAAAAATCTAAAACCCTTAAACGTGAAGTTACTAGTTTTCCATATTGTTTCGTTATCTTCAAGGATGCCAATTTTTGGTGCTGGAATTGATTTTGGCACTCCCCTAAAAAGTGTGGTTATCAAGTTGGGAAGTGCCAAAATGTGGGGGCTCCGATCAGGGCGGTTCAGTTTCCTTGGATTGGGGAGTGGGATCTACTCCTGCCCTCCTCCTAGCCTGCAAAAGAAAGCATGACTAAAGGCCACACCGGAGGTCCTCCGGGATGGCCCTCCGGTGCATGAATCAGCCAACTTGCAGAGAAGAAGACGAGAAGCAAGAGCTAGGGTTTTAGGGTTGTATATCGTGTACCTTTCACCAGAAGGCGTCGTGTTATATTTATAGGGAACCCGTAGCTTGGTCTCCAAGATTGTCCATGCGTTTGACACGCGTCGGCTGACATCACCCGTACATCATAATAGGGTTTTGTAACCATTTGGAAGGTGAGCTGGCACCTTCACATGCTCCCCATCATTGTCCTGATAACCGTTCGGCTGACGTCACGAACGTCATCATGGCCACGGCTGCATCCCCACGTGGACGAGCTGGAGTCTTTGGCCTCCACACTCGTTCAAGACCGAGTGTGATAACCGTCTGTCAAAGAGTCGGTGAGCCGAATGAAGAGAGTTACCAAGAGGTGAACAGGATGCTGACTGCCAAGCCCTCGGTCCTGCCGAGGCTTTTCGTTACCTCCTTAGCGGTCACATGGTCAAGCCCAAGGTTAGTTCGGATATCCCTCGGCGAACCGAGCCATCTTCGTTCGGCCTGCTACACAAAATCAATTCTCTTTTTTTTTTCTTTTTTTTTTTTTTGTAATGAATGAAGAAATTAAAAAGGAATGGGGGACGTAGATGGAAAACAGGCTGGCTAGCTTTGCCTGCAGAGAGTCTTCTGACACTACTCACTCTGGAGCGGGGAAAATTTTTCCGTGCTGAGTGGGTACCACGTGGTGCCCGCTCGGCTATCCGAGCCGTCCATTTCCTTTTTGAATGGCTCAGATTTAGAGAGAGAAAAGGTGAGAGAAAGTGTTTGGAGGAGAGGAGAGAGAGTGTTTAAATCCGAGCCGTTCAAAAGTGTATCGGACGGCTCGGATTTGCAGAACGAATGCCACGTGGACAATACCCGCTCGGCACTGAAAAATTCCTCAGGGAGCGGAGAATAGGACAGCGAGGAGACGAGCGAGTCTTGCTGTTGAGTGTTGACTCCGCACTCAGGATCGGAGTATGAATGAAGCCCCAAGGCAGATGATGGATAAATGACATGTTTGTGTCAGCCCTTGATCCACGCTCTTCTGGGGTGGGGCATCACCCTCGTGGGGTCATCGTCACAAACCCCTCCGTGTTAGATATTGTCCAGTACTGCTTAATTCACGAACCCGCCTGTACATACCGACAAAATTAATATCGATGGGGCATCGACGCGAATGCGGGACCTATACTGGGTCCTGCATGGATGATTCGAGTGGGTTTGTGGAAAATCAGTTCAATTCGATACACATAGGCGCTCGATCCAATTTTTCTATTTTTTCATACTCTTCCCTACCACAGCCCAAACAAAACCCAAACGTATCCCAAGCGACCCATTAACACCGAAATGCAAAACACAAATCTCAACAAAACAAGTTCCTTTTCAGACGAGTCTATACCGGTCGAACCAATTGCCGCCCCCCTCCCAAAAAAAAACAAAAAACAAAAAACGCTAACTAATGAGGATAAACCTGCTGAATAAATCGCTGTCCGAATCACGCCAACGAGCGGCGGCCGCCGACGACGAAGATTTAGTCATTCAAAAATCATTGCGTATACATGCTTTGAATTACCTTGAATACATAACATTTTATAGGAATTCATAATATCGGCAAATAAGTTCTTAATATCAACTTTGAATTCACCACCTCTATAAATGCCATGAATTTCAAGACAATGAATTACAATTTTGTTGTACAACACTATTTGAGATGCCCGCAATTGTGTGTCATGGCCCATGGGACCCTTTTTTTGGGGTAAAAATTATCCATTAAATGATGCAATATACTCTTATTGTACTTCCAAAAAAAAAATATTACTCACTCTGACTCCGTCCTAAATTTTTTTGTCTATTTTTTGGCATGCGTCTCATTTTATCTCTCATATATGTGTGGATCCTATATTGTATGGATTCCACAATTATTATGTATGTGGTCCCCGCGTATACGTTAGATGAGTGATGTTGGCAGCGGTGCCGAGCGGCATCCGGCCGTTCATTTCGGCACGAATGATTCGAATTAAATTTGAACGCATACAGATCTAAACCATCCATTGCTCGGTAAAGATCCGAGCCATTGATTATCGAGATGACCAGCCGCTTGGCACCACTGCCAAACAACATTGCTTGGCAGCATCTCCCAATCCGGTGTGTACATTGGTCTTTTTTCTCTTTGCTAACTTGGAGCACAATTTCTCTACTAAAGCCAACCGTGTTGGATTCTGATATCAGAATGACAGAATTACCCTCCCCGAAATTAGTACGAATCCAATGAAAAAGCTTCATGGCAATGGCAATCCAGGCACGTGCTGTCTTTTGGGCAAAGCATGTTTACGTGGTTTGGTCACTGGTGCACCGAAAGCGAACCTATCAATTCACTTTTGGTCTGGACTTCACAGTAGTCTGGCCTTTTATTGGGTGCTTCTGGAATACCATGTGATATTATTACGTACTGTAATAATATCTGCAAATCAACAACTCTATGAATTTGGAAGCCTCGGCAAAGTAGGAACACTGGGTCCCATATTTTTTGTTGTATTTTATGTTTAAAACCAAACTGTTGGAATGTATACATTTAAAAGCCATTATTTTTTTAAAATTTGTTTTTACGTAATTTTAACTTGTTAAAAAAAAAGTTAAACGAATAGTTGAGGTGCATCTCCAATCCCGGACTTCAAATCGGGCATGTCAATTTTTTTTGAAGGCTGATGTGGCATTTTGACATCTCCAATTTAACATCAAAGTCTTCATTTCCAACCCTTGATGTCAAATTCTATTTATTTGACATCAAATTATCCCTCTCCAATCCTTATGTCAAAATACAAATGGTCATTTTTTGAAATTTGGCATGGAGGAGGGATGTTGTCAAAATTGGCATGAGAAGGCTTGCCTTCAAATCTACGTAAGAATTTGCATCAAAGAAGGCTATTGGGTTGGATTGAATTTTGGTGTCAAATGTTACCGTTAACATGTCCACGTAGGATTTGACATCTCCCATTTGATAATAAAACTTTTGAACAAGTATTCTTTCATTTCTACGTTGAAAGTGTTGTTCTAATAATTTGTTATTGTGAAAAGTTGGATAATCAAAAGTTGCCATAAGCGCCTTGCCACCGGTACACAGGAGTGGGTTTGGGGGCCCTATTTTGAACAAAAAAATTAGAGGCCCAAGGCCGTGGTCTCTTTGACGTTGCCCTAGGGTTGGCCTTGGAAATCAACGATCGCCACCACACAATATGACTCACTTCTCATCTACCAATCACCTAACAAAAGCGAATGATAAAGTCCTTACGGATAATCGTCGCTACGTAAACAGTTGAGTGTTCCACATATGCAACTGCCACTTTGTACTTCGAGAACGCTGAATAATGCATATTTTTTTGCATCGATCAAAGAAGAGATCACAGAAATAATCGTCCCATTTCTCCAACTACCCATCTCGGTACGTACCACAACCGACTAATGATCATCTAACTAATAAGGGGGGCATTAATGTAGCCCAGGCTAGCCACGAACCATAACCTTAAAACCTAACCGTTGGTGGGTTTCAAAAATACCAAGGGCTGTATGGGTTTAATGCGGTGAGTTTGACCTTTTGAAGGTCTACTTACACCTTTACTAATGATGAAGTAGATCCTCTTCCTTTTTTAAAACACGTCATAAATGCATTGATATTGGAGAATATTATAACATATCGTGTGTGTAACTAATACGACTTTACAAAGAACCTATAACACACCGGGAGACAGCTAACACATCTAAATCAAATGAAGGAATCAGGTCAAGCGATAACCTGATCAGACGGTCAGATGTCAAAGTCGCGTGTGGTTCCTGTTGATGTCCAGATGTCACGGTAGTTCCACAATTGATTTCTTTTCCACTGTCGGTAGAGATTTCGTTCCTCAAAGGTACAAGGCGGCCGGGGTCCAGGTTTACTGTTTAAGTTTTGGCCTAGAACACGAAGCTCACCGACAATCTCATCGATCCCATACCGACTATTATTAACTCTTCACAACTCTAGCCGAAGAAAGAAAAATGTTAGGAGTTCTAGATTAAAGGGAAATGATTTTTTAACACTCTCTTTTATTCATTGGCACTTCTTTTTTTCGTTTTTGTTTTTATTCACGTGAGAGTACCAACTTGCCCTTTGTATGGAAGAAGCGCCTCGAAAGGTTTAGTAATTTTATAATATAAATAAAAAGACAGAAAGAGAGCACCAATAGATAAAAAGCGAGTGCGAAAATCATTTAATTCCCCACATTAATTACGCCAGTGGCTTCTACATTTTCATCATATTTTACTTTGGCCATTCTAGGGAAAAGTACTCTACCGACAGTCTCACTTTTACCCCCTAGCTTACAATCGATATGCCACATTAACAGATGGGGCTCCATTATTTTAGTGATCGAAAACGTTCAATTTATAGGTCATGTTGAAAATATTAATAATCACGACAAAATTCATCTTTATATCATATCGATAAATGCATGATCAGGGCACGTTTTATCTTCTTTGTGAGTTAAACGTGTACCTAATCATGCATTTATCTAGTGCAATTGTTTAATTGGTCCATATTTTAGTCTTTTTAGTTTGTTTATATTTTTATACTATTTGTCTTCAAATCACAAGGGAGCTGTATATGGTAATTTCAGTAACAATGTTACCTTTTCGTTCTAATTCGAAAGAGTATATATATATAGGAATCAATGAATAAAATTTTTATATTTTGCATTAGTGTGAGTGCCTTTGCGTACTTTGCTTGGGGATTCCAAAGGAACCCTATGTGAGGATTCTTAGGGCTCTTCTTTTTAATAAGCTTGAATTCCTTAAAGCACTTTTCTTTTCCAAAAGCTTCTTTTGAACTGTTTCGTAAAGTAAAAAATAAATACTTAAAAATTAGGAAAATGATTTTGCCATTCCTTTTTTTTTTTGTTAACGCCACTCCCCTGCAAGTGTACACTTGCAGGGGAATGGCGTTAACAAAAAAGGGAATGACAAAATCAGCTGTCGAAAAATAAGAAGTTTAGCGAAATGGGACCTAATAATGTTACCTTTTCGGTCTAATTTGAAAGAGTATATAGGAACCCTATGTGATGATTCTTAGGGTTCTTCTTTTTAATAAGCACGAATTCCTTAAAGCACTTTTCTTTTCCAAAAAATTTTCTTTTTAACTGTTCTATAATTTTCACCCTTAAAAATCTTCTTTTTTTTTTTTTTTTCCCCTAAGGTCCAATTAACTTTTGGCATCACATACCACTGCATGGGTCGTCTAGTGAATGTGACAATTTTATTCTCTTTTATAAGCCACAAAAGGACTCTAAATTGTTCTTTTCCCATGTCGTTGTCATCTTTTGTTGTTCATCTAAAATCAATCTTCAATCGTAAGTTTTAGGGAGTGAAAAATTAATTAGCACTCTTTATTTATTTATTTTATTTTTTACCTAGTGCACTTTTTATAGAATTTTATGTGAAACATATATTTTCTTACGCACGACAAGGTAATCTTGTAATTTTGCATGAATAAAAATGAAAGAGGAGAGCATTTGCAATAATTAAAAAAAAGGGTGTGTAAACACCCGTAAAAATTGGTGTATGGCATGCACTTTTGAATTTTGAATCACCAAAATTCGTAAACTACCACAAAATCTCGTAATCAAACACCAAAAAAAAAGAGAGTCATAAAATAAGTCACAAAATTCATAAAAGGTGTACCATACACCCAAAAATGAAACGAGCCACAAAAAATCATTAAATGAGCCCCCCAAAAAAGGTAAAATGAGCCACAAAAATTTGAAACGATGGTGTGTACTGAATGAATACTTTCTGTTAAAATCAATTCCATAAAAGTTTCACCGTTTGTATATTAATTAGAAGTAGATCCTCTTCGGTCCATGTTTTGGACCGAAGGAGACAATCGAAATCTGAACCGTCCAAATTCCAATGCTGTAAGTTATTCTTCGAGAGAGTCTCCAAGCAGATCCAATGTTGTAAGTTAATGATGTCGTGTTGATAAAAAGTTACAAAACCCAGTCGTAAATGTGAAGATTGTCACTCAAGCAAATTGCTCAGTACCTTGACATGCACTACTTTCTTTTTCATCTCTTCTTTTGGTGCACATCCCCATCCTCCACACAGAGAAGTGAGTGCAAATTATTTTATTTTTTGGGTACACCAGAAATGAAGAGTGCAAATTATACACTGCCATTTGAGTGCATCTTAGAAAACATTATTTCTTTCCTTCTAAGTTCAGATATCGAACCATAACAATGTCTTTCAGATAGGGACTAGAGGGCAGCAGCATTCAGCAGCAGCGCTCAATCTCGCTAGCGATCGATTGAGATAATTCAGTTTGAGATAATTCCATATTTTCAATCAAAACAAGGACGAACTTTCCCAAACATTTTACCAAATAGAGCTTCTTCCTAAAGAATTGGAGATAATTCAGTTTCCAAAAATTTGCTACTTATTGTTAATTGTTTTTTCTTATAAACTTAGATATCTGAATCACTTTACGCGCCTCAATTGATTCTTGTGTCTTCTAAAAAAAATAATTAATTCTTGTGGACTAACTGCACAAGAGTTAATAGAAGCAAGCTTTGAAAGGTATTTTAAATAGGAGCAAATCCCTAAGTCCCGTAGTGCAATAAGTTCATTAGTAGTGTTTTAAAAGTATACAAGGTCATCTTCTTCAATTTGTCGTGTTCTACATTTCTATTTTATACGTATGTGTATTTATATGTCTTAATGTTAAAATCATGCTTCCGTCTTAATTTAACATTCTTCTACACCTCTGCAACCACCTTATTTACTGAATTTTTTTCCCCTGATCTTCTCAATTGCAATCTTAAATCGCATGGTCGCACTGTAAATGAGAGTCCAATTTTGATCACTTGCGAGAAGGATAACCCAAATTATACTGCCATTTGGGTTTGATGTTTCATGACAATTGCTCCATGTCTAGGTGGAGGTTTTCTCATCATCATAGTTATAAGATCAACTTCATGTCTTTGCCTAATCTAAGGTTAGTTCTACTGATTTTTGCAAAAAGATTGAAAGAAATAAGAGCAAAACCTATCCATAACTTGAGAAATTATCCGTTTTTAAATTGGAATTGGGTAATCTCCTGTCCTTAAATCGAACTGAATGGGACAATTCAAATATGGACCATCATTGGTTTGAATTTGCTCTGGAACTCTTACCTGTAGGAGTCAATCCCCTCATCCACACTACTTGAACTTTATGCCAGATAAAGCAACTCACTTTCTAAAGGTACTCCATAAACCTCACATTTGTGCTTTTCAGTAGGCCTCATGGAACCACACATATCTGGTGATAATTTGGCACTCTCTTTGTTAGTTCCTTGCTTGTGCAGATATCAAAGTGCACCAGTACACTACTACACAGTGGTGGCCATGATTCATAAAGTGAGCAAAAGCATCTTTCCACCACATGATATCACCACCCTTTCTGGGAAACAACACATGCTTCCTGCCCAATCTGCAACTAACTTCTCCCTCACATCTTTAGAGGAGAGTCATGCACAAGACATTGTGCATCACTTAGAGAGAGAGAGAGAGAGAGAGAGAGAGAGAGAGAGAGAAAGAGATCTCAGTAATTTTTCCAGAGAAAAGAAACACTATTTTCACTATGATATGGGAGTTGAAAACCCACCTTAAAAAGCATAGTTAAATCAACATGATGTGTATTGCAAATCAAGAAACTGCAGGGTCCGTACACATACATGATACATTAGATTCAACAAATATGGCATTCTACTGTCAACCGGTCGTGTATATGCAGTCATCAACCAGAACTCTTGGACTAATTCCGAATTATAGAATCCAACAATGCTATTTAAACCAATGTTTTTGACCGCCTAAACCATTGACTCTCACACAAGGCTGGTGGGAACCAAACTAAATACCCTCTGGCATTTGAGCGGTCTTCCGTGCAGTCTCGAATTTGGAATCTCTTATCTTTTCTTCGGGGAATATTTACCATTACGGCCAGTAGAATGCTTCACGGGTGGAAAGTTTTTGGCATCCTTATATACATCGCTACGCAACTAAGAAAGCTTCTTCGCTTTCTGGAACAACAATATCGAGCCGCATCAAAGGCTTGTACCTATCAGGAACTTGAGCGCCCGCCTGCATGCACAACTCAACCACAGCAGGTGCCTTCCCATAGAACCTCTTAAGTGCACTTCTCAACGGAGGCCCTTTCGGATCCTGAACATGCCATACATAATTTGGTGGGAACACTTCATCCACAGTTGCATCCTGCCAACCGTGCTTTCCATCCCTCCATTGGTGCTTGAATTCCCCACAAAGCTTAGCATTGTGACCCCATGGCCCCACGTGAACCTCAGAACAATATCCACAGGCCTTCACTGTGTACTTCCTCATCAGCTTGGTCACACCCCATTTGACTTTCTCATAGGCGCCAATGGTTTCTTGCGCAATGTGAGGCATTTCTTCCTCAGTGGGACTTGGGTATCGCTCTAACGCTCCATACGTGTCAATATCTGCAAGCAGTGGAGTGGGATCCACGGAGTGAGACAGTTTGGGCTCCTCGCCGAATCCACCTCGGTCGATCACTTTGCTTCCGAGCATCCGGATGGGCTTGGTGCGACGTCGTGAAGGGTAAACTGGTAATTCAACGCCTGCTTGGATGCATAGCTCCACAACTGCTGGAATTCTGTCGTAGCTAAACCGAGTCTCGTGTTTTATGCGAGGACCGAAAGGATCATACATGTGGTATGACTCCATAGGGACAAGTATGTCATTGATGGATCCTTTGACCCATGAATGGAAGCTTCTGCGCCTTGTATTGTTATGGCCCAGGCAATCCTGAATGTCATGACCGTTTTGAGCAACGTGAACTTCTGAGCACTCGCTGCACAGGAATGGCTACATTTAACTAGATTGACTTGCTAAATAGAAATGCAAATGAGTACAGCTAAGGAAAAAAATTTGGTGTAGTTTCCTTCAAAAATGACAATTATGTTTCCTACAATACCGAAATAAGATAACAGTGGAATCTCAAAATCCAAATATTGCAACTTCCAAGGGCATGCGTATACACACACTTAATTGTATCCAAATTCCAGAACCATATAAAAATGTTGAAATGTTTCGATATCTATTAGAAATATCCAAAAAAAGGCATTCTTATATTCTCCTACATTTTTTGGTTTAACATTTTCA
Source organism: Rhododendron molle (assembly GCA_025413875.1). Lineage (NCBI taxonomy): Eukaryota > Viridiplantae > Streptophyta > Magnoliopsida > Ericales > Ericaceae > Rhododendron > Rhododendron molle. The sequence goes on along the minus strand of CM046388.1, from coordinate 10,616,214 downwards.
TTATGCTCCAGCTACAATATTTTTCCAAAGCATTTCCTAAAAGGTTTCCTTTTCAAAGGTATGTAATCAACATACTGATCCTTTAGTAGGGCATAGCAGCAGAGCTTGTTAAAGTACTGATCACCAAGATCAACTTACCTACATCCGTGGACCGGAAGAACGTGCAAGAGCTGCGAAACTCCACGAATAAGAACTTTCCAAGCATCCAGTACTTCATAAGCAACAGGAATTAGAGCAGGGACAAGTAGTCCATTTTTCGGAGGCTTGAGGGGCTTTTCTATCCCTCTTTGAGCAAGCTTCTTGTCCGCCCTAGAAGCCTGTAGCATTTTTTCCAGGGGGATAGGAAAGGGTTTCTTCTTTCCCTTGGGCAATATCGGAGGAAGATCCACATTTTGACGACGTGCTTCTTGTTTATTGGAGTTGAATTTTTTAGCAGGTCTCTGACCTCCACAACAGTGAATCCGTGTTGTAATTGTAGTCTTTTCCTGCCTGACCTGCTAATAGAACAATAAATGTTGAAGTATTCATGGTGGTAATGAAATCAAAGCCATCTATGATAAAAATGAAAGAGGACATGTTCAAATAAAAAGTGCTATCTGCATTGTGAAAATCCTAAATAGCACAGTGCAGGTTTGTGATCAAGACGAAGCCTTCATGTGCCCCATAATCCGAACTGTTGACTACACGTTGAGGCTGATGCATCATGGACACATTTTAAGAATATTAGGTCCAAGGACTCAGGAACTCACAAACCCTATAACAGGCCTGTCACACTGGAGCAGGCACTCCCAATGGCATGAGTGACACTGGGGTCACAAAGCCATCTAAAGAACTAAGCTTAAAGAATATATACTAGCAGTAAATTGTGCGATGCACAGGATATGACTAAAATGAGAATTCGAGTAATATGCAATTGTATTCCATTTTGAGGAAAGTCCACTTTCACCCCCTGTGGTTATCGCCATGGGCGGATACACCCCCTGTGGTTTAAAAGTGTGCACATAACCCCCTGTGGTTTTCAAATTGTGCGGATAGACCCACTGCCGTCGTATTTTCCATCCATTTTAACGGAAACAACATTAAAAGACCGTTATACCCCCCATCACGTCCCTTGATTCTTCTTTTTGTTTAAATCTAACCACACCATCCCGTATACCAAAAATTGAATCCAAACCGTTGATATTATAAATTTTGACGAGTACTGTGTCTATGCCAAAATTCAAGTCAATCAAAAAATGAAAAGCTTATGGTCAAATCGATTTTGTTATGAAATTAAAATTTCAAATTTGAATTTACTACAAGTTAGATCACTGGGTTATTGATGCCTGATCGAGATGATTTTTTACAGAGATACTCTATTCTTTATTTAATACATTATGAACGACTCAGATTACATTCTAGAGGTGTGTGAGATACACCTCCGTTAAAATGGATGGAAAATATGACGGCAGGGGGTCTATCCGCACAATTTGAAAATCACAGGGAGTTATGTGCACACTTTTAAACCACAGGGGGTGTATCCGCACATGGCGATAACCACAGGGGGTGAAAGTGGACTTTCCTCTTCCATTTTAGTATGTTGGTAAAAGTTATCCTAAAACACCTACTCTTAAAGCCCCTGTTGTGTCCCTATATGTGTCTGTGTCCCCCCCTCCCCCCCCCCCAAAAAAAAAAAAAACAAGTAAATTCAATAGATACACCAAGTGGCGTGTCCGGTGTCCCATACGTTTTTTTGCACCTCTAGGAGTGTTGGTACTTCATAGGTTATCATAAACGCCAACAGTTAAATTGAAGGTCTTATATTTGAATTCCACGGGGAAGAACTCGATAATGTTTTGACTTTGAGTTGTAGTATACAGAACTTATAAATTACAGTAACACCACCTTCAAGGCATTACTCTTAAAAGAAATAAAAATATGGTATTTATAATCCCAAGGAAGGGAAAAAAAAAAAAAGGGGAAGTAATCAAATTAGTTGCAAGAACTTACTATTGCAATGGTATCACTACATAGTTTTCTCACGATATTGATACATGACCATCGTATTTTTGTGGGTATTCCACATATAAACTTTTTTAGTTGTGATTGACGAGACAATTTCACCCATAAACAAATTCACAGGAATCAAATCGGACAAAAGTATCACAAGTAAAAAGGAAGTCATACCAGAAATGCAAAATGAATGACTTAACATCGCTTTAGGCCTTTACAAATTGTTGATCTCCAATTGATTTTACACAAAAAACGGAAGGATGGGGATGTGAGTGGCAGAGAGGAAAAATAGGGAGGATTATGAACGCGGTTTTGAATTTCAAAGTGCAGTCTTATCTCAAAGATAACCCTTGTATGATGTACTAAATAACCAAGTAATAAATCAAGAAATAAAAAAAATTAAAGCAGATTGCTATGTAGAAGAGAGCACCGAAACTTCCAATGAGATTTGAACATTAAGAGACTGGAGGCTTATGGAAGGTTAATTTTCCTATATAGCATAGAAAGATATAAGTGGTCACCTAATTGGCCCCACAGAGACATACAAGCTATGTAGCACGGACACGGACACGGACACGGATAAGGACACGGACACGGACACGGACACGGACACGGGACACGGCAATTCTAAAAAAATGGGGACACGGACACGGCGGGGGACACGCCACGTGTATAAATAAATATATGTACATATATAAAAAAAAAAATTATGAACCATTGTATATGAATAATTTCACAAATTGTATAAATTTTTTTCAAAGGCATAATTATAGTTTAACCCAAATGTTTTGAATAATTTCATAGTAACCCCCAAAAATTTAAAATTTATTAGCCGTGTCCCCAGCCGTGTCCCCCGCCGTGTCCCCTATCAAAAAATAATAAAAATTATTGGACACGCCACGTGGCGTGTCCAATACGTGTCCCCAAGCCGTGTCCCCGTGTCCAATACGTGGATACGGCGCCCTTTTGGAGTGTCGGTGCTACATAGCATACAAGTGGTCACCTAATTGGCCTTGTCAGAAGTCAGAACTTATGCTACCAGGGAATGGTAATACCCGAGAAACATGGTACACTATCAATACCAAATTACCAAATATGGTACACTATCATTACCAAAAAGGGTAAATCCAGCAACTCAACGATTGTCCAAGAAATCAACTTATAAAGGTAAAAATATGTAGAATAAACTTGCAGAAGCCAGTTCACAAACTAACAGCTCTACAAAGTAGTACCAACTACTAGCACCATTCGCCTAAACAGAGGCGACACCACACTTCTTCTAGTGGGGTTGGCTGACCCCATGGGCAAAATACTCACCCATATTGTTACACTAATTTTGTTCGATTAGTTAACAGTTGACACCATAAGCAAATGGAGATCACCCCATGACAATGAGCCAATACCATGGGATAATCCTTCCCTACAGTTCAAGCTTTTCCCAATTTGCCAGACTTCTCTCTCCCCCATCTCTCTCCCCCATCCTTCCTCTTCTCCCTTCCAAGGACCAGGAAAAATCTTAAAAAATGTACTTATTTCGAATTCCCACTCATTCAAAGCATGGTCTCCGTTTGGGGAAGAATATGTTTATGTTACTAAATTTGTGTTATTAAAAACTGGCATTGATTTAGAATTCTAATGTATTGGATGAGATCTCAGAAAAAAGATCCACATTTATACACATATATTTGGATTTTCTTAACCTGCTCATTAGGAATAATACGCACATGTAAATACGCTTATCAGTCACAAAAATTTGATTTTCTGTTTCGACAGCCGTTCTTAACCCTTAATTTTGTGGTTTCTTAGAAATATATGAGAAATTGTCAGTAATATAAATTTTCTTCTACGGACAAGTAGATTTAAGCTTGTGAATGACCCCATCCCGGATAATTCCTGCAGTCACCACAGAGCCTAAACATGATTCCCTAAATCCCACAACGGAACTGTTTGGAAGAAACAAATTCTTTAAAAAGCAAGATTAACAGCCTGATAGAAGTGTTATCCCATCAACGAAAAGTCGTTGTTCACTACCTATTGATCTTTTAATGAAAATAACAATATCACTCGCTGGATGTTTGACAATATCACAACTTTATCGCAAGAAACATAAGTAATGGTAAAAGGTCCACATATGGTTTTCCGCCCAGATTTGCCGTCCAAAAGCTACAAAGTCGATTATCCATTGTCTCTCTCCCAGTGAACTCCTAAGCATTTATCTTGGCTTACCTTGCTCCCCCAACCCCTATCCCTGACCTTGCTATTTCATATTCACATTGACCTTCAACTCTTTGGTAGGTGTTGGGACGGACTTGATTGGACAGTACTTCGAACCTCATTCTAAGTGCCCCACATCATTCGCTGAAGTCCCAAGATACCCCACTGGTAGTATCCGTTTACAAACTCAGGCCACTAAAAAAACCTAACAGACTTTCAACTATGCAATTGGTATTACTGTAGATAATCTACTCAAAAAACTTTTGCATCATATAGATTCAAGGCTGAGAAGTATAACCTACCAAATTTCAACAAAATATTGCTCTCATCAATGAAAATCAGAACTATAGATCCGTTACAAGTCTAATGTGATTATATAACCTCTAACCTGGAGGATGTAAATGAAGAGCATCACAAGGCATGCCGATGTACCAGAAATTTACAAAATAGAGAACAATGATCTATGGGTAGAGTTCGAACTGCGAAAGAAAGTTGCAGGCCCAAAAGATAGATCAATTTACCATGCTATTTACCGAAACAAGAAGCAAAGGAATCTGTTAGTTGTGGAAATAAAAAACACAGGATGGAGATAGGGGTGTAAACGAGCCGAGCTGAACCGAGCTTCGGCGAGCTCGAGCTCGGCTCGTTTACTTAACGAGCCAAAAACTCAAGCTCGAGCCTTAACGAGCCGAGCTTAGCCATTTACTAAACGAGCCTCTTTAATCGAGTCGAGCCTCCCTTACCGAGCCGAGCTTTTGTCGAAACTTGGCTCGTTTAGTAAACAAGCCGAATACTCGAGCTCGAGCTCGGCTTGTTTACTAAACGAGCCGAGTCTAGCCGAGTCTTAACGAGCCGAACCGAGCCGAGCTTGTGAGTTGCTCGGTTCATTTACAGCCCTAGATGGAGATGAATGACTGGATCATGTGTGCATGATGCACCATTAATATCAATTTCGTAAGACTTTAAAGTGAAACAGTTATGGTTGCCTAATTTCAAATTGTGGAAACCGGAAGAAGAATCTGGAGTTATACAGGTTTGGTGGCCATGACCCAATATCAGCAGAAGGAAATGCAGACAAGTATTTGACCAAATGGACTTAGAAAGGCTAAGTGGCCTATTGAGAAAATAGAAGCATTCACCAAGGTCGTACTTTTAGGCTAGCCCAAAACAGCACTGATAGCAATGTTGCTTAGAAAAATCAACTTCCAGATGTAGCACAACGGACTAATATCAGGGCAACGACGAAATCCAAGACAACACACTAGGAAAAATTGCAGCAATTGGGAAGAAAACAAAGAAAAGTGTTCTCCTAAAGTGGACGCAGAAACATATTCAAACTTGCTTTGCACATGTAAGCTAGCTGAACTTTCAAAAATAATTAGCAAAAATAAAGAAACTGAAATTATTCAACATAATTTGCAAAGAGAATGAAACTGATAAAGCAGAGTCGACAAGAATGAGCGAGAAAACCTTCAACCGAGGAGAATATGAGCTAGAGGCTCCCAGTTGAGGCCTGGTATGCTCCAATATGCCAAGGAAAACACCTGAAATTGGAAATGAAATTGCGTATGTTTCGAGAAAAAAAAATACAGTGTCTAAAGTTGGAAACTTGTAAGCTTCCTGTTTGTTTATTTACAAAAGCCAATGCATACAACATGATGATTTAGCATATGCCATCTTGGGCAACAATGCCCAAATCATTGTCAATTTTTGCTTTCAAGTTTCCAAGTCATACAATCCACATTCATGTTAAGCCTGCAGACTAGTACCCTTTCACAAAGTAAACATAGGGTCCTGTTTGTTTGCCCGGATTTGAGTTCCAGTTTGGACTATGAATCCAAGGGGACCACATTTCCTATGTCTGGTTGAAACTTTTGAGTTCATGAGCAAGTATCCGCTGGATATGAAATCTGAGAAAAATAGGGGACATCATGAGCAAGTATCCGCTGGATATTAGTGAGGAAACCTCTGATTCACAGAATCACTATTAGTCCAATGGGATTACTTGTCCTAAGAGGCTATATACCCCTTCATTATGAGTCCAGTCAAATATACAGGCCCATAAGGTATAATGGTAGTGAAAAGCAGATAACAAGTACAGACCCCTGAATGTCAAAAAAAAAGTACCGACCCCTCTGAGATGCATTCCATGATGCTAAAGATGCAGCTGGAAACTTCTGAACCATAATCCTTACGAGCGTCCGATAGATTATAGCTTCCTTGCAAGAGAAAGCAAAAGAAACATCCACTATCAAAAACTAGTTTTGACGGGTTAAAAATTATTTTCAAGGCATGGTGCACCTCATAGCACAGAAGATATATAAACAAGACAACACCCTAAGTTAAGATAAAGCTCCAATGAGTCTACAAGATTAAATAATAAAAACTATTCTGAAAAAGATTAACCCTTCAAGTTTTCACTGATGTAGTGAAATAAAGTAACTGTAAAACTACTTGGACCCTCTCAATGAGTAGCATCTATTTTGCTCCTCCCAACAGCCATCCATACCACACCAACTGTTACAAATTGTGGAGCCTCGTGGTACCATTCACATCAAAAGTTGGAATTTTTCATATGATTGAACCTTGGTTATATTATTGCAGCATAGGAAAACTCAGTTGCATCCCTCAAGAGCTCCATTATATGGGTCCTAAGATGCTGTTGCACAATCTTTTCGTTTATCCCGCTGTACGTTATTTTTGTTCGGTTGTTTCCTTTCCCTCTTCTTAGATGGGCCGGAAACACCCAGTAGTGTAATTATCTATTAGAACCTTGTAGCCGCTTGGCATAGGTTTTATATTTTTCTTTCTTTCCTCCTAGGGTATGCCCCTTGTAGGCTCCATATTTGGTTAGCCTTTCTTTATTTTTCAAGCTGATTTATCCAAAAAAAAACTCAGATGCATCCCCTTCCCCGAATCCAAAACGTCGATTGCGAATTTGAAAGAATTCTGGCCACCCCACATGTCGCTGTAGCAGTAGAGACTCTGAATGTAGCCCGTATTGGGCGAACCACGTAAATCCAGTGTGTTTGAGCGTTTGTGCTTTCGAGTACTACTTTGGCATTCACATCAGCCTTGTTGGGGCTTCAAAACTTCCCGACGTAAAAAAACTCCTAAAAATACCATCGAAGGAACAATCATTCCACATCGAGCACAATTGTTTCCTTGCTCTACTGGGCTCACCTGACTCCTACTTGGACTTGTAAAATTCACAAAGCCTGATTATACCCGGTTACCCCAAAAAGCCAAAAGACTTCAAAACAGATGTATGACTCGAACAAATCTACCCATTTTGGGTTTTCATCAAACAGGTGGCGGGTTAGTTCATAAGTAGTTCAATTCAAGCTTCAAATAGTTGAATTTGAACAATTAAACTCATTATAGGTAAAATGTACTCGAATTACACGAAAGGAAAAATCAATACGGCGAAACAGATATGAAAAGAAAATCATAGAAAAACGTTATGAAAAATCACAAAAAGGTTAAAAAGAAGCTCAAAAGAAATCGAGGAAATCAAGAAATGCTTACTCGAAGTAGGATTCACGTCCACCTTGTCGATTAGAGGGAAGAGGGGGTGAAATTTGTTCTTGATTATCTTTCGCGAAGAAAATGTTACGATTTTTTTGGGCTTTTGCTACTGTGTTTCGTTCAAGCTGTGCTTGTTTGTATATGATTAAAAAAAAAGGTTGTGCTGGTTTGTGGGAGAGAAGACAGTGGAGGAAAAACTACCACCAGATTTTTCTCTTCCCCGGGTAGGGGTCTCTACGAGCTGAGTTTCGTGTTCGAACTTGGCTCTTTTACTAGGCGAGCTAAGTTTGTCTAATTTGCTCAATGGGTATCTTTAACTAAGTCAAGTTTATATAAATGAGCTGAGCTTTTGCTAGTTAAGTCTGAGTTTTTTAGTGTCAAGCTCATCTAGTTCATAAATGAGCCCAAAACTCAACCTTGAGCTCGGCTTGATTACCAAACAAGTCAAGCCGAGCTTAAATGAGTTGAGTCACGATTTGCTTGCGAGCAGCTCAATTCATGTATAACCTTATTCTCGAGAGTCTGGCTCCTCTCGAATCCCTTTAAATGCATTCTGCCCAGAAATTTTTTTCCCCATCTCACTTCAACGACTGGGACCGTTCGTATTTTTAAATTCACTACTAGAAAAAAGATCTTCCAAAACTCCATCCACACTCACTCAAACATTCATCAAGATTGAGTCTTTACTCAAATTAAGTGGGAGTCAAATCGTTACTCAATTATAGTTTGCTCATAAGAGCATGTCATATCAAACTAAAAAATTTCCACGACATTCAGTCAAATTTGAGAAAAAATTTAAGACTTACGGTCTGATGTACCATTCAAACAGGATCGTTTTAAAAACGCAGAGAGAGGGAGAGATACTGATACTCCCCGTTCTTTTGAACTTAACTTAAATTTGAAAATTGTCTTTATTTGAATTTTTTTCACATTTGTCAGTTCTGTTCCAATTTTTTTTGGAATTTGACATTTTTTTGTTAAAAAGTGGTTATTTCTCAAAATACTTGGGTGTCGATTCTTCTTGTCGAGACGAATCAATAACCCAAAAAAATTTGGCACAAAACTAACAAATAAGAAAAAAATTCAAATAAAGACAAAATTCTAAGATTTAAATTAAGTTTAAGATAACGGGGTAAGAATTAATGGCTGGCAACAATTCTAGGAAACCATTGTGCATTACAAATTTCTTTGAGGCATTATAAAATTTTGTTTGTGCAGTATTGAATGTTACCATCTTCTTTTTGGTCTCTCACTTCACAGTATGTACTCTCCCACAAACACATCTAGAAAAGAAAGAAAGAAATTAGTTCAGCATGAAATTCTAGTATTCAAAAGGATTAGAACTCTTTCAAGAACACAGATAGCCCAATTACAAAAACCACATGATTTATCCAATAACAAGTAACAGGATTACAAAACAGTATATATATAAACAACTTCTCTTTACATTCCTCCCTCTCCCTCCCTCCCTCTCTCTCTTTTCACTTGAAAAACAAGTTAATGGTAAGATGCTCTACCCCTGTGAAAACCCAGCAGAGGGCCACATATCAACTAAAGGGACTTCAACTACACAGAGCCCCAATGATAAGTCCTATCTATCTCAACTTCAGTTGCAATTCAGCACCATTTTATCTTCTTCAACATCACAAAATCTCACCGTTCGTGAACATTTGAACATACTGCACTAACTGCATTTCCTTTCCTAACTGAGCTAACATGGAATGAATCCCCTTTGTTTTTAAGTGGGATACATCACCAGCAACAAAAACATGGAGCTCTCCCCCGATTCGAATCCAACTGCACCCTGGATTCTTCGTCATGCCCCTTTCTTTCATCAAAGCCCTCACTCTCGACACTTCATCCCACTTCCCTGTAGCTGCATATGTGTTTGAGAGCGCGACAAAATTTCCCGAGTGATCCGGTTCTAATTTGAATAACATACTGCATATGTGTTCCCCGATTTCCAACTCTTTGTTTTCTCTACAAGCAGCCAGCAATGATGTTAGTATATGTTCATCAGGGTCAAATGGCATTCTGAGGATAAGAGTAAGCGCCTCATCCAACTTCCCATGTCGAGAAAGAAGACTAACCAAACAGCCATAATGCTCAATGCTTGGCTTTACTTTGTATTTTGAAATCATATCACCAAAAAGCTCAAAACTTTTTTCTAACAAGCCAGAGTGGGTACACGCCGACAAAATGCTAGTGAAAGTTAAGTTGTCTGGTTCGACTTCTTCCTCCTGAAGAAGTTTAAACAGTGCAAGGGCTTCTTCAGCTTGGCCATGTAATGCATAGACAGATATCAGTGCGTTGTACAAAGGAAGCTCCTTCCTTAAAACCATACTAAACACTTTCTTCGCTTGATCAATGCATCCACATTTGCCATACATATCCGCAAGAGCAGTCGCAAGTGGAATGGACAAAAACATGCTATGCCTAATAATGAAGGCATGAATGGCTTGTCCAACATGCAATGATGCTGCGTTTGAGCAAGCGGATAGAGCACCAACGATGCTTACAGCATTTGGTATGTTTCCTTCTTTTAGCATTTGTTGAAAAAGCAGAATCGCTTCGTCAGCAAAGCCGTTTTGAGCCATGCCAGTGATTAGGGTAGTCCAAGTAACAAGATTAGGCTGGAAACCAAGAGATTTCATTTGTGACAACATCTCTTTGGCCTTTTCAACATCTCCACTTCTCATGAATCCCAGAACTACCGAATTCCATGATATCACATTCGGTGGTACGCTCTCTAGCTGCATTTGATAAAACAACTTCAGGGTTTCACCACTTAGACCTTTTTCTGCATAAGCGGCCAATAATGTATTCCACAACACAAGATCTCTCTTTTCCGTAGAGTCAAAAACTCTTCTTGCGTACTTAAATTTTCCACATTTGCCATACATATTCACAATGCTACTTGCAACTACAACATCGGATTCTAGGCTGTTTCTAATGCAATAACAATGGCCCGTTTGGCCAAGTTTTATGTCAGTTGTATCAGCTGAAGCGGAAAGTATTGATGCTAGAGTCACAGAATCAAACCTAAAGTTTTCCAGTCTCATCCGTCGGCACAAATTGAGTCCTTTCTCAACCAAACCATGTTGCACATAAGAGGAGATCAGCAAATTCCATGTCACTACATCTTTCTCAACCATCCTCCTAAACACTAACTCAGCATCCTCTATCAACCCAACTTTGCCGTAGAAATTTATAATGGAACTTCCCAAAATGTTATCTAAACCAAACCCATTTACAATTGCTATAGCATGCCCTTGCTTACCCTCTACTAAAGCATTTAAATTAGCCGAAGCCGAAAGAAAGCTTGACACAGTTACACGAGTCAGTTCCATTCCTTCCACTCTCATATTATGAAAGACCTCAATGGCTTCCTCATTCTTCCCATTTTGAACGTAACTCGCAATCATCGAATTCCAAGCGACGACATTTCTTTCAGGCATTTTATCAAACTTTTTCCTGGCTTCATCCAAAACCCCACATTTGCCATACATATCCACCAGGCTACTTGCGACAAATACACACTCAGCAAAACCCATCTTCAGCACATACCCATGAACCCCCTTACCAAATCCAACCAACTGGAGAGCCCCACACGCTTTCAAAACGTTAGGAACAACAAAATTATCAGCCAAAATACCATTTTCTTGCATTTCACAGAAACCAAACAATGCTCTATCACTAAAACCCATTCTACAATTCATTCCAATTATGGCAGCCCAAGAAAACTCATTCTGTTTCCTAATTCTGCAAAACAAACTGGCCGTAGCCTCAAAAAGACTGCATTTTGCATAGAAAACCACCAGCTTTGTCTCAACATACTCATTTCTTGCAAAAGACTCACCATTTTTGATGATCAAAGCATGTAACTGCTGACCCATGAAGATGTCACGCTCGTAGACACAACCCTGAAGGAGTTCAGCATAGATTTCGGGTCCGATTTGGAAATTCTTGGACTGCATTTCAGTGAACAGGTCCGCGGCTTCTTGAATCCGGCCATCCTTGGAGAGTGCAGATATCTGTCTGAAATAAGATTTGTGGAGAGCTGGGTAAGTTTTTCCATTTTCTGGGAGGTTTGCGAGATGGGTTGGGGTGAGTTTATGTGATCTGGTGGAGTTCAAGTGAGGGATGTGGGGGTTTAGTGAGGTGTGGACTGGGAGAGAAGCCATACATAAAGAGGATGGAAGAGAGAGGGATATGTGGTTGCCATAACCGGTTCCTCAACAAAAATCTACCTTGTTTGGTGTATGAGGGATAAGAAAATTGTCCACCCTTGTTTTTGCCTTTTTCTTTTTTAAAAGGTCTAAAAGAGTTGGCTGGTCAGTTTACGTGCATCGCGAACCTCTTAGTTAATTCTCTATCTAAATTGGTCAAAGGCAGGCCACTAACGCCGAATTATAAAATTTATAAGAAATTTCTTTCTTATACTTGAATCCAAGAATCAAACTTTTATCAATTGTGTGTCTATGACCAGTAAACCCACCAACGAGCTTGGACTATGGAAGTTATTTTAGGGCAGAAAAGAAAAGAAAAGAAATAAAAACTAAGCTCGTTGAAGGGCAGAGCAGACACAAATTAAAGTATATCTAATATGTTATGGAGAAGCCCCTCAAGTAGGCGTTTGTAGTCCAACGGTTAGGATAATTGCCTTCCAAGCAATAGACCCGGGTTCGACTCCCGGCAGACGCATTTTTTTTTTACACAAAACTGTATCAATGCTACAATTATGTAAAAGTAATGCAACTGGAGCTTCAAAATGACCCAAAGCAAGATCCTAGCCCAATAAACAATATGACATTAATGAAGCCCAATTTTTCTGTTTCTTTTTTTTTTGATCCGTAATGAGGCCCAATTGACTAATTTTTTAACTTAAATAAAGATACGTTTGTTATCATCAAAATTTTGAATTTTGGGGCCAATAGTTTTCTTTTTAATAAGCTTGCATTTCCACATAGATTTTGCCCGATCTGAGTGCTTGAGGGTTATTTGGGTTTCTGATCGGGTGTATTTGGAGTTTATTGTTGCTTGATCGTTTTTGTGTGATGGGGCGTTCTTCAGTACCGCAACGAATGAAATGAGACTGGGAATTCTTTAATTTAAGGGAAAATGACGGCCCAGGACGTGTTCTGATAATTAATACCCGCCAAGTACAAGCTAAGAACATTTGTTAATGCTGAAAATGTTCTTGGATGATATTAATTATCAAAACACGTTATTGGCCATCATTTTCCCTAAATTTAAGGTACGATGGGCAGTGGCGAGCGGAGCTGGATGCAAAGAGGGCTCGGGTTCCGAATTCACGGAGAAGGAATTTGAGGGGTTCGCAAGAGGGTTTTTTTTTTTTTTTTTTTTAATTTTAAACCGACCGACATCGGCTAGACATTTTGGGGAACGAAAGAGCATGAGAAACATAAGCGATATTCTCTTGGGTGTGGTTGGTGCCCGGAAATGAAAAAAAGCGTGTGAAAGAATTAGTTCTGTGGGGTTCGAGTATTGTGTGTTTCCTGGACATCTTGTCAACTGAAGTTGTGGGAGTTGCAGCACTAGGAGGATATTGTAGTTTTGTGGAGTTCAAGCATCGTGTGTTTCGTGGGCATCTTGTCAACTAATTAAGTTGTGCGAGTTGCAGTACTAGGAGGATATCATACTCTTCCAAACTCTCTCAATGCATTTGCTTTCGGTAATGACTTCATTCTCTCATCTTCATGATAATTAGATTTGGGAAAATGACGGCACAGGACTTGTTTTGATAATTAGATGTCGTTCCGCTTTATTTTTAAACCTTCTTTTTCAAAAAAAAAAAAAAAAAGAGAGCTAATTTCAAGTTCAAATATAATAAAAATGAAAAATAATTTTTTAATTTTTTTACACCGTTTAAAAGGTCTCAATGAGATCTATCAAACAAGATCCATATTGGTAAGAAAATTATTTGCGTAAATACATGATTTTTAAGTTTGAAATTACCTTCCTTTTCTAAAAGTTACTTTTTCCAGAAACCGGAAAACCCCATTAATACCCACCAAGGACATTTTCAGCACTAACAAATATTCTCAGTATAACCTTGGCGGATATTAATTATCAAAACACGTCATTGGCCGTCATTTTTCCCATTAATTTTCATTGCTATTAAAAAATCTTGCTTCAAAAAAAAAAAAACAAAACATACTACTCCATAAAACAAGTCATGGCCGGCCCATTTTAATCTCTTGGGCCTTGTATTTTGATCCATTCTCTCCAAAAGGCTATGTAAGCCGATGGGCAATTAGGCCCATGACTGATGTAATAAACCCATGCAACTTTGCACCTATGTCGAGTTCACGCTATTGTCTAAATGGTATTTTCGATATTTAAAGTCCAAAATACCCACTGTCTAAGACAACTTATTTCGCTTGACTGTGTTGTCTAAATAGTACTATTTTTTGTTTTTTTTAGTGAAAATGAGTGTTATGTTGACGTCTATCTGAAGACAAAAAAGTCTAGCGTGATCTCACTCTTACTATCAAACCGTAAAACGATAGACATAACTTTTTCCTAGATAAATTCCACCCAATTATTTGTGAAAAAATTTCAAACAAGTGATTGTATTTTGTGAAGAAATAAGAGAACTACAAAAAGGGTTTGCTTCATCTATAGATATCGCAAATTGTGTAGTATAACCTATGGAATTCAGATGTTCGCACAAATCACGATTGGCCCATATTAAACTCGATCTCTTGTGGTCCCTCATGTATCGCAAAATGAGACTGATGAGTCCATTTGGCAATCCAAATAATTCTTGTAAATCTCGATGTGTTTTATGTCCATACGAAAAATCAAGTTCATGGGACATTGTTATCTAGTTGAATGAATCATATTCTTCACGTGAGAAATAGAAAGTTAGGATCTTATCATTTATTTCACTTCAGACAAAGATGATTCGATCAAGATTTTACCAATCTTCAATTAGTTAACTTGATTTTTTGATTGAACATTAAATGCATCGCGACCTACTAAATGAGCGGATTATGAAAAATAAGTTAATTTAGTCCAGCTCCACCTACTTAAAATATTTAGCATACAGTAAAGAGTACAAATACTTACTTACCAAAAAATAAGAAAACAAATACTCTGTCTGCCCAAATTTCTTGTCCATTTCTCGGCATACGCATCATTTTCAATCTACAATTTCTACGAATTTTGAAAACTTTATTTAACAGAAATAATTAAAATTTATCAAATAAAATTCATATTGCATATATAAAATATAACACATCAAAAAATATAGTTAATTTTTCGAGATGTGAATAATGGGGGGATGGTGCTGTGCAATGGTGTGTGCAGCACCGTGCTGCGCACCTCCGAGCCGTTAGATCGTGCATCGGACGGCTCGGATCTCATCTCGGCAATGAACGGGTCTCGATCGTTGGTTTTCGAGATGAGATTAGAGTCGTCGGATTCACGATCCGATGGCTCGAAGGTGCGCAACACAGTACTGTGCACCTCACTGCACAGTACTGACCCGGAGTTCATGTCCTGAAATAGCGAATCCGATGGCTCGAAGGTGCGCAACACAGTATGGTGCATCTCACTGCACAGTACCAACCCGGAGTTCATGTCCTGAAATAGCGAAAGTGGACAAGAAATCTGGGACGGAGGGAGTACATAACAGGTGTCCTGTGGGTAGTAGTAGTGGACCACTAGAAATTGGGGATTAGAATCTAAGGATGTGGAAGATATTCACAATATTATAGTACATATCCGAACATTTATTATTAATTTGGTTTTTTTTTATTTTATTTTAAGTGATACTCAACTTTTAGTTGACACAACCCAAAGTCAACAAATGCATAGCCATAAGCTAGCTAAGCCCCATTTTCTTTTTGAAAAAATTCCACTCTTCAACAACACTCTAAATGCATCTTTTGCTAAGAGGCCGACCAAAGTGATTCTAATTCCATCCCCACTACTAGCTACTCTCTCATTCTAAATATGCTTCTTTCTCTCTTAATTTGGTCAAAATTCTAATCTAGCTTCCAAGTCCATAGAATTGTGATTCCATATGATAATTGCACCATCGACAATAACATGTGAATATATAGACCTTATCCCTCGTGTTGGCACACCCTATGCCATAATTTGGTTTGGTAACGAAGCCAGACCTTTTGTTAAATCTTTATAATCTTTTTCAAAGATTTATAAATAAAAAAAAAAAAAAGTTTGGTAAAGAAGTGAATGACCAATTATTTATATATCTTTTGGGGTTTGGATCTTTTTTGTTTCTTTTTTAAATTTTGATTGATTTCTATGATTGTCGCGGTGATGGGTGCCAACCTAGGTGTGATACATCTCTTAAGTTGTGATGCGGGTTTTTGTTTGTTCCCTTCTCGATGTAATCTTTCTTCTTTATCTATAAAATCTTGTTTGCTGTCCAAAAAAAAAAAATTTGTGTACATATATCCACGGATTTGTTTGGACAAATGTGATATATATGTGAGTGAAGGTGAAAATATTGATGATTTATGTAGTGTTCGTAGGTGAATTTACCTAAAAATTGATTTCGGTTTAAGAAGTTAATGGCGCACTCGACTGGATCCTAGCTAAATGTGACTTCACATATGTGATGGGACATCTCACATCGTATGTGCTTCATCGATCTGAATTAAATGTTTTGTGAATTTTTCAGTAGCATCGCCGATCTTTTTGACCATTGAAGTTCTAAATAGATTATCGATCCAACTAAAGTTAGCTTTGCCGAGCAAAAAAAAAAAAACTAAAGTTAGCTTCAAGCATAATGCATTCTATATTTAACAGAAGCAAAAACCTCAGCAATGGTTGGATAATAGCAAAAGGTCATAGGAAAACCCTAGACAGTAAAATATGTTGACATGATAGGAAAGTAAATACTAGCTAGTATTCATTTTGTTTGGTAAATAAATAAAAGTTCTTCAATTTTCTTTTAAAATAATAATGGTACCAAATAACTCCTTGGTGTCAGTTACAGAGAAGAATAATGTGAAAATCCTCAACAAAACAACAGTACTTTTCAAAAGGATAAGCATCAGAACCACTCAACTTCAAACGCTATATACCAATCAAAGAAAAAATTAGGGCCGAATAAATCATGGAATGAGCTTCTCAGGAGTCCACTTAAGTGGGCTGCACCAGACGGTTGGTGCATTTTGAGTCGCATAACGGGCTCATTTTGATGATCAGAACCGTCCTTATTTTAGGACTCGTCGACAACATTAATCTCACCAAAATTGCCCTGTTCGAATACGAATCAATACCTCTTCGGAACGCATTTATATTGTGGAAACAAGCTGGGCACACTAGGCTGATGTTCACTGAATCCAATTTTTAAAAAATAAGTGTGTTCCGATCAGCTCTTTATTGGTATCCAAACAACATAACTTCAGGTGTGCTTAATGCATTATCGACGAGTTCTAAAATATATGAACGGTCCCGATCATCAAAATGGGTCCGTTACGGGCCCGAAAACTCACCAACCGATAAGTGGATTGCTGAGAAGCCCATTCCATAAATCATGAAATGATAGCCAGGTGAGAAGAATAATCTAATCCAAAAATCAATTTTAGGGAATTTAATAGAACAATCAAAGAAATTGATCCCACTAAGTAAAATACTGCCAGTTAATATGATTCCTATTAAAGAAAGGCCTTACAACCCGTAAATGTACCTGTCATTAGCTTTCCGTAAAGCCTATAAGAGAATATTTCATATAAATGCAAAACAAAGGCCACCTTTTTTTCTTTTTTTAATTTTTTTCTTAGCTTTTTCTTTGAGTTGTGTTGAATAGAATTTGAACTTGTCATTGGATTTTTTTTTTTTTTTTATAAATTTTCTGACCTACTTGACAAACAAAGTTTCTAGAATAGTCGGGTTGGATAAAGAAGAATAGAATCTTATGTTACTCATCCTTGTTTGGGACTTTATTGATTATTCTAAGTATCTAAGCTTTAGCAAAGAACAATTATTCTCCCATTATTGGCCTTTTTTTTTTTCAAATGCATTTCCTTGTTTATTTGATGGGGATGGGAGATGTGAGTCAGGATTCAAATTGTAATGTATGGTGACCGAGCAATTAAAAATGTTATTTTTCTGATATTCTGGGCCGGTTTATTTGACGACACTAATATGAAGGATACAAATCTGATTGGAGAGTAATGGTGGTCTTATTAATAATATATATAATACAGTCCTAGCCCAAGGTATTATACAACTGTAAAATATACTATTTCTGCCTTGGTTGTGCTTTTTTATTGTGCGTAGCTTTTCCAGACCAGACTCTTTCCAATACTTCATGGTATTATACGCTCCATCCATCCCACTTTGTTTGCTCCCGTTTTCTTTCTGAGCCGTCCTAAAATGTCTGCAATTTTTTAAAATTAGCAACCACTAAAAGGACAAAGTTTCAATTTTACCCATTTAATATTGAGGTGAAGGAAATACTAAATTTAAACAAAATCAATCAAAAAGGTATTTGTGGAAATTTAAATAATTTCCAACCCAAAAACTTTTAGTCAACAAAAAAGGGAGAATTCCATGAGCAAATAAATTGGGAAGTAAGGAGTATATTTGAGGCATGTTTGATTCGGCTCATAAATTTGAACCAAATATTAGATATTGAGTCATGTTTAACTCTCAGTCAAATTTGATATTCATATCCGCTCAACCAAACGGACCATATAGATAAATATAACTAAGCAAATAAGCAATGATTTCGCAATTTTTTTTTGAGTATATATGATATGTTTGTGCTCGAAAACCAAATATATATGAGATAATAAGTCACGCTTAATTTTCAGTCTAATTCAATATTCATATCCGCTCAACCAAACGGACCATATAGATAAATATAACCAAGCAAATATCAATGATTTCGCAATTTGGTTGGGAACTCATCACTTCATAATCTTCTTAGAAGAATACGCCCTCTCTAGTGTTGTACCAAACAAACAAACCTGGTGAAAGAATAAATTCTGTTAGTTTCCTTATGGGCTATATATCACTATACTATCACAGCCCCGATGGGGGATTTTCAGGAGAAAAGAAAAGAAACGGAGAGGAAGAGGTTTCTCTCCGTTGTTTGAATGGTTAACAAGGTGAGAGAAGATAAGAGATTGTGAGAATCAAGAAATGAGAGCTATTTTTTGTTTCTCACTAAAAGTGGTGAGATTTAGTGAGAACAGAAAGCATAAGGTCTATCCAAATGAAATGGTAAGAAAACCTGCTCTTTTCTTTTTCTTCTCGATCATCATTAAGAGAAACTACACTCCTTTCTTTTCATTTCTCACCGAAGCAGCCAAAGTGGTTATCAGTGTATTTGTGGAAGTTCCAATCAAAGTCAAGGCAGAACAAAGTTCTGTACAGTGGCCTAGAAAGATATGGTGTAGTGACAACTTAGATTTCAAACTCTAAAACTTAAAGAGAGAGTGAATTCCTTAGTCTTCGACCTTGACGAAGTCCCGACCTCAACTAGAAGGACAACCCCTTGGAGTTGAACCTAACGGTCCAAATATGGGCTTTTGAAACAATGCACGGCCCATATGGCCCCCAAGTTATCCGTTGTCATTGTGATAGTGAATATGGCAAACATCCAAACACACTTCGGTTTCGATTTTTAACAAGAATTTAGTAGTAATAATTGGCAAAGTTAGTTGGTATTTTCCGTCATTGGGAGAAGAATATTTTAGACCAGACAAAAGGGATATTCACAAGGACGATATTGGGAATATCACAACGCGTGTCACGAGGAGAATCTCTCCGCCATAGCATTTGTAGAGAGAGAAAGGAGAGATATATATGCATTATATGGGGAGAGAGAGAGAGAGAGAGAGAGAGAATCTGCAGAAAAGGTGTGGGTTGGAGTATTGTACGAGAAGACTGATTTTAGAAAGCGACCAACCATCATTAGTGCAGTACTCCTCCTCCCATGCATTCCACCACCCCCCCCCCCCCCCCCCCCAAAAAAAAAAAAGGGAATTCGATGCACCCTTTCTTTTTCTCTCCCCCCCTCTCTCTCTCTCCTCTTTTGTTTTCATGCAAAAGGTTATTACTAAACTGGAAGTTTACAAGAAAAACGGCAATGAGTCCATATGGGTCGGGTTGGGTAAGTTTACCATGATGTCGCCGGACCAACTCTTTTATTTATGTGTGTTTTTTGGAAGAAATATCGAGCTCAAAGTATGAATCAAGAAGAATAAATGCATGAGCTATAACAAAATCGTTATAAGCGTAGGGCCGGCGATGATACGTTTTCTTTGGAGAGAAAAGTTTTTTCGAAACAGCAAACAAAAATTTATTAGTAGTGCTGAGCTGTCGATAAAAAAAAAAAAAAAAAAAAAAAACAATAATGCTTAGGCAAGATTTTTAACAGATAAACATTCAAGTTTTAGAATGGAGTTATGCCATTTGGGGATAAACTTTGAAATAACACACTTTCAAATGCACATTTAAAATATACTCCACTAATTTTTAAAATTTTAATGAAACACAATAGACTTATCAAACGTGACAACAACCCAACAGGGTTTTTTTCATTGGAAAAAAACAGCCAAAAGACAGACAAAGGATAACCTTGAACCTCCAATTATTTACCATTCCACAAATATTTTTGAGTTAATTTAGATACGATCTTAGTGTAAAGCTTATAAAATTCAATGACATGTACTCTTGGCATGTTGTTGTTATAGATAAAATACTACGGTTCCGATTTTAACAAAATAAGAAAGCATACTAGTACACACGTTTTTTTGAAAGGGGAAAAAGATTTCATTAATCTCTGAAATTGTTACATTGTATATTAGAGTAATTATCATAAAAACAATAAACTTATTTTCAACCCAAAACTCATAGTAATGCATGGGTTGTGAATTAGGAAAATATGACTGCCCAATTTTTTTTAACCGGGAAAGGAATTGGTTTTAAAAATGAAAAATTTTTTTTATTGGCGAAAAAAATATTTTGTTAATCATTGGAATAAGTACAACGATTAAAAGGGACACAAGTATAATCAGCATTACTACGGGGAAAACCTAACGTCCCAACGAGGTTGGCATCCCAGGTCCCGACTATCACGCGCCACTCAAACCCCTGGCACAAAAGATTGGCAAGAAGCCAACCCGAACACACCGGAGAGAAACAAAATACATATTCCGGACCAAATGCACCTCTAGCCAAAGAATCCCTGCCTCTAAAATAAGAGATCCCCCAATGCCTCTAAAATAAAAAGGAAAATGTACGTTAGGCACTGCTACATCATTTTAATGGTAATGGACATATATATATATATATATATATATATGAAATGCCAATTGGGTGATTGATGGTATTTGAGTCAAACCAAGTTGACCCACATGATGATCCTGACCCGGATCTCAACCAATTTCATTCAGATTCAAAACCCTAGTAATAAAAACACTTCTTAAAAATTGGAGAGAGAAAGAGAGAGAGAGAATCTTCCTACCTTCCTAGCCACTTCACTAAAGTTTAGTAGCAGAGAAGAAGATTCCCCATCTGTTGGAGCTAGCGTCCTTTATTATTCATTTTTGAGGTATTTTTTTAAAATTAAATCTCTTTTAAGCTTTTTGTGGGGGGGTTATGTTCCCTTAATTTAGAGTCGTAGAATTGGAACACAGATATTCCTTCCTTGAGGCAAAAAAATATTATATTATATTATTCTACGTAGTGAATGTCTCGTTTTTTAGATTAGAGAGATATTCTCTCCCCAATGCACTCAGTTTTAGAACAATTATTCTACTTTTGAAACCAGAAAGTAAGTTGCATTGTGGATTGATACTAACACCTTCTTGAATATGTCCTCTCTCTCTCTCTCTCTCTCTCTCTCTCTCTCTCTCTCTCGTGGTAAAAATAATGTGTACAGGATATGCTATTTCCAAAGTTAGCCTTTATTTTTAAGAGGTGTATCCTCTCCCATCTTTAAAAGGGACCTAGAACGTTTAGTTGGCCTACTCGTGGACTCCCCAGGTCCCTTCTTTTGAGTTCATTTTGATGATGCAAACCGCTCGTGTTTTAATCTCATCCGAGAACATTAAAGAATATCAAAAATTATGTTGATCGGGTATCAGTAACTACATGATCGTTAACTTATACTTCCTCCGTTCCAAGTTGATAGTCAACTATGAAAATACGTGCAATTTTCGAACCAAAAAATGAAGCACTTTCCCGTGCATTATTTTTAAATTTCTTGACACCGAATTAAAGATTGCAATTAGAAACGAAGGGAGTATATTTGATGACCAATCAATTATAATGGAATCATTAACTTATATCTAAAGGAGGATGCTTATACTTGGGTAAGGATACCATCAAGTGGTACTAAACCGTACACGTGTCAACCAAATGTGGAGGTTTTTGATTGGTCAATAATTTGACTTGATGATCATGGCCGTTGATTGGTTATTTTTGACTCCTTAATTGCCAGCTAAAGCTGGATTATGGATGCTATTAATTTCTTCAAGGAATCAACGTGTGGAATGAACCGACCGGATAAAACTGCATCCAATTTAGATAATCGGATGTCCGAACCAGCTTGGGCGCATCTCGACTAATTACATGGACTTGAAGGTAACGACTGTGCATAACTCCTCAGTAACCCCAATGTTTGGAATGTTTGTCCTTCGTAAGAATGACCAATATACACGTTGGTATTAATGGGTTACATTAGAATTGTACAATTTCTAATAATGTGACAAAAAAGTGTAGCTAATTAACCTGGAAAAAAATCGTGTGTATCCCAAAAATATAGTAAAAAACTATTTAAAATTCTGAAAAATATGGTAAATATTTACGGAATCTAAACTTTTTGAAAATTGAATTTCTTAGAGTAGAAAAAGAAGATACCCACTAACAAAATTCATGCTAATATAAAGAAAACCTTAAATAATTTACTTGTTATTGGGAGATAAGAGTTCATCAATTTATTGTCTGCGTGCAGGAACATACAGTATTCATGACTACGGAAAGAGATAAAACAAAGGCAAAAAAGAGGGACACTAAGAAGGAGAAGAATCATCCTTTATTTTTGTGATTTGAATTTCGTACTACTCCTACACTACTTCTGCCCCCAAAGTTGGTTAAAAACCAGTACTAGTTCTCTCTCTCTCTCTCTCCCCTCTCTCTCTCTCTCAACCATATTGCCCTTGAGTAATTATTCAGTGATTTTGAGAAATATGTTTCGATAGCCTTCTCCATCATACATTCATGTAGAATCCATACAAGAGTCCGTCAATTCTGTATCAGGATCATGTGGATTTTGTATACTTAATCGTAGACTCTCCATATGAATTTGTGGTACAAAAAAGATCGGGGCACGACGTATGTGCCCAGGACCACCTAATAATTTTTCCATGACCCCTCAGGTGTCAGAGAGTACCCCCTTCCCTCTCTCTCTCATATGCGAGATTCTTTCTCTCTCCACCCCCCTCACACATTTTATGATTTTTGGCTGGCTTTTGCCACCTTTGTTCTTTTGTTCTTTACAAAGAAGTTACCATCCTTCTTTTATCTCTTCCTTAACCTTTTCCTTTTCACTCTCTCTCTCTCTCTCTCTCTCTAAATCCCCACACCAAAACCACACTTTATTCTCCCTCGAAACTCAACCCTAAAAAGCAGACCACCCCCCCAGTCGATCCTCCTTGTGTTCACAAACAACACCCATTCCCTTTTCTCTCCTCCTCCTCCTCCTCCTCCTCTCTCTCTCTCTCTAGATCTCTCTTTATCCCATCTCTCTCCTATTCAAACCTAGAAACCAACTGTTATACAAACATATAGATACATAAAGATGATGGCGTCCCCGCCGGAGCTGAGCCTCGATTGCAAGCCCCACAGCTACTCTCTGCTGCTAAAATCCATCGGAGAACAACAAGCAGCTGATCAAACCCTAAAGCTCGAAGAATTCCTCGCTCGCCTCGAAGAAGAAAGGCTCAAGATCGATGCCTTCAAACGCGAGCTTCCCCTCTGCATGCAACTCCTCAATAATGGTACTTCTTTTTTTCCATGCATGATTTTTATGTGCATGCAATTAGTCCATAGGTCTTTGCAATTTGCTTTCTATTTTCATACACAATTTCGTGGAGATCGAACTTTTCAAAAAACATTTTTCGCATGAAAAAACCACATCGTTTCCTGTCGTCTTCATTTCGGTGTTTTCTGAGAAGTTGGTCTTAATTTTGAGGACCCAATTCAGCATTTAGGTTAAAAAAATTTCTTCGGCTAATAAGCTTTAGAGAACAGAAAATAGAAACGATATTAGTTTGGTGATTTTCGAAAATATCGACCTGTGTTTTCAAGAAACCAATTCAGCATTTAGCTAGGCTCCCAAAAAAACATGTTGTCAAAAAAGATTTTCTACTTTTAAAAAAAGGAAAATAGGAAAAAAAAAAAATAGAGAACATAAAACGAAAAACGATACCAAACACAGCTCAAAGATTTTTGCAATATTGCATGCTCACAAAGATTCTTTTCTTAACATGTATTTATAAGTATATATATATAAAATAAACCCTGCATTGGAATTTGGACCTATAGATTCAATATAGAATCACATAGTAATTACTATAAAGATTCAAAAGGCATGCCAATGCATTTTTCTACAGTGGATATTCAAGCTCAAAAATGCAATATTGCCTTGCTTTTTTAGTAGTCTTTTTTCTCTTTCTATGTCTTCTTTTTTTGATTTTATCGATTATTGAACCAAGAAATGACTTTTCATGTGCTTAGCTGCTTGGTTTTTCGAGATCATCTCATAGTATTCCCACCACTTTAAAGACGAAAAGCTACCAAAAGCTCAACCAAATTGCAATATTAATGCTTTGAATTTTCCATTTTCATCGAGAACAAAAGGGTAATACTATATATACAAAAAGATTTTTCGAACGAAAAACGATTTTGGCACTCTAAATATGGATAACCACGCTCCAATTTTTGCCTTTCAGCGTTCATCTTATATGCATTTTGAAAGCAAAAGACAAATGTTAGGGTGTGGTTATTAAAAAATTGAGTGTCTAAGTGAATTTACCTTTCCAAGCGTACGTAATTGTCATACAATTGGTACGATCTTTGGTCTGGCTCACATTTTTAAAATATCACTAACATGTCATTCTGAGTGAATTTTTTTGCATAAAAATTCACATTTTCTAATTATTTTCGTTTGGTGTCCCCTTTCCTCAATCAAGAACAAACTTAGAAGGGTTATACTGTACAGAAAGATTTTCCCACATAAATTCTCCTACCTTGGTGTGCATCATTTTGGGTTAAACTTCAACGACATAAAAAAAAAATCTGATTTTCTAATAACTTTTTATTGTTTGCCTTTTTTTTTTTTTAAAGAAAAAATTTGCTCATGATATAGTTCTGTTATTATGTTCTTCAATCAGCAATGGAGGCTTCAAGGCAGCAACTACAGAGCTACCGAGCGAATCAAGGGCTGCGACCGATACTCGAAGAATTCATTCCCCTAAAACAACCAACCTCTGAATTATCCTCAGACATCAAGGCCTCATCGAACGTGTCCGATATGGCGAACTGGATGACATCTGCTCAACTGTGCAGCCAAACAACCGATATCGGGGCCAAACAACAACTACAGCAGACAATTTCTAGTTCCCCTAACAAAGAAACAGAAATCGGGTTTAGTGTTAGTACTAAGCTGGGATTGGAAACCAAGCATCGGATTAATGGGGGAGCCTTCCATCCATTCTCCAAGGAGAGGAATTCTCTCCCGGAATTGGCTCTTGTTTCCGTGGACAAGGAGATTGAGGACAAGAAGTGTTTGGAGATTGGGAATGGAGTTGATTGTTTGAGGAGAGAGAGTAACTGTGGGATGGTTGAGCAGGGACAAGGTGGAAATGTTCAGCCGGAGTCGCAAACAACCGCCGGTGGTGGTGGTGGTGGTGGTGGAGGCGCGGCGGGAGGAGCCGGTGGTCAAGGTCATAGGAAGGCGAGGAGGTGTTGGTCGCCGGACTTGCACCGGCGGTTCGTGAATGCTCTTCAGATGTTAGGTGGTTCTCAAGGTAACATATTATGTGCTAATATCTGCAGAAGAATTTGTAGTTGTTTAGAACATGATTTGCGAACAAGCAGCGAATCGTGGAAGAATGATGTGACAGTGACGTTTACAAAATATTGAGCCACAATTACGAGTTTTACAACGAAAAAAGGACCATAACATATATCACAGGGATATTTTTATGCAAAAAAAAAAAAATCATATTTAACGTATGACTTACCCCCCAAAAAAAAAAAGAAAAAGATTATTGTCATATTATTTTGGACAAAATTCTTTTGTGAGAGAAAATTATTTTCTCTATTAGTAGTTAGTAAACCACTTTCAACCTTAATTATGATAGTAGTGGGTACCAAATGATAGCGGTGATGATAACAAACTTTTTTAGCAAATTATTAGTATTTTTGAAACTGCAGCCAATTATTAATTTGGGGTTTGCTTATTCTCTTTTTTCTTTTTCTTTTTTGACGGGTAATAATTAATTTCAGTGGCGACACCAAAGCAAATCAGAGAGCTAATGAAGGTTGACGGTTTGACCAATGATGAAGTTAAAAGCCACCTCCAGGTTCTCTCTCTCTCTCTCTCTCTCTCATGCAGAGACATGCACGACATATATAACCTCTGCAACTTTTGTCTTTTGTCTTCCTTTCATATTGGCAAATAATTTGTGTGTACCACAACTCTGCAAATGTCTGCACATTCTAAAAAACGCACTGTATATTACTCCAGCTTTTCCGTTTTCGTAAATACACTCTAAAAACTTACTCCTCCGTCCCAATATATTTGCTCATTACCGGAGTTTTCTCAATTTATTGACTTTGGGTTCAAAAGTCATTAGATTTTCAAAAGTAATAATTTTAATTAGTTGTGATACAAAGGGGTAAAATTGAAACTTTAGCTTTTCGTGGTTTTTAATTTGGCCAGTTGCAAACAATTTGGGACGGCGCAAAAGAAAAAGTGAGTAAACAAATTAGAACGGAGAGAGTATTTGTAGTGTGCTATGAGAACTGTATTGTGTGTAATTTGAAGCAAAATTAACTTTTAGAGGGTATATCCATATTTTACAGTGAAGTTCAAAAGTTATTTTCATTAACATATATGTAGAAAAACTCTCTCTATCTTTTAACTGTTGGTCCTTTTTTATTTGATAGTTATGCTAACATCATATGATAAAATAACGCGTATTCATTAATCAATATCATGAAGCGGGTGTTATTTCTTTATTTTGTTTCTCTCGTTGTACTGTTATCAAGTTACATAGATAATTATTTTATCCGATCAAAAAAAAACAAAAAACACATATTCATAAATATTTTGTATATGTGATTGTGTATGCTATTTTGATAAAAATTAATTCTTGTATATGAATATGCAGAAATATAGACTTCACACGAGAAGGCCAAGTCCAAGCCCACAAGCAGCTGGCGCTCCAGCACCCCAGTTAGTCGTCCTGGGTGGCATATGGGTCCCGCCGGAGTACGCCGCCGCTGCGCACGGCGGAGCCCCACACACCCTCTACGGCGCACACCCGACCACCCATGCCTCGGCACACTACTGTGCACCGCAGGTGCCCCAAGAGTTCTATCCCGCGCCACCGGTACCCCAGTTGCACCACCACACCCTCCACCAGCAGCTCCACATGTACCACCAGACGTCGCCGGAATCCGACGTCAGGGGCGGCGGAGACCGGTCGGAGAGCATGGAAGACGGAAAGTCAGACAGCGGCGGGAGCTGGAAGGCCGGCGAAAGCGGCGGCGAGAACGGCGGTGGAGAGAGGAAAGGTGAAGAGAGCAATGGAAGTGATATCACGCTCAAGTTCTGATAGGGGTAGGGGTTGGAATTTTGGTTTGATTGAAAATTATCTAATTTATGTGTAGTAGAAGAAGGGGTAAAAGGGGGCATAAAGAAAAAGTGTGCGTTTGTTTTGTTGTTATTAAAAGCATCCAATTATCCATTGTATGCTTTTTTTCACGTTTCCTATTTTCGTGAAAGTTGAAGATTGGATTTTATCTGGTCTTTTTGTTTGTTTGGCCTTTTGTGGTATTCTTGGACTGTTGTCTAGTTGACAGATTTGCCCTTATTTTGAAAGATAATGACGGTTGTATAGTAAAATAGACTCGGGCTAGTTGCAAATGTTAAGGTCACTGCAAGTGAGATTGATCTTTCATGCTCTTGAGCTAGATCAACCTATGAAAGGGAAAAAAAATATTAGGTGGCCTCGGGGTATCGCCACATGATGCCCTAACACTATTTTCGCTCAAATATTCATGTCTAATCCAGGACTGCTAAGTCATCGTATGAACGAAAAACAAAAATGTCGAACTCTTTTACTTGATTCGTTTCCATGTCTTTTCCGTTTTGTTTTCTTTCCTTTTCTCTTTGCAAAATCCAAATAAGAACATTTTACGTTTTCAAGAAAATCGTGGTTTAAACAAACGGCACATGCTCATGC
Source organism: Rhododendron molle (assembly GCA_025413875.1). Taxonomy (NCBI): domain Eukaryota; kingdom Viridiplantae; phylum Streptophyta; class Magnoliopsida; order Ericales; family Ericaceae; genus Rhododendron; species Rhododendron molle. Next base: position 10,587,988 of record CM046388.1, on the reverse strand, counting down.
TAGATGGAAAATATAGGCTCAACATCAGGCGTTAATTGCAATAATTTGAACCGTTCATCTTGTGAGTCCCACTGTGCAGATATTGCAGTAATCTGAATCGTTCGTCTTGTAGGAGTCGTAGAATAATTTGTCTTCACCAAAAATCAAGTTTATCGGACATTCATAGGTATATAAAAAATTAAATTTTGTTTATAAAATCGACGGTATATATGTTTAAAGTTGAACTCATAACCGTCTACTTTATAAACCAAAACTCAATTTTGAAGTACCTACCAATGTCCGATCAGCCTGATTTTTTACGTAGATGTACAATTCTGCGGACTTTGCAAAATGAACAGTTCAGATTATTGCAAAAAAGTACAGCGGGACCCGCTATGGGTGGTGGAAACCATAAACGGAAAGTCACTTGTGAAGGCACTTTTCTTATTTCAAAAATACTCAAACACATTTATGTGTACTACTCTTCACCCATGGCTAAAGACCACAAAACAAATTATGAGCTGGTCATCATCATTTTCAAACAAAAAAGTTACTCCATCGATTCACAAATGCTGTACATCCTCTATAGGCCTCAAACAATCTTATTCATGCCCACTTAAAATTACATGTAATTAGCTTTCCATTTCATACAAAAAAGGAGAAGAAGTTGTTTTGGAAAATAGATTATAAAGTTCTAAACACTCCATTTTATTGCTTCAACTTGAGCAGATATGAAAATAAAGTGTTAGTCAAGTGGTAGGCACCATATAATCCTTTTAGCTGACGGTTCAAATTCCACTCGCCCCGTCCCCTTTCCCTAGTTTAGTAGTAAAATAGAATTTGTCTTGTAAAAAAAGACTTGAGCAGATATATAATTATTAACATTGATTGATAAATACTCCTTCAGAAATTTTTCATTGAAAGAATGTCCGGAATTTATACTACTAATTTGTAGCCAATCTACATTTTAATCTGACCAATAAAACAAGTCCTATGAGTAATCTGCGTACGCATAACTGCAAATCATTCAACTCTGAAATCACACTAGTGGCGTAAAACTCATACGGAGTATTAAGTTTCCGGGAGAGAGCGGTTATAGTAGGTAGACATTCCAATCTCTCAAGAGACTGATTCTCGTAACCCAAACACATATCGAAAACATACTGGGACGAAAGCACTTGTCATAATGATAACAAACACTCTCTAAGAATACTAATTGCGGACCATACCATAACTCAGTACGTCACCGCGTAAGCCACACAGATCTTGAAACCACTACAGAAGTAATTTTCAAAACCCGATATCCAACTCAAATGACTCACTAATCCGGGAGGCTTAATTAGCAGGAGAATTATTCAAAGCCCAGACAAAATGGTGTCGTGGGTGAACTGGCCCAACCCAGGAATTGATGGCACGCTGATGTATGGAAGTCGAATCAAAGACCAAAGATAACCCATCTACTGTATAATGGAAATGGTACACAAAGATAAGAGGAAAGGGTGCACCGAAAGATTTGCCTGAATGCTTTCCAACTTTGGCCTAGTCTTGGACGCTTTCTTTATAGTTCATAACCCCAGCACTTTCTCTTTCTCCTTTCGTCTTTTTCTTGTTTAATCCAAACAGGGCTTTTGACAACAAACTCCCATACATCTTAGCATTCACACCATGTGCAGATCTCCAATGCTTCCGCATTAAGAACTGCGTTTTATCCATTCGATCTGTATCTTGAAGAAAACTTCATTGATATAGGTAACATTCGATAATGTCAAACTAACACAAAAAGCGAAACTCAGCAAACCAAAAAGAAAAATATCAAGAAGGTGTTGACGCTAAATCTGCCGATAATCCCTAAAGAAATCTGTCAGAAATACGGTCTGAGCATACATGCACCGAACAAAAATAAGGTTAAGCATGAAACCTAATCTCTAATGAAATCTGTCAGAAATCAGGTTTGAGCATACAATACAAGGAAGAAAATAAGGTTAAACACAACCTGAATACAGAAAAAGGCTTCACATCAGGCCACTGCCTAGTAAATGCAAAATGGCTATTGTTCCCCACTGTGCTGTCAAACACTGCCATTTGCTAGACCCCTTCCACCAGTATCATTGCCAACATCAACCTCTATCATTGTTGCATCAACAAGAGACTGTAATAAGATAGATAGTTAAGGAAATAAGTTGCACGTAGCCGACAATGCAGTTGTATCAATTGTGAGTTTTCTGTTGAAGTCTTTACATTTCCCACTTAAAACTAACACTTTTATGTTGTGTACCATGACATACAGTCCATATAGATGGGCAGAAGAATGGAGGAGTCTTCCATGCATAATAGACCTGGTCTGGTAGGTTATTTGAGAGGGGAATCTAGATGTTTGGAGCACTGGTGTACGAGCAACAGAGAGATTCTTGGAAATTTGAGTTTCTATCGTGAAGCAGTACGCATACCCTAAGTCCCTAATCAGTATCTGGATCCAGCTATGTTATATGGAATAGAGTACGGGTGTCTAGTGCCGATTCATCTAATTTCCATTTAAAAGATTATTTTAGCATAGGTTATCTGGTGATGGTAATACATACTTGCCACATGAATGTCCAGCTAAACAAGTTGGACACAATTCTGATACCCTCATTCTAGTGTCGAGCACCTTACATGGGTAGTTCATACATTTAAAAGAGACCGAGTAACATAGTTTCCAGTGGTTGGATGGTTTTGGGAAGATTGTTCTCGAATTCGATCCTGGAGGTGACAAATTAAAACCGAGTGGATCAATGAAAGAGATCAGCAGAGGTGTGGATCTAGGTTATGGTGCTTCCAGCACATCAGTGAAATGATCAAACAAAAGACCATTTTTCCATGAGATCTGGAATTTGTGCAGAGCATGTGTCAATTGACAGAGAGATAGAAGGGAGAAAGAAAGTACTTTCAGAGAGCATGGACTCAATAACCAACACATGTGGAATTACTTGAGGGCTGAGGAGTCAAATACATTGTCTACCAGGAGATGATTTTAATTTCAAAATTAGGCTGTACGACTGGTTACATGTATTGCGCACCTATTGATATGAGTTGGGGATGGACTAGTGGGTCTGCTTCTTTAGGCCATTCTAAGGGTGGGCATGTTGGGCAGTGTAACAGGGACAGAAAACCCATGGTGAGGTGGGGGCTGGGGCGGCAACCCAAATAGAATTTTAGTGAGCAACAGACAATTAGCTGGCTACCGATATCTCGTCCTGGAAGTTTTCTTTTTAAAAACTGGATAGTGTGGGGCAGCCAGATGTAGACTTCTTATTTCAGACTGCGTTGGGAGATATACAAGGTTGAATGCTGCTTTAATTATTATAAATGTTGTCGGTGTTCTCATCCATCAAATGTGGATACTGTTCAAAGAATGGGTGCCTCAAATCCATTTGAGGGGCATAAGAGCGGGGTCTTGGGGGAATTCTTGAAAAAGAGATTCTTTAGGAGTGGTCCAAAATTGAGAAAAAAAAAAGAGGATAGCCAAAAGATTCTTAGCTGCTAAAAGAGATAGGTATGACATTATCTAGGAGTAGAAGCTTCACAGATAAATTTCTGGATGTGAAAAATATTAGCTAACAGGATGGATGGACTAACCTCAAGTTCCTGTTCAGCACTTTTAAGCCTTTCGTTGTAGTCCTTTACGTGCACAAAAGATATATGAAGCTGCACATAATGGAAGAATGTATCTATCATGTTTAAACAAAGTTACAGCCCCTTAAATGTACCAAAAGGTTTACAAGACAATTACCTTGGTCAACTGCATCCGACGGTGAGAGGAAAGCTTCTTGGCAGCAGTCAATGCATCCTCCAATTTCTGCAATCAGAGTCCTATTCTCAGCAAAACTACAAGCGGCGATGTTCTACTAAAGACAGAAAACTTTCTTTCTTGAAGTAGTGACGTGAAGTCAATCAGGTGACATGATATATTGATATGAAAGCGATTCCTCCTATCGATACAAAAAACACAAATCCAAAGCAAAATAACCTGGGATTTCTCTTGAAAGTTTGTAATAAGCTGTCGTTTCTCCACTGCCAAGTCTTCCAACTCAGATATCTGGCACGGCATAAACAATTTTTAGTTTTTTGGTTATTACCACAAAGATAGCAGATGTTTCGAAAACCATCAATACGTGATCCATGAGCAGATGGGCTCAAAAAGCTTTCCATTGTTTCCAACACGTAGGCAGGGAAAATTAAAATTCACAAAACAACAGGTAGCCCACTCGGGAATTGAGCTGGTCATATAACAATCTGATATAGGAAGTTAAAAGTTCCTACGCAGACTTTTAACTTTCACATTCAAGAATGTCCCCTACGTTGGCAATTCAAATGCTGGACTCAAAAAAAATTACCACCCCCAATACTGAGGGCAAGACGTAGCTAGCAAAAGATGAGTTCTGTATTGATTTCAAGCAACTGACATGTAAAAATGCAAAGGTCTCCTCTCTCCAGGTATAAAGGAAAGTTTGCTGCCAATGCAAAGTAATAGCACAATTGCAGATAGAACTATGCTGAGTCTACTTGACTAGTACAATTGCATCATCACTGCACCCATTTATTAGTCCTATCAAGCTCTTACACTGCAGTCGATAGATGATGTTCCCAGTTTTGCGCATTAGGGGAACATGTTTTGCAGTAATCGGATGCAAGAGAATTTATCAGACAAATCGGAATCTCAAAGGTATGCAAACCTGCTTTTGAAGCTCTTCAAGGTGTTGGTTTGAAAATTCCAGTTGTTTTTCCATCTGATAAAATGAACAAAAAAAGAAGATTGAAACAAAAAGGCACCAGCATCAACATTGCACAAGTTCATGCAAACAGTGTATAAGCTTAATGAACAAGTCAGAAGCTTCAGAGGTCTACCTCATCATAATCATCGTCACTTGATTCTGATGAAAGCTCCCTACCATGTCGGCCACGGAAATCGTAACTGTTTAGTCAAATAAAGAACAGATAGGTAAAAACACTTGGGGGTTATACTAACTTGAGGCCATTAGCCTTGTTTGCATGTTGCAAACATATGGTAATAGCGAAGATGAAGGTAAATGTGGTACATATAATCAACAGCTCAGTAAATAACTGCTTATATACAAAGGATAGTTACAATACGTTTAGACGATACTCCGGGGAGAAAGTATAGCATAAGATTCAACCAAGAAACCCTGAAATAAATACCTCTTTGATCTGCAAGGCTTGAGCCCTTGTAAGTAATGATCATATAGGAGAAATGGAAAAAGAATTCCAGTCAGACTACAACAAAATTTGCTGAGAGAATTCCAAATTTTAAGCTTCATACACAAAGGAGAAGTTCTAACTAAGGACACATCATTTTCAGAGGAATGTCATCTGATTGCTACAAAAGCGGCTAAGAATGTTGAGATGGATGTGTGGTAAGGCTTGCGAGACAATTGGGAACGAAAACATTTGCAAAATGGTAGGGGTTGAACCAGTAGAAGATAAAATATGAGAATATATTAAGGTAGTTTGGACATGTCTGTCGTTGATGCGGTAGTTAAAGGGGTGATATAGTTATGGTAATGGTAGCACTAAGGGGAGGGGTAGACCCCAATTGAGTTTCAATGTTATAGTTCTAAAGGATATAGGTTTCTTGGATAAACTCGTTACATGTAGCCAACCCGAATTCACTGGGACATAAGGCTCAGTTTGGTTGGTTTGGTTAGCTACAAAAGCGAATGACAATTGAAGACAATCACATCCACTTTAGTTTAACTGTCTTGTCATTATTGTGTCTCTAAACCAAGGTTAACTGTTCTTGTCATTATTGTTTCTCTAAACTAAGGCTACTAAGCAAACTCTATTAAGTCTCTGTACCCACCCAACAGCATAGTTGAACACAATGGATGAAAAGAAAAAAGAATCATCGTCTCAAGATTCCAAGAACTTGCCAGAAGCATCCTATTTTGTTCCAGAAAGGTAAACCCACAGACGGTAGTAGATGTCTGAATAGGTAATTTTATGAGTATAGGGTGTTTGCACAGACCCAATGGGGAAGAGGTATTACACAAAGTAAGAAATGTCCTTGAATTAAAGACTTAAGTCTATGGAACCCAGCTATGAAGCTGAGACTTTCTACGGTGGCCATAGCTTATTTAAGTAGTATTTTTTCCAACATATGCATCATGTATAACCTAAACAAGGATGGAGTCATTTATACACGTAAAAGTTCAATAGTCATTTGAAGGATAACTTGCTGCCACGCATGACTAAAACTTCCAGAAAAATTTGTTTCTGACATTGTTGAGGACAACTAGAGTAACCTAGAGATGCAAGCTTCTTTGATTATCTCCATTTTCAGCATGAGTCCCCAGTTTGGGATATTCGTTTGTGTAGGGATGTGTGCGATTGGGAGGAGAATGCTTTGATTACTTTGCTTTCAAGAGTGTATGATACTCATAGAATAGGTGAAGGGGAAGACGAGATGCATTGGAACTTGTCTAAATCCGGATCTTTCCTGGTGAAATCTTACTATCAAGCTCTTTGTAGGAGGGTTACTTCTTCCTTTCCGTGGCAAGCAAATTGGAAGACGGTGGCACCGTTAAAGGTGAGTTTTTTTGTTTGGTGCGCGGCTAAAGGCAAGATCCTTACTTTGGATAATTTGATCCAAAGGCAACAAATCATTGTGAATTGGTGTTGTATGTGTAAAAAGGATGCGGAGACGGTCGATCACCATCTTATTCATTGTCCGGTGGCGTGGGAGTTATGGACTTTGGTGCTTACTTGGTTTGGTATCCAATGGACCATGCCTAGGAATGTGATGGAACTATTAATTGCTTGGAGGGGTGCTAGAGTGGGAAAGAGAAGGAAGCGAGTCTAAACGTTGATTCCTCTTTGTGTGATGTGGTTTATTTGGCGAGAAAGGAATTTTACGTGTTTTGAGGGGGTAGAAAAGCCCATGTTTAGATTAAAACGTTTTTTGGTGAATAGTTTGTATAGTTGGGACAAGAGAGATTATAATCCATCTCTTGACCAATTTTTAGACTAGTTTGAGCTTTTCCACTCTTTGGGGAGTGTCTAGGGCCTTTTTGTTTTGTGGCCTCTTTTTGTATTTGGGTGGGAATCCCTTTATATATATAATTATTTACTTATAAAAAAACTAGAGTAACCTAATACTAACAAGCACAGATTCGAACATCAAAAACCAACATACTGCAACCCATTAAGAAGGCAAGTTCCTTCACGAAAAATACTTGATACTACAAATGAGAAGGACGAGAACCCACCAATGTTTAGGAAAAACGAGAAACACACAAAAAATGTCTCACCCATTCAGTTTCTTCAATGTTTGATCTTTGTCCTTGCCTCCACTTTTATGATGATCATTGCTTCTTTGCATCTGCCTATCTCGACTCCCATCTAATTCACGGTCTCTTTCCCAATCCCGAGTCCGCTTCTTATCATATGCTTGCTCGTTGTCCTCCCCTTCTCTGTCTTGACCTTGATCTCTATCTCTATCCATTGACTGGTCCCTTGTCCAATCAACATCACGTCCCCGGTCATGTCCTCTTTCCTTCTCTTGATCTATATCCCTATCCATCGACCGGTCCCTTGTCTGATCAACATCACGTCCACGGTCATGTCCTCTTTCCTTCTCTTGATCTATATCTCTATCCATCGACCGGTTCCTTGTCCGATCAACATCACGTCCGCGGTCATATCCTCTTCTTTCCTTCTCTTGATCGGGGTCTCCAGACCTGTCTCTGTTTCTACCCCAATGCCGGTCCTCACCCCGATCATAATCCCGAATACGATCTCTGCCTCTATCCCGGTTCCCCCTCTCGGAACTATGCCGAAAACTTTCACGACTAAAATTTGATCTTCCACCTCTGGTCTTCACTTCATTTACTTTCACAACTCGCCCATCAATAGTCTAAGAAAGCTTCATAATGTCATACGTATATATATAAAATTTGAAAAATCCAAAAACTTAATATTAGCCAATATTTGCTTTGTGATCTGCATAAAAGGCCAAATAAAGGAAAATCCTACTTATACTACAATATTTGAGTATACTGTCAGTCAAACTACAAAAAGAAAGAAAGCATTACCCTTCCATTCATGTCATTGATGGCATCCACCGCAGATCGAGGATTTGTGAAGGTAACAAAGCCATAGCATTTGCCGCCGACCCCGTGGTCATTAACTATCTGAAAGTTGATTTTGTTGATACATAAGAGACAAATTCCTATCTTCCACCAGATAAATGTCAGCGGTCAAAACAGTAAATAAATACTGAAAGCCACAAAAAAGCATTATAATACTAATGTGATGAACCAGTCAGGCTAGCCACAAGATAAAAATCCATATGCCCTAAATGAACAATATAATGTCTGCTCCATCAGGCAATATTAATAACAAGTTCCGGAAAGCACCTCAAAAAGCATGACAATATCGTACTCTGTACCATAAAATTAGTCCATCAATCCTCTCATAGCCTCGTCTGGGGCCCATCGCCAATCCTTCATTATTTTCTTCTATCAGATTTGGGATGAGGTTGGTTGAAAGCTGGATTTGCAATGGAATGCTTGAACTGTTTCCCATCAAATGTGTTATACCATTTTCAAATTATCCCAAAAGCCCATAGTAACCATTTTATTTTAGGAAGAAATGGAGTGCTCCAATCCATAACTTGTTAGCATTTCATCAAATCTTTCTCCAAGTTCCCAAGCCTATTCCCAAAAGATTCCTTTACGGATTTACCTAATTGGTGAAAACTTGCTTCTCCCTTGATTCGAGAGGTCAAATATTCTGTACCAAAAAAGTGCATGTACCTATGTTCCTATGCAACTTCAACCGCAGGATTGCACAATAGTCTCTTCCCGGGAAGAGTGTTTTGCGCAATCCTGCGGCTGCCATCACACTGGAACACAGGAACAGGCATTTAGGGTTTAGGTGAGATAACAATTTGATGAAATAGTTGCAGCCCATTTTTGGTCCATCTTTTATCAATTCAATTACGAGGAAAGATTTGGTGAAGGGTTGGAGGTGCAATAAACATCCAGGTACACAAAACATGGTACGCATCCAGCAAAATTACTCAAAACATATATATATATATATATATCTTCGTTGCTCTGAAGTTAGTTCAAATGATGAAAGTAAAACCCCTGCCTCGTGAACTTAATCCCTCTTCTGTTGATACCATCATGTTTCGTAACCAAATGTCGAATAGATTACACAACGAAAACCAATCGCAACTTAAAGCATTTTGACAGAAACATAACACGAAACCCTAGACAAAGGGAAACCCTAATTGAAGAAAATGCACAGAGACAAATAGCATATGCATATGTATATGCAGAGAGAGAGAGAGAGAGAGAGAGAGAGAGAGAGAGAAGGAGAGACCTTGACGGCGACAACGTGACCGTAGAGATCGAAGACTCGGCGAATGCTTTCTTCGTCGGCGTCGTAAGGAAGACCGCCGACGTATACGGAATTGTCGTCGTCGATCGTCATGTCCTCGATCCCCCAAAATCAATCAATCAATCCCACTTTCAGTGATATACTACTTCACTGCCACGGTGGCTGGCCTTCGACCAGACTAGAGTCGTAAATGAATCCCGTCGTCTCGCACGGACTCGGGGGGGCTGTGGTGGACCCAAGTCACACAGGGTTGTAGTGGTTCAAAACGCCACAGTTTTGCTCCACAGAGAAGTGGGGGAAAAAGGGCTGTAAGGCCCTGTTTGGTGAAAAGGAGTGAAAAAAAATTAAGTGTTTTAATTTTCAATTCGTTTGAATCAGTGCAAAGATCTTATTTTTCTTATCATTTTATCTTAAAAGGTCATAATTAATTTTTGACTCTAGGACTCCCGTTAGTTATTCTTAAGAGATATTTGATTCTAAGACTTTCTTAGGGCTAACCAACGAGAGCCCTAAAGTCAAAAATTATTTATGACCCCTCAGGATAAAATGATTCAAAAAATAAGATCTTTATACCGGTTCAAACGGATTAAAAATTAGAGCACTTAATTTTACAACAATCTTTAGACCATTTATATATTAATAAAAAGTAGGGATAAAAAGTTAAGTGCTTCAATTTTCAATCCGTTTAAACCGATGCAGAAATTTTATTTTTATGATCATTTTATTCTAAGGGTCATAAATAATTTTTGACTCTAGAACTCTCGTTGGTTAACCCTAAGAAAGTCGAACCAAATATCTCTCAGGACTAACTAACAAGAATCTTATAGTCAAAAATTAATTATGACCCTTTAAGATAAAATGATAAGAAAAATAAGATCTTTGCACTGGTTCAAACGAATTAAAAATTAGAGCACTTAATTTTTTTCCTCTCCTTCTCACCAAACATGGTCTTGCAGTCCTTTTTTATCCCACTTCTTCATGGAGCAAAACTGTAACGTTTTGAACCACTACAATCTTGTGGTTACCCAAGTCACCACAGGACCCCCAAGTCCGTTTCACACCACTATTTACTTTCTTCTCTTTCTATTTTTTCCTCCTTTGTTTGGGTTTTTGAGTGCCGTGTGGACATCGCATAGATGGTCCGGATTTTAAATAGAAAAAAAAAAAAAGAGAGAGAAATTGGTGGAGTGAGGGAAGAAAGAACAGATCTGGACCGTTCAAAAAATGATTGGACAATCTAGAATGCCAATGGATACCGCCGCGCGGTATCTGCTCGGCACGCAAAAACTTTATACTCCTGCAAAGGAAAGAAATGGAGAAGGGGAAGGTAAATAAGAGAGAAATTATGGGGCACGGCTATTTGCAGCCACTTATTTTCTAAGCGTAGCCTGTATATAAGATGGTACACACATGTATATAATATGGTACACAGGCTATGTTCAGGAAATTTGTGGCTGCAAATAGCCGTGCCCATTTTCTTTTGTTTGATTTTGTAAAAGGAGAAAATGGAAAGAGAAAACAAGTTTTCAGGTTGGTTTAAGGGAGAAAAATAACGTGAATGAGAACTGCAAGGTGGAGAGGAAATTAACAAACAAATAAAAAACACAAAAAAACAAGTTTTCATGTTTGGTTTTAGGGAAAAAAGAGGAAGATGAAAAGTGCATTGTTTTTTGTCTAACGGAGTAGAGTTAGGCTGCGTTCTTATGAACTCAACTTAAATCTGAAAATTTTTGTTTTTATTTGAATTTTTTTCGCATTTGTTAGTTTTGCGCCAAACTTTTGAAGGTTGTTTATTCGTCTCGGTGAGACGAATCGGAAAAATAAAAAAATTTCACTTCTATCCAAGTATTTTAAAAAATAACCACTTTTTTGTAGGAGTAGTTGTTAGTGATTAACACAAGGTGGTCCCTCTCCATAGGAGTCGAACCTACAAGGCTACAACCTCTCACTCACAAAGGGGAGCTACACGACCGCTTGAGCTAGGCCCAAGAGTCATAATAACGGGCATAGGGTTTCTAAGTCTCAATTACAAGGTCAAACAGTCATGCTTGAGCCTTGCTGGTGTTTGTTGTCTGTAATTGCCCAGCGTGGGGGGCGGTGGAGAAGATTGGTAGAGGGGACTGCACTAAGTTGAATTTAGAGAATTCAAGTCAAGGGAGAGATTGTTAGGAATGTGCCTTGAATTTTTCTTTTCTGATGTTTTCTATTTGTGTTTAGATCCTATGGCAAGACTTTGATAGTGTTTATTATAAGATACGTTGTGGAATTCTGTAGGTAAGTCTATGGAGAGTTTATGCAAGAGTGTTAGGGTTTCTTAGTCCCTAGTGAGTTACAAGTACTCAATTGCTCTTGGTATCTCTTTGTTTGGGATTCAAGGGTGCTTCAATTTACAGAGTAACGGGTACAGGCGGGTCTGTTGTAATCTTGCTCCTTAGTTCTCGCTCTTCACCCATGGAGTAGACTTTGCTTCATGCTTTGTAAAATCACTTATATCTTGGTGTTATTGTACTTTTGTCTTTTTTTGTTTGCTTACTTTATTTTCTTGTGGCTTGACATTCAAAGGGGGTACAAGGGACATCCAGAACTCAAAATTCTCAAAAAGGCACAAGGTGCAATGAGACTTTTTCCAGTGTACCTGTGACAATAACCTAAGCCTGAGGCCTTCCACATTATCTACTCACGCTTCACTCTTTTGGACTTAGTTTAAATCTGAAAATTTTGTCTTTATTTGATTTTTTTCGCATTTGTTAGTTTTGCGTCAAATCTTTGTGAGTTATTGATTCGTCTCGATGAAAGGAATCGGAAAAGTATATTTTTTTTTTACTTTTACCCAAGTATTTTGAGAAATAACCACTTTTTAACTATCCTTCAGTTCATCCTTTATTGAATTGAAGGAAAACGATACATATAGACGTTGTAAAACTCCGGAAAAAACGATTTGGTTTTAGGGCAAGAGTTGGACATATCACAAAGTACGAGGTTGAGACTATGAAAACCACGATAACCACCTATTGTATTTGTATAAATACTTTAAGCGCCCTTGTTTGTACACCCTTATAATTTGTTTTCTATTTCATGGTAGAGTCATTGTTCCTGTCCTCATCAGTCATCGATATCAAGTTGATCTCATGCATCCCGAGGTATCATTCATGCACCTTCAAAATATTCCAAGAATAACTCATTCACCTTTATTGCACTTGTTGAAACATCCACACGTTGGGCCACAAGAGACATTTGTTATGCGCGACTTATATTCCGTGCATAATCAAGTATAACCGAAAAATATTTTGCGTCTTTAAGAAAAATATTCGGAGTCTTCTAACTAAAAAAATTGATGTTGTAATGAAAAAACATATGGATGGATACTACTAAACTGAAAATTACTTTGAAAAAGATTAAAAAAATATAATGTCAAAAAAGACCACTTAAGAGAATTACTCCTGAAAAATCACCCGCACCAATTAGCAATTGGAGTGTCATGCTTTAGAATAATAAGAAAATTGCTTCGTATATATACATGCACCTCTTATCTGACCCGATCCTATATAGATGGGTAGTAATTGACAATGCCTTAAAAAAGGGTTCCCGCTATTGGACACTGAGATTGGTGAGTCAGGTATTCGTCGAGGTGCGCTTAACTGATTAGGACACCTTGAATTATTATAAATAAATAAAAAAATTCAATGTCGGCCGAATGACACTGATTACTTCGACATCACTCCTCTGTTGAGTTCCCCTTTCCACTTGTTAGAGCATGTACACCAGCCTAGGCATACTTGCACTTTTATCTACTTTGGCTAGGAAAGGCACAAAAGTGGGCTTGCATCAACCTAGTTAAACACCAATGTATTTTACATTTGTGGAGAAACCTCAACAAATTTACAGAGGTACTGTTGCTCTGTACCCAATTTTTTTTATTCCTTCTCTCTCTCTCTCTCTCTAATTTTATTCTTTTCAATAATTTAATGGATAGAGAGAAGATTATGAAGAGGCTGTTGTGGTGTGGAAGAAAAAATGGATAGGTAAAGTAGAAACTGTAGCTTTTTTGTAGGTATTTTACCTATGCTTGGTGTATTAGAAGTCTTACAAGGAAGACGGAGAGTGTTAATTCACCTCTTTCCGCATATTAGAGAAGACAGAAATATTTCTCTGCTATCCCATGCTTGGAAGTCCTCTTTTGTTAGACTATTACTATAAGGGTTTTACCAAAGTTGGAGGCCAACCTGAAACTCGTACAATTTTCGAAAATCTAAATCTGCCGCATCTCAAGCTTTAGTTAAGGGCCGTTTTGCAAACATCACTTAAATATTTTGATTAATAACTATAACTATAACTATACATTTTTCATTATTGAGGGTAAGAGTGTTATGAGATAAGTCTTACATGGTCCCCCCCGAAGATCCGTAAATCTTATGCCACCATCTGCATGGTACAATCATATGCAACACAAAGTAAGATGTGGCTTGTTTTTACATTAACGTCACTCATACATTGCATATAAACCATGTCCCCATAAATGCCAACTCAAAAAAAGCGTATAGCCGGAGAATGGTAGAACCGAGGTTTTAAATAGCGGTAGCGGACTGCGTAGCGGTAGCAGGAGTATCGAATGATACATATTAGGAATCTCTCTGATGTAGCGATCCTAAATCTTTATAGAAAGAATGTTTGGCACTAGAGCAGCTGAAGAGGCCGTGAAGTTGGCAAAAAATCAGCTTCAAAGGCGCTAGAGCACCTGAAGAGACCGTGAAGTGGGCAAAATATTAGTTTGAAAGTGCTACATATATAGTGGGAATTGGCCGGCCGATACATGTGTGAGTTTTAGATAGCACGGGTATAACGCGGTATAGCAGTATCGGAGGACCGAAAAGCCACTGCGCAGATGAAATGAAGCCACGTACGCCATCGTACGTTAGCAAAAAGGAAAAACGAAAAAAAGAAAAAGAAAAAAGAAGATAACATGCACCCAATAGCTTCTCCAACATCCAACCTAAATAAAGGACCATAAATAAGATGCAGCAGTAGTCATTTTCTTGCATACTACCAAAATCTTGAGAATGACAACATGCATCAGAACTGAGAAGTTTCACTGATGGACTGAACACAGCTATATAGCTAGCTAGCTTAGAAAGCACATGCAATCTCTTTAGTTTGTGGGAGGCAAAAAGAATGTCCAAGAGGGTGTAAAAAGAAGATAGGATTGAAAGGACTAAAAGTTGCATATTCAAAGAGGGTGTAAAATTTTGCTTTACCCTTTTGTCATGGCTTGTGCCAGGGTAGATCCCTTTCATATTATCAAGGACAAATTTTGATTTCAAACACTTGGACCTAATCGTTTTTTCGTTGATGCCGTAGGGTGTCTGGGTTAACATGCACACTCTTTAGCTGCTTTTTAGGTTACCAATTACACCGTCAACTAGTAGTAAGTCAACGTAAAATCGGAGCAAGTTACGTTTGTTCTAAGCCCATAAGTACTACTAGTATTGATTGATAGGTTTCAATCTTGAGACCTTAATAAGAACAAACTTTTAAATCCAAGGCCGTAACCACCAGACCAACATCTTAGGCCCTGTTTTCACTAACAAAAAATACTAAAAATTTAACACATTTTTCCATCTCGTTTCCACTAACAAAAAAGTTCCAGCATTTTATGTAACGCCCCGACTTTTCGGGTGCAATATAAAATAATTTCTCAAGAAAATTTGCTAAATAAATATGATTTTCCAAAATAAAGCTTTTGCTAATACAATCTCAAGATAGTTTTACGGAATCAAAATACATTAACTTCAGAGCTGACTCTAATCTTGATACGAATCCTAAGCATCCTCGATCTTCATTACTGATATTCTTTTCGTGTCGAACTGCATCATCGTTGAATCTCCTCCATTGAATCCTGCGCGCTCTCTAGCAAATTGATCGAAGCAATCGATTTGCCAGATACAGCGGATCCGTGAGTGATAAATCACCCAAGAAATAATCCAACCCAACCACCCTTCTTACTTTACAATAGCAGTAAAACGTAATATATATGATGCGTAAAAGTAAACAGTAGATAATTCATAACTTGATTCATTGCTATCCATTAACTTAACATGAAATCTAAGATCTCTCAACGAGATCTTTCCTCCCCAACCACTAGCCATGCTCGGTCCCATGAGATCACTTTCCTTTGTTGTCGCTGGAACACCTAAGTTATATACGTGTGCACCCCAATAACTACAACAAGGGGTAAGCTTATCATGCCGGAATCACAACTAGGGTTCGCCTATCGTATAAACCACATCACAACCATTTCACAATCATCACTGGACACCGCCAGTCTATCAATTCATCACTGGAATCTCGCCAGTTTCAATTCATCACTGGACTCTCGCCAGTTTCAATTCTCATCACAATCTCTAACAGAAAATAAACCTTACAATTTATCCATTACTTAGCATCATCTAAGTGATTTCTATATCGTATACCACCCCATGTCTCTAGGGTCCAATCTAACATTCAAATGAAATATCGATACAATATCAATCACAATAATAATTGAAAACGAATAACAGACGGATCGAAACAGTTAATAAGCAATGCAATCACATAACTTTTTATAACTGGGCCGTTGCCCTTAATCTCGTATGGTCACAAAATCATTAAGAATGTAAGAATTATTTAATTAAGATTTAAAAATAATTTTCTAGACTTTTGTTAATTAACTATACATTAATTAGGTAAAAATATTAGAATAATGATCGTAACTTTAATAAAGGTCCTAACAGTCCTCTATAATAAGTTCGAGTGCTAAAAGTTGGGTTTGGATGCTCACGGAATTATTTTAAATAAAAAGATTTAGTTAACAGGCAAAAGAAGAATAAATGGATAATAAATAATTAAATAATTAAAAATATATTTATTCTAACAAAGTATCATCTTAGGACCGTAAGAAGTCTAAATAAAATTATTCGAAATTTTTAACATCTTTTATAATATTTTAAAGTATTTCTATTTAGAAACAATGCGTAATTAATAATAATTAGTTAATGAAATAATTAAATTATTATTTTAATAACATATCATCTTTGGGATGTTAGAAGTCTAGAAAAAATATTTTAGATGTTAAAATCATTAATTATAAGGTCGCAACTATTTTTCGTTTGTATCTTTAATTAAAAATAAAATAAATAGCTAATAATATCAAAAATTTATGAAATCAGTAAGTTATGATCTTTGACATGTTATAAAACTAGGAAAAATAGTTTGAGAATTTATGGAATAGTTTACAAGGTCGCAACGAATTTTAGTTTGTAAATTGTTACAAGATAACGAATAAAAATTTAATAAATATCAGATTAAATAAAAAAAAATGAAACTAACAAAGTATGATCTTTAGAGTGTGGGTAACCTAGGAAAATAATTCGGGGGTCAAACACGATGTTTAGAAGGTCGCAAAATCGATTCGGCACGAAACAACAAAGGAACGCACGGCTGGGCCTAAGGGGTTCGCGGCCGCGAACTCTGATGTCTGGTTCTCGCGGCTGGGGGAGCCCGAAGGTTGCAGCCGCAACCTTGCTCGCTGTTTTGATTTTTTTGCTTTTTCGTCGTAGTTTTCGATGCATGGGAGCACGGGGGCTATTGGGTTATGTCTAATAACATCAAATATACTTAGAGAAGGCTTCGGATCGAATTATAATACCTCGGTTCGGATTAAATTCGTTTTCGATCGAAAACTTGAATTTGGAGAAGACGACTTCAATTCCGTCGATCGGAGGACTTCGGGGCCGAATTGGTTGATGTTCGGTGATCCTTGGGACTGTAGTAAGTAATTCAAACGATCGATTTGGATCTCGGACGAACGAAACCAAGAAACCCACTTTTCTCTCTCCTTCTTTCTCTCTCTAAAAATCTATGGATTAAAGCTCGGTTCTCTCGGATTTTTCTCCTCTCTCTGGCTCCGTGGAAGGTGGTGGAATCATGTACGTGCCCTAGGGTTGGAATAGTGTGTATTTATAGGAGAATTGGATGGGTTTTGGATTAAATCGAGTCCTAACGGTATTGGGTTTCGGAACGAACGAATTATGCACGATTTTTGGGTCACGGAGGAGGTAGAGATCGAGTAGGAAAGTGAGGGAGAAGAGAGACGTCCATGCATGCAATTATATGTATGTATATAATGATAAAATAATTTTTAAGAGATAATTAGATAAAATAACTTATTTTTTTTGTATAAATCTCTTAAGGGAAACGATTTTATTATTACTAGTAATACTTTTTAATGATCTTAAATAATGAAAATTTTCGGGCTGCACAACACTTATATGCTTACAAGGTAATTATATTTAAAGAAATTTTAAATCTCCAAACATAAATTTAGGTTTCAATTATATTTTTACATTTAATCCATTATTATAGACTAAAATAATAATTTCTTATTTGAAAAAAATTGGGTTGAAAATCCGGGTTGTTACATTTTATCTTCTAGTTTTCACTAACAAAAAAATTGTCAACAAAAATTGTTTTTGTTACAGTAACTCTACTCACAAACCTAGCTATCACCAACTTATTCACTACCGGAAACAATTTAACATTTCTCAACATCTTATTCACTACCGAAAATACCTAACAATTTCTCAACCACGAATAAAAATCTACAAATTTTTTACTACCGGAAATTAACATTCACTTGGGTCATGATAAAAAGTGCTTTAACATGAAAAGACAATCTCGGGCCTAAGATATATACAGCTGAAACCCTGTCTGCAGAGAATATACTGCCCCACGAGGGGGAACGCATTGAGTACCTAGTTTGAAGATTAGCCATGGTGGGATCATCAATCTCAAATAATCATTTACGTACGTCGTCTCTTTTTGAAACCAGTTCAATCATTCTTTTAGGGGTCACTAATGTTGTGATGATCACATATTGAATCCTAGTTTGGTTTGTGCTTTTTTGGATATTATTATTGGCTTATTTGCCCAGGGTGGTTTGGCTGGAAAAGAAAATCATAAGCAATTAAAGTGGCTTTTCTTTTCTTTTCTTTTTATATGTAGGGAATGGTTCAATTAACACCCTAATAAAACACTCAACGGGGACATCCAAAATCTCAATCTGATAGTTCCCGATTGAATTTTTATGATTCGAACCGCTCAATGTGTGCAGAATGTGATTTTAAGGGTGTCCGCGAGAAATTAGCAAAAAAAATGACCGGAAAGCCATGATTTGAGCAGTGTTTATTTGAACCGTTCAATAAATAATTGTTCAAAACTGTTCGGATCAAGCCCTTCCCAGTCATTTTTTTTGCTGATTTTTAGCGTGTTCCCTTAAAATCACATTCTGATCACATTGAGCGGCTCGGATCATCAAAATTTGATCGGGAACCATGGGGTGTTTTTTTAGGTGTCCCCGTTGGGTGTCCCCGGAACCGCCCCCTTATATGTATTCTATTTTTTTCGCATTTGTTAGTTTTACGTCAATTTTTTTTTGTAAATTATTGTGTCGTCATAATGAGAAGAATCTAAAAGGTAAAAGATTAACATCGAAACCCAAAATTGACACTTCCTTAATTTTTTTTTTGAAATTCACCCCTCAAGACGAACCGGAATATGAATTTCGTTAACTAAAAAGAATATATAAATAGTTCAACGATAATGAAAAAAAAGTTAGTCAAATTAACCACATTTTGTTAACGGAAGTAATAATAAGTATTTGGGAGATACTAGGGGTACATCAATTTGTTACACTTCAACCGCATCTCTCTTGCATACATGTGGGTCCCTAACATTTATTGTAGAATTCTCACACATGCATGTGAGAGAGTTGTGGTTAGGATATGACACATTTTTGTTTTTCTTGTTCAAAATTTTTTTTTTTAATCAATGTTTTTCAAAACAAGAATTTACGTTCCTAGAAACATTTTTGTACAAGTAATGAGTACTGATGAAATCATAAATAAAGATTGAGAATTGACAATCCACAAAAATTATGCTTCCTCCGATATGTATGGAATTTCGCACTTGAAGCAAATACAATTAGAACTGCAAACGAACCGAGATGCTCAAGGCCTGGCTCGGCTCGCACGTTTGGTAATCGAACTAAGTTCGAGCTCGAGTTATAGGCTTGTATAGTAAACGAGCCGAGCTCAACACTCTATAGCTCGACTCGTTTGTATAGGTTTCGCTAGATCATCTATAGATTGAGACTCATTTAAGTAATTGAGCCAGGCTTGGCTCGTTTACAAACAAGTCGAGTTTGAGCTCGAGTTTTAGTTTTGTTTGGTAAACTAGCCGAGTTTGAGTACTAAAAAGCTTAACTTAGCTCGTTTGTAATTATTGTCTGTAAAATTCAGTTACGCTTTCCTTTGAGCAGAACTCATTTTGCCATGTTTACATTATGGTCCATGATGATCATAACCCAAAAATCCAAAAGCAAATTTTTTTTTTTTGGAATTTCATAATTCTCTTTCACTACCAAAATAATTCATATACAACACTACAAAAACTCATAAAAATAAGCCACAAAATTCGTAAAGGTACCTTACGCACTTTCATAAAATGAATCACAAAACTCATAAAAACGACCCGGAGTTTTCCCCTAGATATGCAAATCATATATAGTAGTAGTGCATAATTAACGATATTTTGATACCCAAGTCAGAAGTTCCAGATATGCATGAAGTTAATCCATAACGAAGTAAATGTTCAAAATATATTTTTCTACTATATATATATATATATATATATATATATATATATATATATATAGGTTCAAATCCAATGCATGCGTCTATTTTTCTAGCTCCAAGATAATTGTTTTATTATTATAGTGATTGATATCCAGTCGAAGCTATTAAACAAGGTTGGACTTTTCAACGCTTTTTACAAAATAAATGGTTCCGGTCATCTAATTGAATTCAAGATGAGCCCCCATAAATTTCAAAACTAGACTAATCAAATCATTGTCTTCACAGGGGAGGAGCCTCTTCCTTTTGTTCTTATGGCGCGCACGTATTGCCACGCTTTAAAAAAGTTGACCTAATCACAAAGGAGATGACGTGTCCGGTGCCGTTGGGAGGTGTGGGCTGCACGGGCCACCTCTAACCCCGTGTGGTGTCTATTTTGATGACGACCGATTCGGTTCGTTCACACTGCATGTAGAGCTAGTTGAGTATTCCAATCACATAAAAAAAAAATTTAACTCAATCTGATACCGAATAATATCTAATAAGAACACTCGCACGTAAAAACGAAATGATCACAATGGACACAGAGATCAAAACAGATAGAACACTCGTACATAAAAACGAAATGATCACAATGGACACAGAGATCAAAACAGATAGAACACTTGTACGTAAAAACGAAATGATCACAATGAACACGGAGATCAAAACAGATAACTTCAAGTACCAGGACCACATCTTTGAATCGAAATTTCATGCCGTATAGTAATCATGTTTCTTTGATTCGTCCTCACCGGAAGAAATCAAAATGCCTGAAATCAGTTTGATGAAGAGGGAGGGAGAATTTTGAGAGTGACAACGGAAACAGAGATGAAACGGCTAAACCCCAGGACCACATTTTCTTGCGTGTTCCAATACGCCACCATTACCATCCCCCCATTTTTTCTCTTCCATTGGGGAGGTACACGAAAACGTCACCTACAAAAGCTGCAGAGTATAAAATCTGCCAGGCCATCCGCCGTTTATGAGTACCGACCAAGCATGCACCGACGGTGCACGGGATTTTTTTTCGAAGTTCACGCTAATAACTCAAATTGTTCTTTCCATGGTTTTTTTTTTCTTTTCCCGTTTAGGATTTTCCATGTATATATCCTGGCGTTATCTGTTAATTGTTTTCGTTCCTGCGATTGAATTGACGTATTGATTGGTGGGTTTTGATTGAGAGATTATCCATAACAAGTCTTTATATACCTAGGCGAGCTAGAATTTTTAAATATTAAATTATTTTTCAGGTGGCCTTTCGAAAAATCAGCATAATCAAATAGTCGAAAGTGTTTAATGTAATGTTACAATTTTTTATTCAGAATTCAAAATCCTACGTCCATGTAATTGATACATTGGATCACTTATAGCTGTCTTGACATAGCTGATTTTTTCAAGCACGGCAATCTGTGCGCTATCGGTGCATGCTTTCTCGGTACCCATAGTATCATTATCATTATTGATAACAAAATCTTCGTATACGGTGCCCCCTCCAGCAATACTCCAATAAAACCTCCTTTATCAGAGCCGACTCCTGTTTGCTTTCCTCCATCCCCACTTCCTTCCCCACCTCTCTCTCTCTCTCTCTCTCTCTCTCTCGAATCTCATTTCCCGACCACGTTCCCGTGAAGAACACAAACCCCTACTTTCTCTTTCTCTCTCTCTCTCTCTCTCTCTCTCTCTCTCTCTCTACATGCATTTGCATATTCTCTCTCTTATATGCAATGTAAAATATGTGTGGATAGATGTCAGGAAGACCAGCAAGGAAAAGCACTAAAAAGCTTTGCAGAGATTTACACATGTATGGAATCTAACACCTTTTTCATTTTTTTCCCCCCCCTTCACTTTGTTTTTTATCCTATTTAAATTCTCACCGAAAAACTCTAATCTAGTCCTTTTGAATATATATATTGGTTATATAAATTAGGACCAAGAAAGCACAATTTTCAATAATATCAGTTTTACTTTCAAATTACAAAGATCATGACAATTTGTATCTAAAAACCATACGCATTTTCTCTCTTGCAGCACTTACATGGCCATGTATCTTTGTCATGTTCCGAAAAGTTTTCTTTTAAGTATTTATTTTTCGTAAAGACCCTTTAACCATCTGCATATTGTAACAAGTTTTATGCTGTAAATTCATTTCTTTTATATTACGGTTGTGTATCATGAAAGATAGTAAATTGTAAGATCATGTTAATTAATGTTGCCCCTGCAGAGATAAATTTCTGCCTACGCCACCGCAAGAAAGTTATGTATATTTATCACATGCACGCCTTTAAGTATGGTTTACCGTTTAATATATACTACATAAAGGTATAATCCTACCAAAGCTCTTCTTTTGCTTCTCGTATGTTTTTAAAAATATATATATATTTGAAGTAACCTTTTTTTTCTTAAAAAGGTAGTGAAGAGAAGAGAGTATGGGGCTTCTGGAATATATAAAGTGACCTTTGTTTTTATCTAATCCCTCTCTGCACATGCATTCCCACACCCCCACAAAAATACACGATATGTTTTTTTTTAAATTTTTTTATCTTTACTTTTTTAAGAAAAGGTAAATTACATGAAAAGGGTTGTATTTATATATATGTACTTGCGAAAATACAAATGAAAAAAGATTATGCACAATTCGATCGGGTGTGGGTTTGGCCAAATTGAAATCGTATTTATCTACCTGTATCAGAAAATTGTAAGTCAGTACGGGGTGTTTTGCTTCACATTTAATTTGGTTCCTCACTACTATTAAACAATGAAATTTGGATCTGAATAATTAATTGATCTACGCTCATAATCTGACCGGACACTCTAAGTTATCAAGAATAATATACAAAAGACTGTATTAAGTATCGAATAAGAAATAATTAATTATTCCGTCAAAATATATTATGTTTGATAGTTCTTGCTTATTCGGTTATTTTGTATTTCAATTAAGATACAGAAATATGGAGACAAAGTAATAAAGATCTTTGGTTCAAAAAAAAGAAAAAGAAAAATAATTTTGGTAGTCTACTTTTTGTCTTTTTTTTTTCTATTTAAAATTACAACAATATCCTTTAAATAACACTAACAAAATAAAGGGTAATTTTGTAATTTCATAGAATAAAGACAAAAAATAAAGTGTCAATAACTAAATGTGTAATGTAAAAATCACTTTTTTTAAATTAAAAAAAAAACCCAAAAAGGCTGCATTCCTCTCCATATAATACGCCTCCTCGATTTCTTTATTACTCCCAAGGCTCTCATCCCATTCACCATCCAGTCTTGTGCTTCGTTTTCACAACACATTCTTGCTTTTCCCTATCTTTTTCGCATCGACATTCTCAAAGACATTGCAAATTTCTCTTGCTCAAAGCTGCTCTACTCAATATGGAGTAGCATCATTTCTGGGGCGTCTAAATTTCTTGTTTTCACCCGGAAGTTGAGAGGTACGTACAATTAACTCATCTTCTTGTTTTCTTGAAATGAAAACGCTTTAAAAGTATAGGAACGTACACAGCTCCCGGCCGGACACAACTGTGTTCGGAGTCGTCTGACGTACGTGAGACCGCGTGCATCGAACGGCTCTGAACCTCCCGACTAGTGTCTTAAAGTTGTGTCGCTAGTGTTACTCGAAAACGAGCAGATATTCTTGGTGGGTTCCTGTCTGGTTTCAATGTCTTGCAAAAAAAAACAAAAAAATGACATTTATGATTCTCGTATCTGTTTCTGGTAAGTTCCCATTCTTCTTGCTTCTGCTAGCTTTCAATTTTACTGCCTCTGAAGGGAGTAGGAGTAGTTATTACTGTTGTTTTTTTTGGGGGGTTCAAAGTCAAAGGCACTTCACAGTTAAATTTCCAGTACTCATCATTCCTCTGTCTGAGACCGATCTCTTTCATTGTCTCTCATGAACATTTAACACGTACACTATGCATGTACCACATCAGGATATTTTAAATCACTACCGATACAGAGGTTTTAAATAGTGACTTTCGTGATGGCGTCGTAAGCTAGCAGAAGCATCCAATGACACGTAGCGAAAATCGGACGGGGGATGGTGTCGTATCTAGCAGAAGCATCCAATGAGACCTAGCGAAAATCGGACGCTGCAGTCTTTGGATTTTTCTGTAACACCGTTTTCGGCACCACAACGACAAAGGTTTCGA
This sequence comes from Rhododendron molle, assembly GCA_025413875.1. NCBI lineage: Eukaryota > Viridiplantae > Streptophyta > Magnoliopsida > Ericales > Ericaceae > Rhododendron > Rhododendron molle. Next base: position 10,563,753 of record CM046388.1, on the reverse strand, counting down.
AAGTCGGCTGTTAACGTAATGGTTTTTGAGCCTTCCAATATCGTCATATCTTGATATGCCAGTGAGATGAAAAATCGACGCGTATCGGCCGGTTCCCGTTACGTGTCCGTAAGTTTAAGATTCACGGCTGTTACACCTACCGTCATTACTCGACCTGTTTCTGCTACGTATCAGTCCGTTTAGGATTCACAGCCGTTACGCCTACAGTCGATATTCGACTGTTATGGATAATAGGTAGGTGTTCAAATTTTCTGTAGTGAAAAATGATTTTTAAAAATTCACGTCCCAACATCCGATTCCCATTACGTGATGTTTGATGCTCTCAATACCATTATACTGCTACCGTTACCATTATATGTATGTCCCGATAGCGTTATTATTAAACCCTTGCACACCCTAAAGCTGGATGGGATTTTATGCAGATCAGGGCTTGGTTTCGAGGAGTAGGTAAGCCGAAGTTGCAGTTAAAAGGAAGGTGAAAAGGGGGGGTTTGCATTGAAGTCCAAAGCAGCGTGCTATAAATGACCAACGGCGTGTAAAACAGCAAACGTAAAGCTTAAGGTTTGTTGACTCTCTCTCTCTCTCTCTCTCTCTCTCTCATAAGTGTTGGGTTATGCATGAGGCCTTTATTAGTGGTAGTAGGAGGAGTATCTCTCTAGGATAGAACTCATCATTGCGATGGGCTGTGGATTTATTATGTCTTTTTGCTCCCTTTGGCGTTTCCTCCTCGGGGTCTGGTTTCTCTATTCCAAAAAATTTGTCTATGTGCCGAGAGATTTCTGACTATTGAATTGTTTTGTTTTTTTAATAGTTTAAATTCAACGACCGAAAAATCACTCAACATAGAGATTTTCAGAACAGAAAATCCTGCCTTTTCCTTCTCAACCGTGTCTTTTGAACAGTAGGTAATTAAGGGATTTTTTTTTTTTGTTCATTTTCTTCCTTCTCTTCTTTTTCAACACTTTTTTTTTTCTTTTTTCCTTTTTGGGTCAAATTTTATATGTTAGCGGAGGTGTTAGTATGTTAGTTAACAGGGGGTTTAGAAGCTGTCCATAACCCTGAATTTCAATCACGCCTCTTGCAGGACTCGAACCCCTGCCTCCGCCCAAGAGCGGGGATAAGACTAATCAACTGTGCTAGTTTGGTTTCCTCACTTTTTCTTCCTCTGGTCGTTGCGTTTATTGACTACCCGAACAGTTACACGTGATGGGTTTGTTGTATTTTGTCTACGCAGCCCGCAACGGCAAGATACAAGAGAGAGAGAGAGAGAGAGAGAGAGAGAGAGAGTATGACATCTTGTATGGCTATAGAAGTCCTACATTCCATTTTTAGGAAAAAAATTACTATTGCCATATCCAGGGCCGTAAACGAGCCGAGTTTTGTTGATGCTCGAGCCTTAACGAACCGAGTTTAGTCATTTACTAAACAAAGCATATTTAATCGAGCCGAGCCTTCCTCAACGAGCCAAGTTTTTGTCGAACGAGTTGAGTTCACGGAACGAGTTGAAAACTCGAGCTCGAACTCGCGAACGGCTCGGTTCATTTACCACCCTACTGACCCTAGCCATATCCTAGAAATGAAACTAAATGAGCTCGATATTTAGACAAATACCTGCTCTTGACATATCTATCCGAGTCCATGTAACATAATGTTTGAATATTCGAGAAGAGAAATATTGTCCGGAAAATGTATGATATACCAACAGCATCCCCTCAAAACCGCCTTTTCTATTCTCAAATTAAATATTAACGGCCTTTTCTACCGAGTCATTAATTAATGGGGTAATTATCTAGTATTCCGAGAGCATACTCTTTCCCCTCACATAACATGCAGGGCTTATATGTGGCTCCGTATGGGCCCGACATGTATGTATACTTCCGGAGCATTAAATAATTTTCCTAATTAATGTATGGCTCTAGCAATAAACACTCGGGTTTGGGTATTAACCGCATTACCGCCAATAAATAAATAAATGAAAATTACTACCTTGGTCCCAATTTCTTCTATTCTCAAATTAAATATTAACGGCCTTTTCTACTGAGCCATTATTTAATGGGGTAATTATCCAGTATTCCGAGAGTATACATTCTCTCCTCACATAACATGTAGGGTCTATATGTGGCCCCGCGTGAACCCCACATGTATGTATACTTCCGGAGCATTGAATAATTTTCCTAATCAATATATGGCTCTAGCAATAAACACTAGGGTTTGGGTATTAACCGCATCATGACCGATAAATAAATAAATGAAAACTACTACCTCGGTCCCAATTTTTTAGTTTTTTTTTGGAAGTCTGTGTTACTTTTCAATCGATTATATATTATCATATATAATCCCTTAGGTGATGTTGAAAACATCGTTTAAAAGAGTTCATTGAAATCTATTAAACGAGATCCGCATTGTATATAAATAGTACTACTAATTACTAAATGTTATCACTATTATTAGTTTTTTATCCGGTTGAGAGATGGAACGAGAAAAACAAAAGAATGGAGGACAGAGGGAGTACCGCATTATGGGGTTTGTGCTCTGAATTTTTTTTAATTTGATGCAAAAAAATTTAAAAATTATTTTTCGTTTGCATTATTTTTAGTTTGAAAATGTGAAATAAACGAGTTCAGCTACACAAACAGAACGGAGCCTTAGTTTTTTACCCGGCTGAGAGATGGAACGAGAAAAACAAAAGAATGGAGGACAGAGGGAGTACCGCATTATGGGGTTTGTGCTCTGCTTTTGTACTAGTCCACTGTAGAGGGAAGTACCAGTAGATGGAGCTGGTTTTGGAGAATAAACCCTGCAGCGTCCCGTCGTTTTCATTTGGTCTATAATGGGGCTTTTACTTTGGCCCCCCTACCCACGCCCAACTGCCCAAGCTTTGTCCTCCGGTTCCTCCTGCCGACAAATCCCACTGTATATATAAAGACAGAGCGCGACTCTGGTTTTTCCTTTTTCCTTTTATTTACATCCGCATCGAAAATCACCTTGATCGGACAGCGAGCAAGAGTTATACCTAAAATTTAAATTTTGGTTTATAAGACGGGCTGTCAAGGACGTTGTAACTTTCAAAAAATTATTGAAGGTATCAAACTGGTCATGTTATAAACCAAAATACAATTCTTGATATGCCTATTCCAATCAGGTTGATTTTTAGCAAGCACTCCTTCCCCGGTTTCTACAAGGTGAAATTAAAGGTTTGGACCATCACAAAAGACGCACAGTGAAGACCGACAGCGGTGATGGCGAAAACTCCACGTTTTCCACCCACCAGCAAAAAAGAATATAAACTCGTTTAGTAATTGTCGTGTCCACAACTTTAGAATAGTTTGAATATTGTTGTTCGGGCATTACTGCCACACTTACTACTGGACTCCACGTGTATTCGTGATAACAAGATATTCCGAGAGCGCCAAGATTCGATCTCATTATTCTGAAAAAAGAAAAATATGAGGTAAGGATTTTAGACAGTCGAATAAAACAAACAACTAGGAGGGTTGATAGCACCTTAGCTAATTGGTTGGTTGATGGACTAGATTCTAGTAACTGAGATACAGTGAAGATTCCAAAGGCTACTGAGATGAGATCAAAAGGTAAAAGTTTGACTGATTTTCCCATTTCTAATTCCCTGAAAAATTGTCCTGCCAAACAGAGCCTATCATCAATGCTGTTTTTTTTACTACTGCAGCTGACACACCCTGTGGCTGAGCCACAAAAAAAAAAAACCCTAGCAAAGTTCGAGCATTGTGTCTTGCTTTTTGACAACAAAGGAGAATTATAGTCTTGAGGAGAAGCAGAGTAGTCCTGCATTTTGCATGGAAGGTTGGTTTTGTGCATAGCTAAGATTAGATTGCAGAAGGTTTAGCCCTGTCTATTCGTAAACCTGCCCCATTTTTGTAGTTTAGGCCTCTTTTTCCCCAATGTTTTATGAGGCAGGATCCTTCGTGCCGAGGGATTTTCTGGGCGTTAGATTTGAAACATTAAAAAAGAAAATCACACAATCCTACGGTTGGAAAATCTCTCGGCACAGAGGCACATGGGTTTTCGGGACAGAGGAGATCGGATCTCATGTTTTATGGAGAGTTGCAAATCCTTTGTACCCAAGTTTCCCTGTATATTTTCTGTACCTCTGTTCTCATGCTGGGTCAAGTGAAAATCTTTCGTAGGTATGGATACGATTAAGCTTCGCAGCTTTTAGAAGGCTGTTGAAGCACCTAAAATTCGAACAAAGTGAAATATATTACTCCCTCCGTCCCGCTAGGATAGTTCTGGACGTAAAGATGTGTAATTTTCGAACAAAAAAAAAATGAAGTACTTCAATGTATAATTGTTTTTTTCTTTTTTTGTAGTACCAAATTGAAGTTCTTAGTTCTTTAATTTGATGCAAAGAAATTTGGAAAACAACGCATGAAAGTACATTAATATTTTTATCCGAAAATTGCATTATCTTAGCCACCAAACCCAATGAAAGTTCATGCATTGTTGTTTCAGAACAAAGGAGAATTATGATACTCAGATCTGCATTGAAGAAGCTACATTAATTATGTTGGTTTGGCCACATGTACACATACCTCTCTAGGACCCATTTTCGTACATTAGGCCTCTTTTTTTCCCCTATGTACAGTGATGTCTATGTACTCCTATGTGTGTATGGACCAGGCTTGGATCTTTGGACTAGACTTGATGGAGAGTTACAGGGCCGATTTTGATGATTTTAATCTGTTTATTTCAGAAAAATCCTATAAAAAAGAAAAAGAAAAAAAGATTAACAATACCAGATCCATAGCACTAGTCATCAAATGCTTTTTAAAGAAGTGTCCAAGAATTCAATTTTCGAAATAGTCCTTCCATTTTTTTCCCAAAATAACTATGATAAAATTGTCTTCTTCATAGAATTACTTACTTTTTCGCAAGTAATATACACATTTTGACCTTCTAGCAATGCTAGAATCACACATGTGTGTGGGCTCACACAAACGCATCAGTCTGTGAGGAGCCTACACGCTTGTGTGAGTGTGGGTGTGTAAACGGGTGCGGTTTTAGAGTTTTTATTTGACCTACGATTACGAATGTCTGTGTGCTCGATAATGCAACGGGCACGTCACTCTCATATGCATGTGGGCCTCACACATTCAAGAATGAGACGCACACGTATGTGAGATTGGTGTGATCAGAATGTGACCGAGTGATGTGCCCGTAGCATTTATTCGTAGCCTCCTATGTATTGATTGATATGGCTTATTGTGGGTGGGCTTCGGAAGAAGTTAAAGCCGGGGCCCCCTGCGTGCAGCTGAAAAGGGTTGTTCTTTTTGTCTTACAAAGCTGCACTATTAAGCGATAAGAATTTGGCAAGATCCACAAGTTCATTAATCCTCACAGTGATACCCAGTGGGTTGAACCAATTAACAAAAAGATGATCTAGGGCAGGGCACTCCGTTTTTTTGTGGCTGTCTCCCCCATAAAATAAAGCACTCCACAAAGAGAAGATCGAGTTTGTTAGTAGCAATTGAGGCCAGAGGACAAATGGGTTTTTTTGGACTCTTCACTACTCACTTGAGACAAAAACTCTAGTGATGCAAGCACAAATATTTTTATGCGTCTATACGCATAGATAATCTAATGTATGGCCCAATTCTGCTAATTTAAATAAGTATTTTTTAATTTAAAGGTGATGTATTGTAAGAGAACGATCAATCTCGTAAAACGGAAAATAAGTACTTAAAAAATAAGAAACTTAGCGGAACCGGACCTGAGTAATTATTCACTTGAGGCATGGGCGCATCGTGATGTGGTAAGCGACGGACCTTGGAATCTAACAGGGCAGGGCAATTTGCTTTATGATACACCTCGACAAGTTTTTTAGAATGGCCAAGAGGTTTTCTTGATGACTTTCTTTTAAGATGTTTAGTTGGACACTTGAAACTTGAGTTACGGATGTGGAATATGTAGAGCATATCTACAAGTTTATTGCAAACCCATAAATAAAACCTTGATAACTCATGACTTTCTTGCTCCTAGCACCTAAGTGCACCATGCTGCCTGCCGTTAAGACAAACGGCCTCTCGGCTATTGCAATCTCCTTGTTTGTCTCCTTTTTTATTTTATATTTTTTGGTCAAACGGAAATTCCCTTGTTTGTCTCCTAAATTCATAGTTGCATTAAAAAAAAAAAACAAATGTGGCAGCATAGGAACGTACTTTCGACTCTTACTTTTTGTCACTTGTTAATTTGGATAATGACTGCCTTCACTTGGCCCCATGGGTATCTGCATGACTCCATGTCTCTTACACTTTTTTCTTGCTCGAACTTTTCAGAGAATCAAAATATTGACAAGGAAAAAAGAAAAAAAACACAACTGTTGGGATTTGATTCTCTGTTAATCCATTTGAATGTTTTCATCCCTCTTTTGGATGGAGGGGAAAAAAGTTATGGCTTCTAGCTAAATCTCACTGTTTTGTATGAAAATGGTTAAAAAGAACTTCTAGAAAAACAAACATACCCTTATTTTTCTTCGTCCGAATAATCCGCACTTGAATTTCTTCTTATACCTGTGTTCCGGTGCATTTTCGGGGACATTGAACCACGTGAGAATCGTACATGATTCAATGACTCAGAATCCACTAAAAAAACAGGTACAAGGAGATTTTAGGTGCAAAGGATTTGAGGGTTATCACCCTTCATTTTTTATCTTTTGTCATCTCCTTTATTAATCCAAACAAAAACCAAATGTTTTTGTTCTTTTCCACCAAATCCATTCATCCAAAAAGTGACTGCTTTTAGCCTCTTAAGATTCTCAAGAGTACACATGAAAAATGCCATGCCAACACCTCTCAAACACTTATTTGTGCTATTTTGTTTTCACTCTGTTTCTTCTCCCTGTCTTCTCCCCTCCCTATGTATATCTCAAATTATGATGCTCAAAAGTATTTAAGATGCTTACTTAAATGGAACATGTGAAGGTTACTGTCAAAATGCCCCACTGGCAACCCAAAGACCCAGAGCAAAGGTATGCCATTTCCAGGAGGCCTCTAGTGGAATCAATGAACCAGCATTCAGTTTCCCAATTGCCAAACAAGGCCCCGGAGAGCTCTGCTGAATGTAATGCAAAGAAGTGTGATGGGAGGAACAAGGGAAGAAAGAAATCAAGGAAAGCCAGAGCGGAAACCGGTTTTCCATCTCCTCCTTCAAGCGAAAGTATTGTGTTGCACCGGAGGCCCGGGTATGGGCAAATGGGTAGCAAGTGTTTGGTTAAAGCCAATCATTTTCTAGCTGAAATATCAGAGAGGGACTTAACTCAGTATAGTGTAAGTTCTTGTCATATGGATATTTTTAGCTGTGTTTCGATCATGGACTAGTATACGGAAATATAAGAAAATAATGAAGCGAACAAGCGAAGGTTTTTTTATTTTCTATTATTTTCCTTACCCAAATCCTGGATTCCGACAAAAACGGCCTCAGTTTGCATTATAGTTCATGCTCTTGTTCATGGATTAGTTGAGACATATATGAATGAAAGGTAGGCAGAGGAAACTAGAAACAAGATAACAAAGTGAAAGTGCGAAATTAGTTTTTGTCCCGGTGTGCACAAATCCACCAGCAAATCCATGATCGAGACGCATCTCTCGTTGTTTTCTTTACGAGATCCTGACAACGGAATGTGCTTAGTGTTGTGAATGCTTGGCATGGTAATAACTTACTTTTATACTGTTTTGGTGCAGGTTATTATAGAACCAGAGGTTAGTTCTACTAAATTGAACAAAGCAATAATGACACAACTAGTGAAACTTCATAGAGATACCGACTTGGGGAAAAGGCTACCTGTTTATGATGGAAGAGAAGCCCTTTACACAGCTGGGGTATTGCCTTTTACCTCAAAAGAGTTCATGATACCGTTGGCTGAGGAAGATGAGGGATTAGGAATCATAAGGTATATAATCTCGACGATTTGTGTGGGATTATGCACTCGTTTTCTTAATGTAATCCGTAGGATTGGTGAAGTTTTGAGTGTGCTTACTTTAAACTAATTATGTCAGGGAGCGGGAATTTAAAGTGACAATCAAATTTGTAGCTCGTGCTGGCATGCATCAACTACATGAACTTGTTTCCGGGAAACAAATAGATACTCCCCTAGAAGCTCTCAAGATAATTGCTATTGTGTTAAAGCAGCTTGCATGCCAAAGGTGCGTGCAACTTCCACGGATTTACTATTCTTTTCTATTTTCCTTCATTTTTCTTTGTCATTTTCTTTTTGGCATATCTTTTTATCTTGGTTTTCTGATTAATTAAAATAGAGAACGTATGTGGGCTTTAAATTATTTGCTATTCTTTTTGTTTTGATACATCTAGCTATGTTTCGGTTGGGAGGTTCTTCTATTCTCCCAGTATTAAGAGACCTCAGCCTCTTGGTAACGGCTTACAGTCTTGGCGTGGCTTCTACCAGAGTGTGAAACCCACGCAGATGGGGTTGTCACTTAATATTGGTATGGGAGTTCTAATTAATTTGATTCAATCGATTGAATATGTTATGATGCCTATATGTATAAGTAATTGCGAGATTCTCTTTTGTATCTTATTGTTCAGACATGTCAGCAACCGCATTCATTGAACCACTGCCGGTTATTGAGTTTGTTGCCCAAGTTTTGGGCAAAGATGTTTATTCAAGGTCACTATCAGATGCTGATTGTGTTAAGGTACATTAGCATAAGGTGCATAGAAAAGTTACCATATTAATTCTCTTTCGCATGCTTATCTTTTGGTAGTACTCTTTGGTCACAAAGATGATAGATGTGAAACCATGGAAATTTTTAATGCCCAAGATATTCATGTCTTGAGAGGACTTGTTTCGTATCCCTGGAATATTTCATAATTATTGAATATAAAAATGAGATTTATAAATGGTGAGTAGTTAGCTGGTTGCACCCCTCATAACATAACTTACCAATTATCTTTTCATGTGGATGTCAGGTTAAGAAAGCCCTGAGAGGCATCAAAGTTGAAGTTACACACAGGGGAAACATGCGAAGAAAGTACCGTATTTCAGGATTGACATCCCAGCCAACAAGGGAACTCATGTACATTTCTTGAACATATTTCCATTTTTCTCCCATCATCTGTCCCTCTTTGGTAGTAGTCATATCAAAAATGCACCCCCTATAGTTCCCATTGACGGGTATCTAGGTGGGGTAGATTGCATATGGGCACAACCTTTGGCATCAAATGCACAATGTGGCCGAGTTTTTGATCATTTGAACCAGTGGTCACCACTTCTGATGGTACTTATGGTTTGCATTATTCTGCTTCCCAAGTTTTCCAGTTGATGAGGAGAAGAACATGAAATCAGTTATTGATTACTTTCAAGAGGTGTATGGATTTACCATCCGACATTCCCATCTACCTTGTCTCCTAGTGGGAAGTGCTAGGAAAGTGAACTATTTGCCAATGGAGGTAGGCTTGCGATGATTTCTCAACTAAGTGACTCATATGCTTGTTGTCCTTTGATAATAACTGTGGTTGTTGCAATATTATTTCAGGCTTGCAAGATAGTTGAGGGGCAGAGATATTCAAAGAGGCTTAATGATAAGCAGATAACTTCTTTGTTAAAATTCTCATGCCAAAGACCTAAGGAACAAGAAGCAGAAATATTGCAGGTTGGCATCTCGAATAACTGGTTGTTTGCATGTATTTTTTATAAAAGCCTTTGAATTCTAAAACCCTGTTGCCTACTGCCTTTATTTTAAGGGGCGGAGTGTCCTGCGTGTTCCTTTTCACTTTCTGTTATCATTTTCCAGAATTACAAAAAAAAAAAAAAAAGAAGAAAGAAAGTTCGTTGAAGTGTTTGCCTGAATTTTCCGAGAATAATCAAATTTTAAGGACATTCCACAAAGGATGTTTTTTAAATTTCCCTATCTGTTTTCGCATGAAAGTTGAAAACGACTTCGAAATGATAGTCGTTCTCATACATTCATTCATTTTACTTCTGAACACCTGTAAAAAAAAAAAACGGAATTGAGAATGAAGAAGAAGGAAATCAATTACCGGACATACCCAACCCAGAAGAAACATGTGTTTGGCACTGGGAGGCAATTAATGGGCACTAATTGGTATATGTTCAGACAATTCACCAAAGTGGGTATAATGAAGATCCTTATGCAAAGGAGTTTGGCATCAGTATAGATGACAATCTTGCATCAGTTGAAGCTCGAGTTCTTCCAGCCCCATGGGTAAGTCCTCTGTGGCATCCCATTCCTTGATATCTTCTTACATCAGCTTTCATGAGTATATGATTGTAACATTGTCCCTCGTTTTGCCTTTCATAGTTGAAATACAATGATAATGGAAAAGACAAAGAGTTTTTGCCTAAAGTTGGTCAATGGAACATGACAAACAAGGTAACATATCCGCGGGAGGAAATTACTCAAATTTTACTTGTATACAACTAGATAACATGTAGAATAAGGGTATAAAAGTAATTTTCTTGCAATAATGCAGAAAGTGATAAATGGAAGCACCGTAAATTACTGGGCTTGTATCAACTTCTCACGAAGTGTTCAAGAGAGCACGGTTCGTGGTTTTTGTCATCAGTTGATCAAGATGTGCCAAGGCTCTGGCATGGTAAGCTTTTTGATCCTGTAAACTATAGCCAGTGTAGAATTTGTTCAATTTCAAGTTATTGTCATGTTCAGTGGATTGTTTCTCATATTCGACATGACTTTCGATTTTTTAAACATGCTTACGAATTTACTTTTTTGATTTTCTTTATCTTTAGGAATTCAACTTTGAGCCAGTAATTCCTATCCACCCAGCAAGACCAGATCAGGTAAAGAAGGCCTTGAAATATGTATGTAGTGCTGCGGCAAATAAACTTGGAGGGAAAGAAGTAGAGTTGCTTATTGCCATTCTTCCGGACAACAATGGCTCCTTGTATGGTATGTGGGTAATGCAGCCATAATTAATTTCAAAGGTTCACTGTAGTTTTCTGTTCCTTAAGAAACTGAAATGCATGTGCCTTACATGTGGAATTTTTAATCGTTTGATTCCTTCAATTCTTGCATATATAGATATTGAACTAGGACGATTCGGTTTTATAACTAATTGTTTGGGTTTGAGTACTAAATGTTAGGAACCATGTCAAAGTAGTATTGACTAAAGTTCAGTATGTTTCTTCCATATCAGGTGATCTGAAACGAATTTGTGAAACCGAGCTGGGCTTGATTTCTCAGTGCTGTCTTACAAAACATGTCTTGAAGATCAGCAAACAATACCTGTCTAACGTGTCGCTTAAGATTAATGTCAAGGTCTGTCAAAAATGAACTGGGTTATTCTGCTTTCGTGTCTCGTTACCCTTATGGATTCCGAATGAATTTGGCAAGACATTTTCTGGAAACTTTGTCTGGTAGCAGTTTTCAGAATGAATTTAGGAAATTATTAAAATAAGCCACTGCTTTGGAAATATAAAATACTTATCCTTTTAGAGTACTTACTCATTTTACGTTCCAAATAGTTGAAACTTTTTCTCAAGAATGTGTACAGACTGATTAAGTATCAGAAAACATGTTCTGAAAATCGTCAACTAAACAAGAATTTGTAAAAATGTTCTGGAAATTCATTATGAAAACTGCGACCAAATTTCTCTGTAAAGATTGAATTCATGTTCTTATTTCCTTTTAGATGGGAGGAAGGAATACAGTATTGTTAGATGCCTTGCGTTGGAGAATTCCCCTAGTAAGTGACATTCCGACAATAATATTCGGAGCTGATGTAACTCATCCTGAGTCTGGAGAGGACTGTAGTCCATCTATAGCTGCTGTAAGAACATCAAACATTTTTTATCCTTCAAAAATCTTCTCAATTGGTTTAGTTTTTAAGCTCATCCCAATTACTTTTGTACAGGTTGTAGCCTCTCAGGACTGGCCAGAAGTTACAAAGTACGCTGGTTTAGTGTGCGCTCAGCCTCATCGTCAAGAACTTATTCAAGACTTGTACAAAACCTGGCAAGATCCCAAGGGCGGCACAATTACCGGAGGCATGATCAGGTACATGTTTAAGACACCAAATTCCAATGACTCTGCCACCTCTAAACTTGTGAATGTGTACCCATATCATGGTATCAAAGTAACTAGATCGCATTTGTGCCTTCCATGTGTAGTTCAACATGCACGTATTACGTATGCAAAAAAGTCAAATATGTATCACAATTAGGGAATCTTGAGCTATCAAGCATGGGTACTCTCAAAATGGTCCTTTGTCTAAACTGAGATAAATTACAATCCTGTATAAAAGAGAACCTTGAGGGTTATGGACTACAGTGCTCATGCCGTAGCATTTGAAGCTCAAATAGGAGGTCGGATGGTGGCAATGTGTAAAACATCCATTGCCCAATATGCATTCGCCACCCCCAGACTAACATACTTACTCTGTCCCTGGATCAGCTGTCGTGTTACAACCAATATGCTTATATGCAGTAAATTTCGTAGATAGTAGGAATCTTTCGATGGAATATGGAATATTATCCCAACTCAGTTGAGGTGGTCTAATTATGAAATTTAGGTTCCTTCCCCAAGCAAATTTTCAGAAGGATGCCCTTCCGCCTAGGGCATTTGCATTGCTTAATCCCTTCATGGGTTGCTGTGGTCCTTGTTCTAGAATCCAGACAGCATAGCCGCTGCTTATTGTGTGTTCATCTCATAACCCAACATGACAATTTGAAGTTTGCAACTGCAGAGAGCTTTTACTATCTTTTCAGAAGGCAACTGGACAAAAACCAATGAGAATAATATTCTACAGGTACTCTGCTCTATTTTTCCACAGACAAGCTTCCCTCCCAAATTCCCATTGATTGATACATTGGTTTGGACAAGAGCACAAATGATTTGCATTTTGTACGAGAATTTTGGTTAGCTACAGTCCATGTGCTCTTACTGATGCTCCATTCTCCTTTTCCCCTCAATACATATGTAGGGATGGTGTTAGTGATGGGCAGTTCTACCAGGTTCTACTATATGAACTTGATGCAATTCGCAAGGTTGGTTCCACATGCTTAATCCCTACAATACCTATGTTAACGACACTATTGTGCTTATAATTTTAACGACACTATTTGGCTGTGTCTAGGCTTGTGCATCACTGGAACCCAGCTATCAACCTCCAGTGACATTCATTGTTGTCCAAAAGCGCCACCACACACGACTCTTTGCAAACAACCACAATGACAAAAGTAGCACTGACAAGAGCGGAAACATCTTACCAGGTATTGATCTTTTCTCATCTTGTAGCTACCAAAATTTGTGCATGGAGAATATTTAAACTTTCATGGCTTACACCAAGGAGCTAGCCAACCTCTTCTGGCCTTTCATGTGAATGAAAAGTATTAAGTAAAGTAAGTTAAGAATCACAGAGATATCTACCGCCTCACATATGATTATCCTACACATATGTGACATGAACATGCCTGTCATGTGTCAGACATGCCAAATATGTGTTGGTTATTTCATTAAATCTTTTAGTCGGATGGGGACAAGTTAGCGAAAAGTTAAGAGATCACAACTGTTTTTCTTTAAAGTTTGCGCAGGTCAAATTTTCTTGGATGTTTAATTCTTGAATACTTATACCTCTTTGATTCTTTGTCTCTATTTTAATTACTCAACATAATGATTTTGCCTATGATTTTGTATTAAGTACCTATGTTACGTGTTTTTGTGTTCAAGTGTCTTCGAGGTGTTTGTGTCCTAATTTATTGATATTCAAGTGTCTTCGAGGTGTTTGTGTCCTAATTTATTGATCAATGCCATGTTCGCGTGTCTCCTTCATGGCATGTCGTGTCTGTATCACATTACCATGTGACCATGTCCTTGCTTCTTAGTAGATATAACCAACTGAATTTGCTACTCTAAATAAAAACTGGGAGATGTGAACTTTGAGATGTTACCGAGCGTAGGTACTGTGGTGGATACCAAAATTTGTCATCCTACGGAATTTGACTTCTACCTATGCAGTCATGCTGGCATCCAGGTATGATGCTACTTACCATACTTCTATCAATCTAGTTAAAATCTGGTCTTTACGAACTTTTGAGATGTTTCGATTATAATTTTTCAGGGAACAAGTAGACCAGCTCATTATCATGTTCTCTGGGACGAAAACAATTTTAGTGCGGATGAAATCCAATCGCTGACAAACAATTTATGTTACACGTAAGAAATCGGCCCTTTTGATGCTTTTTTATGGCATCTCCTCCTTTTGCAGTGATTAATCTATGTGCTGTTATTTGTTGCAGCTATGCTCGGTGCACTCGATCTGTTTCACTAGGTAATCTTCTGCTAACTCTTTTTCTCTACAGAAATGTAGTATACTCATGGTAGAGCCAACAGTTTGTCTCTGTGCATTCAAAACTTGTTTTCCTTTCTATTCATTGCCCCGGTTTGGTAAAACTTTTTGTTCTGTGTTACGCATTTCTGTTTTCTACCACCGCCCTCCAACAACCCTCCAACCAAAACGTGTTTTGAAAAAATGCGTGCATGGTAGTGCGTACCTTGTTTTCGTTTTGAGTTTTCAGTTGACATGCCCATATGACATTTTCGATTGCTTATTCAGTTAAAAATCCAATATTTCTAAGGCAAAAGCACAATTGAATCTAATTAGTGTTAAGCATTTCATTGCAGTGCCACCGGCATATTATGCTCATCTGGCAGCCTACCGGGCGAGATTCTACATGGAACCGCACGTGCACGAGAATGCTTCAATGCGTACCACCCGAACAAACGGTCCTTGCTTCCGTCCACTACCGGCATTGAAGGAGAAGGTGAAGAGCGTGATGTTCTATTGCTAAAGGAACATACAGAAAGTACAGCACAGAAGGAAATCATAGGGTTAAAAACTTGTGAGAGATTTTGTACATGAATGTCGTCTAGATTTTGCAAGTGCATTGTTAACAAGATTTTGTGGTGGTTTTAGTGCAACTTCTAGCACAATTACTGAAGTACACCTATAAGAGAATGCGACCAATGCATTATGACCTTTTTTGGTGGCACAACAGGGCTTGTGTCTAAAACTTTGATCCGAGACGTTCACTTTACAGAGCTCAATCAAATAGAAAATCCCTTGTGAAAAATCAAATGCATCAGATACCGTTAACAACATAATCAAATTGAAGTTGTTTTGAAACAAATTCTCTAAATCATTTTGTCGAACATAAAGGTCCATAAACTTGGATTTTTTAGCAGTTTTTTCTTTTTTTTTTGAGCAGATAATGGGGGCGTTCGGTTACCCTACTTTTTGACTTTTTGCATTTTGAGTTATTGACCTTTTGGCTTTTTGAATTTTGATCAGAATATGTTTTAAAATGGTAGAGCGAAAAAAAAAGAAGAAGACATTTGGTAGAAGCAGCTCAATCTGCTCAATAGGAGATGGGAACTGGCCACAAAGTTAATTTAGGCATAATGTCCCATCCGTTTTGCACTCGCAGTTCATTTGCATTGAACTCACAGTTCATTTGTATTAATAGGCTGCAAAAACACAAACCAAAATCAGGTACACCCGAAACGATCACAGCATCTTACATACATTTAAATTTGTATACATATATATAAATTGGCATTATCGATAATCATCTGTGAACCCGAAATTTCAAAAAGCAATCTTAACCAATCACAGTCATGGAAACAACCAAAACTCCCAAAAAAATTGTACAAAAAATAATAGAAAAACCCAAAATTTCGAAGAAGCCCAAAAATTATGGAGAGGTAGGTTGTGTTTTGCGGCAAGGATTGCCGTGGGCTTGCTCCGATTTGGAGGTGGCAGTGGGTTTGGTTTGATGTGGTGATGGCAGTGGTGGTGTGTTGGGACTAATTCGGTGATCGCAATGGGTTTGGTCTAATTTGTGTGCTTTAAACAATTAGATGCTACGATCAAAGATGTTTAGGATCTAATGGTTTGCTATGGTGCCTGGGTGATTGGCGGTCATGGTGTAGGGGAATGGTGGGTTCCTTAGCATGCGAGGTGATATGGTGTTGTGATAGTGTAGGTCAACGGTATTGTCTTCCTCGTTCTGGAAAATAACAGGACTGAAACAACTACATCATATTTTCTGCCCCAAAACAACATTGTTCTGGGATGGCTCCACCTCTGCTGTGAGCCTCAGCGCTACCTACAGGGTCCCCTGTGCTCGAGCACACACACCCTACTATTTTGAAATTCCTACAATGCTACCAAACCAATCAACAGGTATAAGATAGGATTTGAGAAAGAGAACAGTTGATGGAACATAACTTTACAATTAATACAAAATAACAGTCATTACTTTAGAGATGAATTTTCCCTTCCTCTATAAAACCTTGGTTTACGAACAGCTTACTAGACGCATTTTCATGACGTTCAACAAGGCTCTGTGCCTGAGAATTTTTTTTCCCTAAGAAATGAACTCTCCCCTTCGGATCATTACTCTAACATATTAAAAACAGAAATAGATTTGAGAACCATGCAATGAACTTCCTGAAATGTATTCTTGCAGTCAAAAGACAAAAACCAAATGAAAACAAATAGAATAGGAAAGGACTGAAAACCCCCATATCAGGGAGCCTAAGCTCTATAGTTGAATCAGTCTCTTATTGTCCTCAAGTACAACAAAAAACATAACGAAATCACCGACCTTATTGCTATATTTGGTTCATGGATCGTAATGTACAAAAAAGGCAAACAAAACAAAACGAAGCTATTATACCGGATTTCTCTTTTCCATCATTCATAGCTTCAAAAGTTTGGTTCCCTATTATTGTTTTCCCAACTGAACACGGGGGGAAGAGGCGAAATGGAGAACCCAAGAATAATGCATTGACCTCTACTTATTAGGAATACTACCAGCAAATGCGAAACTAACACTTGCAGCATATAACTTCCACCAAAACACAGGGAAATAATGAAAGAACAGAACTAAACCTTTAACCAAAGCTGCACCTCTAATTCTGAACACTACCAGCAAACCAAATAAATGGAATATGCACCAGAAAATTTATTAAGTTTCACAACATAAATTAAGAGTCACATGAATATGAAGCTTAACTAAACTCATGGATCAAATAATGAAAGCAAGAGCATTTGTTTTCGTATATGGCCTATTACACACAAAGTTGCATAAAAACAGACCTTTCCAAGGTTATGGTCCGACATTGCCTTTGTTACTTCTGCTCTGAGAAGTTTGCAATCTCCTCAAATGGATAACATTCTGTTTCTGAAGTCAGCTATGCTAAAGCTAATATACAAGCAGGTTAATTAGCGGAATAAAAAACAAAATATGCTTCCCCATGAATATAATCAACAGATCTATACCAAAACCCACCATCAACAGAAAGATGACTATCGATTCATCCACTCTCCTGAAAAGATTTTGCATCTTTATATAGACACAGAACAGAATGCACTCACAAATCTCGAAAGAACAACGCGTTTGGCTTGTCAGTGAGATTATGAAAAATATGACTCACAAGCAAACAAACCCGATGAATAGAGACTCCCCACCCTTGTTATCAATAGAAGCGCTACAAAATCCTACGAATTGCCACTGAATAATCACGTTCATTGGTTTCACAGTCAAGCACGTATCTACAAAATTTGAAGCCTCGAGAAATAGGGATGGCAACGGGGAGGGTCGGGGGTGGATACCACTATCCCCGTCCCCGATCCCCGAACCCAAATCCCTCCCCATCCCCGCCCCGATCCCCACCGGGGATTTATTTTTACCCTCCATCCCCGCCCCAAACGGGGAACGGGGATCCCCGCGGGGAATCGGGGATCCACAGATTCCAAAACTTTTAAAAAAAAAAAAGTCACATGCCATTAGAAAATACAAACCATGAAACTAAATTAAAAAAAAAACAATCTAGGCTGCCATTACAATTGATAATCAATGTCAATTTCAACTTTTATCAAGTTTTGGAAAACAGAAAGCCTCTAAAAAAACGTTTCATGTAGTACTTTTGACATGAAACAATTGGAGGAGTACAATAACCAAAATGTTTCGTACTGCCATTTAATACAAAATAGTTCAACTACATGAACCGAGTAAAAATTATGTGTGTATATATATAGTGGGCTAGTGGGATGGGACTCGGGAACCCTAACTTATGTATATATAATAATTATATATAGTAGGCTAGTGGGGCGGGGATGGGGCGGGACGGGGATGGGGAGGGTACTAACTCATACCCACCCCCTACCCGTTCCCCACTTTTTTTTAAAAATTATCCCCATACCCTACCCGATCCCCAAATAATCCCCGAATCCCCTACCCATTTGGGGCGGGGAACGGATCGGGTTGGATCGGGTAGGCCGAAATTGCCATCCCTATCGAGAAATTGCTAGGGTGATGAATAAAGTCATCAAAGGACTTGAACCTAAGAAGCACTGATACGTGCATGACTGATACAGACATAACACAAACACACATGGAAAACACGTTGGGTACGATTCAACATCTACATACTATAAATTCCTCAAAGCAAAAAGATGATTCCTATCAATTTCTGTTAAACCATTTAAGTTGTAATTAATACTAACAGCAGAAATAATATTGACACTATCAAGGTCTAAAAGTGAAAATCACTAAGTACTTAAGTATTAAGCAGCAATTTGACCATGCCAAACCTTTTAGATACATTATGCACTCCTTACATGTCACTGTCATGTCCCCAGCACATCTCTGACTAAAATTTTTTAAATGCATTGCGGTTTAATTTTTTTGACCTATGTGTGGGGTTGTCCACATTTTCAACTGATACATGCTATGCACATAATTTCTAGTATATGGAGAGGCCAGGAGGGATTGTGACGCCTAAGGGGGGAATCAGGGTTTCTCCTCTGATGGATTGAAATAGGAAAACATGGATTGCTGCTGCTTCCTCTTTGGCTCTCCCATGCTGTTATTTCCTTTCTCATTTCTAATACTACACCCCTTTCCCAGCCATTTCTGATCAGTTTCCCATCCCTGCTGTTTCTGATTATGCTACTGTTGTGTACATTCTTTTCCCTTGGTGCGTGGTGTCCCATTTGGCTGGTTTTGTTTTCAGACCATGTAATGAACATTTGAACTATCCTTTTCTTATTGCTCCATTTATTTATTAAGTTCAATTGATCAGTAAATATCGCAAGATCTTGCTTATTACGTTATTGTGATTCGTTTGCTAGTGGGGTTTTATCTATTTAGTGATAATATACGACGGGACAACAATCACAAAACTACAAAACACACACCACGCTCCAATCGCTAGGAATAGCAACCAAAAGAAAGGTACCCCTAAAGGGAATAGATATTGAAGCACAAAAAGATGCCAGGTACCACACTCTATGCCATAAGAAATCAATATCAACAAATTCATCCTAACCTTTTGTCCAAAAACCCAACAAATGGTTGGCAATTGAAATAGCTGATGCCATAAAATCAAGGTTGTTGCACAATCCAAAAATAAATGACCTAGTAACTTGACATCCCTTCTAGACATGATGCCCCAATGAGGACAATGATGGTGATTAAGCCTCCTTTCAGCAAATTTATATATGTCAGTAAATTATTAAATTGCTGCATGCCGTATAATTCAAAATACAAGCAGGAAAGACTTTAAGATGAATATAAAACGAGGAAGAAAACACGATCACTAAATTAAGTTGAGAGACATGACAAATCGAACAACATCCCAAAGAATATATCCAAAAGTTACAAAAGCTTTCTTTACCTAATTACCAACCAATCAGTAAACTACATTTCAGTTCGCATGAACCCTGCTACCATAAAGTTCAAAAATATTTTCTGTGAGACAATTTCTTCCTTTCGCATCTGAAGCTAGGGGAAAAAAGTTTACCCTAAGGCTTCAGAGAAAAAAATATAATTCAAGACGCAAGATCTACGCAAGTGTTGCAATACAACCCTGTACGACCCGCACTGAGGCGAAGTATTTTAACATTTTAGAATCATCAGAAACGTGACTCTACTGCAGCAATGCCAGTAATTCTGGGATAATTCACCACAAGGTGAAGCCAACTAACTCGTCAGATTGGGCTGGCTTAGAGAAATTCATTATCACTTTGAACACAAGTACAGGTGAACACAGGTTATATGGTCAACCTAAACATATTATATATGCGTGTACTGAGAAAGATAGTACATGACTTTTTTCCTAGTACTAGTGGTTAAAGGAAAAAAAAAGAACAATGCCCAGCCGTGATCCATCAATAAGACCCTAGAATGAAAAAAGGAATGACAATTTTCAGCATATTCCTATGTTTCACAGCCTCGTGTATGTCAGGTGCCGGTATGTATCCAAGTGTGCAATTCATACAATTCCAATGTCAGGGCACATGTGGCCACGTCAACGTAATTCATATCTTCCCATATATTTATCTCGTCATAGGTTTAAAAATGGAGTTATAAGGTGTTGTATGGAATTTCGTGCACACGATGACAGGTTTATGCCTCAGTTTTTTGTGAACTCGAATCGCTAAGTATTTTTTCTAGATGAATACCCAAACAAAATGCAAAACATAGATCCCATATCTCCACACAAGTGTTGAGTGTCGGATAGGGGAACTTTATGGTTGAAAGAAAGATGATAATATCAAAATATCAATTTTTGAATTGCTATATGATTGAAGAAAATATTTCTCCACAGAATTTTAAAGGTCAGAAAGCTATTGCATGTACAACTGGCAGAGGAAAAGACCCAAACCAACATCAACATGTTGCCAATTTCACATTTGTTGTTGCAACGATGGGTCCTAATAACCACCAGATCATCGTATTGCTCCAACCTGACCCATCTTTCTAGTGCTATGCGGCCTCATCATGACCACAAGAAGAGGCAAGCAAGCTGCCCATATCAAAATTCAAAGATGCCCCATATGCTTCCCTCTGACCACCTCATCTTCATACTCCACCTTAAACCCCACTCATGGTCCGGCCTACACCAGAATCTTGAACTCCACTGGTCAGTCTTAACACATGTTAAAATCTGATGACCATCTCCCTTGACATGAACTCAGATCATATGCGGGCTATACAAGTCCTGGCTTAATTCATCTACTCTAATGTAGACACAGAAAAAATGTAGAGTTCTGCATGGACATGGGTCAAATAAAAGATTTAAGATGCAGAATGAGCACTATACTACATCTCTTCCCTCGGCGAGTTAGCAGAGTACAATCACAGCGTCTCCGGCCATCTGAAAACCTCAATCGGGGCACCAAAAATCTGTTCAATTAGAGGCTTAGCAGTTGAAATGTGCCCACCTATGATAGCATCTCGGCCTTTTGGCCTTGACATCTTAAAAAAAGGTTATGTTACTTTTCCCTTGGCGAGTAAGCGGAGTACAATCACAGCGTCTCCGACCCTCCAAAAACCTCTTTTAAAAGAAGAGTTGCCGTGCACACACATCGCGTGTAGCCACTGTAGAGATCTCCCGCCACTCAAAAGACTGCCTGATAGGGTAGATGGCTAATCCCGTAAGCTGGGCCCATGCCTCCTTTGGATTGCCCTCAGTTCTATAACATCTACCAACTAGGAGCATTTGAGCAACAAGGGTAGGTGTGGATGGGGCTAGAGCAATAGATTGAGGGTGAAGAGAAAGGCAAAATCTTGGATGGTGGCACCTCCTTGCAGCATGTGGAGAAAGGAATATGTGCAGAGAGTTATGATTCGCAAACTTAAGCTCAGTAGACTGCATAGTTTTCGGTTTGTGTGTAAAACGTTTGTTAATTACAACTCCTCTTTTATGCTGATAGATTTCGTAGTCCAGCTCAATTTTAGTTGAGCCCTTTCAAACACACACTCTTTGTATAAATGTTATGGTTATTCTGGCTTTCTTTTAGTTTTATTACAAACACCACATATGTGGTAGTTGTTTTCTGTATGGATTGATACAGTGTATTGCATTTACAAGGAAGTTTCCGCGGATGTGGTTTCTCCAACAAGGTGCACCTATATCCAATGTTCTAAAAGTCGCTAGTCGGGCGGTCAGCCACCTTCGAGCAATTAATCGGTGCATATTAATTAGTAATCAGCAATTAATCGTTAGTCAGACCTAATCGGATAGGCCCCGCCAGCGATTAATTGCTTGTTTTAGAACATTGCCTATATCTAACTCTAATGTTCGAATAATCTTCCAATCTCCTCCAGCAAATATACTGCATGTTTAGTCCGATAGAGCTAAAACTGTCATAGCAGCATGACCAACTACAACTCACATAATAACCTATTCAACCTTTAAAAATGGTAATAACTATAACTCACGTAAAAGTATCAACTCACATAATAACCTATGCCCGAGGACAAGAAGATTAAGTTTAATAGCCTTAAACTCAAAGGACATTCCATATTTTGTGAAACAGGTCCAAAGTAATACACTTCATGAGGGCAAAGATATGGCAATGATGGTTGATTAGTGTTTCAGACATGTCTTACCTGCATGGGTACTTTTTAAAGTTTTTTAGTCGGTAGGGTACTTTTTAAAGTTTTTTAGTCAGTAAAGCACAAGACTTTCTTGGTCCAATCATATGTTCACCGTCAAATAGGAAATGTTACCAATTAATTTCATCATTATATACATGTTTTATTTACATCTCTTGTTTTTCGTAATCTATGACACATGAAACATTAAGTTAAATGTCATTTAAAGCATGTACTCGATGACAGTTTTCACTTACAGGAAACAGAAAAAACAGGTAAATGACATCACATGCTGCAGTTGTAGTCATTATAGATGTACATGTTGACCTCAACCTAACACATCATCTGAGATGCCGGGAAGGGCCCCGAACTTCCAATCTAGCACGCTCTTGGCACGGGGATGGAAAGCTCCCCCCATATGAACTACGAGATTGCCCTAACGGATGCATGCCTTCAGCTTAATTCGAGAATTCTAATGAATTGCCAAAAGGCTCACACTATCTACTTCTCCAAACATCATGATAGGACAGCTTCTGCACCATCCCTTAGATAAGGTCAAAACAAGGGAATTGGAAGAATCCTACAAATGTAATGGTAATGTAGTAGTCCCTTGAATTATACTATAAGGTCCCATATTAAGCTCCCATATTATACTATAAGGTCGACTTCAACTTCCATTCTATCGACAAGCAATCTAGCTATCGTAAGACCTCGTCAGTTCAGACTTCTTAAGAGTCACACACAGAAAGAATAACGGCATGTTCATTCTTGCAACATTAAATAATTTTGCCCAGTTTCAAGGCATAACAGTAAGTAAGAAAACAGCCCTACGATGAAAACATTCAATAATTATTGGAAATACAAACAAGCACAGTGCACACACTACTGACACTAGCATATGAAGGGCAGGCCAACTAACAATGTTTACAATGAAAACATTCAATCATTAAAGATATGGGTAATTACACTATGGAGTTTAAAGCACCTCGAACTCAAAGAAAAGTACCCATCATAGATGCTAGCAGTTGCTGCATAAAAATTAATATCCTATATAGCTCGGGTCTCCAATATATTCAGCAATTTGTTCAAGCCGCACATTAAGCAGTTCATGAGTGTCAGCATCCCTGACAATGCCCGTTTCCTTGTCCATGTCCCTCTCCACTAGGTTTCCATAGGCACCTTTGTGCTTGCCATACAAAACAACAACTGTACCCCCACGACGGGGGATCACAGTCTCAAGAATGTCTTGGTTCACACCTTGGATCAGCTCCCTACTATCATCCATAGATAAGTCACAGCTAGTCGGTCCAACCACATCCACAACCTCGCCCTTTTTCAAGTACAATCTCCCTCCTTTCAACTCTTTGCTAATGATCCTAACCCGAATATGACTAATAAGCCAAGGCAACTGAGTAGTAGTCCGGGTCATTTCTTCTCTTCTTTCACTTCTTCTTCCTCCTTCTTGACCACGTTTCTCATCTTTCCTTCTATCCTCAACTCCCTCACCCTTACTCTCTTTACGACTGTCTTTGAACTTAGTCCTTTCCCCATCACCACTAACCACCTCATCTTTCGACCCTTGAATCTTCAATTCCTTCAACTTCCTCAAACATCTCTCTTCTTCAACAGAACCCAACTCCGCCACATCGCCAACTCTCACCTTCACTTCCTCCTCGCTCCTCAAAAGCTTCACGACTATAAAACCACCACCGGGTACTACCTCCACAACCCTACCCTTCAACCCAACATCCCTCCCACCAACTATCCTCACAACATTCCCCACAGAAAACCCTAACCCTTCTTCCCCTCCTCTCTTCTTCCTATCACTATTATTATTTGTGGGCAGCATGTCACTAGTAAACCCTAACCCTTCCTTAGCAGTCCTCTTCTCATACTGAACAACCTTAACATCGCCCTTGGCGTTCCTACCAATACCCCTACCCTCGTACCACCCGTACCCGGCGAGCAACGCCGCGCCGAATCCCTCCACCGGCATGTCGGTGTACTCATTGGGCCCGTTATCGTCGGGCAACCTACTCAGATCCTCCTTCAGTTTCTCCAACATCACCCTCTCTACGGATTCCGGTTTCCCGGCATTATTACCCGCGCTCGAGTCGCGGAGGTTGAGGCCGTAGGACATGTGGGGGCCGCCGTCAGCGGCGGCGTCGGAAGCTGAGGGGTTTTCGAGCTCGAAGCGGAGGTCGGGCCGGTCGGAGGGGCGGAGGGGGAGTTCGAGATTCTTCATCTTCTTGTGGGGACGGTATTCGTTGGGGATGGGGGGGATCACGAGCTTGTTGGGTTGGTTTTGGGCGGAGGATGGGGTTTTGGAGGCGTCGAATTCTGTGAGGTACTCTTTGTTGGTGAGTTTCGATGGTTCTTGGTCGGCGGTAGTGAACTTGGGGTTTGTTTGCTGTTTCGAAGAGGGTTTCGGTGGGAGAGAGAAGGAGAGTTTCATGGTTACAGAGAGAGAGAGAGAGAGAGAGAGAGCGCTCTTCTCTGTTGTCGATGATCTAGGGCTTCGAACGAGAGAGGGAATAGAGAGTCAATCGACTGAGGTATCGGAAATTTCGATCGATTGATGTTGTCCATTGTCAAGTACTGTAATTTTTTTTTTAAAGTTATTATACCCCCTCAGTCCTAATAGTTCTATTCTAATTGGATTAAAAAATTAATTACGGGGTACATCTTTAAATTGGTCTTGATTTGTTCTAATATGGTGTATAATATTTTTAAAATCACATACAAAAATTAACTGGAGTTAGTTTTGTTGACCAGGACTCTTGCTTCTTAATAGGAGGTCAGAAGTTTAAGTCTCTCCACCTTCGTGTACTTCATATTTGTATTTGATGTAAAAAATAATTTCTTCTATTGATTGACACACAAAATAATTACATAAAATATTATAAATTATAAAAAATAATTAATTGAAAAGTGACATAATTTTTCAAAAGTGACAATTAAATTAGGACTGAGGAGTACATGTTTAATTACACTATAAGGCTCAGTTTGGAGAGGAATGCGAATGTAATATCATACCGATATTTGGAAGAAATGTGAATAGAAATGTAATTCTTGGTGACATTTGATATTTCTGGCTCAATCATTAAAAAAAGAAAAAATGTTGACTTTGAAAAATTTCCATTAATTATTTGATGCATGAGATTATTGAATTATCTCAAACACGGGAATGAAATTACTTTAGATACCAATTAACCCCCAAAATTTTAAAAACTATAATTTGACTCCCTCCGTGTCCCCGGCGTTTTTCGTATAAACAAAAAAAAACTACAAATATGAAGGGACGCATCATGTGGAGTGTCTCCGTGTCCAACATGTAGGTACAACAATTTTTAGAGTGTAAGTGCTTAGTAGCAACGCGGGAACAGGAGCGAGGGGTGAGGCTATGTAGAATATCCTAAGTATTATTATTATTTTATATATAAAAACATGAGTAAGAAAAAACGGCCCAATGTAGTTTTTATATCAAATTTGTGATGAGTTATCTGTCACTGCACTACAAGAAAAATTGCGTTTTATAGCATTTGAAAAAATCTATTAAATGGTATAGACAGCGTTTTACCAAATGCTGTATTAGCCGACGTTATTTTCTACAATGTTTTAAGAAAGCTATAGAATGTAAAGTTTCTACAGCGTTTTAAGAACGCTATAAAATGTGAAGTTCCCATAGCATTTTAAGAACGCTATAGGATGTAAAATTTCTACAGTGTTTTAAGAACGCTATATTATCCAATATTTGGCATTTTTTTTAAAATTCCATAAGTACCAATATACTAGCATTTTCAAATAAAATCATGGTAATTTCATTTAAGAAATAAAAATGATTTAATCCATTCAATACCAACTATATCCAACCGTCAATGTACAATATTGAATAAAGGTTCATTACATTAGCTTGGAAAAACAATTTTCCAACACAAACTACATAAAAGAGTCTAACTAATTAGACTCATTGGGAAAAAAAAAACTAATCTAATTCCCCCTTCCTGAAAATGTAATCATGTACTAGACCAACAATCTCATGCCGCAGATTTTCTTTACTTGAAGCGTACTTCTTTGCCGAGCTTCTACCATTTCTGCTCCCAAAGCCATCTACATACCTGTAAATATAAAATTATTGAAAGGAACACAACATATTAGAAATACGGTTGAGTGCAAAACCAAACGCTATATATTAACCACAATAGATAGCATTTTCAAATGCACGCTATAACTCTACGCTGTCATAAGTATAATTCCCACAGTTATCATTCATAAGTACTCTCATGATGACTTAATGAAATGGTTGTACCTAAGAAGCTTGTACACTAAACAAACCAAATCTTAAGCTAATTTAAAGAAGACAAATCAAGAGGATAACTAAACTGAAACTCAAGTAGGAATCGATCTTTGGCAAACTCAATTTTTTGCAGAACTAGCATCTCCTAGCGCTTGACTGCAGTATAAAAAGGCGTATTAGGTATTTTTGCGAAAAAAAAATGTCAGATTCAGGATCAAGCTTTGAAGACATCATTAACGCTCTTGTATGTTAAGATACACATTATCCTGCAGAGACGAGCAGTTACTGGGAAGTAGAGAAAATAACAAGCCTTCTCTTTACTTTGCCTCCAGGGAAATTGCTCTTTAGAATGCCAGAACATATACAGTTTCATGCTTGTAAACATGAAAAATCTATTAAAAGACTCATTTTCCCCTTCAAACAGCACAGTTGTATACTGTCAAGCAGAGCCACACCCTCTCCCAATTCCTACCTACTCCCTATTTAGCTCAATCAAACATGCCAGATGGAAACAATCTTTCCTTGGGTACTAACATGGGAGCAAATTAATTCAATTGTTATCCCTTGGCTAGCCCTTTGGGTGCTGCTGTTCTACTTATATATGAACTATGGTATTTGAGCCAACCTGTGCACGAGCCTTGGGCTTGGAGGCACTGAAGTGTAGGGTCACTATTTTCTGAGTTCACCAGAAGATGATGATGGTATTCTACTTGAATTTGGACCCTTCATGAGGAGGCGAAGGAATAAAGTGGGAAGCTTGTAAGACCCACTTCGCTTTGTTGAGTCCCACTTTAGAAGCTTGGGTTGGTCTTGGGATAGTAGCAGGAGCCAATAGAGTAATTAACGCGATTGACAAGAGATATCGGAGCCTTTTCAAGAACAGTCCCGGGCATTTTTTAGAAACCTCCCATTACAAAAAAAAATATGTACGTAGTTCAAGTTTCCATGCGATTCCCCATGAGTTCTTCCACTGAAGACGGCGAAAACGCATCTTTCGTGCTTAATTTTGCATGATAGCAAATTTGTCCCCACAACCACCCACCGACACAAACGAAAGGAAGGAAGGAACTTAAAAAGAAGGGAACCCTGGTTTCAAAGTTTTCTTCCCAGAGATCAGGGTATATACCTCCTGATTATCTTTTACAAAGAGTTTAGAGGATTTTTCCAGCTTTTAAAGTGCTATTACTGCTCTTCTTCTTCCATGCACTTAAAGCCTTTTTAACACCCTGGAATACCTGGAGATCGATCCATAGCGGCCAATTGGTGTTTCGAACAAATACAGAAATCTACACCAGTTCGGATGAAAACAATTAAGAGAACTATGAGAAATCTAGCGCCTACAACTTTGGCAGAGCCAATTAGAATTTTCAGCAAGGGTTGGTGCCTATAATTTGGGGGTGGAACGCTATTGAAGACATTAATGAAACGCTGTGGTATTCTAGGCGCGAGCGTTTCCTCCCTTCTTATCGCAAAACGCTATTATTGGTTCTCTATCACAGCATTCCTAAAAAAACACTATTAATTAATGCTATGGAAAGTCATAATTGTTATAGCTCAAGTGAAACTTGTACTTTATATTCAATCTCCCAAAGGATCCTAGAGTCAAATTTCTGAATCTGAAAACGGAAAGGGTGGTTGACTCAACTAAACTGCAAGTAAAGGTTTGGCATTTACCGTGCCCCCTTCTATTATTGGACCAAGTCTATCACGTACACAATAGATCTGCTGGGTTTCGAACTGTGAATCAATAAAGACCTTTGGTTCAGGAGAGAAGAATTCAAAGTCGAAGTGCCTACCGCCACAATGATTCTAGGAGTGTCCCCCATCATTTTGGTCCCCCTTACTTCCACATCAGATATGTGTAGAATCTGCATTAAGAAGATATCAATAAGTAAACCCAACTTTGCAATTGTTGTTTTTCCCTAACTAATCCACTTGCTGATTTCTCTCAAGAATCATTGACTAGATATTATTCAATTGCCAACACCTGTCATGCGTTTTAAACATACATGGTGTAACTGGTGTTCTCTTCCAATTGCAGGACATTATTATGAACATCTCTTGTTTCTAACAGGACTAAATTAAACCCCAAAACATTAAAATGTGAAGATACAAACGAGTCGGGAACTCACACCAATTACAACAGCTTGTGATGTTAGAGATTGCATCGCATCGAGCAAACTATAAAGTAGTCATTGTTTACCCCGAGAAGCGCAGACTGGTGAAGCGTGTGACGTATAGCAACAGAATTTAAAACGCATAATAGTCTATATGGGCTCCAATTTCTTTGGAAAAAAGGGGGTTTAACCATTACTAATCCACCCAACTGCACCACACTTGCACAAATGCCAAAGACATACAAAGTGGACAAGGATAGGAGAGGAGGAAGCATAGAAAGGTAATTTCAGTTCAAAGATTCAGGAATGAGAACAACAGAAGAGAATCGATACAAATTCAAAAGATTGAACCTTGTACCCAAGCTGAGACCCTGAGTTGAATCAAGGAAGAAGAAGGAAGTATATATAACAGACGCAGATAAATAAAGGCAAAGAATATTTGAAGTCATCGAGATTAAACCTTGAGAGCGCAATCGTTGTCACTGTGTAAAAGCCCATTCAGCTTTATCTGCAAGTAAATTATTGCAGGACCTTTCTTCCCTTGTTCATTCAATATCTAATCTTCCGATGAAAATGCAACTGTAAAATGCTGAACAGAAAGCATACAACTGATATCGTGTCAGGATATTGTTCCAATAGATGTTCAATAACAAGCTTTTTAACACCTAGAAAATATCGAAGTCAACATATAAATAAACAAAAACATATATATTACTAACAAGTAGTCTCAGCAATTAACTTCTAAGATTCATAGAGGGGCATTGATTAGTACCACATTTTTACCACAACCTTGGGGCCAAGAAGCACAACAGAGGTTGTTAGCAGGGAAATGGAAAAGGGATAATCTTATGACAAAACAACGAGAAATGATAACGGTTAGGTATGGTAGCAGTAACATTCATAGGGGTCTCCGTAAAACAACTCAGTCTCAAGATGTTGGGAACCAATTACAATCGAGAATTTACAATTACAAGAATCACAGGATTAAGCCAAAAATCGAGCTATTTAGTGTGTGTGTGTGAGAGAGAGAGACTTATAACCTGTGGGAGTTTCCATCATATGACTCGTCCTCTTCCTCCAAAGTAAAAAATACTTCAAAAGATATAGACTGTTGTTTCTTTTTCCTCTTTGCAAAATATCAATTAGTCCAAATAGATAATTCTCCGGCGAAGAAGTGCGTTAGCGGCATCAAACTTTCAGAATCGGGGCAACCAAGTGGGCGCAAGCCGCGCACGCAACAGAGTAGTTGAAGAAG
This sequence comes from Rhododendron molle, assembly GCA_025413875.1. Lineage (NCBI taxonomy): Eukaryota > Viridiplantae > Streptophyta > Magnoliopsida > Ericales > Ericaceae > Rhododendron > Rhododendron molle. The sequence goes on along the minus strand of CM046388.1, from coordinate 10,533,664 downwards.
GAATCTGGACAGAAAACCACAAATGATTTTGCCCCTTCTAGCTATTATGGGTCTGTATGTTATTGAAGAACCAAATTTGACTCAAGCATATTACCAAACCCTGCGTGGGCAATCTTTTAACGTCAACCATTAGAACGAGAGTACGTAAGAGTTACAAAGAGAGAACAGATTCGCTCGTCTTTCAAATTAAAGAACCAAATTCCCGACGACAACGATTGCAAATACCAAAGTAAGGAAATAAAACAAGATTGAAGAAAAAAAAATAGGCGCGCATTTTCCTGGGGAATAGATAGCTTTCTTGAAAAAACGCTATAGATTAACGCTATGAATTGTCATGTTTGTTGCAGTGCTGACGATATACAAGCAGAATTTCAAGAAGAGTCTTTTTTTTTTTTTTTTAATCTCATAAACTGTGCACATTTTTCCTACTTAGTTCTTAAACTATCAATTTGATGATTTCATTTCCTCAACGATCATACCGTTACCTACTTAGTCTTAATAGATAACGGAAATTATAAATTTGGATGGAAAAACCTCATTTAAGGCACTGTTTAGACCCTGCACAGCAAATACTTGATTATGAGAGCTTTAGAGATAAAAATTAACTATGACCCTTTAGGATAAAATGATCAAAAAAATAAGATATTCGCACCGGTTCAAACAAATTAAAAATTGGAGCACTTAATTTTTATTTTTAAGGCTCCCATAATCAAGTATCTGCTCCATAAGGTCCCAAACAAGTCTTACATGGCATTTTCCGTCCAAATTTCTAACTTTCGTTTTCTATTGGACTAAGTAGGTGATGATAGTTGAGGAGATGAAATCGCCAAATTAATAGTTTAAGGACTAAGTAGAGAAAATATGCATAGTTTAGGAATTAAAAAAAAAAAAAAACTCTTTAAAAAAGTCATGCTGAATTTAGGACATTCTGCTGGTTTGGCCAACATATTGCATATTCGTTAGCCCAACACTGCATTAACTGGAATCAGAGCTTAAAGTCATAAAATTTTGGGAAAATGACGGCCAAAGACATATTTGATAATTAATATTCAGACATTTTCAGCATTAAAAAATATTTTTAACTTGTCCTCAGTAGTATTAATTATTAAAACACGTCCTGGGCCATCATTTTCCCTAAAAATTTCTCCATTTTTGAGTTTGATGAAATTCTTGCACGAGAATAACTTGCAGCTTGCACATTAGGCATCAACTCCTTCACGTCATTGAATTTAAAGTCCCTTTTTATGCTTTCCAGTAATCACACACTAGTGAAATTTGGTGGTGTTCCATTAAGGACTTTTAAGACCCCTCTTTTCTTCTTCTTTTTGTCCTTATTTGAATTTTTTTTTTCAAGTTTGTTAGTTTTGTGTCTCACATTTTTGGTTTGTAATTTTTTTTTTTTACTTTTACCGAAATATTGTGGGAAGTAACCACTTTTTAGCATAAAGAATTTTTTTTTTGGCTAAAAAGTGGCTATTTCCCACAATATTTCAGTAAACCTAAAAAAAAAAATCACTTTTCTGATTTGAATCAATAATCTACAAATGTTTGGCACAAAACTAATAAACACAAAACAAATTGAAATAAGAATAAAAAGTGCTAAAAGTTAAGCGGAACAGAATATTAGATTGCGTTATTTCAACGCCAACAAGTGATTGAGCAAATCCAAACCCAAATTGAAGAACTCTTTCGTCTAGTCTGGTGTCTAACTTGAGACCCAACACACCTCCCACAAACCAAAACCAAAATGGGCTCAACCCTATCTACTTCTCCAAACGACGCGTCATGACACTTCTTGCGATTTTTTTCAGTTTCTTTTCAGAGACGGACGGGATTCCCAATCTGTCACTTTGGGCCACTCTGCCACTCTCCTCTTCCCGGGGCAAGGCCCCCCTCAATGGTTCTAAGAAGGAGGGTGGCACCCTAACTTTGTGGCTGAGACCCAATCTTGATCCAAACTTGAATGGAATCTGATCCAACCATTACACCGAGAGCACCTTTCAAGCCGGCTGACAAAGACAAAGAGAGAAAAAAAAAAAAGGCACTCGTTGTCTTTTTCCCGCTTTCACCTCCGATTGCGAAGGGATTTGAGGCCGGTTTTCAATTCGCTTCTCTCTATCCGGCGAATTTTTTACTTTGTGTCTTCTCATAGCACGACCAATGCTGCAAGTCATCGGGATACAAAGTTGGCGTATCTGCACTGAGATTTTGAAGTAGAGTGCAATATCGAAGTCTCTCCTTGCAAATCCCTTAGATGGGGTCAAAAGAAGGGAATTGGTAGAACCCTAAAAATGCAACGGCATCCATTGAAATTCTGTACATGATTTAGTTCGGTTTTCACTAGCTATTATGTAAAATCTGATCAAACTAGTCATCCGTTTCCGACTTCTTAAGCATCTGCACGCACAAAATGAATAACGGGATGTTAATTCATGCAACACGCATGAAATAATGTCAGACCGGCCGGTGTCAAGGCATAACAGTATGCAAGAAAAACAGCCCAACTAACAATGTTAACGGAGAAAATCAAAGGAAATACACTAACAAGCACACTAGCAGAGGTTGTTTGCTGGGTGCTGTTTGTCTGGTGTCGTTTCCTGTTTTTCGTTGTCTGGGCTAAGCGCCTAAGCCGCGCGGATGGTTTGTGGTGTTTCTTCTCTTTGTTGGTTTCTTGCCAATGTTTTTCTTTGGGTTGCTCTTGTTTGCCCTCGCCCCTTCAATCTTTGTATTGTTTTGAAAGATTTTTTTTTAAAAAAAATTGCAGAGAAAAAGAAAAGAAAAAACCAAGCAGACAGACTATAAATCAGCATCTATCCGATACATGGAGTTTAAAATAAAATATCGGTAATTCCACTATGGAGTTTAAAGCACTTCGATCTCGGAAAAAAGGACCCATCATATATAGATGCTGGCTGTTTGCATTTTTCAATCTTGAGTATTTAGGACCCACTCCTATAATTCATTCTCTCACAATTAATATTGTTGTATCAGAAATCAACGGTATAATGGGTTTTTGTGAACAAGTGACTCTCGAGATAGCTCAATGGAGAAAAATGATTCATATAGCCAACCCCAAGTGATTGGGACATATGGCTCGGTTAGATTTGATTTGGTTCAGAAATCAACCGAAGAATGCCGAATTCAAAAATCACTTTTATTTTTTGCCCGGACAATATGATGCTCGTATGTTTACCATGTTAGTATTAATTAGATTACTACGTACGAGAGCCAAACTCTTATATCCATAGAAGTCAAACCTCAAACCTCGTTCTAAAGGAGCCAAACCCCGAGGTTCAGAATCCGGAAATCACTAATGGAGGAGCATTTTGGACATTGATGAAACTAGAAAACATTGTTCCCAATTCTATTCTTCACACACTATTCAAACAATTTTACAAATTTCCACTATAATGAAACTATCTATAATTTACTATCCACAACTTAAAATCTAAAAAGTACTCTAAAACACTCAAGTAAAACCCGGAATATTATTTGGTACCCATGCCTATGTGGGGCCAACTCCAATATCTCACACAAGTAATTTGAAAAGTTTATCATTTCAAAATAATATTTTGAATTTTCTTGAAAAAATCAACTCAATTAAATAACTATAAGAACTATATCTAAAATCAAATTTTAATTCCTAATTCAATATCTTGAATTAAAAATTAAATATTTTTACTATGCAACTCACAGTCACTCGATTATTAATCAACGACTCAAATTATTTACGCGATTCCAAAATGAGTCTCACACGACCATCGATACCAGTTGGGAGAGCACCATCGATATATACTCTCTAGTGGGGTTGGTTAAAACCAATCACATGTTGGAAGAGGACCACGCGCACCCTCATTTTGGTACGGCGAGTCTTCCTATATTTCACCACTTTGTGTAAGTGCCTGCCTTCCTTTCTGAGGAGAGAGAGAGAGAGAGATATGAGAGAGATGAACATCGCTTTCGACACGTGAGAGAGAATTTAATACAGCGAAGGTTAGTGGTACGAACACAACAGCAGAGCAGAGCAGAGCAGAGGCTGGTGGGGCCCAGGCCCATGAGGTGGTCCCCGCTGGTACTGGTGGATCTTCACGATGTGGGCTACCATTTGGTCAGGTGTTCTGGGAACGGCTTCACGTGATATTCCGTTACAACAAAGAGGGTTCCGGATTCTCTCTCCGGTCCGAGTTTCGGACTGGAGAAAACAGTCTTGATCTGGACAGCATGTTGGAAAAATTAATTGCTCGGATCTGCTCATAAGACTCTTCGATCGTGAGATGAATTCAGAAGATTCGAACTATCAATTGCAGTGTTGGACGGTGAAAATTTCGAGCGCAAGAGTCCAAAATTTGGAATGGAGAGAATTCACTTCCTAAAGAAAAGAAAAGGAAAGCACCACACCGCACTATCCTACCCCTTAGCTACTACTTCAGTATTTCTCGGCTCTGTTAGCTTACTCGGCTTAACCCTCGGCTCTTAAGCCATCTGTCACGGCATCGTTCATTTAGGTTGATTACTCATTCTCATTAAATTCGGGTTAAATTTTTCTATAAAAATATAAATTAAGTTGAAAATTTTACTAAGGACGAAACTAAAGAGACTTATAAAGATTGTATTTCTCTGTCGTCGACATGAATGAAGTGGTGTAGTAAAAATTTGATCGAAATCTAATAAGAATTAAGGGAAAACAAAGGCTGGTGGGGACTGGAGAGATTAGTCATATTGTGTGCGTAAACTGGCCTGAAAATCACTCTTCATTACAAAAAAAACTAAAAAAACTAAAAAGCCAAAATGACACTAAAATGTGAGCCCAAAGGACCCCTTATTTTATTTTCGTTTTGCCAAATGTTTATTATTATTATTTTTTATCGACATTATTATTTTTGATAAAACCAATTGTTTGTTGATAAGTAAATCAGAAAAGCGTTCTAGAGCCAAGAGGGACATTGAGTCAAGTGATTAATTTCTAAATTCCTCCATCAATCAGCTGCAATTAGATCTTGATTCTTGATGAGAATTCTAAAGCAACTCTAGCACTAGAATATGGAAAAGTTTATGAACACAACTTCTTTTACAAGATTAACATGGCACTATTTTAATTTTATTCATAATTAATTGTGTAGATTGATGTTTTTCAATACCCGATGGCATACGTGTTGTGGAAATTATTATTAATTGTGTTTATAGATTCATATGCACAGATTTCTCTGGATTTTTTTCTACGAAGATCAAGATATGTGTTTTTCCACATATGGAGTATCATTTATATTTTCTGTTGCCAACATTCTAATTATTTTTTTATTTATCCGCAAAAAGGATTTTATTAATCGGTCTTGTTATTGTCAACTCACTGGGTTGACGATAAGTACATTAAAATACAAGAAAAACACGTTTTTCTGTACCTTTAATACATATTTACACATTTACTATTGTCTACTCATTAAGCTGGTTTTAGAATTTTCTTTTATTAATCAACGAACCGAAGTTACAAAGATTAAAAAGAAATGGGAAAGGAGGCATATCACAATTAACGACCTACATCCTAATTATGTTGACACCCAGACCGAGAACAATCATATGCCAACCAAAGAGGAAAGTTGGCGACGACACACCAACTGAGAAACATACATCATAAACAACAAAACAACCAAATCCTGAAAACAGACTGGGAATGACAAGACTTGCCTAAACATATGACCAATTAATGACATTCAAAATGGACACTGGGATCTTCTGAGAGGCTATAACCGAAATTTCAAAACATTATATATGACCCCATTCAAACACTGGGATTAATTAATTATTTTGAAGTTAGAATATTGAAAAAAGTATGTTTCTAGGTACTCTATATACGTGCCCCATGGGGCTCATTGCTCTCTGGTAATGCTCAAATTTAACAAATTTCCCTTTTAACTTAAATTTAGACTCTATTTTTTAATTGGGCGTAAAATATTTTATCTATTTTTCGGTGTTTGGTTGTGTAAAAAATGAGAAAAATATTTTGCATGTAAAACATTTTTCATTAATTGAATGAGAATGACTTACTATTAAATCTTCCATATAAGTTATTTTTCTAAATCAACCACCCCACTGCTCTTCTATGTAATTTTCACTGCTCAGTTTTTTCGATCGTCAGCCCTGACCCACGTTCAAACTCTCTCTCTCTCTCTCTCTCCTAAATTGAATTCCACCACTAAGCCCCTCTCTCTCTCTCTCTCAACACTATTTTGTCGATTTTGAAAAATATTTTTCATATGCCAACCAAGCACCAAAAAATAAAAGTTTAAAGTTTGTTTTCTGAAAAAAATATTTTGCATGAAAAACCTTTTACATTGTAAAATATTTTACATCGAAATAAACGAAACTAGCCTTAAACAAATTCCGGGTTCGTTGCCCTCTATACACATACATATACATATACATGCATACACATATATAGAAGAAGAAACTTCAAAGAAACCGGAGATCTAGTTCACTGCATGAGTTGTGTGTGAGCCCTGTGAAAGGGAAAGATCGATATATATGTGCAGAAATTAGGAACAGTCACAGCTGTTGCAGGGGGACAGAAGTAGAACTGGAATCCCTCGTGCATGTGACCAGCACCACGTCCTCTTCTCACCTCTCTCTGGTTCATTATTATGGTGAGGGCCAAAGAGTACGGCCAGTACGTACTGGCCAAGTGCCGCTCCACGGCCCGTGACCACCACACAATCATGCGATCATCGCACAATTTGTAGAAGTCGAAATCCGCTCAGGAGTGTGTGATAACTCACCTGCCGAGTCAACTAGTCTCGAAAATGGATGGCGCTTAAGCGCGCAACCTGGACCTGGCCGTCGGGGCAAGTGCTAGGCCTCAATGAGTAGGAGGGCGCAACGGTCGCTCAAAATCTTAGACGTGAGCCTGGGCAAAGCGGCTGTTGGTACGGATGTTGATGGTAGTAGCAAATATTCAAAAAAGAGCATCGCTCAATTTGTGGTGATTAAGAGCCTCAGAGTTCCACTTGGCCACGCTTTTGGGAGCACCTAATATAAATTTTCGACCAAGGGGTCTTTTTTTCCCCAATTTTGTTGCACACATGCAAGTTTGCGTGTTCGTTTAGGCTCGATTTCTGAGGTTTCTGCAGATCCCGTCCGGACGAGAGTCACAATCGTCCCGACGGTTGGAAGCTGAATCAATTTCAGAGAGGTCTCAATTAATCCCACTCAAATACAGAATTTCTGTTTTGTATTATTTTGTAATGGTATGGAAACTATAAGTTCCTTATTTGTGGTTGGCTAATTCCGTGACGTTTTTGTGTAATTGAAATCCCATGTAATCGATAGTTAGTTGTTTTAGTGTTGGAGTTGAAATTTAGCTAGTAATCAGAGCCTCAATTGAAGTGGATTGAAGATTCAGAATGCAAGGGGAATTCAGATGCAGTAAGGTTAAATAGGTCGCTTGAGCAACCTGGAGGGACTGCTTAAGCAAGCTGCCCTTGTCTGTATTCCTGTAGCGAACAAGCGAAATTCAGAGAGCATTAAAAGGTCGCTGAGCGAGCTTCGGAGACCGCTCGAGCAAGCTGTCTTAGGTCAAAAAACCTATATAAAGCATGTTATTCTTTTTGAAAAGGTACCAACGCAGCCACTGTGGTGGGCCGAACCGTGATGGGCCGCGGTGTAAACCCATGAAAGGGAAGCGGGTGGAGTCGGTGGGCTCACCCAGCTGGCCCCGCGTGTGTGTGTCGTTTGGGCTGGAGGCCCAATGAGGCAGTGGAGCCGCTGAGGGGAGGTGGCCCGAACCGAAGGCTCCGGCCCACCAGTTTATGACCCAGTTTGTACCCATGGACCGAGTCTTTGGGTCGAGGTCAGGGTCGGCTGCAGCAACGGTCGAAAACGTCGCCAAAAAACCCAAAAATCGTTGGTAGAGACCCGTTTAGGCTATACCAACGGTTGGAGAACCGTCGGCCAAACCGTTGCAATATATCCGTTGCTGTAGAGGTATAGCAACAGTTTTGACGAGCGTTAGTACAAATTTTTTTTTACCAATGGTTTCATTAGCAACGCTTATAACCGTTGCTAAAGGCAATTTTCTTTTTCTTAAAAACCAACCACTATGTGATGTAAGCCTCCACGTGGCATTGACGTGGCAGCCACATGTCGCCCGCGTGGCGCTGATGTGGCGCCTGCATGGCAACCACGTGGCGCCCGCGTGGCAGGCGAAATAATCTTACTCCTCCTGAGAATCGAACCGTCGACTTCACGTGTGCGCGAACCAACTGTGCTAGTGTGGGCAGCATGCCCTGGAATTTTCGGATTCCAAAGCGAGCCTCCGGGAATTTCGTTTCCCGGAGCAAGGGCCCGATAGATCGAGGGAGCGCGAGCGGAAAAGCGAGACAAAACGAAGCAGGTTTGAAGGTCCGTCACCCAAGGAACCGTATTTGAAGCACTGCGCGCTATTTGATTTGAAAAAGTGAAGGAACCAGTCCGTCATAACCATATCTGGGTTCGGGAGCCAGGTTACGAGAGGGGAAGGTTTTTAAGGCACCCCTCTCGCCCAATCCGGAGATCGGTCTCTATTTAGGCATTTTGTGAAAATATTGTGATTCTTCCTCTTCTTTAATCATTTTTTAGCCAGTTAGGGCGGGGGAACAGTTAATCGGGGATTAAAACTGTAACAAGTTTGCAAGATGTGTTCTAAACATGGCATGGATGGATGGCAAATATGAAACGGGATAAAACTTAACCCCCTGATTAGAATAAACCAAACTGCTCATGGAATAGGTCTATCACACATGACAGCCTTGCACGCATGGATCAACGTGCATGCAAAAGGACCATCGCGCGATACACCCATTCCTTCGCGCGAGTGTTCAAGTCTCACCACGGGTTGAATTTTATCCCTTCAGGCTCTGGAAGGACCGGTGCACACCAGAGGCAAACCAAGCAGTTTATAGTGAGAAAGTAAATAATTATTACAAATTATTATAAGCAGAGCTAAACAAATTGAAATACAACCCCTAACAGTGGGGGTATCAAAATAAAGGCCAAGGCCAAGCTGCTCATGCAAGGCGTTCTTGGACTCGAAGGACCATCGCGAGTGTCACGGTGGATTTCCAGAACCGCTTGCATGCTCGAAGCCTGCAGTCAGGTCGGATGCAACGAAGCATTCCAACAAAGTAAATAAGCAAGAAAAGCTAGTCTATGTGTTTTAACATGCTGGCAGTGAGCTAAAAGGCCTATCATACTTCAAAACAATGAATAACATGATAAAACAAGAATAACCCGCCACCCCAAACCCCACGAGGACTATCGCGCGAGACAGTGGGACTATCGCGCGCGTATGTAAGTCTATCGCGAGGAGTGCTAGCACATTCTTGTATTTACTGCGACTTTAGGGCAGATGGTATTGATTACCGGCCTTGGCCCTGCCAGCCCCAGAGATCAGAGCAGAGAGCAAAACAAAGGTAAGCTATACCTTTGGCTTTTGGTTTGAAAAGTGTTTGAACTTTGAGTTGAGTTGAGATGAAAAGGGGGATTTGAGTGATGGAGGAGGAAGAACAAGCTTTGTTCTTGAGGTGTAAGCCTTTGAATGCCAATTTTTATTAACCCTTTGAAAGTGAACAAATGGGGGTATTTATAGGAGGCTTGGAAGGGTGGTGGCAAACACCCCCTCAGGACCAAACTTGGTGACTAAGCTTGGTGAAAAGGTGATGGGAAGGGTTGTGTGAGGGTGTGTTCCCAAGGCCCTGCACTGTACAGTACCTATGGGGAAAAACGGGGTTCAGAAGCCCTGTAGCCCCCCTGGCAAGTAACCAAGTGGTCGGTGAAAGGGACAGCCTAGGACCATCGCGCGAGACAGTGAGACTCTCGCGCGAGTGTTCCACCTGTCGCGCGTGGGTCAACAGTCAAATGTTTGACTTTGACCACACCTGGCAAAGCAGACTCTCGCGCGAGGCAATCACTCCCTCGCGCGAGGGTCAACTCCAGACCCAGTGTTGACCATCTTTAATTTCTTGGTTTAAGGGTTCAAAGGGTTCAAAGGGTTTCAAACACTCAAATCTCAAACACTCAACATTCCCGAGGTGTTCTTGATCCGTTTCATCATCGGGGAGTCAAAAACCGAAAGTAAAGTAATCTGGAAGCCCAGATTGGGGTGTCTACAGCTAGCCCATAATTTGTGTAAATCATACACCGTTTAATATTTATACTATACTAACCGGATTTTTTTAATCCTTTTTTTAAATCCGTTTTATAGTAATGGTTATTGAAAAAATCGTTACTATAGTCCAGTTTATAGTAACGGTTAATGAAAACTGTTGCTATAGTGTTGTAATCTACTAACGGTCACATAAAAACCGTTGTTATAGTTTTGTTTCTAGTAATGTTTTGCAAACCGTTACTATACACCATCTATAACGACAGTTTTTTCAATCGTTGCGAAAAAAACAATTGGGAGATCCTGAATTTCTTGTAGTTGCTTTGGCCAGGCTGTGGCCACGTGGAGATTCCTCTTGCTTCCAGAGGAGCCCGGAATGTCTTGGAAGAGAGGCGGTTACATGTGACACTACAAGAAAACTCACCAAGCGCGACCAAATTGCCGACAAAATGTATTTTTTGTTGGCAAAAGTAAGCTTTTGCCGATGAAAAAGTAGTATGTGTCGGTGAATGCAAACTTTTTGGCGACAACAATAAATACATCGGCAAATGTTGTCGGCAAAAATAAGATTGGTGGGAAATATTTTCCCGAGAAATATTTGCCAACGAAACTTTTTTTTAGCGATGAATTGTGCATTGGCAAAAGTTGAATATTTCGGCGACAACTTTTTTGCATCGGGAATATTCTTGCGGGGAACCTTTGGCGACACAATGTGCATCGGCAAAAGTCAAATTTTTCAACGACGAAATCTTTGTGTCGGCAATACTTCGTATTCACATATAACATATATGTATGTATACGATATAGATGTTCTGTATAATTATATGTACATTTTATATTATGTGTATATATGAGAGTTTCAATGGACACATGAAAATACACCATTAGTCACTCATTTCAATAGTTGAGATAGTGTTTTTATGTTGTATTTTTTGTATGGATTACATATAGTATATCTGTATATATAGTGTACATACATATAAAATATATGTTATATACTCTCCTGTCCCACAAACAGAGCCGGCTTTGGACATACGCCAGTGATGCGGTCGCATCTGGCCCCCAAATTTTCACGAATTTTGTGGGCCCCTATATATTTTGTACCCTTAGCTATAGGTATACATCTATAATAGCTTAATTACTACTTTTGCTGCAACAAATGCGAGAAGGGTGATGTTTAAGTAATATATTTTGGATTAAAGTATATAATGATTATTGAGTTTTGTGTTATCATTGTTTTTAATTCTTCTAGTCTTTTTTTTTTTTTTTTTGTGTATTATATAATGGGTCTCAAATATAAAGTTCGCATCCGGCCCCAAAAAACTCAGAGTCGGCACTGCCCACAAAATTTGTCTGTAGGCACGGGTGATTTGCTATACAAAGTGTAATTTGCAAAAAAGAAAGTTTGAATTTTTTTTAAAAAATGCATTCTTTTAAGTTCTAGGTTTGCATATCGGTAAAATATTGTGGAATGGTATTTGCAATATATATATATATAGTCCGGTGCAAGTTCACACCATCTTACAGTCCACACCTCTCATTTTTCGATCCAATTTTGATGATCCGAACTGCTCAATATGTTTGAAATGTGATTTTGAGGGTACCCTCTAGAAATCAACCAAAAAAAATGACCGAGAAGGGCTCGATCTGAGCAGTTTTTAAAAAATACTAACAAAAACTATTTTATGAAAAACTGCACGGATCAAGTCCTTCTCGATATTTTGAGCTGATTTCTCGCGGGCACCATTAAAATCACGTTTTAAATACATTAAATGGTTCGGATCATCAAAATTTGATCAAAAATAAAAAGGTGCAGACCGTAAGGGGTGTGGATAGGAACCAGACTGTATGTGTATAAATATATATATGTTATATATGTATGTAGTATATATATGTAGGATGTACGTACATACATTGTAAAAATGTATAATGCAATAGTATAATTTTTTTTGGGATCAGGTATAGGTTATATATTAGATCTTGAAAAATTATTCATAAAGAGTAAGTTGGTCTGGTGGGTAGACGCGTAGCGTGGGTACCTGTGCTCCTAAGTTCGATACACGGCAAATGGGGGTTACACGAAACAACTGCAATAGCAGTTTTGGGATTTTTTAAAATTAACTTTTGCCAACCCAAAAATCTCATCGCCAAAAGGTGTTACATTCTCCAATTTTAGAAACCCATTTGGCGATGCATCACCTTTGCCGACAGGTATTGCCGATGCAAACTTACATTGCTGAAACTATACTTTTGCCGACGAATGAAAATTCACATCGATGAAACCCTTTCCCGACATATCAACGCCGACAACTTGCCAACGCAAATTTTTTCGTCGGCGAAAACATTTGCCAACCCATATACACTTTTGCCGATGTACTTCGTTGTATTGCCAAATCCGCGTTTTCTTGTAGTGTGACGTCACAGGCATGAGCCGTGCGTCAGGCCCCATTCCGGAAAGGAAAATAAGTACTTATTTTTAAGAAAGCAATTTCAAATTCAAAAATCATGTACTTACGCAAATAATTTTCCTATCAATATGGATCTTGTTTGATAAATATCATTGAGATCTTTAATACGGTGAAAAAAAATTAAAAAATTATTTTTCATTTACATTATTTTTAAGTTTGAAAATGTGAAATAAGTACTTATTTTTTAAAAAGGTGTTCTAGAACGGGGCCTCACACTTGCTCTTGGCTTGGAGAGCAAGTACGTAGCGGCCTATATGTGCAGAGGGATAAACCCTAGAGAAGGTACGCAACCCTACATCACTCTGAAAGTACTCTCTCTCTCTCTCTCTCTCTCTCTCTCTCTCTCTCTCTCTCTCTCTCTCTCTCCTGTATTCTAACTTGCTCGTCGGAGGGTCGAGAGGCGGCTAACCGCCTCACACCTTGGTGCAAGTTCGCGGCAGAGTAGAGGAGGGGCAATCCGAAGAAGTGGTGAAGAGAAGCCACCACCCACAGCCACAACTTTTCTTGAGAGACAAAAAGTCCGTAAGGTCTATACAATCACTTGTGAGTTTATTCCTTGAGAGATTTGATGAGAGATCTTAGGATCTAAACACTTACATAATCTCTCCAGATGGATTGTTCATCTTCTACATCATGTGAAGTTCTTTGAAGGAGAAAGACGATTGGAGGTTGATCTAAAGGTGGAGTCCTGCGTCTAGATCAAATATTCGAGGAGTCGAATACGAAAGAGCATCTATTAGAGCGGTTCATGAGGAGTCAGCAAAGTTCTTAGGCAATATTGAGGAGTCATACCGTGGTTGTAAGAAACTCTTTGTTTCCGCGTTTGCGTATAGTGCTCCCTTTCCTCCCGTGGTTTTTTTTCCCGTCTTGGGGTTTTCCACGTATATCTTTGTACTATGCGTGCTTCTTTATTTATTGCGTTTATTATCTTGCATAATCACATAGATTAGGGTTTGATTAAATGAATTGGTTAATTTAATTTGTTCTCTGTAGCAGTAAAATCGAGACGTGATCCGATCTTGGTCTTTCAGAAGCCATTTTTTGCTGATAAAAAAAAAAAAAATTCCCGTCCAAACGGTGGTCAATCTCGTCCAGATGGAGCGCGACAGGGGTGACGCTCTAAAGGCTCCATTTTAAAGATATTTTGGGGTTTCCTAACCCAATTAAGTCATTTTTTAAGGAAACTTATCACTTGGTATAAATACTTGTAAAGTTGCCTCCTATTTGGTATGAGAGCAAATATTAGGTTTTGTAATAGGGTTTAAGAGAGTTTGCCTTTATTTTTTGCTTTGGTGAGATTTGGGTATGTAACGTAGAAGGGTTTCTATAAAACTTCTTTTTTGTAGTTCTTTGAGCATTGTTTTGTCGTTTGTTTAGTGAATACATTGATCGATTGTCCATGGAGTAGGTTTACATCTCAAATTATGTAGGACGAACCATGTGAAATCCGTGCATCTCTCTCTACTTTTATTTAATTTCTCTCACGCGCGTTGATTTATTTCGGACTTTGTTTGTTCTTCGAATCTATATTCATAATCACCCTCTGTTTCTTTGGGTGCGGTTGAGTCTTGAGTGGCCCTTCGCGCAACATTGTACAAGTTAATTTATACATGCGTGCATTTTTCTCGACTTCAATTGAACTCCCGCTAGTGGACGGTGGAATTATCTCCTAAAATAGTCAGTCGGTACTTTGGGCCGGACACCAATTAAAACAATCCTCAAATTGTAATGGAAGAAAATATACGAGCAATTATTTTTCTGATAAGAAATCAAGGACTTTCCAAAAAGCTAGCAGAAATTTTGGAGTATGGATTATATATCTTGCCAGGGTATAAAGTGGTTAGATTTGGACATCATAAAATCAAGGTTGTCAAAACGATATGTGTCATATCGGGATATCTGTCGTGTATATATATAGATATATAACATGTTCTATTAAGAAAAGGTATTACGTATGTGTCAGTATCCCAAAAATTTCTTCTAAAAATAAGATATGTTTTAGAGACTAAGAGATACGCATCGATTTACCTTTAAACATATCAAATTGTAGGATACGTATCGTGTATTATATGATTTTCGCAACACTTAGGCTCGATATTCTCGATGACCAATTCGGCATTCCAAAATGGCTAGCTCTTAACCGAGGCTAAACCAACTACCATGTGGAAAATGACAAGTAAGAGTATTTTTTTTTTCCATAAATTTCGTGATCCAATGAGCTCTCTCGAATGATTCTTTAAGTTACTTGTTTAATTTAGGAAACTTTCTTTCGGGCTATATAATTAGCATCTGCATGTATAGTGCTATAATTAATGTTAAGGAACTTATTATATAGTTGATACTGTAAGTTAATCCTTAGGCCATCTACAGTGATATAATCAAAAATCAATTGTTTTTAAAATTAACAATGTTGGTGCAAAAGATGGCTCACAATGGTATAATCAAACTTAGCAACATCCTCACAAATAATCAAATTTTGGACTTTGGATAACCAAAACTAGCAACCTTTTTCAATAATCAAAATTTGTAAACTCCACACAATATAAGTTAACTAGTTCCAAAATTTGTATACATGCGTGTTTCAATTGATTTTTTTTTCTCTTCTTCGCCTTCTCTATATTTTCTTCACTTCACCCACAAACTATTTCTCTTTCTTTCCCTCAAAGTGAAGCTCATATCGCTCGAATATCTACAATTCAACCCATCATGCCGGATTAAGGTATTTTACTCTTCTTTTTCGATTCTATTTTTTTTCCCCCAAAAAATTTCATAATAGGAAGGAAGAAAGTCACCGATTTTTCTCCAAAATTAAGAGGGAATCGATATATTTTTGCCAAAAAAAAAAATCGTAAATGGAGGGAAGTGAATGGCAGAAATAGTTTGGGGGGGAGAGAGAGAGAGAGAGAGAGAGAGAGAGAGAGAGAGAGAGTGTGTGTGAAATTGTAGTTGACCCTTATTTTGGTTATGGACCAGAAGTGACCATTATGAAGCTCAGCATTGTTAAGCTTAACAACCACTTAAGTGAATATGATGTGTCAACTTTTGGTTATCCTATTTTGATTATATCACTGTGGATGGCCTTAGAAAGCTACTTTTTATGAACTCAGGTGTCCGGGGCCATGCTTCTGCGATCTTCGACTTATTCTAGAAGACCAATTCCGCCATCAACTAGTGAAGGGCCAAGTAAAGTCAGAAGAAATACTCTGATGGACTGCTCCCAAAGGTGTAGATAGCACCCATATAGTTTCGAACTTGAAATTTTAAGAGGAAGCAAACTTCTAAGCATATGTAAGAGACAACAAATAGGATATTCTATCATGCCAATATCTTGTAAAATACTCTTTAAAATAAAGGATCGACGAAATTAGTGATCGAAGGTGTTCAAGGTAGGCCCCAACATTCCAACCCCGAAAAAAAAAAAAAAGTACAATCGGGTTCATTTAGTGGCCTGGCTAAGGCACACTATTTCCCTATTACCAAAAAAAGGTAGGTCACAACATTCCAAACTTTTGAATAATCACATTTTTCATACGTGTATTTTGACATAATTTAAGCATAACATTTAGTAGTGTTTTAACCACTTTAAAATCTTGTAATTTTATTTCAGCCCTTTCTAAACTAAATTATTTGTATAATAATCCAACCAGACTCTAAGTTGTTTCTTCTACAATATTTGGGCCCTCATTTTGATATTTCTTGGCTTGTCATTGGACAAGTCCAAAAAAACAAAAGAAGTCATTCCACGAATATTACAAATAGTCGTTAGATTAGGAATTGAAAATCCTGTAGTGCACTCCCCGTAGTGCACCATGCATGGCAGATCAGGATCGTTCATCGTGATAATCAATAGTTCAGATATGTTTGTTAATTTTTATAGGTCAAAGTTAATTCTTACTAGTAAAAAATACAACAAAGATATCTGAACCATTGATTGTCGAGATGGATGATCTGAATCTGCCCTGCCGGATGCACTACAGGGAGCCTGCATGATCCCCGGATCCTGTTAGACTATGGGGAGCATGATTTGATCCCTTGGCCTCCCCTTGATGTTGCAAGTCTTGTTCGAGTGGTCAAATAAAATACTAGTCATGATTTAATCGGTATATCACGTAAGAGTAATCTCGTGAATTAAATAGTCAATGTTAGAATATATATATATATTTTTTTTTTATAATCGAATGTCCAGGTCAATGTTAGAATTAGTGACACTTGTGCATGGCATTTGATTTCCATGCCTGATTCCTCTACTTGTTAAAATTAAGGCACTGATCAGTTGATTTAAGTATAATTATAACCCAGAGAAAGCTACTTTTGAGATTAGCAACAAATAAGATATTTGACGAATGAAATTAATGTGGCGTAACGGATGAGGAACATGAAAAATATATATCTTGTAAAATACGAAGGATCATGCCAATATCTTGTAAAATACTTTTTAATTTACATTAAAAATAAAGGAATTAAGAACGCCACGACAGACCGATCGAGGGAAGGGGGTGCACTACAAAGCGCGCGCTACGATATCCCAAGATGTTGGATAATCTCATTTTTTTATATGTGCATTATAAATATTCGTTCAAGGATATATATATTCGATGAAATATCAAGTATTTTATACGTTCCGGGGCAGTTTATTTTCAATGGATATAAAATCTCGCAATTATTTAATGGATTTACTTTAGAAACTATGATTTGGTCTTGCAACTAGTAAGTCCACCAGGTTAGAACTAACTAGCTAGTGATTTAAAGTAGCTGAAAATAGGTTATATTATTTTTTTTCTTTTTTTTGTTGGTCAACATTGCTTGACCTGTCGGGTGAATTAAAATAAAGACGCGTCCCAAGCGTAGGACTCTCGACCAGTGTAGCACAATATCCGAAAGTACCGGAGTCGAACCACAGAGACAGACGGACGGTGTTTGACTCAAAAGTGTTGAATTCTAGTTTAACTTGGCTCTTAGGTAGCCACCCCTTGTTCAATGAGGTTGATTTACTGACTAAATTACCAAACTGAATTAACTAAAAATGGATTTAAAAAAGAGAGTACAGCCGTGGGGACTCAACGTCCGCAACTAGCCTAACCAATGTTTACTCGGGCCACAATTAATCACTTTGTTGATTTTAGAATAGGAAGAAGGATCCCTAACAAATGCGCACCACCGGCCACCAGTTTCCGTGCGCATTCGAATTCCGGCGATGCCTGGGTTTTGTTTGTTAGAAGAATTTTCGTTTTCTAAAATTGCTTAAAGATTAAAATAATTCGATCCCGAGGTAAAAACATTAATTAAACTAGCCACGAGACGCCTCCGCCCCGCGGCCGCACTCCGCAAGATTACTCACTCATTATTAAAAATAGAAAGAATAAAACCCTAGAATCAATCATGCTTCTATTACTTGATACGAAAAATAAAGAAGAGATAACAACTAATTGAATAGTAATGAACAACTTTAATAAAGAACAAAAATTAATACGAGTTACTGGAGTGCGAAGATCTGAACAAAACTTTAAATAACACGAAAAGAAAAGAAAATACGGAAGAAAAAGATTGTAAGTAAAAAGCTGCTACCAATATTTCGAACGAACAGAAACGTCACTATGCAGCCTCGTTCTTCATTCACTCTTTTGCGTGGAAAGCCAGACCGAAGGCAGTCCCCGTTGATCTCTGTTGTGTTGTCGAAAAAGCGATGCCGCTGCCCTATTTTTTGTTTCGTCCGTGGGAATAGAAAAATCGTCAAAAAGCTGCCCTCTCGATCCCCTTTTTCCGTATATCAAGTTAATCTCCCCGTCTTCCTTCTTTTTTTTTCTCTTTTCTTTTATAGTTCTGATCCCCGTAGTCGGTTCACTTCCTCCTTTCATCTGCGTGAATCACCCTTTTGTGTAAACCTCATGGGCCCACTTTATAATAGTTACACTATTGCCGTGTAAAACTTGGGTCCACCAGCCAAGTCTTAATCCTCCTATTTAGCCCATAATGTATACTCTTTTACTCTATAGCCAACCTGTCAGTCAATGCTAGCATTAGGCCGATGCCATAAAATTGCAAATCGTTTTCCAGTAATGCCATGGACTAATTAGTTCATTCCTAAACTCCATATAACCTTCGAACGGACCAGCTTCGCGCTTTTTGTACCGAATCCTCCAAATACCTACAATACAAGAATTGAGCATTAAGTTCCGAATAATAATATAAATGGGACTTAATAAAGATAAATTAGGGGGCGCTAATGTGAACATTTACGCGCTTATCACACCCCCCAACTTACACTTTGCTAGTCCCGAGCAAAGAAAACAAAATGCAACTAAAGAAAACAAATAAAACTGATAGTTCTTTTAAACCCCCAGGCGGCCCCGGTAGGACGAATGAAGTCTCGTGAGGGTTTTCAGCAGTGATCACCTATAAAACACCATGAATCCTTTCCACATGAAACCCAAAAACCTGTAAGACAGCTCAATGATATCTTAAGCAAAGAATATGAAGCCATCGCAATGAGATAACGGGCATAGGCAGTTCTAGATACTATGAAGTCATAAAAATGAGTCATGGCACCTAAACTCAGCGTGTGTGAACAAAGGCTTTGGTCACAAGTGAAAAATAACCAAAAGTTCTCTCCGGATCGAGTCTCGACTTCAAGTCTCACTGTGTCATGCACTCAACAAATGAAATCACTCGAAACAAGCTGCATGTTACTCTCAATATGTGCGGGCAGAAATTATGTAGATGAAAGCAAAATACTTCCGCACATAACGACACGAAAAAAAAGCTCTATAAAGTGGACACACGATCTCATAAAAGGAATACCAAGTGTTGAAAACTCTCTCTATCCATCAATTCACAACCCATTGCCCCTAGGATCAAATAGGACTTCAATTCCGGTGATAACATCAGATAAGGGAATGTATTTCAAGGTTAGGGTAAATATTCAAGTGTCCGAGAATAGGCTAACAACAATTCACATAGGGCAAATAAAATGATGTGTGCCCCATTTTTTTTAATTTTCCTTCTTTTCAACTCCACCACATCTCTCTTTCCTACTTTTAACACAATCTCTACATTAAGAACAAGTGTTTCTCTTTTCCACAATAATTCGGTGTCTTCCCTTTTTGCCTTTTTTTTCTTTTTTTCTTTTTGTTTTTGTTTTCTTTTTCTATGGGAATGATCACCAATCAATAAGACTCAATTTTCACTACATTTACTCTCTCTCTTCTGCATAATTCACCTCCACATAATTACTAAGCCTTCTCAAGACACAATATAGATGATGGAGTTCAACAAGAAAAGAGTATCATGCGAGAGGCTCAAATGGGCTTACAAGAGATAAATGTATGTAAGAAAGAAACGAACCGGCTCAAAATTACAAAGATGGCCTATAATCCTCTCCAAGAGGCAACCCAACCATGCAACTTTCCACACCCAAGAGATAAGCAGGAAATTTAAAACATTCCCAACACTTGACAACAAAAATAATGAGACCCACAACGAATTTGCTCTTTCGTGACAAACAAGAGTTTATTTGACACCACTCCAAGAAAAAATAGGCTCTAAACTCACATGGGCATAAGTCTCCACTAAACAAGCCATCGAAAACATTTAAGCCATAACTCACTAACAACCAAAGCCCAAATAGACGTGAAGTGCAGATGTGCTAAAAATAAATGCCATGACAAATTCTTCGTGACAAAATAGCAAAAAGAACTACAATGCCACCACTAATTAAAATAAATGACTATCACATCTCCAACTCTATCAATCACGAGCCAATCTCAACAGTCTTCAAGTCTCATGTAAAAGAAAATTCCTTTTTTTTTTTTTACTATGCAAAATGAATAAAAACAAGTACGAACTATGCAAAATGAATAAAAACAAGTACGAAGTACACCCTCCCCCCAACTTAGAGCATGCTATGCTCTCAGAGCATGAAGGCAATAAGAAAATAAGATCAAGGGAGAGACTTTAAACTCCCCCATCAATTTCGCAAATGACCGACTCGTGAAGTGCGTGCCCTGATCCGAGATAATGGCGCGTGGCACGCCAAACCTCGACAAGATATTAGCCTTAAGAAACTCTAGCACGACTTTAGACTCCATAGACTTAGTGGGAATTGCTTCCACCCACTTTGACACATAATCTACTGCTAACAGAATGTACTCGAACCCATGAGACTTAGGAAATGGACCCATAAAATCAATGCCTCAGCAATCAAACACCTCTAACACAAGAATGGGCCGGAGGGACATCTCCTGACGTGAAGACAGCTTGCCAAGCCGTTGGCAATGGTCACATGACCTACAGAACGCATGCACATACTTAAACATATCGGGCCACCAGAACCCGCACTGCATAATCTTGGCGGTGGTCTTCTAAGTGACCCCCACACGCCTCCCCATGACAAAACTCTATGACCCCCTGCTGATCAGACTCGGGGACACATCTACGCACAATTTGGTCCGCACAGTACTTGAACACATAAGGGTCATCGAAGATGTACTGGCAGACACTCCTTAAGAAACGCTGCTTCTCCTGGGTAGACCAATGGGAAGGAATCTGCCCAGTTACCAAATAATTGGCAATATCAGCATACTATGGGCACTCGTTAGCAGCGAACAACTGCTCATCCGTGAAAGAATCTCTAATGGGAAGATTCGAGGTGGGATCCTCGAACTCCAGACGAGATAGATGATCAGCTACTACATTCTCTACCCCTTTCTTATCCTTAATAATGAGGTGGAATTCTTGCAGCAACAGAATCCACCGGATAAGGCGAGCTTTCGCATCCTGCTTGGTCATCAAGTACTTCAGGGCCGCATGATCGATGAACACCGTGATCTGCGAACCCACCAGATAGGATCGAAACTTATCGAAGGCAAACACCACCGCTAGCAACTCTTTCTCGGTAGTGGTGTAATTCATCTGTGCCTCATTGAGTGTCTTGCTCGCATAGTAAATCACAAATGGGTCCTTCCCTCTCCTCTGTCCTAAAACAGCCCCCACAGCGTACTCGGAGGCATCGCACATCAACTCGAAAGGAAGGTCCCAGTCAGGGGCCTGAACAATGGGCGGAGTTGTGAGACTCCACTTTAACTTTTGAAACGCCTCCTCACACGCATCAGACCACTCAAACGGCGCATCTTTCGCTAACAATTGGCATAGTGGCCGCGAGATGACACTGAAATCCTTGATGAAACGCCGGTAAAAGCCAGCGTGTCCAAGGAATGACCGGACATCCTTAACACTCTTTGGAGTTGGCAAATTAACAATGAGGTCAACTTTTGCCTTGTCCACTTCAACCCCTAGCTGAGACAATGTGTCCCAGAACTATTCCCTCGGTCACCATGAAGTGGCACTTCTCCCAGTTGAGAACTAGATTCTTCTCCTCACATCTCTTTAAAACATGTCGCAAGTTATCCAGGCATCCATCGAATAAATACCCAAACACCGAAAAATCGTCCATGAACACCTCCACAATCCTCTCTACCATGTCGCTGAAAATTCCCATCATGCATCTTGAAAAGGTGCCAGGGGCATTGCACAAGCCAAAAGGCATGCGACGGTAGGCAAATGTACCGTAAGGGCAGGTGAACGTGGCCTTTTCCTGGTCCTCCAGGGCTACCTCTATCTGGTTGTAGCCCGAGTACCCATCCAGGAAACAATAAAAAGCTCTGCCGGCTATCCTCTCTAAAATCTGGTCAATGAATGGTAGAGGAAAGTGATCCTTCCAGGTGCTCGCGTTGAGCTTCCGGTAATCTATGCAAACTCGCCACCCACTAGGAACTCAGGTGGCCACAGACTCTCCAGCCTCATTTTCTACTACAGTGACTCCTGCCTTCTTAGGCACAACCTGGACAGGACTTACCCACTTGCTATCAGCAATTGGGTAAATAATGCCCGCATCTAACAGCTTAAGCACCTCAGCTCGCACTACTTCTTTCATATGAGGGTTCAATCGACGCTGAGGTTGCCTAGAAGGTGTCACATTCTCCTCAAGATAAATATGGTGTGTACACACCGTAGGACTAATACCCTTAATGTCTGCTATGGTCCAGCCTATTGCACCTATGTGCTCTCTCAACAAATCGAGCAATCTAGTCTCTTGATCAGCCTCAAGGGTAGAGGAGATCACCACGGGAAAAGTCTCATCGCTCTTAAGAAAAGCATATTTCAAATGTGCAGGCAAAGGCTTAAGCTCTAGTTTTGGTGGCTAAACTGAAGATGGGAGGACCTTGGGCAAGGTGGCTTCCAAAGGCTCAACAGTTGGAGCCCAAGGGTTTGCAGCGCACACATCCTCTATGTTTAGCATCTCATACAACCCCCCCATCTCTAGAGAATCCATGAATGCCGCTTCCTCGGCTGTCAGGCAATTCTCCAATGGATCTTTCAACAACACACTCTCAACATGCTCCTAAACTAGTGTGTCTATCGAACCCACATTATAGTACTCCTCATCATCTTCTATCAGGCTATCTATAGAGTACATGTTCACCTCCATCTTAGACTCTCCTACTGATAACTGGACTTGTCCAGTTGAGCAATTGAACATAGCACTAGAGGTTGCTAAAAATGGACGCCCTAGGATGATAGGAGTCTTTTCAAAAACTTCAGGACCGGGGCAAGTATCTAACACAATAAAGTCCGCTGGAAACACAAACTCCCCTACTTGTACTAAAACATCCTCTACCACTCCCTTTGGGACTCGCACACTCCGATCAGCCAACTGTAGCGTGACGGGTGTGGTCCTAAGATCACCGAGGCCCAGCTTCAAGTACACAGAGTATGGTAGCAAGTTGACACTTGCCCCCAAATCGAGTAAAGCCTTATCGAATTGTTGGCCTTCTATACCTACAGAGATGGTGGGACAACCTGGATCCTTCCGCTTTTCCGGAAGATCAGACCGGAAAATGGAGCTCGCTTGCTCCGCCAGGAACACTTTGTCTTGGTTCTTACCCTTTCTCTTAGTTGTGCATAAGTCCTTGAGGACTTTTGCAAACTGAGGGATCGTGTCAATGGCCTCCATCAATGATATAGGAAATTGAATTTTCTTGAACAGCTCAAGAATTTGGGAGTTCGCATTGACCTTCGGCTTCGCCACCAAACATTGGGGATATGGGGCGGCCGGTACCGTTGGAGTCGTGGGGGCTGCAGGTGCAGGCACCACCACCTCAGGTGACTGCTCTTTCTATTCCTCCTCCTCAGACTCCTCTGCTGAGTCTGGAACAACTGTAAGGACCACTGCTGGCCCCGTCGGTGCAACTGGGTTCTGTTTGGGGGTGATAGTCTTATCAATGACACGACCACTCCTAAGAGTGGTCACTGACTTCGCGTCTCTAGAGTTTGGGTCCTGGGTACTACCATCCCCTATAAAATGGGTTCCTGAGGGATTGGCCTGGGGTTGAGAGGGAAAACGACCCCTTTCCTGTTGCATTTGACCTAGAATAGCAGTGAGTTTAGACATCTGGTTTGTAAGGGCTCCTATTTGCTGTCTAGTTTCTGTCTGAAAGGTCATCTGTGACTGCATCAGGTAATTAACATTATCCTCTAACTTATGATCACGCGCAGTCATCTGTGAATAACCTGGGGGAGGACCACGAGTGGATGGACCTGCCCCCCTACCAGGTTGTGGCTGGAATTGAAATGGGATGACCTGGCCCTGAAGAGGTCTAGACAATTGAGCCTGTTGAAACTGCTGCAGCGGAGGTAGCGCAAGGAGTTGAGCTTGGCCTCCACCTACAGGCCTGGAGTCTGACCACCCAAAATTGGGGTGATCCCTCCATCCCGAATTATATGTGTTCGAATAAGGATCCCAAGCCCTGACTGCATTAACCTCTTCTTGATTAAACTGACTCGCCCCCTTGGCGGCAATAAACCCAGGGCAAACGGTTGCGGTGTGCCCTTTACATTCACACCACAAGCAAACTTCCTCAATTGACACCTCACTAACTGGACGAACCTGCCTCACCTCTAGCTCCTCTAATCTCTGAGCCATCTTCTCAACTTGAGTTTGGAGTCGCTGGTCACGAATTGTAACCGGGACAATGTTGGACCCAGAAGGTCCGGATCGCTCAAAATCGGATGGTTCTAATGCCCTCTGCCTATCAGCTAGGTCATCTAAGAAATCCCAAGCCTGATCTGCTGTTTTAGACAAGAAATCGTCCCCTTTGCAAGAGTATTCTATGTGCTGGACTGTCTCAGCGTTGAGACCCAGATGAAAGAATCCGATTAACTGAATTCTCTCAAAGCCATGGTGTGGCAACCTTAGGAGCAATTCCTTGAAGCGCTCCCATGCCTTGAGAAATGACTCATCTCTCTCCTGTCTAAAACCTTGGATTTGACGCCTAAAACTCTTAGTCTTGGCTTCAGAGAAGTACTTCCTATAAAAGGCATCACGGACTTGTGCCCAAGTGGTGAAAGATTGAGATTTTTGCATTCGAAACCACATAAGCGCACCATCTCTCAAAATTGCCTCAAACAGTTTGAGGCACGCGTTCTCATATTGGGTATTAGATGCAAGGTTGCACACTAATCCCTCGAATGTCCGCACATGCTCGTACGGATCATCGCACTCCTTCCCATAGAAACTAGGGAGACTATTAAGAACACCAGGTTTGACTGTAAAGGCGTTGCGTGTCTCTTGTGTCTCTCAAGGGAACACAATGGGTCCGAGAGGAGTGGTCCTCTCAGGATGCATGTGCTGCCTCAAGGACTGCTGATTAGCTAATTGCCTATCTCCCATCTCAAATGATTCTGACTCTGAAATAAACTCTGGAACTGACTCTAGAACTGACTCTAACTCTGGCTGGAAAAGTGGAATAGACTCTGATTGGTGCTTAGCTAAATCTGACTCAAAACTAGAAGATGAAGAACTAAACAACACAGGTTAACTCGACTCCAGTTCTTTTCGAACTAAACGATGTGTCGGGTCGCGATAATAAAGAGGGTCCTGTTTAGGGGACACCTTCTTATTTCTACCTATGATGACTCAACTAAACGAAAACTCACACTTTTAAACACACGTCGCCGTCCCCGGCAACGGAGCCAAAAATGCTTGACCTGTCGGGTGAATTAAAATAAAGACGCGTCCCAAGCGTAGGACTCTCGACCAGTGTAGCACAATATCCGGAAGTACCGAAGTCGAACCACAGAGACAGACGGACGGTGTTTGACTCAAAAGTGTTGAATTCTAGTTTAACTTGGCTCTTAGGTAGCCACCCCTTGTTCAATGAGGTTGATTTACTGACTAAATTACCAAACTGAATTAACTAAAAATAGATTTAAAAAGGAGAGTACAGCCGTGGGGACTCAACATTCGCAACTAGCCTAACCAATGTTTACTCGGGCCACAATTAATCACTTTGTTGATTTTAGAATAGGAAGAAGGATCCCTAACAAATGCGCACCACCGGCCACCAGTTTCCGTGCGCATTCGAATTCCGGCGATGCCTGGGTTTTGTTTGTTAGAAGAATTTTCGTTTTCTAAAATTGCTTAAAGATTAAAATAATTCGATCCCGAGGTAAAGACATTAATTAAACTAGCCACGAGACGCCTTCGCCCCGCGGCCGCACTCTACAAAATTACTCACTCATTATTAAAAATAAAAAGAATAAAACCCTAGAATCAATCATGCTTCTATTACTTGATACGAAAAATAAAGAAGAGATAACAACTAATTGAATAGTAATGAACAACTTTAATAAAGAACAAAAATTAATACGAGTTACTGGAGTGCGAAGATCTGAACAAAACTTTAAATAATATGAAAAGAAAAGAAAATACGGAAGAAAAAGATTGTAAGTAAAAAGCTGCTACCAATATTTCGAACGAACAGAAACGTCACTATGCAGCCTCGTTCTTCATTCACTCTTTTGCGTGGAAAGCCAGACCGAAGGCAGTCCCCGTTTGTAACGCCCCGAATTTTGGGTATGTTAAATAACATTTTATTGAACAACAAAAGAGAGTCTGGCTCTTTATTACATCATAAACTCCCAAAGGGTTCTTATATTACACAAAGGGATGGATATCTAAGGTTATCTACAGCTCCTTCTCTTCTTCCATCCTAGCAAGTTCCTCAGCTCCAAAGGCCTCCAAGGTATACAGCTCCCCTTGTTCATCTAACAAGTCTGACACATTATACCAGCGTCGCCACCAGTATAATATGTCAGGGTCACGTAAAGCAACACCATGAGCTTGAAAGCTCAATAGAATAATCCAAAACCCACTAACCCTTAACTTACAAATAGCAAGTCATGCATATATCATAAAGAGTCATAACAGTACATGCATTAATATAACAATAACAACAACAATGACACATCCGCATTCGCTATCTATCGTTGGTGTCATGTTTTCGTGTGTTTCTCCTACGTGACTCATCGTTTTGTGTCTCATCTATCATTTCCAAAAATCACACGCACACACCAATGAGCTACCCAGTCCGGCTCATTGGCCACAATGGCTACCAAGTCCGGCCACGTTATCAAATCTTGCATTGGCTCCTCTCCGCGGATAACCAAGCTCAATCAATGAAGCTACCACGTCCGGCTCCGTTAACAATCTACACAATGGGCTACCAAGTTCGGCACATTGTGAACGCACATAACCAATAAGCTACCAAGTCCGGCTTATAGGCCACAATGGCTACCAAGTCCAGGCACATTGTGTCACATCTTGGCTCCTCTCCGCGGATAACCAAGTCACACACCTCCAATGAAGCTACCAAGTCGGGCTTATTGGCCACAATGGCTACCAAGTCTGGCTACCAAGTCCGGCCATTATGTAGTTTCAAAAGTATTTTACCAAGTCCAATTATTTCCTTTATCCACACCCTAGGTGACATGTTTCTACTTTCTCGATTTTCGTGTCTCGTAATCATGCATAGACTCCGCGGCGGGACAAATCACTTTAAAGTAATCTTGAAACTAAACTAGCAAGATCATCCAACTCTATATTACCTAATCGTACTCAAATTATTACTTAAAGCCACTTATGTTTTATCAGCAACAAGTAATGCAAACAAATCTACATATATGTTCATAATCATCCTCAAGACAATAATATATTACGAAAATCCGTTCTTTCTTCCTTTGTGGGAATTTCAAAACAACATATGATTATTGACGTAGAAATTCATTATTTGGCATGCTCATTCTTCTTTAGTACTTTAGTAAACAAGTTTTGCTAACTAGCTTTGATACCTTAACCGTTTAACTCATGGTTGTATACTTAAGGTAAGTATAATCCAAGCAAGTACATAGCATGTCCATAACCATTACTTAAAGCATAACGCCACATGTGTGGACGCCCTTGGGGTGGTAATCCACCATATGCTTTGTTATAATACCACAAGCAATGGAATATAAGCTTATAGTTAAGTTAAAAGATCAACATGCGATTACTTCTATACGAAGTTATATCTTAAGTTGATTCTAATTCTGCTTAATCATCCAATAGCAATATTAAGTTCACTAACTATCATGCATCCAACGTTTTAAGAAAATAAACTATCATTATCATGCTTTCATTATAACGACTTAGCTAGGGTTAAAACTAAGACAAGGAGTAGTGTCTAACATATATTTAGGATTATGGGTTGATTACACTACCTTTCTTCTTGGCGGTAGAAAAGGACTACGAAAAGATCGACGGAAAGAAAGTCGGCACTCGAACGGCGTAACGGCTTACGGTGGACTTCCGGTAGCTTCGAAAGAGAAAGGTTTCTCTCGAAACTAAATCTTGACTATACTACTAAACTCTTATGAATCGAAGGGTGGTGAAGTGGTGGTTTAGTGGCGGCTTAGGATGAGTTTCTTGAAGAACAAGAGAAGAACTTCAAGAACACTCAAGAACAAAGCAAGAACAAGCAAGAACACTAAGCTTTCTAGAGAGAGAAGTTGAATGGTGAAGGTGTGAGTTGAAAGGCATGGAATGGATGCTATTTATAGCCAAAATGAAGCTTCCCCCTCACTCCACTTGGCCGGCCATATCTCTCTCTCTCTCCTATAGATTTGCTCCTATTGTCTAGTCTTGTCATGCAATAGTATGCCAACTAAGTGCCACTTGGTAAATAGTGTTCAAAGTACACCCACATGTCAAAATACAACTCACATACACCTCACTCTCCCTCTCCCTATTCGGCCACTCTCTCTCTCTCCTCTCCCATAGTTTTGTTTCATAGTCTTGTCTTGTCAAGCCAAAGTACAACAACAAGTGCAACTTGTTCAATAGTTGTCAAAGTACAATGCATGCACCTCATTCTCTCCTCTCATCCGTCCCTCTTTCTCTCTCTTGGTCAAAGTACTTCTATGTATATATATATATACACATTTATGGAAAGAACAAGGAAGGTAAGGACAAGACTACTTAAATGCACACATGGCTTATGATTATTCTTTTTGTAGGAGAAAGTACTATCATATCTTTCACCAAGAATCCCATGGGAATATTGGGCAATGCTAATATCCAAGGGATAATGATTTCCCTAATGGTTATTGTCCCAAGGGTCTAACAATTACCCTAGCATGTAATAACCAATGGTCCAAAGAAGTAATGATGAAGGAACACATGACTTGTCTTGTCATCCTATTTGGCAATCCTAACATCTATTGTCCAATGGGTAAAGCTTTTCCTAGCATGTAATAACCAATGGTCCAAGGAAAGTCATCATGAAGTACAATGCTAGACTATTCCAACTACTAGTCAAACTTGGTCTTTTCCCTAACAACTATTGTCCAATGGTCAAAGATCTTCCTAGCATGTAATAACCAATGGATAAAGATTCCCCTAGAACTTATCATCCAATGGATAAAGATTACCCTAGCATGTAATAACCAATGGTACAAGGAAAGTCATCATGAAGTACAATGTTTGCTTTTGACTAGACTATTCCAACTACTAGTCAAACTTGGTCTTCTTCCTAACAACTATTGTCCAATGGTCAAAGATCTTCCTAGCATGTATTAACCAATGGATAAACATTAAAAAGGGTAAAATGGTCCATCTAGGGCTAGGGGGAAGTGATTAGGCTAAATGGGCATTAGGCTGTTCTAACTAATCGGTTAAAGACTAACGATACTTAATCTAGGCTTTCATTGCTCGAGTGGTATTTTTGGTTTTTATTTAGTAGGAAATTGCCCAATAACGGAATATTAAAGCCCGACGGTGCCAAACGCCAAGGCAATGCGTGAGCGTGGCCAAGGCAGCCTGGTGGCAAAGCGGTGGCCAAGTGGTGGCCAAAGCGGCTGTAGCGATGGCGAGCGATTGCCAAACGATGGCCAAAGGCGTGATACAGCTGAGCGGTGCCAGCGGTGGCCAAAGCACAGCGTGGCCAAAGCGGCCGATAGCAGCGGCCAGCGGTGGCGGCGTAGCCAAGGCAAGGCGAGAGCGAGCCCAGCAACGCCATGGCAAAAGCAAGCGCGACCGACGCCAGCGAGAACCCGATGGCGACGAGCGGCCAAAGAACGCTAAGAGCAAAAGCAAAGCGCGACCGATGCCAAGGCAGACCGACAATGAGCCGACGCTGGCGAGGCAGCGCGACAATGAGCCGACGCCAAGGCAAGGCAGCGCGACAATGAGCCGACGCCAAGGCAAGGCGGCGCGACAGTGAGCCGACGCCGAGGCGAGGCAGCTCGACAGAGGCCCGATGCTGGCGAGGCAGCTCAAATGACCGATGCCTCAGGCCTAGCAAAGCCAAAGCAAGGCGGACGGCCAAGGCAAAGACCAAAATTTTTCTACTAACCACTCCGGCATCGATGCATCACTAAGCCAAACGGTAGTTAGGGTTTGCTAACTAATCGGTTAAAAGCTAACTATGCTTGCTAAGTAGGATTTTCAACCGAGAAATATAATTTAAAGATATTATTTACTTATTAGGAAAAATATACGAGTACGTTTACAAGTATACTAGTCATGGGAGAAGGACTAAATTGTCCGGAGTAAAATGATTCAATTTTACAAGTTTCAAAAAAAATGATTATTAGAATTTAAAAGAAAATTTTAAAGCAATCCATGCAATTAAAATAAAATTTAAATATTTATCAAAATTTTTATAAGTCAATAACGACCGATTTTTGGATGTTAAAAATGAAATCCAAGTATTAAAATAAAATTCAAATTTTTAACGAAATTTTTATTTACCAAAAATCAGGGTCGTTACACCGTTGATCTCTGTTGTGTTGTCGAAAAAGCGATGCCGCTGCCCTATTTTTTGTTTCGTCCGTGGGAATAGAAAAATCGTCAAAAAGCTGCCCTCTCGATCCCCTTTTTCCGTATATCAAGTTAATCTCCCCGTCTTCCTTCTTTTTTTTTCTCTTTTCTTTTATAGTTCTGATCCCCGTAGTCGGTTCACTTCCTCCTTTCATCTGCGTGAATCACCCTTTTGTGTAAACCTCATGGGCCCACTTTATAATAGTTACACTATTGCCGTGTAAAACTTGGGTCCACCAGCCAAGTCTTAATCCTCCTATTTAGCCCATAATGTATACTCTTTTACTCTATAGCCAACCTGTCAGTCAATGCTAGCATTAGGCCCATGCCATAAAATTGCAAATCGTTTTTCAGTAATGCCATGGACTAATTAGTTCATTCCTAAACTCCATATAACCTTCGAACGGACCAGCTTCGCGCTTTTTGTACCGAATCCTCCAAATACCTACAATACAAGAATTGAGCATTAAGTTCCGAATAATAATATAAATGGGACTTAATAAAGATAAATTAGGGGGCGCTAATGTGAACATTTACGCGCTTATCAAACATGGTAGAAAACTTTCGTTTATAAAAAAGAGTACAGCAGTACATCAAAGAGAATGATTATCGTTTCGTTAAGGATCTAATTAATAACTAATTACGCGGTCTAGTTTTTCAAGTATATACCGGAACCTCACAAACCCGAAATTGTCAAAGTGTATGCAACTACATTTGAAAACAGGATCCAGTCAATAAGACTGCTCCAACACAACCAATGAAACGCCATTATTTAGTGCATTAAAACATACCATTTATTTCTAAAAACTTGCATGCACCTCTGTCGACTAATTTTGGGAGTCAATCTCACAGCCCACTTGTGGGGAACTCATTTAAAATCGAAGTAAATCTCCGTATGAACCAACCACAAAAAGTTAATAGCCATCTGGACAGTTTTAAATCTGAGACCATAAGAGTATCTCCAGTGAGAGAAACTCCCACCTCTCTCTAGAATCCTTTTCCAGATCTGCCGTTTGGGGGGGAGGCTGCCGTCCGCCTCCTCCCCCCTCTTCCTCTTCTCCCTCGTCCCTCCTTGCCTTTCTCTCCTCTCACCGTCTGTGCCTCCAAGCCCCAGCTTTGGGGCGGCATTCTTGTAGTACAGCGAGGTCCTCGCACCGGCGTGGCCGGCTTTTGGTGGCTCCCTTGGCTTGCCTCCTGCTCGGCGTCTTCAAATCTGGTCTTCTTGGGCCTTCGGTGAGTAAATAAGGTGTGCGGTTGGGATTGGGGCTCTAGTTTTTTGTTTGTTTCGTTCTTTTTCCGGTTGGTTTCAGTCTGGCCTGTTTACCGGCTTTGTCCGGTCTGTTACCGGTCTGGGTTTCCTCCAGATCCGGTGGGGTGCGGTGGTGGGAGAATAAGGAACTAGGCTTTGCCCTTGTTTCTGTGGGTGTTGGTGGGTTGAGGTCCGACTGCTGGTTTTTCAGTGAAGGACGCCTATTGAGGAATGGTCCGGTGGTAGTGGTGGTTTTGGTGTTCGGATGGCTGTTGTTTTGGGGGCTGGTGGGTTCCGGTGGTGGCTTTGTTTGGGTTTGGTGGTAGTCTGGTTTTGGGCTGCAACAGATTTCGGCTGGATGAATCTAGGTTTTCGGTTGCCGTGGTCCGATGGTACTCGTTCTCTTCCTGATCAGGCCGGCGTTTTGTCCAGGAGACCTATTTCATTTCAGTTGATTTGTTGTTTAGCCTTCAGATTTCAGCGATGCTTATTTGTTTACGGGTTTAAGCTGTGGATCCCTTAGATCATCTGTTATCTGGACCGAGATTGGTTCTTATATACCCGCGTTATCGCGGGGCCTGCTTCGACAGTAGGTGCCTAAGATCAACGTTTAGGTTGCTTTGGTTTTTTCCTGTATTTGTTCTGAAATCTGTTTGCCCGATAGACTTGTGATGAATGAATGACTTTTTCAAAAAAAAAAAAAGAGATCCTAAAGTGGCTCATACGAGTGCCATATAATATATATTTAGCAAAACTATTTCTTTTCTTTTTTCTTTTTTTTTTTGATCAGGCAAAACTATTTCCTTGATTTTGGTCTTTAATGGGCTCTCCAAATAAAGTCCCAAAGATGACTTCTAAGCATGGGTCCTGACACATTAGCTAATTCTAGGAGCCTCCTAAGAGCATGTACACCAGTGCATAGCCAAAAATGATGATGAACAATGCATTTTTTTTATTTTACTTACTCACATCTCCTTCAATTCTACACCAATACTATCTATTTAACCTATTCTCTATTAAAATACTATTACTTTTATTTCCCTTTTTCTTTTTTTGGGGGGAGAGAGAGAGAGAGAGAGAGAGAGAGAGAAAGTAATAAAGAAATGAAAAGATTGTGAACAGGGCTTCGGTATATTTACCTCACCATTTTCATCAGAGTCAATTTACCTCTTTGTTTACCTCCTCTGCTGCTGCTTGTTTTTTAGTGTTTTCCTTATGTAAAATAGCTATAAAGCCATTTTACCCCACCTGGTGTACTTGCTCTAAGAGCATCCACGCCACTGTCACTACTTCTTGCTTAAAGTTAGAATAAAGATCAAAACGACAAAAAAGTCTCCTGCATCAGCCTCTTGTCCTCCCACTCTACTTTGCAATTTTGTTTACCTTTGCTACGGTGCCTCTTTAGAACAAACGAGGCACTATTCATTATACTATATTATTATATACTATTTAATTTGTACCCCACCAATGAGTCTTTTGTTTTCTTTTTTAAATCGAATGTTCGAGCAACCTTGCGCGCCTCGACTAATTTTGGGTTCTGAAGGTAACGTCTAGGCATAATTCATGTCCTCTAATTTTCAATCCATTTGAATTGGTGCGAAGATTTTATTTTATTTTATCATTTTATCTTAAAATGTCATAATTATTTTTTGACTGTAGGGCTCTCATAATCAAGTTTCTGCTTTACAGGGTTCAAAATAAAGAGCAGAAAATTAATTATGAGAGCCCTAGAGATAAAAATTAATTATAACTCTTTAGGATAAAATGATCAAAAAATAAGATTCCCGCACCGGTTCAAATGAATTAAAAATTAAAGCATTTAATTTTTTTTAATAGATCGCTATAGAGTACGTATTACATTTGAGGGAAAAAATTTTAACATTTCAATATTATTTTGGACGAAGAAAATAATATATTAATAGACCATAAATTAGAATAGAGAGTCTGATGCAGTATGTATTTTAAAAGTGACTATCTAAAGTAATAAAGTGACATTTTAAGGTATAATTTGATATCTGAAATTTAAAAAGACTGATACAAATGCTCTAACTAGTCAAAGGGGACCATTCTCTCAAAACAATATGTTTTGTTTTGTTTACACCTATCTTCCCTCAAAATAGCTATTGACTTG
Organism: Rhododendron molle; assembly: GCA_025413875.1. Classification (NCBI taxonomy): domain Eukaryota; kingdom Viridiplantae; phylum Streptophyta; class Magnoliopsida; order Ericales; family Ericaceae; genus Rhododendron; species Rhododendron molle. Next base: position 10,499,494 of record CM046388.1, on the reverse strand, counting down.
ATTAGTCTTTTGGAGTACATGCATGCTTCCACATTAGAATACTCTAAGCATTCAAAATTGGACCTCATTCTTGCTTATATGTGTGGACACTTTAGGATCCATTGTGGAAGTTAATTTTGCAGAGGTCATTGGAAATACACTAATAAGAGGACACAAATTCCCGAATCTCAGGTCTTTATCAACCGTCGAAGCCCTTGGGGTTCCATTGGTACCTACCATTGATCCATTTATGCTATTTATTAGGTTGAGTGCCATTATCATGCATGAAACACCATAGATAAGTTGCATTGTGTTTAACATTCACAAGATCCACGTAGCTCGTTTGGTTTGCCATTTTATATGTTTATGTTCTTAATTTTATGCTGATACATAACCAAATAATAGTTTGACAAACTGGGCAAATAATCATTAACTAAAATCTACTGTAGGTAAATAAATAAATAAACAAATAAAACTTACACATATATTGAGTTCATATTTTATTTTATTTATTTTAACAAATAAACAAATAAATTGACTAACCAAACGAGTCTTTAGTGGGATAAACCAATCTTCGGTGAGCTGAAGCACTCATTATTAAGCCCTTGGTTGGTGGATTTATTTTTCCACGTAATTCACCAGGGTTAGATTCTCGAAGTTAGGTCTCAAGAAAGAAAATCCTTGTGAATTTCCTAGTTTCAGGATGGATGACCGTCCAGATTTTTGAAATTAGGTCGCAAGAAAAAAAATTCTTATGAATTTCCTAGTTCTAAGATGGATGACCATCCATTGATGAACAGGGAAAGGTATTAGCCGAAATACGCGTAAGCTAGTCCAAGCACTATTCATCGTCGGAAAAAGAAAAGAAAGAAGCCTCATTATTATGTTAGGAAAAGACATAAGGCCAGCAATAATTGCACCACAAAAATATACCATATAGAGTAAGCATCCACCATATGATACTTTATTGAAACCATATATTAAAAAAAAAAAAAGAGTAGTTCTCTCATGAGATGCCTTTTCGTATGGATTAACCCCCCAAAAAAAAATTAAATAAAGCCTTTCACTTGAACCCAAATTACAAGTTTTACAGCATATTATTGTTAAGATTATGATGGCTAATCAAATTAAGTGGAGGGTTTGGCTGAGAAACGGCTTGCCAGGCCGAAGCCGCGATGAGGGGCCGGCTATGCCAGCCGAGAGTCAAGCACCCTTCATTCTCCTCCACACAATACCCTTCGGCCGAGAACAAAGTTAACAACATGCTGGCTTGCTTGAATGCATTGGATCCCAAGTGGAGGGGCCTAAACCCGGCCCCACCGAGCCGGACCCTCCACTTGGCCAACGGCTCGTGTCGCTCTATACGAGCCAACCCGTCGCAACACAACACGTTGCATATCTCCCTCTGGATATACATCTCCGCATAGGCTTTATCCGGGTGTCTCAAATAAGTTTCTAACGAGTCGAACATAGTCGAGTAGTAGTGAAGGGCTTCGGTGAACCGGCCGAGAAACTCCGGTTGGTTATGGTTCGCTTCTTGTTCGACCACGGTCACGATTTTCGGGTTCAAGCTCCGGATCCACCCGAGGACGATATCGATCGGCGATCCTCGGGTCGGATCCCACCCGAGTAGTCTGTGCAGCTGCATGATTGAGTTCACTGCCACTGCTTCTTTGGGGCCCACTTGCAACATCCACAGCTTCACGTCTTCGAGCCGTGAAGCCGCGACACCACGAAAGGCAAACCGAACGTTGACAGACCGGGCCAATTCGGCCAGCCTGAGCCCGACCTCGCGCAACGAGTCGCGACCGTCGGGCGACGGCGGGCCAATACCGGTCAGACGGAGCAACGGCGGCCCGCCTGGCCGCAACGCCAGGGCCTGTATCAAAGCCGGCCATTGCAAGCCGTGCATCAAGTTGAAGTCGATGACGTGGACGCAATCGTGGCCGTCGAACGCTTCCAGTATCGCCTGATTCGCCGTGAAGTGGGCGAACTTCAAGTACGGACAGGCCTCGTAGAAGTGGTGGTACAAAATCTCGTTCTCGTGTGCCGCGCCGATCAGGCCGGCCGTCTGCGGCGCGAAGAGCCGTCGGCTCAGCGCGTCGACGAAGTACCCAGCCACTTTCGCTATCCCGCAGCCGGTGTCCGCACGCGCCAGCAGCAACTGCATCTCGTCGATCAAAGCCCCGGCCAATGAGAAGTCGCCACGTTGGACCCGCTCGGCGCACGTCATCAGCATGTGGACCAGACGAATACCAGAATCTTCGTCCATCACCACGGCGGCGGCGGCGGTGGTTGTTAACTGTTGGGGGAAAATTTCTCCCTGTTGCGCGGCCGCATGATGGTCGTCCATCCACGGGGTTGTATCGACCGTCCGATCAGAATAAAGGAGATCGGGGAAGGGTGGGTGGAGCTCGGAGAGGAGTGAGTCGACCCAGGTGCCGAGGTCGGAGGGGTTGTAGTGGACGGCGTCGTTCGCGAGGTGGGAGAGATCCGAGGGGTTGCTGACGATGACGTTCTCGAGCCGCTCGAGGCGCTGGGCGACCTGACGGAGCTCCGAGGACCGGACCCGGTACCCGGCTCCGGCGAGGAGGTTGTCCATCCGATCCGGTGGCTTGCCGACGCATGACGAGGATGAGGACGAGGATGCGGCGCTGTTGGTGATAGAAGAGTCGTAGGGGTCCATGATCGGTGGGTTGTGTGCCGCCTGATCAGACTCCGGTGATCATTTCTAATTCTAGAGAGAGAGAGGAAAGAGAGAGGTGTTATTGAGTGGAAGGGAGATTCAAGTGGGAGTGGAGGAAGTTAAAAAGTGGCAGCGGTGGAAGTTCAAAAGCGATGGATGAGAACTTGAAAGTGAGGGGTGATGTGATTTGTAGAGAGAGAGTGAGAGAGGGAGGAGAGAGAGAGAGAGAGAGAGAGAGAGGGGAGACGGAGGGTCCCGGAGGAGATGTGGACATGTATTCATGTATCAACCATGATGCGTATCTGTCTATTGAAAACGGTATCTTTTTTCGCCAAACTACCCATTATTTTTTTCTACCCCTTATTTTTTTCGTTGTTTCACTTTGAAACCCTCCTCGGGTAGTTTTGAACCAGTAGTTCTTATGATCTGTCCATGTTTCTGTTGTGTATGATGAGAAAAGGGATCATCTCTAATCTATGAAAATGGGTCCAGTTTGCCTATATTTTTGACCCACTTGGTTGAACCAAACGTTTATTTTTTTACAGCTTGTCTTTAACATCGACGTCACGTCAAAAATCGTGTTGATCATGAACTAGTTGATATGATTTCGTAGAGCATCTATCTTGAAATAAGTCTGATGGATTGCACTCTTAGATTAGTCCTTTTGCTTTTTCAGGATAAATGTGTACAGAAATCATATCATAGACCAGTTTCCGATCAACTTGATTTTTGACGAGGTCATTTCCATCACGAAGTTTGGAATGTGAACGGGTAATGAGATCGTCAAAATAGTCCTTAAATGACTGAAAGAACCCTGTTAGACAAAATAAACTATTCGATTCACTTTCATGTACCGGAGGGAATCTCTTGTCATAGAGTTCAACCAATCCCCAATTTGTATTATATAAAATTAACTAGAATCAACTCTGTTTGATGAAATTCTCAGCAAACTTAATGTATGAAGGTCTTATTGATTTTTGTTCACATTAAGAATGAACACTTATGCATATTTTCTCGTTTCAAGCACGGAATGCGATTGCATTATAAACGTAGATGCATTAAAGTAAAACTAAGAGAACTGTTTTTTGCACTCCTTCGTTTTACTCTTTCATGTATGAAAAAATAAACTAATGGAAAGATAACATGGGAGATTTACATAACTAGAGATTAAAAAAAAATTGTGGATAAAAAAGGAAGTGTGAAAAATACAATCCTATGATCAAGGGGTGAATATGAAGCACATGGGTAAAGATAGTTACGTGTTCTGGCGATCTAGGCAGTCCCAATCCTATAGTAAAGAGTACGTACGATCACGGAAATCACGACTACCAAAATACATCATCTGTCACATGTTGATTTGCTGAAGTGCACCGTGCACGTACGGTGGAGTCGGGTGGACATGTTAGGTACATGGATTTTCTATGTTGGATGTAAGTTTTTGACTCGAGGGGCATGGATGATTTCCCGACATTTTACTGGGGTGTGTGTGGAAATATGTAAAGATGATATTGACATACAAACAATGCATTACCAAAAATGGGTTTCTTATGTTAACCCGGAAAAGACCTTTTAACAACAATTAATTTCTCCCAAATTAATGATTATAACTTGAGGGAAAAAGGAAGTTTACATCTTCACTGAAGACCTTTCATTTTTTTTCCTCTCTTTTTTTGGAAAAAAAAAATGCAATTTATTCTTCTGAAATAATTGCAAGCTAATTAATTGAAGTTAAGGAGCCAATCAGTGCAAGTACGATAAATTTCTCACGTATTAACATGCGCCTTTAGGAAGCTTCTGGACTGCATTCGGTTGTCATCGGTGGTTTTGCCTCCCTTTTAATCTGGTCATGGCCAGTGAGCGATATAACTTGTTTTCCGTATTAGGCCGGTGTCCATCGGGTCCAATACCAAGTTGTCCACGAAAGAAAAACCCAAATTAAGCTAGCATATGTAATTTAAAATTTTCGCAATATGATAATTAATTACCCAAGACTATCTTCTGTATAATGTTTCAAAATATTCCAACCCATTTTATTGGCCAAATTGTTGGAATTCTGACAGCTCTATGATATTTCTCCATCTTTTCATTTGTTTTTTGGTGCTCTCCCTCCTACGGTTCTCCTCACATTTTAAACTAATTAAATAAACTGTCTTTTTATTGGTGGTGGTTTGAAAATTTTAATGTAATGATTAGAAGATTTTTATCCCTCTTTTTTCTGGTGTAAATCTTACCCCTAATCTCCCCCCCCCCCCCCCCACTTGGACACTGATAGAAAGTGAAAGCTAATATTTTTCTGCATAAAGAAGTGTCTATTTCAATGAATTAACACGTTAGTCAAAAGAAATAAGTAGTCCATGTCAATCAATTTGATGAAGGTGATTTAATTAATTAGATTAGACTAGCAGCATTGAAATTAGGCAAAAGTTGATCACATGGTCTTTCTGATTAATGCTTTAGTCTTGCTCATCAATTCTAATTCTCTATGGGGTCTGTCACATAGTTGATTGATTATCGAAATTATTACTAGAAATCCATGCTGGAATTTGTATGTTTAATTAGCTCCTTTCATCAAGTACATAATGATCTATATTTACCTAAAAAAAAATACTAATGTAATACTACAAGGTATGTCCTGAGAAAACATATACACTAATGTTTCTTGACCAATATTTGGCCGATCGGTTTTTAACTTTACGTACCTTTATTTGGAGAAGACTTCAACAGGGTTTCGGGTAATAGTTCATATTGTTGTTACGAGCGCTGAATCAACATCACAAGTAACTATTTACCTAGCATAAAACCCTATGAGGCATATAAAATTAGGGTTTGGCACATCACATATGTATTTAATAGAAATTGCAGGTTGGGGATAAGCATGATATGCTTTAATATACAGAAGTCCCTATTTCTATTTGAGTGTGTGTTAATAAACTGATTTTTATATCACATGCAATGTGTACTGTGTAGGATACGTATAGAAAAGTGAAAGTTATTGGAGCCTCGTAGGACCACACTTTTAAAAGTCCAAGGAGTCAATTCTGGTCACAGCCCAATTTTTCTTTCTTTTAATAAGTCTAGTCATAGGCCAATTTATTATTCCAACTGCTCGAATTATTATACTTCTCGTGATGTTTTTTTTTTTATTAGAAAATGTCCGAGTCAGTTTATGCGCATTTCGGATCCTTGAAGTTCAAGACCAGACAAATCCTCAAGTAGTCACAAGGGTTTGAAATGCTTGACTTCTGTGGAAATTGATCGAACATGCGACTTTACGAAGGACAATCAGTGCTTATTAATTTTCTCATGCTCATTTGGCCAAACTCGTTTAGGTTCATAAGATCTTCTTTTAATCTCATTAATTTGTTAGCACTCCTTCCGTCCCATAATGTTTGTCCGGTCTGCAAAATGAGGACGTAAAAATAATACAAATTTTTTTCAACAATTCGCTAGGTATCGATGAGTTCTTTTAATTTAAGAAAAAAGATCGAATTTTTTCTTGAGAGAAGTGCATTATTTTTTTGTCTTCGTTTTGCGGACCGAACAAAAAAATTGAATTTTGTATGGATTAGATCGTAAATCTGTAAAAGTACTAAAATATATATGCTTTGCATGATTATCAAATGATTCAGTAGATCGAATAAACAAGTTTAGGTACCAAGTACTGGATTTTGGAGTTGGAGTTTGAGAATAAAGCATTACAGCTGTTAATTCTAACATTGGGTATATAAACAAACTTTTGGCATAAACGAAAAATGATTTTATCACTCCTTTTTTTGTTAACGCCACATCCCTGCAAATGTATTTTTGCACCAAAAATACACTTGTAGGAGAGTGTCGCTAACAAAAAAGAGAGTGACAAAATCGACAGCCCAAAGTAATGAGTAATTAATATTTGGGGTGCCGAATTTAAGTCGTATATCTTCAAAAAAAAAAAAAATTAAGTCGTATAGGATGCAACAATTTGCATATATTCGTTGTCCTCGTATATCTTCAAAATTGTAGTGGACAATTAAATAGGGACGGAGGAGTATTGTTATAGTAGCAATTTTCGTGCTATTTATGCACGCGTGTAACTCTCATTATCGTTTGACCAAAAAAATAATTACACAATACTCGGGGCTCATCAAGAGATGCTACTAATTTTAAATACTACTACACCATATCAGATATATAATAAACAATCTCGCATTAGTGGAAAATAACGTGGCTACTCGGTTGGAGAAGAGGTGAAATTGGGCGACCATCTGTCACAATTCAAAAAAAGAAGGGCACAAATTCAATTATGAGTAATGTAAGTGTTACAATGGAGGACCAAAACCAACATGCAGCATGTAGATTTGAAAGGGGTCCGATCTTATATGTCCCGAAAATTTCTGTACCGAGAGATGTTCTGGCCATTGAATTATGTGATTTTTGTTTTTATGTTTCGAAAACCAATGACCGGAAAACTGCACAACACAAAGATTTTTGACACAAAAGATTCTACCTCGATCTGAGATTAAGTATATAATTAAATTACTGATATTTGGATTTAGATACACCAGCAATGCATAATTTTATATGCAGCAGTGATGAGAATCAAAACAGGGTCCGGGTCACCTATCCGACTCTTCTGTTCCACCCTTCTTGGCCGTTGATCTCGCAAATTAACAGTTGAGATGAGCCAAACATTTTTTTCTCAAAATAACGTCGTTTTAGAGCAACACATGTTCAGTCCATCTCAACTGTTAATTTGGGAGATCAACGGTCAAAAAGGGTGGGACAAACGAGTCGGACAGCGAGAGTCAGACAGGGGATCTCAAAACCCTATCTATCTCACTTTTTCCTATGAGAATACAAATCTAACATTGAAGTGCGGGTTGTCTGAGTGAGTTAGGGGTTGGGACCAGAATCCCCTAATCAGTGTCCCATTCCCGGTCTTCTAGCTGACACTTCACGTTATACCATCTCTTTCATGTGTCTGTCAATTACTTAAGAAAATCAGAGAGAGTGTGTGACCCCATATATGGGGCAACTCCTGTGTCATTAGAGTCTAGATATAGGCGTAAATCTAAATATTCTGAGTTCGAAATTTGTCAATCTCTTGAAGACTTTAGACGGTAAACGGAAAAATATCTTATAAAACTTTTAGGTTTGATGTGAATAATTTGCCTTTAATCGGGCCGGAGAAAAAGAATAATCGAGATGGATGTATAAGCTCGACCAGACATCCCACACTATTGAACCAGAGACAGAGAGAGGGCGGCGGGGAAGAGGGGGTAGGAAGTGAGGCGTCATGAGTCTGTGTAACAGGAACCCGGGGTTGGCACAGTGTTAATCGCTTAGAAACAGAGCCACTAGGGGTCCCAAGATGGAAAAATTATAGAGTGCTTTTCTAGTACAATCACGTGGCATTCTAGGAGTCTTTTCCACCGTACAGTGGTATGGGTTCCATCACAAAATATGTGACTCTGCATTAATTTGTAGTGGAGAAAGTCCATGAAGCACAACGTGGCAGTACTCAGCAATAAGGGCTTGTTCGCTTGGGGGCTTTAAAGCCCCTATGCACGATTTCCAATACATTTTTTCCTATCTATCTCTCTCCACTCAAAAACTCCTTCAAAACCTAAAATGAACAAGACCAATAATCACTCCTCATGAAGTCATTAGTTTAGGACCCGACTCCCACTTGTGCACTATAATGCTATCAATTCCTCTGTTAAGAGCATCCACAATATAATAATCAAAACTAAAAAATTGCTAAAGTTAACAATATTTGCTCAAAAAAATGCTCACATTGTAATAATTAAACATAGCAACCTCTTAACAACTCATCAAATTTTGACATTTGAATAATCAAAACTCTTTTTGCTAATAATCAAATCTAATGGTCTCCACATTTTCCAATCAAGTACACCTATCATTACATAAAAACATTTTCTCTCTCTCAACTATGTTTCCAGAAAATTATTTTTAAAAACTGTTTTTTTTTTCAGAAGCTTTAAAAATATAGTATTTACAAATAAAAATTTAATGTTTTTACACAAAAACTTTTTTTTTTCAACGGTTTCTAATAGTTTTTCAAAAAAAAACTATTTTTTTAAATTGTTTTCTTTTTGAAAAAAAGTATTTTCAATTTTTTTTACTAAACTATTTTCTTAAAAAAACACTATTATTTTTTTTTCCAAAAAGAGTATTCAAATTATTGTCAAAAATAGTTTTTAGAATTTTGTAGTTTAAAAAGGTGATGTGGCAAGTTTTGGTTATTCAATTTTGATTATTACATTGTACGTGAACCTCTACATTGCTAACCTTAGCAATGTCTTAATTAAATGAATAACCAAAAGATGATGTGATAACTTTTGGTTATCCAATTTTGATTATTACATTACGAATGCTCTAAGCTAGTCCAAATGGGACTTTGTTCTAACTTTAATACGGTTGGTTGTAACTGATTATAATAATTAAAAAAGGAACCTGTCGAAACTACTCAATTAGCGATAACCGGAAACAAACTCTCTCTCTCTCTCTCTCTCTCTCTCTCTCTCTCTCTCTCTCTCTCTCTCTCTCTCTCTCCACTTCAAATCTATCCCCCCTAATTTCGACGAGCCTCAACGTTGACTGAGCCGATTGTCGTCAGAGCAGTCCGTCTGTGTGCTCCTTTGTCTGATCTTCCTCACTGTGTGCTCTTCTTTCTGATCGTCCTACAGTTCCATCGACGTTATCAGGTCGGCCCTGTTCTTGTCGTTCTGAGCGTTGCATAAGTTCGCGCCCTGACAAGGGCGTAGTCTCTTGGTTGGGACAGAGGTAGCAGTTGTGGTGTTGTACGGTGGGGCGTGGCTGCTGTGGTGATCAAGGTTCCGTTCCGTGGTCTTTGCTGTGTCTTGGCCATCCTTGTGGCAGTGGTGGCGGCGGCAGTGAGGATCTTGATCGACGTTTTTGGGCAGCTGAACTTAGAGGTGTGGATGGTTTTGCTTTAGTTTTTATTTGTTGTTTTTTGTTAGTTTTCTTTCCCTACGTGGGACTTTCTCTCACTCCTCGTGGGTATTTTTGTGGTGGATTTTCTATGTCATCTTGATGGCTTTTCGTGGTCGGAGATGAGTCTTGTCTGTGTGAGATCTTGAATGTCCATTTGTGAGTTTAGGCCTCCTTTGTGGTTGCTTTCCTCCCTTCTTGGGGGTGGCTACCCGTTCTCGATGTATTATTTTCGTATGAATGAAAGCACTTCTAAACTTTGAAAAAAAAAACTACTAAGGTAAAGTGCGGCCTACTTTGGTTCATCTATTTAATGAGAACCCTAATTGCGCAGGGTTCATGGGTAGGTACCAAGTGTAAAAAGTCAGATTGATCACACATTTGATCGGATTGAGCGCAATTACTGGTTTCCATCAGTTCGATTTTACGCATCTGCGATTCACTGATAAGCAGTGGTGGAGTCAGGATTTTTGTCGAAGGGGGCTGACTGAATACATATATTTTCTATATAAATGTATTCTTATTATAGCGTAGAGTCTTTGCTTTCCAATACAATTCATTTGTACATTGAAATTATTCTACCATAATGCATTAAAGGTGTATGAATTGTATTGTTCTATTTCTTAAGGCTATGTATATACGAGTATACGACCAAACAAACATGCTTATTTTTTTATATGTATGAAAAGAAATTGACAACTAAAAATGTAAAATAACCTGTTTTTATTAAATCAAATCAAAATTATTTGAGATTATAAGTAGTTATTAATACACTAACAGTAACAATCAAAACTCGAAATTAGATATCACATTAACAAATTCTTTAAATTTGAGGGGTGACCAGGCCTCGCCCCGTCCCAACATACCTCTGCCCCTGCCGACGAGCTCAGAGAATAAACAATTCGGATCATATCGAGAGACTTGAGGTGGACATCACTTCCTCTCAAAACACACCAACAGGAATCTCAAATCCTCTCCCGTTGTAGATGAGAGAAAGAGAAACATGAGCTGACATGAGTCTCACTATAGTATGTTTTACTATTACAATTGGGCACGGGCAAAAGTTTGTGGTGAATCTCATGTACCCATTTTGAATGACAAGGATTTGGTGGGTGTCCAAGACATTGGTTAAAAGACAACCACCAAGAATTGTCTAATGTTTGGGCTTTGTGGGTAATGTACTTTTCATTCATTGTATCCATGCCTAATGTTTTTGGTCCATCTGCGTTTTCGCATATGTTGTTTTGAATTTTGAATTTCGAATTCGAATTGTGCTTTATTGTGTCCATTGTTTAGGTTTTCAAACTCACAACGTAATATGTTCCACACAAAAAAAAACTGACTTGTTGTGTGACTCAGGAGTGTTTGTGAGCTAGTTATTTGTTAGATTCTTGAATTCTTATTGTAAATTTGAATTACGATCAGAATTTGTAATAGCGTGTTTGGATGATAGTGCTGAATAATTTATTCTAGAAGATTAGTGTTTGAAAGTGTAATGAGAATAAAAGTGGAGGACTCTTCTCTTTTGTTGGAGTTTTAGTCATCTTGTATCCATTGCTTGTGGTCCTGGTTTTTTAGAGAGGCTTTTTGTAGGTATTATGATTTTTGTCTGTTTTGGTTGTAGGTAGTTTTAGCGAAGGTGCTGGCTTTGGTTGTGTTATCAATTATTTTTCGCTTAGGTTTGATTTTGGCTTTTCTCTGTTTGTTGTTGGTTGGTTTTCGAGGTTTAGAGGTGTTCTGGTAGCCAGCTTCGGGCGTTTTTTTTCGATGGTTCTTTTTGTTTTGATGGGTGCCTTGCCTTCCTTATGTGGATCTCGAGTGGCGGTAATCGTTGTGCCCTTGGTACGTTGAATTTTTGTGTATCTTTTTCAAAGATAAATGTATTTCTTTTGCCGAGGAAAAAAAGGAAAGTGTAATGAGAATCCAAAAACTCCTATGAGATGGTTTTTGGATTTGCATTTCACCAGTTCGTTTTCTTAATGCATTTTGACATAAGGTGTTCCACAAATCAGCGGCCAAGAAGTTAGAATCCGAAATTGCAAAATCTATATTTGAGCAATGAAGCTCCCAAACACCCCTGGACTCATAGGGGGCTGGTGATAGGGTGTCCTAATTAGAAAGAACATGCTAACGATTGTCCTAAGAGTGGTAAATTTGTGCAAACATATATGGATGCCCACAAAAATGTCTTAAGCCTTTTAATTCCGCGCCAGTTCGTTTCTCTCTACAATTTCTGAAGAAGTCTTTATTGATATTCGATTGAACTAATTTTTTTACAAGAACTCACAAAAAATTGTTTGAGAAAAATGAGCCGTTTAGATGATTCTTGCGGGACCCAAGGCAGGCTCACCAAAAAGATATGTGCGTTATATGTTCTCACTTGTCTTTGCAAACAGACTTTTTAATTTTTTTTTCCAATATTGTATAAATTAGTGGGTGGTTAGCAGAAAATTAGTGAATTAACAACTATAGACTCAAACCTCACCCTGAAAATCAAGGGATACAAATAGATGGGCTAGCATTTTTGGTGCATGTTCTGTACACTGTCACTGATCCTATTTTTAGGTCCTTGGGGTGGGGAACTCATAGGCCCAATTAGAAGCAACCCCAGTCCAGTCCATAAACCTAGTTCTTACTTCTTAGAAAGGGCGCCTTGGGGTTACTGGATCCAGTGTATTCTACTAACTCATATTTAATCCACTTCCGGGTGGGTAAACATAAGGGAAAATGACGTCCTATGAAGTGTTTTGATAATTAATACCCATCAAAGAACATGCTGAGAACATTTGTTAATGTTGAAAATGTCTTTGGTGGTATTAATTATCAAAACAAGTTATTGACCGTCATTTTCCCTAAACATAATTGCACTCAGGCGATGCAACCGAAAAAGCTCGTTAGAGTCAAGGTCCGATTGCAGATTCGAAGAAAAAATGGGGCTATTGTCATTTTGACGGGGAAAAAGACATGCACAAAACAATTACACAAAGTACAAACGCTACCTTCATGACACATGATGGATTCAACATTTCCTAGCAGTCGGATTGGGATCATGAAACATGATAGATTCAATATTTCGTGTTTTGAACGGGTAATATCCGGTAAAACTTATTAATTAACGTACAAGTGAAGCATGCGTGCATTCTATAAGTTGAAATACGTTCAGATCCTCTCCGGTCCAAGTTTTGGACTGAACGGGACAGTCTGGATCTGGATCATACATCGGTATAATCAATGGTTCGAATTTGTTCTGAGACTCTTAATGGACTAAATCCGAACTATTAATTGCAGCAATGGACAATCCAGATTTGAACTGTCCCGTCTAGTCCAAATTAAGAATCAGAGAAGATCCGATTCGAGTTGAAGTAATAATTAATCAAGGATGGGATCAAGGGGATCTAGTGGTGGCTACCGCCACGACAAGAATTTTAGAAAATGCAATTATTATATGTGGAAAAAAAAATTATCCCCAACTTATATAGTCTCACCACTGTTAGCTTTTTTTTCTTATTTTTTATTATATACTAGTCATAAATCTGCTATTATTTTTTTTAAGAAAGAAGACCCAAAAAAGTATTCTAAATCTAAATTCAATGGGCCAAAGTGAAATAATATAAATGATAATGTATAATTAAGGGGAAAAAACTCCACATTCTAACCCTAAAATAATTTAACCTACAAAATTAAGGGAATTTAATTATAATGCCACTCCCAAAAGGGAGTGCGGTTATCAATTTGAAAATTTTATATAGGGATCTGAGAAGTGACATTATCTTTGTGTATACCGATACTCTAGACTATCAATGAATGAAGCATGGTAATATGCACATAAATTGAATTGGGTCTCTAGACCTGCCCTCTCTGATGTCATTTGGCTTTGTTTTGGGGCATGGTTGCGCAACAAAAAAGGTATAGTGGGCTACTGTTTAAGTAGTATTCTGAGAGCACCACTTTGTGCATATTGCCAAAAGTTAGGTATGTCTCCAATCCTCCCCTGCCCATACCGCCAATAATTAAGGACTACATGGGTTTTGCTGTTGTTGTTGGAGTGGCATTATCGATACCCAAAATTAAAGTTAGTCTTTTTTCATACTCCATGTGCAAATGAAAAGCATCATTTACTATAATTTTTGTTACTATTAATATTGTAATGAATTTTTTTTTATTTTTTTAGTATACATTTCGCCATTGCTAGGGTAAAATCCTAGTTCCGTCCTGGATTATAATGTCAAATGCAGAAGGTTATTGTGGGGTTCTGCACTATTCTTTAGTCCAGCTTGGATCAAATGGAGCAAAAACCTCGTACTTGGATCAAGCATATGCACAAGGATTTGGATATAAAGAAAAGAAAAGGAAATGACAAAAAGCTGAAAGGTCCAACCATATTCAGTTCGTATTGATTTCTTGAAAACAAGAACCATTCTGAATCGTTATATATGTATCATTCCAACTTTATGTTCCTTCAGTTTCCTTCCTGAAATCCATGTCTTACAACTTCGAGTATCATCGTCGCAACTCCCTTTCCCTTCGATTTGCGACTTCCTTTCCCTTCTTTCTCTACCGTTGCCGTGTCAAAATCTCACGGTTTTTGATGAATGATCCATACGGCGATCTCTACGATTGACAAGGCGCAAGGTGTCCCCCACAGGCACAACAATACGTCTCCAGTCGAATCACCAGCCAGAGAGAAGCCATTCTTAACCAACAACTCGTCAAATTTAGCCTGATGGAAACCTCTTCTAATCTGTCATGCCTCAATCCAAGGCATTTAGGCATTCAACTACGGAGTAACGGAGGCAAGAGTGAAGAACCATTTGTCAGTTCCCAGAAGAATGTCAAATGATGCATACCGTTACAAGTACAACTTCAATCCAAATTCCAAAGCCCCTGTCCATTGAGTTGAAGAGTAAAGTAACCATCATCTTGTAGCTCTAACTGTATATCCATAATCCATCAACCACCACAATTACAGTTGCTACTTTCTGCCTTACGAAATGAATATAGCAGTAGCTGAAAGAAGCAAACAGAAGCAACAAAGAGCTAACGTGTTTGAATTTTCTCAACGTCTCCCCAATCTCTCCAAACTCAAGGACAGGATACGGACACAAACACAGACACAACAATTATAAATCACTAGGAATACGGACAGGGCAAAAGTCGAGAGTACATATATTTTTAGCTTAAAGAGTACACGTAGTCTCAGATTTTCTACAATTGTGATTAACACGAACATTGCGTCTGCAAACACGCAAGTTGTCGAAAATCAACATTAATTTAGCACAAAACTAAAACTAACAATGTATCTACACAGTTAAGATATGATCTATCAATAGTGCAAATCACGAGGCACAAGTGACAATTTTATTATAAATTTTAACCCATCAAAAAAGTTTTTTAAAGTATCGAGTGATAGCATGCCGTGCCCCCATATTTGTCTCAAGTGAGACAGAGACAAGGGAGTCCCGTTAATATGTTGTGCCCCGGGGGTCACTCACGCAAACAACAGACACTGATTTCAGAGAAAATTTCACTCTATATAACTCACATATACAAAGTTACAAAAAAAAACTCTCCGGGAGCCGGCTCACCACTGGGAGCCACACCGGCTCCCCCTCTCGACTACAGTCTTATCAATACACTTGTAATAAAAGAACCTAGCATGGTAAGCCAAGACATAGTGTGAAATTACATTATTGCCCTCGTAAGGTTTGTTCTTGCATGTGTTGAGCGGGGGGTAGTTTAGGTATTGTATGTTAATACTTGGTTCTCCGGAATTTACCAATCAAATGGTACTTTGTTCCAGATTTTACTACTGCCTCTCCCAGATTTTTAGGGTGTAAAGTGAAAACTTAGGGACAAAGGCATAGAAAGTCTTCAAGTCATGAGTGTTTTTTCCTTGATTTTGGGAGTGATTCTGGGAGAGCAGAGAGATTGCTTCCTCAAGCATAAATATTGGTCCATGATTTAAGCAGTTCAAAACAGGTAGAACCCAATCCCTCCCTCTCTCTCTCTCTCTCAAACAACTCGATCGTTCTTCCTTTGTTGGTGGCCCATTTTGCTGCTCCCGACTAACCTATAAAAATCATTCACCGTCTCCTAACCGTGCGGACAACTTTCATCTACAACCAAGTTACCTAAATTTTTGCGATACAGCCAAGCCATGTATTCCTTGTTATGTAGTAATTAATTTGTATTAAGTCAATTTTTTTGGCAGGATGTATTTTTTATAGGTTGTTCTCATGTTTGGTCTATATACCATTGTCATAACACAGAGGCCTTTTTTCCCTTCTTTTGTTTCGATTTGTGTAATTTTCTTTTGCTTCGATTTGGTTTTTGCAGGATCTATAACTATTGGTGCTTTTTATTTGCATATACTGTATTCATTTTATATGTGAAAAAGTTTTCAAAAAAAAAAAAACAGAAAGACAGTTTGTCATGATGAAAATACTGTATGTGTGTTTGTGTGTGATGAGCTTGGTTTGGAGTTTCAGATTTCTCATGATCCTCAAAAAGAATTGTGTCACAAAATTTTCCAAGAGAGTGTCATTCCTTATTTAGGGTTGGTGATGTGAATGGTAGATAATGAACCCAATAGGTGAACAATTGGTTTTAGGTTGGTCTTGGCCTTAGTAATTCTAAGGCATTGTCTTAATTTGAAGATAAGGATAAATGGAGGTTTGGCACAAAAATAAACTACTGGTTTGGCGCCCATTTACATTAGCGTTTGGCTGGGGTCATTGATTTGTGGTAATGTCTTTGGTCTCATGACCTCACACATTCACTCTCTCTCCGAAATAGTTAAAATGTACATTGACAAGTCCAATCCAATAATTAAAGTCAACTTTTTTCATTTATAATTTAGCTAAAGCTATTGCTAATCTGGAGGATGCATTTTTAGGTAACCATTTTATGCTTCTTCAAATACTCAAATCTGATGTAATTTCATGTGATAGGATTTCTTTGATTGGATGGAGAAGGAGATGAAAACTTGTTGTCATGGTTCGTGTAATTGCTTGAGGCGTGCATGCAACTGAGAAGCTACTGGAAAGGAAATACATAGCAGTCTTGCTGAGTCACGTGAAACTTGTAATAAGAGTGGTACAAATGAACAGGATTTCAAGAAATGGTCAAAAAAGGAAAAAGGAAAACCATTTGGGAATGCAAGGATGGATTCTATGCTACTTAAATATTGTTGGAAGTTCTATAGTTGAATCCTCGTTCAATATGGATTTGTATTTTATTTTTTTATTACTACATTACCATTAATGTATGAAAATAACCATTTTTACACCGAGTACCAATTAAATCAATGAGCACGCAGAATCGTGCGAAGCACGAGCATTAGACTAGTATAGCAAAAAGCAACGGCCATATTCAAATATGGCACACCAACCAAGTCTCTCTTCAATACACCTACAAGAGTTACTTATATAGCAGAAGGCAACGGCCATATTCAAATATGGCACACCAACCAAGTCTCTCTTCAATACACCTGCAAGAGCTATTACTGCTCTTACCTTTCCAGAAGACAAGGCTTTGGCCTTCTTGATTCCTCACATAAATTTTATTGCACCAAAACATATCCTGACGTGTTCACAGTATATGGATACGCACTAAATTTACTGATACGGAAACTACTTAAGGTGCGTCGGTGCTTCACAAAATAAGGATGCGTACTAAATTTACTAAACCCGTACAATTCCTAAGGAGTTGTACGTGTCTTAATCTAAGAGTAGATTTCCATGTCTAAGATGAAAAAGTTGTTCTGAAGAGGATCATCCTTCTCCACAAGGACGATTTTAAGCGGAGAAAGAGTCAAAGTTCCGGCTAACACGGCGTTTTTCATTTAAAAAACTTCTCTTTCCCCGAGCAAATATTGATATTAAGTGTCGCGATTTAATTCACGTGACACTGTTACCACAATCCACGTCCAAGCCAAATGTGGTTCCAAAAGAAGGAAAAACTGAATGCTTTTCAATTCAAAAGCTTTTTGATGTAGGACAGATTTAGAACCCTTAGCGTATCGCTGCCTACAACGGGAATCGTGGTGGTTTTGGGTGGGAAAATAAGAATATTGCTTGAATAAGTGCACAAAGTAGAAGAAATGAGAGAATAGAAGAAGTCGAGAGAGATAGAGAGATGTGCTTCACCCTCGCTAGGGCTAGGCAGTTTCTGCAAGGAAGGACCGCAGCCCAAACCCCAATTACAAAGGCCTTAACCTTGTAAACTCAATTCATTAATCAATTCTATTCCAAATGAAAGATCACATCTCAATTTATAATCCACGGGAAAGACTCTTCAAATTCCTAGAACTCTAAATGAAATGAACCTAATTAATGAATACATCCAAAAAGATGTAAGACTGAACCTAGATATATGCGTACATTGAACCTACTAGCATGTGTTTAATGCATCTAGATGAGTATTAATGCAAATACTAAATACATGATGACCCTTTCAACTATCAATGAATATTAATGCAAACACTTAATTCATGATGACCCTTTGACTACCAAACTACCATAGATGACCCTTACCATAGATGACCCTTGAACTACCAACTACCAAGGACACTTATTTTTGGACCAAAAAGCCTTCTTGATGCGTGTGCTATCCTTAGCCTTTGGTGTAGGCTTCCAAAGCCTATGAAACTTGTCTAACCACTCCATGGCTATGTCATCACTTTTAGACATCGCTCTGCAAAAAACAAGGTAAAAACACTTCTCAGAAAAAAGAGCACAACCTGTTCTGCAGGTTAGTGGGTTGAAACCTACTTCAATTAATAGGAGCTCCATAAGGAGGGAACATAAAGAACATGTCGCCTCACCAAGGACACTTGAAGAATGTCAAAGCCTGTTAACAAATGAAAGACACTCATCTGAACTTTACGAAAAATTATTCAGCACCCAATCCACGACGTGGTGCCATAGGCCCTTTTCCAACACCACATTGGTGTGGAGACCAAGACAAAGACTGTAGGCTCCACCTCTGTGTGTGGTAGAAGACGGGCCTGGGGCACCATGTGGCAGTTCTCAGGGCCACTGAACAATCTCTTGACCTAGACGAAACTTCTCCCTCCGACTAATTACAGGTTGAATAACCAATGGCCATTGGCCATTACATTATGTGATGGTACTGAGGCTACTAAAACCAACACAAAACAAGATTAGTTATTGCTTGAGGAGACCAATGAAGCAGAATAGACCGTAGACCACCCATGCGAACCAAAATGATATGACAATCAAGTGCAAGCTGAGGATATAGTACAATGAAATCAAACTTCTCAAAATAATAGTATTGGCCATATATATTGACTAATACAGAAGAAATTTTAAGTCACTAACAAGAGGCATAAAATTCTATTCAGCCAACTAGCAAATGGCTTAAGACTAGTAAAATGCTCATACACATGCAATTTTACTGGAGTAATGCTGCAACTTGCAACATCTAATACACGATAAATGTTCCTGTCACAAACAATAGGCACGACTTCTATTTAGCCACCTTGGAAATGGATTGAAACGAGTTGTAAAGGTCATACACCGGAAATTTTACCAGAGATGCCATTCTCTTCATCCTCCACTCCATCGTCATTTTCGCTATCAATGAGCTTAGAAGCAGCCGAATCACGCTGTGATGGAGCAGTGCTTGCGGCTCCAGTTACCGACTGCTGATAAAGAACACCCCCTGCGATTGTGAGGAGAAGGCAAACCAAACCAAAGGGGCCCGCATGTTTATCCCAAATCAACACGTTTATTAGAACAGTCAAAAACTTATTAACAACACCGGTGACAGTAAAAGCCGTGGCAGAGATCGCCTTTCTGGCAGCGAATCCAAAGAAACTGATGAGCAACCCAAACACGCACGAGAGCGACACTGCAGAAAATGCATCAAACTGAAACCAGTTCTCCGATCTTGATCCCACAGCAGCGAAAACATCGGCATATTCTCCCGTAACAATCCAAAACAATGGAGCCATCATCAAAGACAACAAATTGTTGTAGAACACGAAACCCCAAGTGTTCAACCCGAGATTCATAACCATGTGTTTAATATAAACCATCTCACTCGTAATTGTGATCAAGTAAGCAAATGCCCACGAATACGCGGTGAGGGTAAAACCAGAATCTGTGGCAACATACCCGACAGACCCACCCAAAATAATGACCAAGGAAAGAAAGGTAAGCTTTGAAGGGCACGGCTGCTTTCTAAATGCAGTATCGGCAATGGCAACCAGAAGGGGTGTCAATGATCGGAAAACTATGAATGTATCCACATTGGCATGGCGAAGAAGATTGGTGTTGGTGAAGATTGCGAGATAGAACACTACTGCCGCGGGCAGGAACTTCTTTGCGGTATCATATACGAATGGATCATGGTGCAAAAAACCCAACTTGCCCAGAACCCACACTCCTAGAGCTGATGTTAAGTACTGCAATGCAGTTAGAAGACCTGGGTAGTTGAATTTGGTAATGGCGAATTTGTTTATCACGGCAAGCAAGCTAGAACAGAGAGCATAACCAACTACAAGACTGCTGGTTGCATAGTACTGCTTCGACGCATCAAGTCGAATCGATGCCATAGCTTTACTCCCCCAAATCCAATGCTAGACGTAGTAAACCTGAAACAAACTCGTTGAATGTCAGTACACAGATTTGACATTGTCATACAAGTAGAGCACTAAAAGGACTTCATAGCTAAATCAGCACTGATTTGCTTCATTACAAGCAAAACCACTAAAGTTTGCACAAGTGGGCTACAATACAAAAATGGTATTGCTACGGACCAAATCAAAAGAAATATCACTATATCCGAACCCCAGAAAAGTGCAAAATCCTGCTCTAATACAAGTTCAATATTACTTAGATCATCGTTAAAATAGTTTATACTAGAGCACTAAACATAAACCCAGTTATGAGTAAAATACCTAGCCCTCCCCAGATTCAACGATAAATGTAGAAACTTTGAACAAAACATGAGCTTCAACTTCAATAGCCAGATGTGACATCGTACTCGAAACAGGTATGAAATTGCACATGACTAGAGCAAAAAATTCTTCCCACGTATCTATACAGTACCCTTTAGTTGTTTTCCGGGGTTGTTTATGGAGGTATCAGTGTTTTGTATCGGGTGCTTGCCCCGTATGTGTTTATTGTCTTGTGTCTCTGTAATTTGATCCTCGGATTTTTGTAATATGAAAATGGCAGAGATCTTCTTCTCAAACACACACACACCCCTCACTAAACTTCCTTACATTTTTCACGCACTACAAACCTCAAGGCTGGAGTTAGCATTTTTCGCCAAAAAAAAAAAAGAAAAGCAAAGAAAGGGTCATTGCTAGATCAGTGATGAAACAAAGACAAGGGTGCGAAATCGAGCTGAAATTCGAGTTGGGTACAACGTAAATCAGTGTTGAGGCAAACAAAAAGGGTGATGAATCGAAACCCTAGTGAAATGTGTACAGATCGTTGACCGACAGAGTGAATGAAAGCGAATATGTAATTGAAATAGAGACGGTATGTAAAAAAAAATAAGACAGAGAGAGAGAGAGAGAGAGAAACCTTTGCCTGTGAGAGTGTCGGAGGGTTCATCGCGACCAAGTGGAGAGAGAGAGAGAGAGAGAGAGAGGGAGACGGAAATGGCCCCAGCTCCCTTTTTTTGATCCGGTCCGGTTTTCTGTAATCGTCAAAACCTTTTCCTATTTTGATTAATTGATTCTCACAGAGATTATTTATGGGGATAATAATTAATGACTTAGGTGCCGTTCCGCTTTCTTTTTCAACCTCCTTCCTTAAAAAGAATGTAATTTTAAACTCAAATATAATAAAAATAAAAAATTATTTTTTAATTTTTTTGTACCGTTCAAAAGATCTCAATGAGATCTATCAAACAAAATTCATATTAGAAGGAAAATTATTTGCGTCAACAAGTAATTTTTGAGTTTGAAATTACATTCCCTTTCTAAACTTCCTTTTTACAAAAACTGGAACGGCTTAAAATATGAGAATCCCTATTGCCAAGTAATTTTATTGTCGGTACTTTATTTTTATTTTGAGATGTTTCAAAATATTAGTCCTCTTGAAAAGTCAAGTACATAAATGTGTGAATTTCCAGCATTTATCCTTTATTAAAATTAAATACTCTTTCCATCCTATTTTAAATGCTCTGAAAGTTGCGCATTTTAACTTTAAAAAAATGTATTTTTGAAAATATTTTTCAGATATTTGTGCACCGTTCAAAGTATCTTGGTCCGGAAAAAAAAAGTATCTTGATGATTACTTTCCAACAGTGCAAAAAAAAAATTCAAAATTAATTACGATTTTCTTTATTTTGAGATTAAAGTTACACGATTTTTAATAAGGAGCATTTAAAATGAGACGGAAAAAGTATAATTTTAAAAGTGGGATTAAAATGGTACTCCAGTAATGAAAATCAATGTTCAATTTCATGGGAAAAATGCATTTAATGTTTGCCCCTTACAGTAGAGCTCTCCAAAAGAGACCAACATTATGTGACGGAGAAAGTATTTTTTGGAACATAAAAAAGTACTATTGAATAGTTAAATTTGGGACAATTGTGTAGACAGCGTCAATTTTCATAGGGGTTTTAGGGTTTGATTTTCTCATGTATTCTCTCATGAGACAAAAAGATAAGACCCATCGTAATATCATTCTTGATCGAAGCCGTTTATTTTGTACTATGTTATTCATGACCATGCAAATAATTAGATCCATCTGGCCGAGCAAAAAAATAATAATTAGATTCATCTAGCATCCGTATGACCAGTTTGAACAAACCAATTTTATCTTGAGAGTAATTGACAATCAAATTTCGACCACTCATTACTCTGGAGATAAACATAATCATCGAAATCGTTACTAATGTCTAATCAACCTGATTTCATGCATAGGGAATCATCGCATATGACCTACAAAATGAACGATTTGAATTATTAAGTAGCACGATGGTAAATTGTATTTTGCGTTACGTGATGATCGCATCGCACCGCGGATATAGTATGAGACAATTCTTACCCACATAATATTCTTCAGCCCGCGCCGGCGCCGGCTCCGGCTCCGGCCGGTTCCTTTTTTCCCACTACCCAGTAATCTATGTAGATCCGAGACAGACGTTTTTATTTTTAAAACCTAGACGACATTTCCTTGTTATTGGTCGGCCACATTAAAAGTCTTCATTTTTTAATTAAAAACAATTTATTATGAATTTATGGGCAGAGCAAGGAAAAAGTCCACACCCACATAATTGAATTCTTTTACTTGCTATTTCTGGTCTAATAATTGGGTGTTTGTCAGAGTGCTATCTGGCATTTGTCAGAGTGTTATCTGGCAATGCCATGTGATACGCAAAAAACGTAACGTTAAATACTCGTTACTGTCCTTTATTCCTTTTGAATTTTTTCTAAGTTGGGTCAATATTTATATATATATTTTTTATTCTTGGGCTGAAATTTTTAGGAAAAAAAACCTTAGGGCCAAAAATAATTGGGTTAATATTAGCTGATTAGTATACAAAAACTGATTTAGGACTATTATTTTGTGAAGAGCACATTTGCAATTTCCATCTTTAATTTTTCAGTCTTGCTTAAGTTATTTTTGGGAGTCAAATGTCTTATTCAAGGCCATGGATTAAAACCCTAACAGCCCATTTGACGGCCGAATAAGGTTTTGGGTGGATTAACAATGAAGATGGATAAAAGGTGGATGTGATATAAGACGGGGATTAGCAAAGAAAATGAGTTTGTTTTTGTAGTCTATCTGGGTGGGTAAAAGTGAATGGATAAAAATTAATATAAAAATACTTAATTGCTCTCATATATTTCCTGATATAAAAACTATTTGGAGGGTTTTGAGAGATACATCGGTAATTCTCCACACCAGGATATGCAAACTCACTACACCATTTTCATGTAGCTCTCTCACTTTTTAAGTTTGAAGAGAGAAAAATGACTATTCAAATTGGCACATCATCAAACGTAATAATGATGATTGTGGGAAGATAGGCCTTTCAAGTAAAAAGATTAAAAAACAAAAAAATTAAAGGCTGAAGAGTCCCTTGGAGTTGACTTGATAAAAATAGCTCTTCAACTTGCCACACGTGTCACCAAAGAAAAATTGGGTATAAAAATTTGTTGCTTGGAGATGCTCTTAGCTTATACTCTGGATAAACAATCAAGGTACTAAGATGCGAGGCAAATATCGATTGAAGACTTTTTCAGTCAGATGCAATGGTAAAAACTATCGTCCAAAGGAAATAGCTCAAAGTAATAAATACTCACGGATTCACTTTTTTGGCAACACATGTTGTCTTATAGTTTCTACATATGGCTAATACGAACTTACGAAGATAGGTAGGTACTCAGTTTTCTTCTACGAAACACTACGTTACGTTGGAGTTGGGACTAAATAAATGTCAACCACAAATGCAACATTTAAAAACCTCGAGTATCAATGAATTAGATACGAATATGGAGTTCAATTTTGTACCTGAGCTAGGAGAAGGAGCTTGCGGCGACAAATGCTCCGGCACTAAACCAACAGAATTCTGTCCAATCTCAGAGGAAGATTGAGCTGCTGGGGTTGATTCCACGTCGTTGAAGCTGGAGGTGGGAGATCCTTTGGCAGAGGCTTGAACGTCAAAATGTGGTGAATCAAGAACCAAATCAGGATGCTGGCTAACAAGATCGAGATGCTTATCATCACACTGGATTAATCTCTCATAGTGTTTGTTTGACAGGCCTTGTGTGCACTGCAGAATGCTGCCTGCAAAAACCAAAAAGGCAAGTTTCCATAAATTTGATGTTAAAAATAGCATTCCATCACTCTGATGTTCCCAAAAAAAAAAAAAACTTCCCATAACTTTCGCAGGTTCAGAGGCTCTGAACCCTAGCTACCAACACAAATCTAAAACAGAAGTCAAGAAAGTTTGCATTGCAGAAAAGTGTGAAAGGACAGTTTATGCATAGGAAAGAAGATATATTTCAATCAACACCCCACAGGTCAAAGGCCATTCCCGGAAGGAATAAAAATATGTTTTCACCAAAACAAGGGCAACTAGCTGGTATACCACAAGTCAAGGTATGGTGTATGTGTTCCCTAAAAGAAAGGTCAACAACGAAGCTAAACGGTGAGATCAATATGTCGTTGAGATTTTCATGATGAGGAAATACACTTCCTTTCAAATGGATTGAAGACTGGAAACAAAATCTCAAAATGCAACATACTCTAGTGGCGTAGGTTAGCAGAATAAAACTGTTTTGCGGTGCAGACTTGCTTCATGCATCCAGCTACAAACAGGAAATATGCCATAGTATTGAGGATGCCACACTCTTGGCACTTGAACCACCAACTTTAAAAACACTACTACATAAGTGTAACAGTACTTATGCTTCTCCCTGCTATATCAAAAAGGATAGCTATGGGACTTGAAAACTTGAAGAAAGAGGATCGACGCTGAAACCAAATAACCATTGATAAAGTTCCCGCCTTCCGCTTCAGGTAAACATTTCTCTACAATGATAATGCGAAATAAAATAAAGAGTTCGAGTCTGTGTAAACGATGTTGCACCAAAAAAATGAGAAGGAGAAAGGGCTGTCCATGCAACCAACACAGAATATATAGAAGCATTCACCTAGTCTCATGAAGGTTACAAATTCACGACAAATAAAAGTTAAACAAGTGCACAAGCAAGGGCACAGTGAGAATTTTCATTCAATGGTGGTGATACTTAATCTATAGACATACACGCAACTTTTCACTATTTTCCAGTTGAGGAAAGTTACCATCTGAACAGGGCAAAAATGCATATCATTAAAGGGGAAACTGGGAGAAAACACTACTACCACAACTAAGAACTATATTTTCCAAAATTTTAGTGGTGGATATCAAAGACTTAATTTGTTAGGAACAATTCTGCGAAACTCTCTAAAACCACACATAACAATCCAAAATTTACCAAATCAGTGCGGTCAATTGTACCGACATGGCTCCCCCAAGATAAGCCAACTGAATTTTACCCGTGCATACTGGCTTGTCCATCAGTAAAATCTGCAATTGCCTGCCATAAGGTGTGCTTTCTAGGCTGTGGGTTGGTCTTCTTGAAGATAAGGGGTGGCCTAAGTAGCTGCAACAAACAGTTCAAGCACATCACAAGAATCTAATCTCTCTTCGATTAATTTATCGAAAAGACTTGATGCACAACAAGGTTTGAAAATATCAGAAACCGGTTTCTTATGCACAAACTCGAAGTAAAGGATTCAACCATAGCCAAAGCAACCGAAAGGTTTTCGGCTATGTAAATAGGAGACACAATTACATGCGTATTGACATTTATCTCCAAAAGCACAGGCACATGGGGGGAAAAAAAAAAAAAAACCCTCAATTCTCGTAATTTTCACACTAACAAGCCATAACAAAGTTTGCAAAAAATGATCAAATTAATAAGTTTTGACGACCACAGAAAAGCTATAAAGATAAGCGCCAGAATCGTATACAATTGGGATAAAGCTTGAGGTTTTGCATACTGAAAATGTGAAGTCTCAGTGCCATGCGCGGACGACGGTGGATGCTCCTACCCGGCTAATTAACCAAACGCGTAATTTTTTAAGTTTATGAGAAAAGCGTGTTTGTCAACCACGCCTTATTATCCACTGGCCGCAAACTTCTATTCCTTGTCCCATTTCATGAGGAAAGCGTGTTTGACAAATGACGTCGTTTTTAGGGTCCAAACGGCGGCGACTGGATTTCACTCAAAGCTCGCATCTTGAACGCGAGAGATTTCTTAAAAATGACGTCGTCTGTAGTCCTTCTCATCTTGAACCTACGAAGTGCTTTGGAAACGAGTATTTGTCAAATTGTGAACTCATTTCTGTTTTTCTGTATGATCGAAATCGTTCATCTATTAGCTATTGTCAAGAAAAATAAAAATTGTTAGAGATTATTTGAATCGGATTCCGTTTAGTGTATTATCGAATAGGATAGAAGTGAATATTGTTTTGCAAAAATTAAGTTTGGACACACTGTATCAAACCCATTTTGACAAACGGGGTCGGAAGAATGCCGTACCGGAACTGCGACGCGAATTGGTCAAATTGCGATCTCATATATCTCGACGATCGAAAGGGTCCATGTTGTAGAGCTCGTCAAGAAGATAAACCCAACAGAAGAACATACTAATCGAATGCTGATTGATGCATAATCGGAGATGATTTGAGTGATTTTTTTCCTATGAAAATAGATTTGGAAGCACAGTATCAAACCCATTTTATCGAAGAATAAAGAGTAAATTCACTCCGACCGAGGAAGGAAACGTCCCCGGCGAAGAGGTCAGGCTTTAATTTTCCATCCTTCAAACCCTAACTCGTAACCAGTAAGCTCATTTCTGTATAGATTTCATTGTTCTCGGCAAAACTTCTCTCTGCTCCATTCCTAGTTTGACAAAAATTGTGTTTTATGTGGGAATTTCTTGCTCCATTGCGTATTTAAATTGAGGCAATTGTCAATTAATTTAACTAAAAGTTACAAAAGAAAAGTGGGTGAAGCTTGTTAGAGGTTGAAACCGAACTTGAAGTTTGGTACGAAACCAAACTTGAAGGTTAAAAGAGTTGTAATTGATACTTAGAGGATGAAAATGAAACTCGAGTGAAAGTAGGAGGACTATTTCTATAAATTTTTCTTAGTTTTAGGATAAAACAATTTCATTCTAGTAGAATGTTTTTTATTAGAGAGAAATATTATTTTCCAGAAAAATTAAAAAACGTAACTTAAGGCTCCGTTTGGAACCTAAGAAAAGGAAAGGAAAAGAAAGGAAAATAAAAAAATTTTCCTTTCCATTGTTTGGTTGGAAGGGAAAGTGTGAAGAAAATAAACATTTTAAGTGTAATAAATAGTGAATTTTTCCTCCCATTTTCCTTTTATTTTCCTTCCCTTTTATTTTCCTTTCATTTCTTTTCCTTTCTTCGAGTTCCAAACAGAGCCTAAAAGTGAAAAAATGGCAAGCTGTGTATATGTAAATGTATAGTTCTCCATTTCCAAATACAGTCCCCATTACCCAAGAATAGTTCACCGCCACAGTTCTCCATTTCCCAATAACCCCACCTGCAGATCCAAGCGTCTCCTCCGTACGGCGACCTCTGCAACCCCCTCGTCTTCTCCGTCTGCCGCCACCGATCATCCATCTGTTGAGTTTTCCGGCCGTAAGTTCCTCTCTCTCTATCCGTCGATCATCTTCTCCGTTCGGTCTCATTTTTCCACAAATCTTCTTCAATCTGGTTTCTGTCACTACTCCACACGCGTGATGGAGTTCAAAAAGCATGGGCGAAAATGGTCATTACACAGCCCCGCATAACCAACGACAGGGGGTACCCCTGTCGTTAGCAAATCCTGCCGCGAGTGGATTACGAATCCGAAGTTCCCAAATCAGGGGGCAAATCCGGGTTGGTTTTTTCACAGCCAAAGACTGGATTAGAGGAGGGGAGGGAGATGTAGTCCGGCCGCATAGCAAATTCGGGGCCAAATCCGGCATCCAAACAGGCACCAATTTACTAACTCTCCACAACCCCGCTGATGTACTGCTTGGCAAAAAAGAACAAGTTGATTGATTAAGGTTAATGAGTCTTAATATCAACCTCAGTAACGCAACAGTGATATGTTGTTTAACAAATAGTTAGATTGGAAAACCAAAAATTAAGCTAACCGGACATGAATTTGAATTTCCGAAAAATGTTTGGAAAACAATTTTTGCGATCTACTCTTCGATAACCATACTCCAAAAATTATCTTGTAGTGTGTTTTGGAAAACGTGCTGTATGTATTTTTTAACTAGACGAAGATTGAAGTGGGAATATCAAATTAAAGCGGTGAAGAGATTAAAAAAAAGAAAAGAGAGAGAGAGAGAGAGAGAGAGAGAGAGAGAGAGAGTGGTGATAAAATATTTTTTTAAAGGGTTCCTAAAAAAGATTACCTCAATCCAATGTAGGTAAAAGCTGTTTCAGAATTCGTACGGTATTTTAGAATTCATAGTACCTAACGAATTTTGAATCAGTCTCTACCTATATCAAATAGAACTAATTTTTTCAGAAGCCCATAAAAAATTAAAAATAATTTGTAATTTGAATTAGCACGCCCCACAAAAATCAAAGAAACTATTAATGTCTTGCTTACAAACATGGCATAAAACGGTGTGTTTTCTTAAAAAAAAAAAAAAAAAAGGTGCTGTTTTCGGGGACAACCCCTAAATTAAATTTGGGAATTGAGTCACTTCCCTTTTTTTAATATCACTCATCTTCTTTCACAAAACAAATTATTGTTTTTCAGATGGAGCCCCAGCCCCCACCTTCGGCCCACATGGTTCACAGACCGCACGTTGAATACCGGCTCATGCTCGAGGGATCAAGTCGAGACGAGGGCTCAAGTCGCCAAATAGACTTGTCTTCAACTTTAGAAGACGGCTATTTTCAAGTGACAAGGGTGCGAGAGAAGGTCGTGGATTGCCATATAATCGATGGCTGCGACGTCCTCATTGAGAGGACCGGGTACACGGTGCCTCAATTATTCAAAGCAATTTTTGCTGGGTGGGAAAATGAAGGACCTGAGAGGAAGAGATGGTGGTTATACATTAAAAACGTGTTCTATTCCGTTTACAGGTAACTTTTCTAATTTTTTCTCTATTCGTGCATTTCTTAATTTAATATGCATTTGATATTTTTTTGATTTGATTAATTTTTTCTATTAGAAACATTATCCTTGGATTGCAGCCCGTTTACTCACTTGGCTACTACTGTGGTAGAATGACTACGGATGGAGTATCCGTTACACTTGTTGATAAGAAAACAAAATTGAGTTTTTTGCAATCTGGTGGTAAGAATACTCTTCCTCCTCTTCTTCTTTTCTACTCTACAAAATTTACGTGGGTTCGAATTGAAGACAGATTGCATTAGTTGTTCTGTTAGTCAATGTTTAATTTCCTGATTATATTTTCTGAATGGGTCGATGGGGCTACTTTTTCCTGCAAAAGGATAATTTCATTGATTGTTTGCATAAATTAATCTCTTTGTTCAGAGCATCACAATATGTACATCAAATTCCCAAGACAAAATTCTAGGACTTTTTGGTTCTCCATGTTTTTGCGTGCATATTGATGTTTGGTTAATCCATGTTTGACTGTGGAAAGTTTTAAAGTTGGGACAATATTAGTTGTTCGGCTAGTCAGTGTGTTTGATTGTCTGAGTACATTTTGTGAATCAGATTTTAGGGCGGGAGTTCGAAGAGACATGCTTGATTTGAGCGATTTGATGTGTTGCACCCTCCTCCCCCATCGTGAAGATAAATCAGAAACATATCTAGATACCGAGAGGATTCCAAAAGAGTTGGTCACTTTCATTCGTAAACTTCGCCAAGTCAATAGATTGTATATTTTTTGTGAATCATTCCTGAGTCATTTGTCAGTATTATGCATTTTCTTTCATTAATTTTCATATTTTTGTTTCTCTGTCGCAAACCCGATTACTTGGAGTGGCTTCTAGACGACTCCGCCTTTTGGACCGGTGCCCAAAAGTCCACATTCATGCGAAAACTGTGGGACCGGATGGACTACTTGCAAACTATTGACTCTGAAGACCTTGATTTATACATGGGTAGAGAGTATCTCATTGGAAGAGCAGCTTGATCCTTGATCATCAATCCAGCCAAGTCGAGGAACATATCGAGTGTGAGCGTTGAAAACATTTTCACAGGACACACCCTCGTTATATGAGCTATGCCCGTTGCAGATCTTCCTCCTTGTAACGAGTGTGTGTCCTGTGAAAATGTTCCCAACGCTCAAACTCGATATGTTCCTCGACTTGGTTGGATTGATGATAAAGGATCAAGCTGCTCTTCCAGTGAGATACTCCCTACCCATATATAAATCAAGGTCTTCAGAGTCAATAGTTTGCAAGGAGTCCCTCCGGTCCCACAGTTTTCGCATGAATGTGGACTTTTGGGCACCAGTCCAAAAGGCGGAGTCGTCTAGAAGCCACTCCAAGTAATCGGGTTCGCTACAGAGAAACAAAAATACCAAAATTAATGAAAGAAAATGCATAATACTGACAAATGACTCAGGAATGATTCACAAAAAACATACAATCTGTTGACTTGGCGAAGTTTACGAATGAAAGTGACCAACTCTTTCGGAATTCTCTCGGTATCTAGATGTGTTTCTGATTTATCTTCACGATGGAGGAGGAGGGTGCGGCACATCAAATCGCTCAAATCAAGCATGTCTCTTTGAACTCCGGCCCTAAAATCTGATTCACAAATGTACCAAGGCAATTAAACACACTAACTAGCCGAACAACTAACACTGTTCCAACTTTAGAACTTTCCACAGTCAAACACGGATTAACCAAACATCAATATGCACGCAGAAACATGGAGAACCAAAAAGTCCTAGAATTTTGTCTTGGGAATTTGATGTACATGTTGTGATGCTCTGAACAAAGAGATTAATTATGCAAACAATCAATAAAATTATCGTTTTGCAAGAAAAGGAAGCTCCATCGATCCATTCACAAAATGTAATCAGGAAATTAAACATTGAGTAACCGAACAACTAATGCAGTTTGTCTTCAATTCGAACCCATGTAAATTTTATAGAAAAGGAGGAAGAGTATTCTTACCACCAGATTGCAAAAAACTCAATTTTGTTTTCTTATCAACAAGTGTAACGGATACTCCATCCGTATTCAGTCTACCACAGTAGTAGCCAAGTGAGTAAGCATGCTTCAATCCAAGGATAATGTTTCTAATAGAAAAAATTAATCAAATCAAAAAAATATCAAATGCATATTAAATTAAGAAATGCCCGAATAGAGAAGAGAAAAAAATTAGAAAAGTTACCTGTAAACGGAATAGAACACGTTTTTAATGTGTAACCACCATCTCTTCCTCCCAGGTCCTTCATTTTCCACCCAGCAAAAATTGCTTTAAATAATTGAGGCATCATGTACCCGGTCCTCTCGATGAGCATGTCGCAGCCATCGGTTATAATCAATGAACACCGATGTTGCTTGTACCTAGCTCGTGTCTGCTGTGAAGGTAGTCTTTTCAAGGGCCATATCTCACTTGATTTTTCTTTATGCAGTATTGTCACGACTCCGTTATTGTTACATTTTATTCCAATTGGATTGTTCGTATTCACGTTCCACTGACAATATTATCTCATTCTTCTTTTCACAAAAATTGTTGCCAAGTATAATTTCTTGCTCAACTGAGCATCACCGACAACCATTCTTTCAATGAGAGTGATATTTATGTGGTTCCACTTCATGTTGATAATAGTATCTCCACGCATTTAATCATGCCTATATTGGGGATGCATGGGATCAACTCAACTAGTAGATAACAAGTGTTTTGGATTGTCAGAATAGGAAAGGCAAGGAGAAGGTCAGCGAAATAGCTGACACGATTCTTTCCAAGGGTGTATGTTCTGAATTGAGGATGGCGTGTGAGTGGTATTGGTGGCATACGGAAGAAGGGCCGCATGATAGGTATTAAAGTTGAGAATTCCCTCTTCTTTTGTAGTCTTTCTTGTTTGAATGATAGCTTTTTCACTTGTTAACTTGTCAAAATAAAGGGTTCTGGTAATAGTTTTTCTTGCTACTTCAGTTTTACACAAACATTACCATGTAGATGTGTGGTTAGTCTTTCGTATTGATGACTTCGTTCTCTTGTTTTGATCTTTCTGTTGCTGGTCTATTGTATGATCAGATGACTTGGACAACCTGATTCAGTGTCCAATTTTGGGTTTGTTTGCGTCAAAATAATGGAGAACATACTCTGCTATTGTCTGTCCCTGGCATATTCGTTGTACTGCTTTATGTTAGACATTTATTGCCATTGGCTGAAGACCATTGATGTCACATTTGTGTTTTTAGTCTTGTGCAAACTTAAACATGGACTGTTGCAATGTCAGTGTTCCATGTATTATATCATGGCTGGTGTTGTGGCTTTCTATCAGACACCTACATGACGACCCTCCAAAGATCCATTTTGTATTATCAGGTGCAGTTTCTTGCAAAATTAATGAAGTGAGGATGGTTTCAGACTTTAAGTAGTTAGGCTTTGCTGGTAATTTGCCAGAGGGTTGTATTGTCGTCTCTGACTCTTTGTAAACGGTGTCAGGTACATTGGAAAATATGATACCCAGTTGCAGGAATAATTTGATCAACATGACATGATTACTGTCAAATAGATTGTCATTGTCTATGAAGGCTTCACCTGCTATAATATTTTAAACCCTGTACGGATCATGTGGCATTTGGTACTGCATTTTTCTTTATAACAGTTAGAAGTTTCTGATTTCGTCGTGAATTGTTAATTGGCTTATACATTAGCACGTATACTTGTTCAGAACGTATCATTAGTCCTCGCAAGAACCTTTATTGTAGGTTCCATACTGCATTTTAGCCAAATCCTACGTGACTAGAAACTTAGGCTAGATGAGCAATTTCTCACAGCTCCCTTCCTTGCTTCAAGGGAGGTGGGAATTGGTACTTTGCAAGGCCATGTTCTTCTTTGGAGTGCTTACATGTTTTTGCAAGTTGAATATTGGTGCTCCTGTATCGTAATTGCATATTGAAGGGGTCCTTGTTTTGGTCCTGCTGCAAGGCTCCACAGTCATCATCTCCCCAATCTAAAGTTTGTTGGCCCCACATGTAATGGTCCTCCAAATTTATATTGAATCTAAGATGAGGGTTTTTTTTTTGTATGGATGAACAGTTGGCGTATCTACTCAGCAAGAAGGATTTTTAGAATACCATTGTTGTAGATGATAGGTAATATCGTCTTGCTGTCATTTCTTGTTTATGACTTATGTTTGGCTAGTGGAAAGCTTGTTCAATATCGGCTTGTTTCATAAACAAACAAAACCCGATCATTATTTTAAAGCTCTCCATATTTACTCCAGCACTTATTGTCATAGGATGCTCAACTACCCAACGGAGAAGCTCAACGCTTGCAGATATGAGGTATGGACCATATTAGAGATTCGAGTCCTGTCCTTGAGAGCAATCAGCATCAAGAACTCCGCTACTTTTTGTTTTTCCTGATATTCAACAGAATATTTAATGGGTTCTGCTTACGTTGTTTGCTTACACCGTCTTGAAAGATTTCTTGTTTAATTCAACTTATTAACTCAGCACATCAAATTGTTTCTGTGAGTTATGCTAGATAGTTTGCTGTTCGGGAAAAAAAGATGGAATAGGTGGTTTTGGAGGGTAATGTTTAGTCTCCAGGTATCTGAAGCGGAAATCTTCCCTGGTGCAGTAGTCTATTTCTGCATCCCAGTTTTTTGTTTCCTCTCTTGTTGGATGATTTGTTGTATTTGTTAGCGCCCTGTGAGTTATCTACTCTATGCTAAGTGCGATACAGCTACGGTAAAAAAAACTTGCTTAAAATTGCATGGTGAGGCTGTGCTGGTAGTCTTACCATTTAGCCAGGTTAAAATTCTGTACGTATTTACTTTTTATTTTGAGGAACATAAAACAGTACGTTATGGTAGGGTTAGGTTATTATCACCACTGCCATCCAGATAGGGGTTGTTATTTTTTTTTCTGAGAAAAGATGAAGGGGATGGAGGGCTGAAATTACTCGGTCCATTACCATCCCTAACTACCCCATCGAGGACACCCTAGGTCCTCAGTAGCCAAAAGAAAAAAAAGGCTACCCAACAAGGGTTTCGATGAACGACTCGGTTTAGAAATGGCTAACTCAAATGTTGCCTTCTGTAAATTTTCCAGTCCATTACCATTCCTAACTCTACTTCATATGTTGCCTTCCGTCATTGAGCAGCGGTGACTTTTAAAAATGGCATCCACTGGCTTTCAATTTGGTTCTTCCGACTTCACTTGCTGACTTTTAGTTGCCCCCCAATAATATTGACATCGTTGTACTGACTGTTAGTAGTTGGGGCTCGTCTAGCAATTGGAGTAATTTGAGGGAGCTCGGGCATAATATATGAAATGAGAAGTGGTTAGCAAGTAGTTTAAGTAGTTAGTTAGGAAATGTCATGTTCTGTTATTTTCGGCAATAGGTAGGGAGTTTGGGAAGGGAAAGTAGTTAGCTTAACCAAAATCTTCTGTCCCCCTTTCTCTACTGTACTTACTCTTCAACTTAACCTCCACCATTTCAGGTCTTGGGCAATTCATTCAATAAAGCTAAGCATTAGTGTAGAATCTCTTTGTGAATTTCCATTTCTGGTTTCCTTAGTTTTATTACTGACCATTATCTTGTCGTGTACCGCAATTTGGAACCATGTTCATAATTAAGAGGAAAAAAACTGCAGTTTGATGAATTAAGATCTTTGCATTTGATGATTCTTTATGTGATTCTTCAAATTATGTAAAATAGAATCTATCAAGAAGCCCTTTTTATAATCCGAGCTGTTTACTGTATTTTGTAGTCCTAGATGCGTTTTTCTTTCAAGTAAAAAATTGGGTCAATGCCGATAAAAAAAATTTGGGTCAATCAACCCTCGATGAAGACTTTAATTGAATCATTTTTGTTTACAAAGAAATAAACGGTCAGAGTCTGACCATCCGTCTCTCGTGACAAATATGCTTCGTGACAGATAAATATGCTTTGTGACAGATAGAAATGAATCTCTACATATAAAAGTACGTATAACTCTGATCAGTCAACTTGATGAACATAAAGCTAGTATCCTTCAAAATGGATCAAGAACACGTATAAAAGGAGACCAATGTTCAATGCTTCATGAATATTAACAAAACTTAGATTACGTTTTGGAACAAAAGTTTTAAGCATATAGTGAACGAGTTTTCTTCAGGAATGGGTTTGAAGGGCTACTTTAGTGAACGAGTTTTCTTTCTGCATGGTCGGGTCAGATATAACAGAGAAGAGTAGGATTTTTGTGCAGGTTGGTGAGTCGTGACAATGAAAGCTCAAATAAATATGGTGCATTATTCTTCAGGGATGGGTTTGAAGGGCTACTTTAGTCATGTTAGTAACTGTCTCTATATACGTCGTTGAAAAAATTGCCTGTTGATCTATGTGGCATGCCATGATTGGTTGCTGCAGCAACATTCTAGAGTTGCTTCAACAAGAACTTACTAATTTTTGCTAGAGAAAAGGCCATGTGTTCAGATGTAATTAGCAATCTTTAGCAACATTCTAGAGTTGCTCATGAGTGACAAGAGCTAACCAACTTATGGTAGAGAAAACCCCATTTATTCCGACGTATTTAGCTTAGGGAGTAAGGTTCATTGATCTTTATCACTCCTCTTTAGATCAGTATAATGTTACCACTATAAATTTGATAATTCTAATGATCAGAAAAAGAACCTAATGTGACTTCATTTTTTAGTTTGCCAATGCTTTGAATCATGCCCATCATCATATATATTATGTTTCCTTTCCAATGTTTGTATATGCATTATGGCATCGTCGTCCATCTACACCGCCCTTAATCCTTACTCTTCTTCCTGATGAGTCGAGTTGTTTTTGTCTTGTATTAGCACCACAGGCTTGAAGAACATATCATTATTGCGAAGAAACTCTCAAGTGGGATAGAGAAACCCAGATTATAAGGTGAGAGATGTCTGCCTTGTGGCATTCGTAGGTAGTTTATTGGATGGATGATATTGCGTTTCTTTTTCAAATGCGGGTGTTGAGGCATGATCAGAAATTTGCATGACAGGTGCTCAAGAAATCTCTAGCTATTTGGACAAGCAAGCTTATGAACTCCAATCCTCTCCAAAGCAATTAATGACAAAAGTATCCTGGAAGGCACGACAATTTGACTTGCGACTTGCACTAGTAAGCTGCTGCAACACACTCTATGGTAATTTTCACACAATTGAGTGAAGAACTTGGTAGAAAATTTTATGATATATAGTTTTATAGAGATGCATCCAAGTCATGAATTTCTGCCTTCATGGATGGAGCTCTAGTTGCGAAAAAACCCCAAAGATGGGGTCAATTTTCGCTTTTTTCCCTCAAAGATCAAGAACTAAGTTGAGAAGTAGTACTCTTGTGTTCCCAACTTTTGTTGTTACATATAATTTGATAACTGTTACCGATGTTCAATATACATGATCCTATATTCATGATGTTTTTATTGGTCATGTCAAAGTTGATTTCGGTATGGAATTTGAAATCTGACATCGGCTGTGT
This sequence comes from Rhododendron molle, assembly GCA_025413875.1. Taxonomy (NCBI): domain Eukaryota; kingdom Viridiplantae; phylum Streptophyta; class Magnoliopsida; order Ericales; family Ericaceae; genus Rhododendron; species Rhododendron molle. Next base: position 10,462,689 of record CM046388.1, on the reverse strand, counting down.
CTTTTTGACTGACCCACTGAATGAAAATTTTGGTTGCGCCACTCTCCGTCTTTGGTTGTGGAGTAATTCGTACCTTGTAAATTAATGCTTCAGAGAATTAACGTTGTGTCACTTGCATAGAAAAGAGAATGTTTGGATCAAACAATATTAGCTTTTGGGTGGGTAGTAATGTATTCCTTTCCTTTTTTAAGTTGGTTTAGGCACGAGAATGGTAAAAGGGAGGGTCTCATCTTTACGAGGAAAACTAGGTCAAGGTCAAGTGTGTCAAATGGCTAGTCCCTTTTATCAGATTCTATAAGGTTTTTTTTTTTTTTTTTTTGGTTCCCTCATTTTCTTCTGTTTTTAAAATTTTTATTCTTGGTGTGCATGGTTCCCTTTCAGAGCACTCAAGTCACACTCATGCTGTCATACCTGTTCTTTTCCTCATAAATAAAAAAATACTAGCAGACTTAGTATAACAACAAAGGAAATCACATGCGTAAATGAAACATTATTTTATGTCATGCATATATAAAATGAAGAACCTCTAGTATGAAATGGTTATATTAAAATTATTAAGTTTGGGTTTTCTAATTCACTGTACCTAAACATATGTCGGTTTCACTGAGATGACAATTGTATAGAATATAGATGCATATCGGGCCTCAACAGCCATTTCATCTGCAAATACCGGTATGGAAAGTCTGAAATCCTGTTATGTATCAGCTAGTAGGAGATATTTAATGGCCATATTTAGAACATTCGTGATCGTCCAATATATGATTTGCATTATGTCATGGGTCGCATGATGAGTTATGAGCATTACATAGAAAAGTTCATTACATCAATTCCTTCAATTTCCCACTACTAGAAGGTGGTTCATCTTCATCATTAGCTAGATAAACCTTAGACACTAATACATAGCCTCAAATTGTAGCATGGCCTACAAAATGTAAAAATACCCAGGAATAGAGTTGGAACGCATCCTCTTGAAGTCACTCTATCAAGAATATTTAGTTCTAATTATTTAACCACCATTCATGCAGCTGGAGCATAATCATAATCACCATCGTCATCGTCGTCATCACCCTCCAAGGGTGCTGCAGGGGCATAGTCGTAATCTCCATCATTGTCGTCGTCGCCATCTCCTTCCATGCATGCTGCCGGGGCATAGTCATATCCGTCATCGCCGTCTGGATGCTTCTTGCACCAGGACACAATGACCATTGAAATGAGAGGCATTATGTTTTCTCTGGAAAATTTTGAGGAGGAAAAGAAAAGTGTTGGACTGGTGTGTTTTTTTCTCAAGGTCTTTGTGTTTTGCGATTGAACATGAAGACAGGAGCCAGTGCCTAAATAAAGGTGAGAGAAGGTGTTGGGCTCATTTTGGCACAAGTCAGACACGTGGGAAGTGTGGATTGATGCTGAGAGGGTGTGCGAGACCCGACGCAGCCGACACTTGGCACTACCTCGTCTGGACAGGTAGGAAATTCAGGTGACAAATCAGCATACACGTTGGTGCAACTGTTAAAGCATCTTTGTGCATAAAATCAGGATAGTGTTGAGACTTTTTTTGCAGACTTGTGTGACAATGAAAACTCCAAAAAGGTGGCTTTTTCAGGACAGAGCATGTGAGTCTGTGAGGTACACTATGGACTATAGACGGGAATATGATTAGGAATTAGAAGAGCAATTTAGTCACTTCAACAATTCTGTGCGTATGGGTTTTGTTGCAGATTAGATATTCTTACAATTATATTTGGCACTGGAGCACTTGAACGTCAAGTGTCGTCCGTTTACGCTCGTGAAACGGTCAAAAATTCAAATTACAAAGCAATATGTATCAGGAATTATCCGATAACACGTACTCCCTCCGTCCCTAAATAAGTGTCCGGCGCGCAAACCTAGGCCTTCAAAAAAATGCATTTGTTTTGCTAAAAAAATTAATTTTTTTTCACAAATCAATAGATAGCAACGTGTTCTATTAGATTGTGAAAAAAAATTAAATTTCTTAATTACAAACATGCATCTTTTGTAAGGCCTAGTTTTGCGCGCCGGACACTTATTTAGGGACGGAGGGAGTACAAATTTTGATATCACGAACGTAGCGGAGTGTAATGATGTTAGAGGGCTAAAAAACCAATACGTAACTCTGATCGATAAGCTACGTTGATTGCACCAAAAGGTTAGGAATGAAAAAGCTGGAAGCTGGCTTTATAAGTTGCAACAAACACCCCTAAGCTCATGGCGTCCCATCATTGTTTTTTTTGTAGAGGCTATACGTATGAAGATTAGCCTCTCTCTACGGGAGGATGGGCATTCTGTTTATCATGATTTTTCTGAAACTTTTTATCACTTGGTTCTCAAAAAAATAAAAAGTAAAAATAAATTTATCACTTGTTATCTTCGTGATTCAATTTACAGAAGGGGAAACATAGATGTATGTACTCCCTCCGTCCCTTTTTTATTGTCCAGTATTCCATTTTGGGCTGTCCCTTAATAAGTGTCCATTTTGTAAAGTTAATGGGTAAAAATTGGTGTATTGTCTATTTTGTCCCTAAAAGTAGATTCCTTTTTGAAAAGTAAGTGAGTAAAAGAGTAATGATGATGGGTAAGTAGGGAAAGTGGAGGAAAAAGTTGATGTGAAAGGTATAATGATGATGACTTTTTAATAAGTTGGAGTTACGAAGTAGGACACTTAAAAAGGGACGGAGGGAGTATCTGTTTGCAGCTGCATGAAGAGCTTATAGCAAGTCCATCTTGTATCAAATGTCAGACCACAGTTAAAAATTTTAGTAGTAGTATTGAGGTATAATTCTGCTGAGCAAAAAAAACACTTGTTGTCCTTATTCAAAATTTTTTTTTTTTGTTTCTTAGTTTTGCGCGAAACTTTTGTAGATTATTGATTCGTCTTGACGAGAGGAATCGGAAAACCCAATTTTTTTTTACTTTTACTCTAATATTTTGAGAAATATCCACTTTTCAGCTAGAAAAGTAAAAAATTTGGCTTTTTCTTTTTTTTTTTCCCGCTTAATCTTGGATATTTCCAAAAAAATTTGGGTATAAGTAATTTTTTTTAATTTTTTGATTCGTTTTGTCGAGACGATTAAAAAATCTACAAAAGTTTAACGCATAACTAATAAACGCAAAAAAAAAAAAAATATTGAATAAGAACAAAAAATGTTTTTTTCTTGGCAGAACACCACCTGAGAATACAAAATCCTCTCCACCATGGTGCCAAATTCCATGCCAAGTTTTGACAAAATCTCATCCTTGGTGCCAAAATTGGCATGAAATTTGACAATAATCAAATCGCCTTCAAAGAGCGGGAAAACTGATTGCAAATGAAATAAAAATGAACACACTGCCAAAATGACATTACAGTGGCAGAGCAATTTTAGTTCTTTTTCGACAATGGCACGATAGCTGATAAAAAATGACTGTGCCAATGTCATTTTGACACCAACGAATGAACACACACGCTCTTGATGTGCTCTTCTTGTTTTGAAAAACTAAGATGCGCATTTTATAGTTGCCACTAGATACATGTTTTATGGTCAGCTCAAGTTTTTCTTGCGTTGACTGTTTGACTAGATCATTGTTCGCACACCCGGCGATTTGTCACTCAAATAGTTGAAGTCGTCAAGAGGTTGTTTTGGTGAAAGCGCATTTTTTTGGTAGCAATTTGCGGAAAAAACGTAGGCGTTTTTTTGCATATCTTTCATACAAATTAACAAGTTTTGATATTTTACTATCTCATTCACGGTACCTAACAACTTGTCAACAAATTTTTTTTTAAACTATAATAACTCTACTCACAAATTCATCTATAATTTATTCACTACCGAAAACAACTTATATTTCTTAACAACTTATTGTAACGCCCCGATTTTCAGAAACGTTAATTTATTCTTTTAAAATAATCAAATGTCTTTAAAATTTGATTTGATAAATAACAAAGTTGTTAATTTATTCTTTTAAAATAATCTAATGTCTTTAAAATTTGATTTGATAAATAACAAAGTTGAACAGCGAAAGTCTTTAACCATTAAAATTGAAGTTGTCATAATTAGGTCTTACATATTACCAAATAAAAATGAGTTTGACAATTGTGCAAGCACTTTTGGAATTGAAATTTGCAATACTAAAATAAACAGAGCTTCTTCTAGTAGTTCGCCCACAGTTCTATGAACTCCCTTACTGGTTCTGGAGGTCTTCGACTGGGTACTGTTCCTCGGGTCGATTGTACTGCTCTTCCTCGGTACCTGGCGTATAAACGCCGTGAGTTGATACTCAGAAGATAAATCCCTACTTTACTAACCCCTTACTTTACAACTAAGCAGTTAAATAATATAACAATTGATATTAAAAGAAAGCACAGAAAGTAATACAGCACAGAAAAGAAACACATCATCCTTTTTCTTACTGTCCATTAACTTATGTGAATTCTAGGGACCTTCTTCACAAGATCCTTTCCTCCCATACCACTAACTTAGCCCGTTTCATGGGACAACCCACCTCTTGCTTGTCCTGCACCGGGGTCTTAAGCAAATATGTTTCACTTAGACCATAACAAGGGGTTAAGTTACCCATGCCGTAACCGTCTGTTAGGGTCGCACACAACACATCACACGCTGGGCCTCGGTTAGCACCCTGGGCCCTATCTGGTCACCATTTCAACATCATAGTACCTTCAAGATCACAATGGCCCTAACTGGTCACCATTTGGTCACTATTTGATCACTGAGCCCTATCTGGTCACCCATTTCAAAATTTCACAACACACTCTTTCCACACATTATCAGATTTCCATTAACTTAACAACGTCTATCAGTTCTCTCAACGTAAACCACCCCGTGAACTTAAGTCGGATCTAGCACGTACAATCATATTTCCAATAACCATTGAATTCATAACATGATACATTTCAATGGGTAGCAAGTATAACACTTGATAAATCCATAACAATTTAAACAATAACAGGATACATTTCAATGTGAAAGCGAGCATAGCAATTGATATCGTGCAAATAAATACAGCACATAGTATTTTATGATTGGGCCGATGCCCTTTGTATTATTAAAATTTTATTAAGCAAGTAGGTTTTGTTCTGTGGTTTCATTAGTGCTTTCTAATTCCTTAGTAATAAATCCATTTACTATTACTGTAAGCAATGTTTAAAATGAACAAATTACTACTTTCTATTTAATCGATACTAATTATGGTGGCGGGTATCGTTATTCTTAAGAGTAGTTCGATCTTCCTTTTTTTATTTTTACTGCCTAGAGTTGTAAAAATTCATAAGAACCACTATATTAGCATACTAATGTTTACCTAGCAATATGTGCTAACATCTTAACAATATAATGTTTTGCAAAGACAAAAATCTAGTTATTTCAACTATTGTTATTATTATATATGTTTTTATAATCTAGTTTCATTTCACAGGAGTTTTCTGTTTCTTTTTTTTTTTTTTTTTTTATCTTTGAAATTTTAGACAAAATATGTCTTACTTATCTAAGTACTCCCTCCGTCCCTAAATAAGTGTCTGACGCGCAAACCTAGGCCTTCAAAAAAATGCATTTGTTTTGTTAAAAAAATTAAATTTTTTTCACAAATCAATAGATAGCAACGTGTTCTATTAAATTGTGAAAAAAAATTAAATTTCTTAATTAAAAACATGCATCTTTTGTAAAGCCCAGTTTTGCGCGTCGGACACTTATTTAGGAACGGAGGGAGTAGCATTTACTAGTAAGAATCTTTTACACAGTAAGTATTACTTTATTTTATTTTACTAACACATGTTCACCATAATTGGATAAAATCCATTTCAACCAAAAGTACACTTATTATAATATGCATTTCACATTCCTAAGAATTAAAATTAGCCACGGACGATGAAAATGAGATAAAAGCACTAGGTTCAAATCTACAAGGTAATAACATTCAAGAGTCGAATCGGGAAACTAATACAAGGACAAGGGTGCAAGCGTAATATATGTGTAACATTTTTGAAAAAAAATAACGTTCAAGCAATTCGGTTTCGGAAGCTTTGATGCATGGGTTCATTTACTTTCACTTTCTAACATTAAAACAACACAATAGGACTCTAATATACTTAGGGGATGGTAGGATAGAGATTAATCTACCTTGGGTCCGATCGAACGAGTTTAAAATGAGCTTTCGGGTTCTCGGTGGAACGAAGAAGACGACCGGAGACGGGGGCTCTCGGATGGTCGTGGACTGGGGTGTGAGATGTTTGGAGATGCTGGATGATGGGTGGAGTGATTGGAGACCCAAATTTGCGGAGTGATTGAGTGTATAGATAAACCCACTTTTCTCTCTCTAACCTAAACCTCCATTGATGAACTTGAAAGCTTTCTTTTTCTACTCTCTCTCTCACTACTGGTTTACAGAGGTGAAGGTGGGATGTGTGTGAATGTATTCTCGGATTAGAGAGGGGGTGTAATATAGGAGGGTTGATTTGGATTAAAACCTCTAGATTAATGCATCTAAAGGTTATGGGTTTGGATCAAGAGATGGAGGAAGGCCTCTCAAGTGTGTGTTGGGTTTCTATTGGCTAGGAGAAAAAAGGGACAGCCGTATATGGCTGGTCATAAGAGATGGGTGATGGGTTGATGGAATTGTGATGGAGGAAGATGGTTCTTCGAAGGGTAATTGGGTGTTTGAAGGAAGAAGATGGTTGTTTAAGGGATAATAAGGTATATTGATTAGGAAGATGATAGGTTTAGTTAAATTAGGATGCTAGTTGGGAGAATTGGTTCGGCTGGGAGGGAAGGAATTGAAGTATATGCGATTTTTTTTTCTTTAATTCATGTGGATTTAAAGCTAACTAAAATCATTAAATCATAATAAAGTATTTAGGTTAATTAATAGAGTTTCGATTAACAATATGAATTTTCTTTAAATTGAGAAATCTAGAACCAAAACTAGAATCCTTACACTTATTCTCTACCGAAAACATCACATAAGTGGAACAAAAATTTATTAAAAACCGCGATGGGAGAGGGGGTGGTTCTGGGAATGCTCGATAGATGTGGTGAGCCTCACTGAGCCATTACAAATTGAAACCATAATCTAGGAGGAAAAGCGGAATATCAAGGAGTTAAGATTTCCATAGAACTCTGCAACATAAAATGAAGGAAATTCTTTATTCAAACGGTTCTAATGCGTTCTTGTTTAGAACACAACAGAAGGTTGAAGGGAAATCCGGACGCTTTATCTTTCTTTCCCTTCGATAGAAAAGAAAATGCCCTCAAGCCTCTCACTTTACCTTCGACAAAACCAGCGTTTATCTTTCTTTCCCTTCGACGAAACCAGACCCATCAGTCCGTCGGTCGCCCTTTCTCATCCCAGTTCGTCGGTCGCCGTCGCTCCTCCCTGTACGCCACTCGTCGCCTCTCTTTCAGGTATGAATATAGTCTCTCTCTCTCTCTCTGGGTGTGTGTATTTACACTTATATATTTACATGTTTGTGTATACGTGTATATCTGTGCATGTATTCAGAGATTTGGGTGTAAGTTTGTTTGTGAAAGAAGGCTAAACAGATTCTGGGGAGTTCTAGTTGTTGGCTTACTGAATGTGTAGAAGTTACATGTAATGTTATGCTCACAAACTGTTCGATAAAATGCCAAATAGTTCGACTGGGTATTGTGAAATACTTCTTTTAGAGTTCAAAATGAATACAATAAGAGTAGTCAATTAAAAGTGAAGAACTATAGCTAGTATTTTTGGAGGAAGAGGGGAAAAAGAAGTTAGTAGAGAATTGAATAAGAACCATCGGAATGCAAGACCATGAATGGGTCAAATGTTGTTGGCTCATGAGGTGCTCTATATTGATTAGCTATGAACATAATTTTTCACGTGGTTGCATGTTAATTTCCTCGATTATGCTTTAATTTTTCAGTTCCTCCTAATTTTCTAGGGAATTAATAATGTCAGCAAAGAGCTTAATTTCTGTTCCCCTAATATGCATCTATCCTTGTCTTGCAATTTATTAATTCTCTGCACTTTCTCAATAAACTCATGGCAACTGCAAATCCTTTTCACAGTTCCTTGTCTACGTAGAGCTGTATTAGTATAAGAAGAATAATATGAAGCTGCTGGAGGTGAAGTTCTTCCTTAATAATGAGGACAATGATGGTTGGCTGGCAACTCATGGGAATCCGAAAGGTATGTTTAGTTGATCACAATCTACAATTCTGGGTGGATTTGGTAGATAGTTTCATAGGGAGGGGTGGGTGGGGGGGGGGGGGGGGTTGGGGAAGGGGGGAGAAAAGGGGAAAGAGATGGTAGAGGAGGGAGAGAAATAGGTACAGATCACAATCATGTCGATACAGTGGAAAGAGAACAGAGGTTGTTACTCATTTTGCCACAGAATATGTAACAATTACATGTTATGCCCAAAGCAAAAGGCTATTTCTTAGGGGCAAATAAGTAACTTAAACTTGGGTCAGGTTTGGCTGTAACTCTCGCTTGGGACAAAATATTGTTTAATCTGGAGTCAATTGCACTCTCATTTTATATATAGGAGGGATTCTGAGTCTTTTATGTCATAACATATGGCATGTACTTATATATACATATATTATACAAATTAAGGGTATTACCATCTTTTCACTTGTTCTGTTAACGGAGTTTTCGAGCAAATGAATTTCAATAGTTCAAGGGGCGAAAGTGAGACAGTTAATACATGAAGAGGTCAAAGTGATCCAAAGAAATAGCCGTACCTCAACATATGTATTGGAGCCGTAGTGCTCGAGGCACCCCGGTATATATGACGTATGTCCTTTGTAGCATCTTCCTTCTTGTAACGAGTGTATGTCCTTTGACAATGTTGGCATTGCTCAAACTCGATTTGTTCCTTGACTTGCCTGGATTTATCATCAAAGGCTCATCCAGTGAGGATATTTTCTACTCATGTACCTACGTAGCCTTCTAGCGTCCATTGTATGCAAATAGTCTATCTGGTTCCACAGTTTTCGGATAAAGGTGGCCTTCTGGGCATTGGTCCAGAAGGCGGAATTGTCTAGAACCCACTCCAAGTAATTGGGTTCGTTAGAGAGAAACAAAAATACGAACGTTAATGAAAGAAAATGCATAAGACTAACAAATGAATTACGAATGATTCATAAAAAAACTTACAATCGGTTGAATTGGTGAAGTTTATATATGAAAGTGACTAGTTCTCCCGAAATTCTATTGTTATAAAGGTGTGTTTCTGATTTCTCTACATGATGCAAGAGAAGGGTATAGGACATCAAATTGCTCAAATCACGCAGGTCTCTTTGAACTCCCACCCTAAAATTTGATTCACATAATGTACTCAGGCAATCAAACACACTGACTAGTCGAACAACTAATACAGTCCCAACTTTAGAATTTTTCACTAGAGTTAATCAAACAATGATTAACTAGACAATAATATGCACGTAGAAACATGGAGAACCAAAAAGTCCCAAATTTTGTTTTGGGAATTTGATGTACTGCTGTGATGCTATGGGCAAAGAAATGTAATTTATGCAACCAATCAATGAAATTATCCTTTTGTAGAAAAAAAAAGTCTCGTCGACTGTACTTAGGCAATCAAACACCAACTAACCAAGCAACTAATACCGTCCCAACCATAGAATCAAACAATGATTAACCAGACATAAATATGCACAATGTTAACGAGACATCAATATATTGGAGAAACATGGAGAACCAAAAAGTCTCAAATTTTGTCTTCAATTCGAAGCTACGTGAATTATGCAGAAAAGAAGAAGCGGAATAATATTTTTACCATCAGATTGCAGAAACCTTTGTTTTTGTTTTCTTATCGACAAAGCTAACTGACACTCCATTTGTCGACAGTCTACCATAGTAGTAGCTTAGCGAGTAGGCATGCTTCAACCCGAGGAGAATGTTTCTAATAGAAAAAGTTAATTAAATAAAAAAATATTATGCATATTAAATTAAAAAATGCACGATTAGGGAAAAAAGTAGAAAAGTTTCCTGAAAACGGAATAGAACACCTCTTTAATGTGCAACCACCATGTCTTTCTTCCACGTCCCGCATTTTCCCACCAAGCAAGAAATGATTTAAATACTTAAGGTACCATGTATCCAGTCCTCTCGATAAGGATGTCGCGACCATCGATAAAATTACAATTGATTCTTCATTCTGCATGTCTTTAGGGGCCTAAGTAACTGAGAGGCTTTCAAGGCAATGTCGCATCAAACCTTGATCATGTCAAAATAGCAGTCGGTTACAATTGACGACAAGTCTGTTTGGCTCGAGAGCTCAAGTCGTGACAAGGGCCCAAGTGGCCAAACAGACTTGTCGTCAAGTGTAACCAACTGCTATTTAGGGTGCGATGCGACACCTCTTTGAACGTTTCTCAGTTACTTAGGGCCCTAAAGACGTGCAGAATGAAGAACATCGTTGGTTGTCATTTTATCAATGGCTACGACATCCATATCGAGAGGACTGGATACATGGTGCCGTACGTATTTAAATAACTTCTTACTGGGTGGGAAAATGCAGGACTTGGAAGGATGAGACGTGGAAGGAAGACATGGTGGTTGCACATTAAAGAGGGGTTCTATTCTGTTTTCAGGTAACTTTTCTATTTTTCCCCTATTTATGCATTTCTTAATTTAATATGCATATGATATTTTTTTGATTTAATTAATTTTTTCTATTAGAAACATTCTCCTTGGGTTGAAACACGCCTAATCGCTAGACTACTACTACGGTAGACTGCCGACGGATGGAGTATCAACTACACTTGTCGATAAGAAAACAAAACTGAGGTTTTTGCAATCTGATGGTAAGAGTTTTCTTCCTCCTCTTCTTTTCTACATAATTCACGTGGGTATGAATTGAAGACGACTTTTTGGTTCTTCATGTTTTTGCGATATATTGATGTCGGGCTAATCATTGTTTGATTGCCTCTTGTGGAAAATTCTATGGTTGGGACTATATTAGTTGTTCGGTTAGTCCGTGTTTGATTGCCTGAGTACATTTTGTAAATGGATCGATGAGACTTTTTTTTCTTCTGCAAAAAGATAATTTCATTGATTGGTTACATAAATTACATCTCTTTGTTCATAGAATCACAGCATGAAAGGGATATATATTTAGTACTTCTTTTACCTATGTATTAGCTTGTTAATATGCCCTCGTTTACATCAGATGCTACTTCATAGCCCATTAGATTGATGTCAATCTCAATTTCTTCAAACGCATTAAACATTACAGTTGCATGGGAAGATAATGGTATGTATTGATGAAACCAAGATTAAAATCCTTTATCATCGTGTAAAAATCATCTCAATAGTGTAGTTTCATTTCAATAGACATGAAATCTTTATCCTCCTGTATATCTCTTATTCAAAATATAAGTCATTTCATGCTTAGCCTTTCTTTTTTTTTTTATTTAATTGAAACAGAGGCCCTCCAGTCCAAACAAATGAAAAACTGGGAAGAGCCTTTGCTTCTTAATACCAAGTGCAAGATATTACACATGTTGTGCTTGCAAGGCTCGGTTCGGTTTGGTTTGGTTTGGTTTAGTTAGTGGAACCTTAGTACTCATTCTTCTCAATGAGTGCTGGGAATGTATGCCGGTGTAGTTATTGCTACTTCGGACTTCTTTTTCCTTTTCTTCCTTGTAATTTTTATAATTTCATATAGGACAAAGCTGGAGAATAGAAGATATTTACATACTCTCAGCTTCGTTTATTACAAATTTCGATATATGAGAACATTGCTTACTAAGGATAATTTTGGCATCATCTATTATAGAAGGATGGCAAAGATCTGAAACTAAGGTTTTCGAAATCATGAGCACAAGAAGAGTATGCCATTGGGTTGAGGAGTTGCAATTTCGGTCTAATCTGCCTCTTTGACAATGTTTCATTATACTTGGGGTTGTCGCAAATATTACTGTGGTAAAGACATGATTTTGCATTGATTCAACTTAGTATCTGAATCTCTAAAAGGAAATTGTATTGTTTATAGGAAAATGATTTTGGCACTCCATTTTTTTATGTTGTCACTCCAAAATTTGTCTTGTAGTGTAAAAATTATATATAGCAAGACACACTTAAAGATAAATTTTGGAGTGCCATCATAAAAAAGTGGAGTGCCAAAATCATTTTCCTTGTTTATATTCAACATGGTTTTACATAATGTACTGCAACAATCACATATGCATGTATCTAGCTCGTGTGTTCTGTGAAGGTAGTCATTTCAAGGGCCATATCCACTTGATTTTTCTTTATGCAGTATCGTTACAACTCCGTTATTGTTACATTTTATTCCAATTGAATTGTATTCATGTTCAACTAACAATATTATCTCATTCTTCTTTTCACAAAAAATTGTTGCCAAGTATAATTTCTTGCTCAATTGATCATCACCTACAACCATTCTTGCAATGAGTGTGATATTTATGTGGTTCCACTTAACGTTGATAATAATATCTCCACTCAATTAACACGCGGTCACGCCTGTATTGGGGAAGCACAGGATCAACTCACAGATAACAAGTGTTTTGGATTGTCAGAATAGGAAAGGTGAGGAGAAGGTTAGCGAAGTAGCTGACACGATTCTTTCCAAAGGTGCATGTTCTGAATTGAGGATGGCGTGTGAGAGGTATTGGTGGCATACGGAAGAAGGGCTGTTTGTTAGGTAATAAAGTTGAGGATTCGCTCTTCTTTTGTAGTCTTTCTTATTTGAATGATGACTTTTTCACTCGTTAGCTTGTCAAAATAAAGGGTTCTGGTCATAATTCTTCTCGCATTCAGTTTTACACAAGCGTTACCAAGTGGATGTGTGGTTAGTCTTTAGTATTGATGACCTTGTTCTCTTGTTTTGATCTTTCTGTTGCTGGTCTATTGTATGATCAGATGACTTGGACAACCTGATTCAGTGTCCAATTTTGGGTTCGTTTGTGTCAAAATAATCGAGAACATCCTCTGCTATTGTCTGTCCCTGGCATATTCGTTGTCCCAATACTGCTTTAGGGTAGACATTTATTGCCATTGGCTGAAGACTACTGATGTCACGTTTGTGTTTTTAGTCTTGTGCAAACTTAAACATGGACTATTGCAATGTCGGTGATCCATGTATTATATCATGGCTGGTGTTGTGGGTTTCTATCTGACACCTACATGATGACCCTCCAAAGATCCAATTTGTATTATCAGGTGCGGTTTCTTGCAAAATTAATGAAGCGAGGATGGTTTCAGACTTTCAGTAGTTAGGCTTTGCTGGTAATTTGCCAGAGTGTTGTATTGTTGTCTCTGACTCTTTGTAAACAGTGTCAGGTTACATTGGAAAATATGATACCCAGTTGCAGGGATAATTTGATCAACTTGAATGTATATACTGTCACTTAGATTGTCATTGTCTATGAAGGCTTCACCTGCTATAATCTTTTAAACCTCGTATGTATCGTGTGGCATTTGATACTGTATTTTTCTTTGTGAAAGTTAACAGCTTGTGATTTCATCGTGAAATATTACTTGGCTTATACGTTAGCGTATACTTGTTCAGAACGTATCGTTAGACCTTGCAAGAACCTTTATTGTAGGTTGCATCTCCGAGCACAAGCCGGTAACTGCATTTCAGCCAAATCCTAGGTGACTAGAATCTTAAAGCTAGATGACCAATTTCTCACAGCTCCCTTCCTCGCTTCAAGGGAGACGGGAATTGGTACTTTGTGAGGTCATGTTCTTCTTTGGAGTACTTGCATCTTTACCCAAGTTGAATAAGCTCTTGTATCGTAATTCCTCGCTTCGTGGGGTCCATGTCGTGGTCCTGCTACAAGGCTCCACGGTCATCGTCTCCCCCAATCTAACTATCACCCTTCATCTATAAGGTTCCACTAAAGTCTGTTGGCCCCACATGTGACGGCCCTCTAAATTTATATTGAATCTAAGGTGAGGTTTTTTTTTTTTTTTTTTTTTGCAGGGATGAACAATTGGTGTATCTACTCAGCAAGAAGGATTTTTGGAATATCATTGTTGTTGATGATAGGATCATTATTTTACATCTCATATATTCCTATAAATACAAATACAAATACAAATACAACGATAAAAAAAAAATACTAAAACACAAGGTTCTACAATTATCATTGAGGAGTTTTTATATCTTGAAAGCTAAGAAAAATCATGGGAGACTTAAAGAATAGTCCTCGGGTTCTACTCTTTGTAAGTTTTCATCCGGCACTTTTTGAACAGTTATATTTTCATCTTTTTTGATGGTGAATTACCCATATTACCCTTTTAATAAGCATTCATATGTAGGTGTATATTTCCTTCCTAAATTAGTTGAATTCTAATAATTATAGTCACCTAAAATCATGGGTTGATTAATGGATAGAAATGGGGGAAATTTTCAAATTTTAAAATCTTTAATGGATATATACTATGCCATTCTCTCCTTAATTCGTGAATTTTTAAATTCTTAATTTTTGTGAATTTTGGTAAATTAGTTGTATTATATTACAAACTTATGTGAATATGGTTCGACCAATTTCACGGAAATTCATGATTTATTTAAAAATATGAATACACCATTTTTATTCATGAAAACACAATGAATAAATTAATCGAAAAAAACATGAATAATTTAATTGAATAACATGAATACTCCATGATTTTAATCGACCATGAAAAACATGAATAAATTAATCGGTCATGTTTTTCATGACTACACCATGAAAAATATGAGTACACCATGTCTTATTCATGAAAAACAAAAATAAACATGAAAAAAAAAATATGAAAACAAAAAAAACATGAAAATCACATTTTTTCATGATTCACAGCCCCAAATTTGAATCCTAAGATTATTTTTTACCACAACAATATTATTGTACACATAAAGAATTTACAACAAAACATGACAAATAAGTTACATATAGACATGATTACTTTGGAAGCACTGAATAGTTTCTCTTCTCTCTGTTCTATACATTTGGAAGCACTTGATATACTCCATGGAGGAAGGCGACAAGCAGATCAAATTGACGGCAACCCGAATCAGCGATGGAAAGCAGATTAAAGGTGTACAACAACGGCAGCGGCGACGACGACGACAAGCTGATTGGCGACGGTAACTGATTGATCGGCGAAGTGGCGATGGAAGGGGTGAGGGACGGAGGTCGCTGGGGGATGTCAAAGGGATCCAGCTTGCCTCTCACCGCTGCTAATTGAAATGGAATTTTTGCGTTCGAGCTCGCCGCTGCAAATTGAAATGCGGGGGGAGGGGTGTACGGGGGAGGAGGAGGATTAATTATACCGAAATTTTGGAATCCTAATTAGGAGTGGGGTGGTTTTAAATCATTGTCCAAAATTTTAGGATTCAATTTAGGAATGATTATCTTAAAATTAGGCTAGAGGACCTTCAAGATTTTTTTTGTCCCCAAAATCCATGCCTATATATACATATATTATATATATAAAGGGCAATCCTGGGATTATTTAAAAGTGGGGATGAAAACATAATTGTTCAAAAAGTGCCGGATGAAAACTTACGAGGGATGAGGTTTGAAGATGGATATTTAAAAACTCCAAAAATCAATTGTGTACACACAAAATTAAAAAAACCAATATTAAATCGGCTCATTAATTCCTTGACATTCTTTTAGGAAAACATAGGCGAATAGTTTGGCATGGATCCTTTTATAGATTTGCTCCTTAATTCATCCCTATTATATTTATTAAGATCAAGATGATATGACCAGATTTTTTTGGTCATAGTCCTGCATCCAAAGTTAGGTTGTCTTAATTCAAAAAAAATTTGCATTTTTTTGTGTTACGTCAAACTTTTGTGACTTGTTTATTCGTCTCACCGAGAGGAATCAGAAAAGTAAGAAATTATTATCTAAACTCATAATTTTTTTGAATAAAAACAAAAAATAAGTCAAAAAGACAGTTTTTAAAATCCCCCACTAAGGAGGAATTTTTCAGTGCCGAGCGGGTATTGCCCAAGTGGCACCCACTCGGCAAATCCGAACCGTCCGATTCACTTTTGGACGGCTCGGATTGAAACACTCTCTCTCCTCTCCCCCAAACACTTTCTCTCTCCAAATCTGAGCCGTTCAAAAAGAAAATGGACAGCTCGGATGGCTGAGCGGGCACCACGTGGTACCCGCTCGACACTAAAATTGTTTTCCCCACTAAGACCTGTTAAACTCCTTAATTTCGTCTCTCGCTCTCCCTCCAGCCCGTCTTTTTCTTTTTATTGTTCTTGAAGTTGTTCCCAGTTCTCTTCAGTTTCTCTCCCCACTACTTGGCTTCAAGTGTCTCCCATCCTACTCTCCTTCTGTGTGCTCCACTAACACAAATAAGTACTTATTTTTTAAATTAAAAATGATGTATTGTAAGAGAATGATCCGTCTTGTAAAACGGAAAATAAATACTCTGCTTAAAAAATACTCCCTCCGTCCCAAATTGGATGTCAATTTTTGATATCCGTGCCAATTTCAACTCCTTATATCTTTCAATATGAATCTCAAAATATATACAATATGGATCTTGTTTGATAGTTCTTGATAAATTCTATTATACAAAGTTTTCAAACTCATGAAAAACATTATAGATGGAAAGATATAAGCGATAAAAAATGACACGAATTTTAAAAATTGTCATTCTTTATGGGACGGAAGGAGTAGTAAGAACTTTAAGGTCCTTCTTAGAACGGGGCCTATTCTCTCGTAACCACAACCATTACCTTTATGCCCTACCACTAACAGGCCCATAGCTCGTTATCTCATGCCATATAGTTATAGGCAAATCTTGAGAAAGATGAGGACTTGCCACCAAAAATCAAAGCCTGAAAGGAGAAATTAAAATAAATGTCAAAAAAGGGTAGATTACAAGGCATCGATAGAGAGATTTTGCGTACAATAAAAAAAAAAGACCTATATTTGCACGAGAGAGAGAGAGAGAGACCTGGAGGGCCAGCATGGGAGGAGAGAGAGGTGTGCTTCTTAACAGACTCTTCGCTTAGACAACCCCTGCTTCCCCTAATTCAAGCTGCTGCTGCTGCTTCTTGTTCTTGATTCTGTTCTTGTTCCTGTTTCTGTTCCTCCTCTTCTTCTTTTCCTCCTCGCTCTCGTTGCTGCTGCCACCGTTTGTTGAAGTTGTGCTCCCATCCTTGCTTACTACACCTTTGGTTGCGCTTCTTTCAGATGGAAAGCTTTCAAATGGAGACGAGTAGAAGGAAATTATGAGTTCCAAGACCAAAAAAATTTAAAAAAAAAATCTACCTTACGGATGCAGATAAAGAGTGGATTCATAATCGTGCCCAAAAATGCATCGTTCCTATGTTTTACTTTTTTAAAGGATTTATTGAGTGTCACGTCAATTTGGATTCCTCGTAACTTATATTGTACTATAATAACTGTTTTCGAATGTCTACCTAACGCAAAAAACAAGCCTAGGTAGATGAGTCCTAGAAAAATCAACCACTGGAAACATACCGGAACATACTCCCTCCCTCTTAATTTGTTGGTCCACTTTAGGAGTGCGTACTATTTTTCAATTGATTATTATCTTACCATCTCTAATCTTTTAAGCGATTTTAAAAACTTTTTATAAAAGACGTTTTAAATTAAGAGATATAGCTAATTTTTTGAGACTTCCAAGAAAAGAAAGAAGACCAAGAATTTGGGACAGAGGGAATATATATGAAGAGAAAAATTTATTTACGGACGGTTCCGCAAGTAAATTTTACCGAGGTGAATCAGAACGACCCAAAGCACTCTTGGATGGTCCAGATTCACCCCACTAGAAATAGTTAGTTGTTTAGAGTCTACTTTAGACATCTTTGGGTTTGGAGCAAATACAATTCAAAAGAGGGATATGCGTGCGTATTGGGGAAAAGTCCAGCTTGAATTTGTTAGAAAAGAGAATTGACCAGAACTTTGTTTTCATTTCATGAAAGAATTACAATTCCCATTCCACCTAAAATTCTAGGAATTCGTTGATAATTAGAATAAATTCGTAGACCAAGTCGACTGATTCGTTTTAAATTTAAAATGTTTATACTTTCCCTATTCCTTCTATATCGCAGGGTTGAAACCAAAAAAGATTGGTTGCTTTCTCTATGTTTCCTCACGTTTTTGATAAAACCTTCTTGTGAAAGGATTTTTACAATGGTGTCGGTAATATTAGTAGACGCTACTCGAACTATTTTTCTATTTATGTCAGCATTTCGTATAGATGCTACTCGAACTACTCATTTCATTTCATTGATATGTATTATTATAACCCTAGCACGTCTTTATGTAGTCTACACAACTTCATAACCAAATACCTAGACCAATAAAGAAATTATGCATAACAAGGAAACACAAATATTAACCTTCCTAAACAGGAAACATAATACAGGAAAACTTCTTCACTGCTCCGTGAAGAAGACTAACTATTAACGTTAAGAAGTATTTATTAACGGTCAAAGATTAAAAATATATCTCAACCGTTGATTAACGAAATGGAGAGCTGGGATTCGTGTTTTCTTTAAAGGAGACATTCACGGCAAAAGGAATGAAGAGGATAAAGAGGGCTTACACTGGCAAGCAGTTGATCAAACTGGATCCCAAAACATTGTAATAGGACAGACAGAGTTTGCGCCACGAAATCGACTCTGCCGGTGGCGGCATTCAGCCGTTTAGACATCTCGAGTTTGGAGCAACTGACCAAAAGCTTAGCTTCTTCTTCGGGGCGGGGGCGAGGTTCACCAGGACGGCGAGGAATGACCCCGGCCCAAAGCACGGCTAACGTGGAGTTTCCCATGGAGACCAAGAAACCACGAGGACCAGAAGAAGATTCAGGCGGACCAGGCTGGGGCAAGGGCTTCTTCTCCCTGCTGTTCTTGCTGTCCAAACCAAGCACCATCTGGAGTTCGTTTTCCGGATCAGAGACGTCGAGCCCGAACATGAACCCCGGCTTCCTGTAATCCAAACAGTACAGAATCCCGTCCACCATTGCGGACGCCTCCTTACCGACGCCCAGAGTTGATTCGGAAAAAGTGCCCCACGAATCGGACTCGATGTCGTAGCAGTACAGGGAGGAGAAAATCTTGCAATGAAACAGAATCTTATTCGCCTCGTTGTTGTTCTTATCCGAAAGAGCGTGACCGCCAGATACGATAGGAAAGGAGTTCGTGATAGGAAACAAGGTTGCTGCGTCTCGCAGCGCAGTCCAACAGGACTTGCGTTCGTCGAACGCCTCGGCATTGATTCCCAACACGTACAGCTTGCCGTCGACCGCGACGGGGTAAGGGTTGTGTCTCGACTTCTTCGTGGGGCAGCCTTTCTTCCAGCCGCCGGAGGGACGGCTCGTGTCGATGTAGTAGACGTCGTCATGGAGGGAGCCGTCGTCGGCTTCGCCGCCGATGAAGTATATGGTGGAGCCGATGACGCCGCAGCCGGAGTCCCACAGGTGTGTTGGTGGTTTGGGGAGGAAAGGGCCGAGGAGTTTGTCCTCCTCGGGCGTCTCCGAGTTGCCCCCCTTGATTACGTGCGATTCGTACGCGAAACCTCTCTGTACGCGGAAGTATATGGATGGATCTTCCACTTCCCTCACTGACGAAGACGAAGGCGAATCTGGTGGTGTCCCCTGGCCGGGGTTTGAGCTGCTCGACATCCTTTTGGAGAGAGAGAGAGACAGCGCCACCCTTTTGGAGAGAGAGAGAGAGAGACCGCGACGGCAGTCACGGCACCACCTTTTTGGAGAGAGGGATGTGATATACTATTTGTGTAGACACCCCGTTCCAAACATATAGGCGAACAAATACACAGAAATGGAAATACACCGACTCAAAATATTAGTCGGGGAGTACCGCCACATGGTATTCTGACCACTCCATCACACATTCTTGTGGGATACAATGCTAAGTGCATGGACTCTACACAAATATATGGTTCTGGAGTGGTCCGAAACACCATGTGACGGTACTTCCGAATTATTGAATAATTGCTCTCAAAAGGCCCAAACATGCACAGATAGACTCAAAAAGCCCTAATTTTGGCTGGGCCAGTTCTATTTTTTAAGTTTATGGCTTGAGAGATTCTCTCCATAAAATTCCATGTCTTACTAAGTCCTTCCCAAAATCCCACGCGCGCATTTGATTAATTTTAAGTTGGGTTTTGATGACGTAAAACTAAAATTGCCGGTCTCTTTTCACTATTTCGAGTATCTCAATGAATTGTCCATATCTTTTTAATTCATTAGTTTCTATATGCATTTTGTACAAGATAATAAGAGGGTCGCACAACAGGGTGCAGCAGGGGCTTTGTACGTGAATGTAGTTTTCCATTGAGCTGTATTGAACTACTGTGACAATTTCACAACATGAGAACTTCATTGGTTTATGTATTTGCCAAACATATATGGAACTACACATTTTCTATCTTCGATCCAAAAACAAGAAATTAAAAAACAAATACCATAAAACTATTCTTCGCAAAACAAGCATGTTCCGAATTTCACAAAAACTGTTTCAAATTATGCGCCCGAATCACCGAACCTTTTCCCAAAAGGTTTGTTCTTGGAGTTTGTGAAAGTTCTGATTTCATTCAGCCGCGTCTTTTCTAACGGGATAATTACAAAATCAAACTTAAACGTAGCCCTAATCCCGGATTCATCTAATTTCAAGAAATCATAATTGAAGCCAAGTCAAACGAACGATCCTGGACAAGAGCCTAGTTATAGTTCAAGAAGTAATCACAATGCCACTAGACATAAATCCATTCCTAACACAACTAAACAGTAACCTAGATCTAATACGGTATACAGCATAGTTACATAAATGAGAAAACAGATCCGCAGGTTAAGTCCTACTGACAAAACATGCAACTTGATGAGAAGATTATAGTCAAATAAAGCAACCTTGCTCTTATTCTTAATCTACTCCTTGGACGATTTGTTGATAAGTGACTTGTGGATATGAGGAATCACACCTCCGCCGGCTATGGTTCCTTTGATGAGAGTGTCGAGCTCTTCATCTCCTCGGATTGCAAGCTGCAAATGCCTGGGAGTGATACGTTTCACTTTCAGATCCTTACTCGCATTTCCAGCTAGCTCCAACACCTCAGCAGTTAAGTACTCCAAGATAGCTGCTGTGTACACAGCAGCCGTGGCTCCCACTCTACCGTGTGCGGTGGTCCTAGTTTTCAGTATACGATGGATCCGGCCGACTGGAAACTGCACAATGTTAACCAGATTAATTTTTACATTAATATCAAGGTAAATATTACAACACAGAACTCCAGAGCACTCATGACAATATTCTTTGATATAGCAAACAGGGAAAAAGGTACAACAGAGGAGGAGGACCAGAGTCCACCGAAATTCATAGGGAAAATACAATATTGAAAAGCAATCAGAGACAGAATAACAGCATCCCTTTAAAAGAAGACACCGCCCCCCAAAAGAACATAGGTGATGATAGTTGAATGTAGAAATTTTCTAGATCCAGTATACACAATAGATTTAACCAGGAAAAAAAAAGTATACACCTTAGAAATGGCCAGACATTGACCTATGAGACAGGTATAAGTAAATATAAGGATGACTGTGAGGAGAAATCTTGCATGTGGGTAACTGCATAAGTAAATATAAGGATGACTGTGAGGAGAAATCTTGCATGTGGGTAACTGATATCTGAAAGAACTTCATCTTTGCTTTAGCTTCTACCAAGTTAATAGTGTATTCCTTCATCCATATCTAGGGTGGCTGGGCAAAGCCGAAAAACTAATAAAAAGACATGTCAGATAACAATAAGGTGAGGACATGACAAGTAGATTTCATTTCAAGTTTGTCGACCTGAGTTAGAAGAGTAGAGTTCAGCAGTCTCTTGGACCTTGGTTTATAAAAGTTTGAGAAGCTGTCTACTGCAAGAGGCAAAGCGACCACCATAATTTTGAAGGTTGTGTCTATTATTAAAACCTCTCAAACTCCATTAAACTGGATTATGCAACGGAACACTAAGTTCATATGTGGTGCCCATTATCCACAGGATATATATTCATTAACTCAAAATATAATTTACAACATAGAAATACTGGACCATTGGGAGTTAAACATTTAGCAGTGGTCCAGAGACCCAGTTTATATTGGTCTACGGAATGATCCATGAGACTGGTGAAAGAAATCTCTGTGGCTAGGTAAATTTGATATCAGAAAGTAGTTCTTTCTTGCTTTGGATTGTACCTGATTACGTATTATTACGACAACAGATGTCCAGGGTTGTAATGGACAAAACGACAAAATATGCAGTGAAGGTTTGTCAAGTTCAAAGAGTTGAGTAACCTGAGTACACCAATCTCTTGGTTTAGGATGTTCTGGTTTGTGCTGTCTAAGTAATATGGGTCCCTATTATACACAATTGCTAAATCAAATCCTAATTTTTCAAATGTGGTTCCTGCATTGTTTAGTCTATTAACCAAAAAAAGCACCATCAAAAGTAGAATAAGCAAAAGAAACATCAGAGGTCAGTTTTACAGGTAGGTAAGAAGCACTATACAAGAAATCTACCGGAATAAATACAGATCAAAAACATCATTTTTATCCAACATCTTCTAGCGCTCCACCTGTATCTACCCTGACATAAACAAAAAGTTATTGTTTCCCACTCATTCAAGTAATGATAACAAAGTCAAGCCAATTAAACCTACTTCGACATAATTTTGGGTTGGTTTTTTGCATGTTACTTATAATTTTATGTAATACAGAATAAGTTATCGACTTATCATAGCATCAAAATCATCAAGAATGAAGCTTTCTCTAACCAGCACCTCCATTTGGAAGCGAACATGCCATTCGGCTTTTTACATCGACCAATGCTTTGTTTGGTTTGTGTTTTGAAATTTATTTTGAAAAATAGTAGGAGTAATAAGTGGAGAGAGATAGAGGGAGAAATGTTGGAAGTAGGGAGAATCTAGGGAGAATTTTTTGAAAAATTCATTTTGAAAAGAAAAGAGAACAATGCACAAACCTCTTGCTAAAAACTACCCATAACCCTACCATAGTCAACAGATTGATGGATGTCAACATAAAACAGACAGATACAAGTTTAGCAAAATTCTAAGCTCCACAGGACACTACCACAACGATTTGGACAAATAAAGCTTTTGTAGTACTAATTGGAATCTCGGGTGTGTGAACTGAGCACACAAAGCAATTCTTCGACTATCCTAAGATGAATGCTAAGCATCCTTCTCTCTCTTTCCGGCAGATAATTAAATGGATATCTCTGAGCTCTCAATCCAATACTCCATGAAGTTGGACATTCCTGACGTCACCATACAAATTAAGATCAAAAGTTGATAATTCTGTCCTCATGGTTTCCAAGATCCAAACAAAGGGTTAGATTTTGGAGACCTGGCTTTACTCTACCACTTTATATATTAGGACGAAGGTCAAAATATACATTGGGCTCTGAGTGTACTAATGTGCCAGAACAGATAATTTTTTTTTTTTTTTGATAAGTAAATAATTATATAGTCAGAACAGATAATCTATCTTATTCTTACCTCAGCCACCCAGTTAAAAGTTGCTTATAACCCTGAAAGAGTGTCCCTTTGTAGACTAAAGGATAGGTTTATAACGTATAATCATTTCGTTTGGGAAGCTTCATCCGTGAAGCTCAGTCCCGATAATATGGACTACAAACTAAGCTGTTGGATGTCCTCCACTGGTCAAAGCCAATTTAGCAATGCTAAAACTCATCTTTTGCCTAGCCACAGTGAGACTTCACCAGTACAATGCCATTTTCGTAAACCCAACTCCCGTGTCAAATTTAACCATTGCCTTAATTCGCAAAATATCTCGTGTTCGTAATTTAGTTTTGATGAGAAAGGAAAATTTTGCAAAAAAGCTAATTTGGCTAGAATTTTGCCTTGCTGCTGGAAAGGGAATCTTGGGACGGTAGTGCCAAAAAAATGCCTTTGCAAGCATTTTGCCTTGCCGTTGGAGTTGCTGGAAGGTCAATCAAGACCATCATATATTCTAGTACATGAGAAACCTTACTAAGAACAATAGAGTGGATACATAAAGGAAGCAATCCACACAAATACACCTACTTTACAACACATGGTTGAATCGAATTCATGAAATCCAGAAACAAAATTAATATTTAGATCTAGAATGCATCAAATCAGACTTTAACAGAAATAGAATCAACAGGGTCTTGGAACCTTGTCTTACTGGAGTTACTGCAAAGATGAAAGAGATTAACCTGAAAGCCATCCCCAAAGGGTTGTGTTGCACAAGTTTCCTAGAAACTATGTATCCCATTTCCTTTATACTACGTCAGCTGATAGAACTAAGGATAGGCTGGAGGGAAGAAGAGTTGAGAGGGGCCCTTGCTCCTACTCACTTTTCAATACTCACCTTTACTTTCGAAATCGCCCCTCTAAGACCTAATAAAATCCTCAGTTTTGGTTTTTTTTTTTTTGGTTCAATTTGGCCCTCCCTATTGGTGTTCTCCATGTTAGACCATTTTTCCCTCTCTAGCTCTCTTCTCCAGCCCACCCTTCCCCGTTATTGTTCTGCCTCAGATTTCTTCAGCTTCTCTCCTTCTCTATTTGGGTTCAAATTTCTTCTCCTACTACTCTCCATCTTCCTGTCTTGTAAGTCATAACCATAATAATTACCTGTATCCTCTACCACTACCTGTCCCATAGCTCGATATCTCACACCACTATGCTGTTGCCCGTTTGTAATTATAAGCAAGATTTTCCCCACCAAATGAAAGTCGTGACTCCACCTAAACTGTTTACGTAAGCTTCGGTCATGTTGGACCATAATGATTTAGTTTCAATGAGTTGACAATTTGGCTAGACTTTAAAAATGACTTGGCAAGCATCTTGCCTTGCTGTTGAAGTTTTTGGAAGTGAAAAAGAAGACCAAGGTACATTTTACATGAGTACCCTGACTGAAAACATTAATGGCCTTATAGAATGAACTCACAAAATATGTCTAAAAGTCTATTTTAATTTAGAATCCTAGATCTCGAGTGCAATTAGATTTTAACGGAGATAAAATCAACAGTATAGTAGAGCCATATCTTGCTGGAGTTTAAACTACAAAATTGAAAGAGACTCACTAGAAAGCCATCCGTGAAGAGTTGCATAATTCGTGTTGGTCAAGTTTCCTAAAAACATTTTTGTTTATATACTCATAACTCAACTGGTAAAACAAGGGAATAAGGGTTGCAAGGGGCCCTTGCTCCTTACTCACTTTTCAAAACTCACAATTTTACTATTGACAATCCGCCACAAAGACCTAATAAAATCCTTAATTTTTTTTCTTTTTGATAAGTAAATAATTATATATATAAAGGGATTGCCACCCAAATACAAAAAGAGGCCACAAGACAAAAAGACCCTGTACACTCCCCAAAGAGTGGAAAAGCTCAAACCAGTCTAAAAATTGGTCAAGAGATGGATTACAATCTCTCTTGTCCCAACTATACAAACTATTCACTAAAAAACTTTTTAATCTAATTTTGTCTTCTTTGACTTCGCCCCCAATTGGTTTTTCCATGTTAGACCATTTTTCGTCTCACTCTCCCTCCAGCCCTTCTTTTCTTTTTATTGTTCTTGAAGTTCTTCCCCAGTTCTCTTCAGCTTCTCTCCCTCGCTACTTGGCTTCAAGTTTCTTCTCATCCTACTCTCCTTCCTCTCTCGTAACCAGAACCATTACCTTTATGACTTAAACCCCTACCAGGCTACCACTAACTGGCCCATAGCTCGTTATCTCATGCCATATAGTTATAGACAAGATTTTGCCCCCACCGAATGAAAATCACAACTTCCCTAGACTGTTTACGAAAGCATCGGTTACATCGTACCACCTCGAGCAATCAACTAGGGCCGACTACATGAATCAATTGTCCATGTTGCGTTATGTCAAGGGCATCGTGTACCATGAATCAATTGGGGTCTGATACCTCTCTCTCCCAATCAATTGGGGTCGGCTACATGAATCAATTGTACAACAAATCAATTGTGGTCGGATACATAAATCTCTCATTCAGTTCTTGCCAAGGGGCATCATGTTCCGTGATTTCCAGACAATACTAGATCTTTCTGAGCTACTGCCTCTAAAGTCAACCCTGGTCTACCCTCCCCGTAATCCTACCATATTGATATACTGATCTATCTTCTATACTAGTTTACAGTAAATCGAACTCCAACATAGATCTACGTGTCTAACGTACTAAACAGCGAAACTAACCCTAAGTCTACAGGAAAATCTCGAGAAAAATCAGGACTTGCGAGCAAAAATCAAAATAAACGTGGAAAAACGGTAAATTATAAGGCGTCGACTGAGAAGTTTAGGTACAAACAAAAAGAAGCCCATATACATAAATATATACAGAAGCATAGAGAGAGAGAGAGAGAGAGAGAGAGAGAGAGAGAGAGAGAGAGAGAGAGAGACCTGGAGGCCGGCGCGGGAGGAGCGAGAGGTGGGCTGCTTCTTCTTGTCCTTGTCCTTGTCTTTGTCTTTGGGGGCTTTCCCCATTGTCAAACCCTTGGCTCCTTTTCCCGACATCTTCTATACCCGAGGGAGCTCTATCTCCCTGTCGCTCTCTTAGAAATTACGCG
Organism: Rhododendron molle; assembly: GCA_025413875.1. Taxonomy (NCBI): domain Eukaryota; kingdom Viridiplantae; phylum Streptophyta; class Magnoliopsida; order Ericales; family Ericaceae; genus Rhododendron; species Rhododendron molle. The sequence goes on along the minus strand of CM046388.1, from coordinate 10,436,074 downwards.
GTCGGCGGTCGGAGGAGAACCGTCAACCGAGAGAGAGAGAGAGAGAGAATCGGAGGAAGGGTGAGGGGGAAGTAAAAATGGGAGGAGTTGGAGTGATCCTTACGCTCTCTGCTCTTTCAGAGTTCGGTTTCCACGGCCGTCGCTCTGTGTGCTTGTAACGTGTTGCACAAAGGTGGATGTAGATAGGAGTTTTAGGCGTGTATATAGCAGCATCCCCCTAGGCCGGCCCAATGAATGAACCTTTCTCAGGAAATTAAGGGCTGTCCACGGGTCTGTCGCCGTCGGGTTACCCGACCAGCCAAACTTCTGATTTTCCATATTCCCACCCGAGCTGGACCTTGTGTTTTCATGCTTCGGTCGGGGTCAGGGTCGGATTAACAACCACGAGGCATTGGTCATTAGGGCTGTAAATTAGTCGAGCTGTTCGTGAGCTATTCGAAACTCAGCTCGAGATGAGCTCGTCCAAGCTCGACTCGAAGAGTTAACGAGCGAGCTCGACCCTAATTTCTAGGCTCGTTTTCTTAACGAGCCGAGTACTAATGGCTCGGTTCAGATGAGCTGGCAAGCCGGTGTACGTATATATATATACATATACATACACATGACCATATTATTATTATTATTATTATTATTATATATTAAAAAAGTGATGTACGTACTAAACTTAAAAAGTGATGTACAGCTGCCAAGGAAGACCGTTGGACACGCGCGTCCGGGGCTCCGAGTGTGGAAGGCAGGCTTTATAGCAAAAGAGAATGGTTCGTGAGTACATAAGTTTTCGATGTGGGACAAGTAACTCCCACCAAAGGCTTTTGCAGTAGTCCCACATCGGAAGTTTTGCAAAACTACCACAGAAAGAAACTTATATAAGCACAGCACTACACTGACTGACAGCTTGCCTCGCTCATGCTGGTGTGTCGAGCTTACACAAGCCGGGCTCGAACTTAGGAAATTAATTTCGAGTTGAGCTCGAGCTTTCTTTTATAGTTCGTCTCGAGCTCGAGCCGAATTCGAGCCCAGTAGTATTGAAGCGAGCCGAGCTCGAGCATTTTAAAACTTTTTAGAACTTGACTTGGTTCGGCTCGATTACAGCCCTATTGGTCATCCCTTCTTACCTTTTTAACTGTCTGTATTGTGTGACAAATAATACTACAAACCAAATCAAAGCCCAGTTTTCCAAAATTCAACTTGTATTCCGAAAACCAACAACCCTTTTTCCCATTTCTGATCCAACCAACATTTAAAACATTATGAGCATCCGCATCACCCTTCTTAAATTTTAGACCAAATTACATTTTAAAAAATTACTTTATTACTTTAGCTACTCACTTTTAAAATGTCTACAACATCAGGCTCTATATATTAAAATTATTCCATTAAAAATATTGTTTCTTTATTTTTTTAATTCCTTGAATGCAAAAGCAATACCTTGTTATCAGTAAAATAACCAAATCAATTGAATGCAAAAGCAAAGCTACTAAGGTGAGTTCTCCTGAACTTATAAGAAATTGTGTTATTTTGTCCTTAATTGAATTTTTTTTTTGAATTTGTTAATTTTGCGCCCTCCTTTGGAAAAGTAAATTTTTTTTACTTTTACTTAAATATTGTGAGAAATAACCATTTTTTAGCAAAATAAGTGAAATAATTTGACCTATTTTGCTAAAAAGATATTATTTCCCAAAATAACTGGGTACAAGTAATTTTTTTTTTTTTACTTTTCCGATTCGTCTCGTCGAGATGAATCAATAATTCACAAAAATTTGGGACAAAATTAACAAATGCAAAAAAAATTCAAATAAGGACAAAACTAACTTTAATTTTTTTAAGTTGAGAACTCACCCAGACTTTGTGAAAATAGTAAAATATTCAATACTGTGTGAACAGTGGCTCGTGATAGTTGAGCAAGGCTGATGCACAAGATTTTTCAGAATTCAAGTCACTAGTTTAGCTAAGGAGGACAAGTAGACATACTAGTGCGGATGCTCTTAAAAAGGAAATTATACTCGACCCTAAACTGGAGATTACATAAAAGCTATGGAATAGTGCACCAGTCTCGGAAGTTAATAAGTCATAACCCCAAAGAAGGAAAAAAACAACGTAAGGTTGCACCAGTCCATAGCAAGGGGAATAAAGAACTTGTACATAAAGAGGGTAGACAATAAGGCTCGAACAAATTGAAAAACAAAAAAAAAAAAAGCCGAGAAATATGGCAAGCGAAAAGATCGAATAAAATTTTAAGCCATCTCATGCATTTGCCACCTCTTCCTTCTGTCCAGTCCTTCCCTCATCAGCAATGTGGAACCCCTCAATCTTGCGCGAAACGTCATCTGCAGTGACATTGACCTTTCCGGTCAACCCATTTGCCGAAACAGTCTCAACATCATCTAGGGTTTGTTGCCCTGTCTGCCATATTCTAATGGTTCCGTCCTCAGATCCTGATGCATATGATTCCCCTCCGGGTGAGAAGCGAACACAGTGGACTGGACCGTGGTGACCCTTGTTGCATGCTGCATCAAGGTATAGCAGGCAGTAGAATTAATTCTTAATGCCATTCTAGGATAAAACAGCATGTTTTGTAATGTATTAAGTTTTTCTGTTTCGATTTTCCTGAAAACAAGAAAGCTAGTTTGTCGAACAAAACTGAAAACATCGCAATTTGAGGACATAGCAACATCAGGATTGCGGACTTTTGAAAACTGTTTTTGCATATGAATTAGTGACATGGAAATGCTGAGTCCTTTTGAACATCCATTGTTTTTGGTAAACAAAAACAGAAAAATGAAAACAGGCAAATGAAGAGCAGTAACTAACTACTGCTCAAGAGAAGACACTCAACTTTTAAAGGAACATTAGAATAATAGTCAGAACCACAAGTTATCCCTCTAGAAGGTTTTTTTTTTTTGGAAAGAGAAAAAGGCCTGTAAAAGTTCAATAAGCAGGTAGAAGACCAAGCAGGAAATCCGTCCAATACATGATCTAGCGGGCAGGTTGCCTTGATAGATTTTAAACTTGAGCAAACAGCCTGAGAAGAGACATTAATTCAAACTTTTAATGCCAGTGAACATTATTTATTGCAGAGCACGTACCAATCTCTTCACCAGTATGGAAATCAAAAACACGTATCCACATATCTTCTCCACCAGCAACAAACTTGTACCCAAATTTTGGTTCCAGAGAAGCAGATTCTACAGTGCATGGCATGTTGTAGCTTTTCACCAATCCGAAGCTGAAAGAAAGACAAAGCATGAATATAATATATTCAGAAGAATTTAAACAGATCAATCTCGCTTGGAACTTACTGATTTGCATCCCAAAACTTGACTGTAAACCCATCAGCAGTAGTGATGTAACGGCCATCTTGACTCACTTCAGCACTAGTCACAGGTGATTTGGTTTCAAGAGAACGTACAACATCACCAGTTCTTACATCCCATAATCTGTACACCCACCAACAAAATGACTCAAAAAATAAGGCAACCATTGAACACCTAATGCAAAAAGAAATCCATCACTTCCTCAATACAAAGAGAGAGGCATTGATGCTTCAAACAATATAAAACATGTTTGTTGCTAAAAAAGATTCTTCCATCTGACATTAGCAGGCTGTCATGAGAATCTAAGACCATACTGGAAAAAATATAGCTATTACTGGGAAAATATCTCATGCAGGGGCTGAGGGAGGGGTGGTTGCAGTGGCTGGAGGAGCAAAAAGTGGGCCTTCCAAATTGCAATGGCTGAGGGGGTGATTATTGTAGCGGCTGCAAGAAGGAGAGAGGGTTGTGACTACGGAGGGATGAGTGGGATCGCAGCATGGGAGGAATGGGGTGAGAGAGTGGGGGTTGCAGGAACTGAGGGAGGGGACAGAGTTACAAGTAGGCAGGGAGTGTTGGGGTTGAAGCTGGGAAGGGATGGGGAGGGCGCTGCGATTGAGAAGGGATGAATGGAGGTTGCAGCGGCTGAGGAGGAGTGGGCGTTGAAGCGAGTAAGGGAGGAGGAGAGGGAGGGAGGGGATGAGATTGGAGAGAGGGGACAAGGGGAAAAGGGGCTGGTGAGATGGAGTTGGTGGTGACTGGCGAGTTGTTGGCAATGGCCCATGAGAGGTTAGAGAGAAATCTGAGGTGAATTGAGGACAACCACCAATTTTCTCCCTATATCTTTCCATCTCCAGTAGAATTGCTCCCTCAATTACAAGGGCTTTATTGCATGTGGTGGGTTGGAGAGAACTTTTTCAGGTGTGACTAGAACTGCAGGTAAATAGCACAAATCCATGGATCTTTCCCGGACCGAAATGCAGAAGGACCACACTTAAATGCTACAGGAAGTGCGAGGTTTTTATTGATAAACTTACAACTGCACTGTTGCCAAAACACGAGGAACTAATGGTTAATGAACGGGAGAAAGTCTATGTTCTTCACAACGTATACATGTAATGCAAATACAAAGAGTACGGTATAAAATGATACAAGTCGTTCTAAGATAAATGTGACAGGAATAGTCTCCAACATAATAAAGACCACGTTGATTACTTCGGAACACATGCTCACAGCTGGAACTATAAGAAAGCTTAAAGACAAACAAACACGAGGCTTTGATACCTGACACCTCCCATATCAGTACAAGAACTCAAAATCGTCTGGTCACTGTGGAGCCATGCAACAGTTCGCACTGAGCCCGGAGTCCTATCCACTTCTCTAGGAGATGCATCGGGGCGATTCAGATCATAAATTCGAAGGATTTTTTCAACTCCACCAGTCAGTAGAAAGTGTGTGTCCTGTTTGCAGGTGGATAAAATTAACTGAGAGGTAGAAATAACTGAATAGGAAATCACAACCATTGTATTGTATGTTTGTAAAATTCGGCTAAAAGAAAGCTTTTGTTCAACCCCAATAGAACATTGTTAATTTCATGAATTCCCCAACAGAACTTAAACTTGAACAGTGTTGATTTTACTGCTCTAACCTGTAACCCCCCAGTCTTCAGTATTGATCAAAATGGCCTCTAGGTTCAAACTTCTGAGGCGAACAACTCATCCCTAAGAAGAAAAAGGAATCTCGACAAGCACAATAGACAATTTTGAAATATGCTATTTACCAAGGGCACAAGGTTGACAATAGAGGCCATCTACCCAAATCTACTAGCCATTCAAATCTCAAAACAAAATTATAAATCAAAGCTCCAAAAGAAACACTAGTTATTTGAGCAAAAAATAACTACAAACAGAAAAATTTACTTTAAGCATAGAAGCATAGTAACTTAGTAAGACTGGGTTCCAAAAAAAAATATTTTACCAAACTTATCCCTGAATTAAAAGCAAAAGTTGTAACACATTCAGGAACTCTTCTAATCACAAGTTTGAGCCAAGAAGTTAAATCAAATACAGGACGTGTAAAGTAAAAGTACCACTACGTGAAACCAAAACTTTCACAAGGAAACTAAGCCAGAAAGTAGTGTTCATGACATATGGAGACCATTGTCGATTGAATTAACTCGTCAAATTAATTAAAATACTTCATGAATCTGGAAACCAGAAATTTAGTACCTCTGAAAAGGCACAAGCTCGAACAATGTGTTTGTGCTCAAATGAGTGTAGCTCTTCCCCTGTTATTGCATCCCATATTTTACTGCAATTAGAACACAGAATATTACCAATACTGTGATCAAATATGCCGGATTACATCCCTAAGAAGATACACCTCCTGTAAACCTCTTCTCCTCAGGACGCAGGACCCCAATTGTTTGAGAAATACTCAAAAGAGAGTCACTTCCAAGCCCACTCATCATTGGGCCTCAGAATATCAGGAAGCTCATTCCCTCACAAGAAAGAAGCAAGAGAAAGGAGGCAAAGGGTGCTAAGCAATGGGGCATCTTATTACGTATTAAGTGAATGCATGGGAATTGTGAAGACCATGACCTAGCCTTTGGAGAATGTGATAGAGCAGTTTAAGAACATAAGGGAAACAGCTAACATAACTGTTGAAGCCCATGCTCAAAATTCAGTTTCTAAGGTATACTAGGGAATACATCTAAGTCGTCTTGGGGAAAAAGGTGAGAACTGACATCAAAAAGCAACCAAGAAGTGCATAGAGCACTCTAATCCCATCTGTTCTACCATAAAATAAACAAAAAAAAAAAAGTAACTACAATGTAAACAGCCTATAAGGCTGTGCAAAAACCAAGCACTTTCAGAATAGCACTCAACTTCAAATAAGACGAAAAAACTTCCTTATAATTTTCTTTTATATTTTATTTTCCTAGGAGAGGGAAGATGAAGGGAGAAACTTGTTACGTACGCAGTGAAGTCTGCTGAACCAGATGCAGCACGTAAAGCGTTTGTATCCAAGCAGCAACTCCAGACTGCACCCTTGTGACCTTCAAAAGTGCCAACCCAATCCCCAGTCTCTCCATTTCTTAGCATGGGGCTGGAATCTGAACCACACACACGAATCGTATATATTAGGCTTTGTCTGGATACACTACTTCAAATGAAGGTACTTGACTCGAATTATTCCATGAGCAGCAAATATGTCTTTACAGTTTACATATGGATAGAAGTTCAGGAGTTTTAATACGATGTATTTGAATTGACTACTTGACAAGAGTGATTTGAAATCCTTTAACCTAAGGATAGGAAATATACAATGACCCGACTACATAAATTCTTTCTTACTCTTATCCATCGTCCACTCTTTTTTCATGAATATCCTATAGCTAAAACTCTTTTATCTCAGGAGAAATCGCACATAAATCCATCCATTTGAAATAAATACTTATCCAATTGGGAGCTAAGATGAATTTAATCACCACTCATTTCATAACAAAACTACATTCAGCAACTTCATGTTTTCGGAAGTCATATTCATTGTTCCACTTTTTCACGTTTACAGTTATCAAACAATAATAGAACAGGCGAAAAGCTATAAGGACAACATTACTGCACACCACATGGGATACAATGTAAGGCAGCTAAGAGACAACACAAATCCTATGAGTGTAGCTGAAATGAGGTTGTTCAGATGGAAGTGCAGTAGGACTAGTAAGATTGGTGGGGGTAGCATCATATTGGAAATTTGTAGAGTCAATATATGGTAAGGTCAGTTTCCGTTGCATAAACAGAGACCGGTGGATGCAACACTTACGAAAAGCGATAAGTTCACTATTTGGAAATGCTATGGGCGGAGGGCTTAAGCTACCATGAGATGTTCTTGTTCAAAGAATCATGAATTTAACAAAACGTAATATAGACCATCCAATCCATCACCACACTCAAAACCAACATGTTATTCCGGCATCAAGTTATATATACAGTATCCCATTAAAGTACTAAACAGAAACACATACATACGGTTACAAGTCATACATACATGAGTTAAATTAGGAAAATGCAATTGGCATATACCCTTGCTGGCACTGATGAGGAAGAACCCATCCGGAGTAACTGGACTGTAGCACAAATCCACAACCGGCCTCGAATGACCGTGGCATACTAGCGGAACCGCCACCCTCTTCTTATCCATTCACTCTAAAATAAAATAAAATTAAAAAAAATATTCTCTATCTAACCTCAACCCTATCAAAGAATCTACCACAAATTCACCAATATCTGTGTGCGCAAAAACAAACACAGAAAAAGAAAAAAGAAAACTAAACCCTAGAAAACAAAGAATCAGTTAGAAACCATTGTGAGACAAACTGTAACAGATGACAATGGGAGTCTCATGTATCTATGTATGTATATGGCGGTATGTAACACAGGTGAGAAACGTAAAGGTTCGACGCCTCCTAGCCCTCTTGATTATTCTCCGAGAAAATTAAATTTACGTGAAATTACACGCAAATGGAATGTAAATCGAATCTAGCAGTGGGGAGGTTAACGTAAGCGAGAAAGTGTGACAGTGTCTATCTCTAAACAAAGGGCTTGGCGCAAAGAGGAGATGGGCATGGCTGTGGCTTTACGGAGCAGTGTTAAGTGAGCCGGACTCGACCCACCCAAGGCATAAACTTTGACAGGCCGGGCCGGGCCTACAACTTCAGCCCATTCTGCTTATATTTCTTGGCCAAGATTGTATACATGAGCGAGGGTTAGCAATGTGCCCCGTTTTAGAACTCATTTTAAGTACTTATTTTTTAAGAAAGAAATTTCAAACTAAAAAATAATATGTTTAAGCAAATGATATTTATAGCAATATGGATCTTGTTTGATAAATTTCATTGAGATCTTTTGAACGGTAAAAAAAAAATCAAAAAATTATTTTTCATTTAAATTATTTTTTATTTTGAAAATGTAGAATGAGTACTTATTTTTTAAGAAGGTGTTCTGGAACGGGCACTGGTTAGTCCACGTGGGGTTTCAAAGGCTATTCGTAGTCCTGAATTCCGAACACTCACTACGGAGCTCGAACCCTTACCTCACGTATGACAATGATCAACCAATTGGGCTAGAGTCCATTGGCATGCAGCTTATATTTCCGTTACTTCTTTTTTCATTTTTCGTAAGGGAAAAAAGGGTGGAGGACAAGAGGAGGGTTGAGGGTGGAGGGAAAAAAGGCTAGAGTCCATTCATTCTATTATTCTATTATTATGTTTCCTGTTTTGTCTAGGTCATTATTCGATGTTTTTTAATTAGTCTAAATTTCTTTGTTATGTGTATTTTCCTAATTTATATAGGGTTCTTGGTGGTCAAGTTTCGTAGCCTATATAAAAGTATGTTAGGGTTGTAATTTTGACACAATCAATGAAAGCAAAGTTCTTGTCAAGGAGCCATCAATGAAAAAACTACATTAGAAGCAGTCGTTCTTCTTCACCCAGCTACCAGCGACGAAAACAGGGAAAGCGAAAAAGATTTGGCTTAGCTGATAGGATGGGGACGGCAGTTCGATTTTCTTCTCAATTTGCGTTGAAGAAGCGTTCCAAGAGGAACAACAATGTGGACAATCAGATTAGTCAATTGCCGGATGGAATCCTTGCGACGATTCTCTACGGCTTGTCAATGGAAGAAGCAGCCAGAACTAGCATTCTCTCAAGAAGATGGAGATACTTGTGGACATTGTTTTCAGCCAGTTTGGAACTTGATGGTTCAGAGACACTTTTTGAGATAGAATGGAGAGGAAAGTCACTTGAATTTGAAAGGACTAGATTTGTAACTTGGGTGAATCAAGTTTTAAGATCACATCAGGGTCCATCTGTTGACGAACTCAAGGTTTGTTACATTGATAATTGGATTGTGTTTGCAATTCGAAAAAATATCAGGAAACTTGAATTGGACTTTCGAACAAATACCGGAGAATTAGGCGCGATCTCTACACTTTTCTAGGGCATCTGCTTGAGATTTCAAACCTTGGTTTCCTAACATCTCTGCATCTGGTAAACGTAAATGTGACTGGAGAGTTTCTCGAGTACTTATTATCCCACATTCCGTTTCTTGAGGTGATAAGCGTGAAACTTTCACCGGTTCTTGTAAGTTTGAATGTCTCCGGGCCATCCCCTGAAGAACTTAGAGATATACCATTATTGCAATTTGGAAAATCTTGAGATTTCTGCAGAAAATCTCGTGTCATTTCAAATATGTAGGCCAGGGTTGAGGACAAGATTTCCTTTTAAGCGTGTGCCTTTCAAGCACGTCCCTAGTCTTGCCGAGGTATCATTAGTGGAGGGGGATTATTCCATGCATGTAATGAGGAATCTTCGCAGTTTCTCAAGCTGTTTGATCATGCAACATGAGAGGCTTGCATTGTTCTTGAAAACAAATGAGGCAATATTTTCCAAAGACATTCCTATATTAGGTAATCTGAAGTATTTGGAACTGTCAGTTTCACGCTATAATCGAGAAAGCCTCCTTTCTTGCATGTCCCTATTAGATGCAACTCCCTCGTTGCGTGAATTTACAATGAAGGTTGGTCCTGAAGGTGAAACTTCCCCCTCGCGTGAGTTCATAGCAATGTTGTTTAAAATAACGAGGGTTACTGATTATGCTGCAAAGAAGTATGAATACGTGAAGGTGGTGAAAATGGTAGGGTGTGTTGGGTCCATAGTCGTTGAGTTTATTGCGTGCGTACTGGAGCATGTTGTGTCCCTTGAGAAGGTGGTAGTAAATCCTCGTATCACAGGTTGCCGCATGAGTATGAGCTTCAGGGAGGAGCCGATGTACGAATTAGCGAGAGAGCGCTCTAGGAATGTGGTACCAGTGCTACTACCTCCTGGTGGTGTGTGGTTGAATTTGTCATACATTAGTACTCAATCCCTGAGAAAACTACTCCCCCTATCAGTTCCTCTTCACCCAACAGATCCAATAAAAAAAAGTTGATATTTTGAACGAAGATTTTCTTAACACGAGATTCACCATGATTCCACTTGGCGATTCAAGCCACACAATTTGGATGTGTTTTATCAACCAAATATGCGCGCAAAGCATTAAATTAATCAGACATTTTAATATAAGAGCTTGATCAAATTGTATAGGTCATCCGAGAAATGCACTGTCAGAATCATCAATTTATCTTTTGAAAATTATTTTTTGTCAAGTGACTACCAATGTCCGATCAAATCGTGTCTTTTGCATGGACTATGATCACATTAATGAGACATTCAAAATGAATGGTTCAGTTCGTCAAGTGTGACCATGCTGTAACTTTCTCATTTGCTATTCATAAAAATCACAATCACGGGAGAGGATCGTGATTCGTTCCGTGTCCAAGCGGACCAAGCCACATGGCATAGTTGACTCTATCACGCGTTCACAACTAACTCATTTATTTGAGCTGATTATTTTGATACTGACTTCCGATGTCATATTCCAATGGGAAAATTACCGGCAGGCGGAGTTGACCAGGAATGATTACCAGCCCATGGTATGAGGTCTTAAAATCACCACTGCCATGGCATGAGGAGAAATATTCACCAAAACATGGTAGGCCTTGTTGAAATGACAATTATACCCTCCCATGTAAAATGCCCTAAATTTCATTCCCTCCGAAATCCATCGCTTTCTGGTTCAATCGTTCCCTTCATCCCTCAGCAGCTCTCGACCCTCTCTCTCCAGGTAGGTCTCGCTCTCGCTCTCTCTCTCTCTCTCTCTCTCTCTCTCTCTCTCTCTCTCGTAGGTGCGTGTGTGTTTCTGTGAAAGTACACAGACAAAACCCCCGTAGGTGCGTGTGGGTGGTGTGTGTGTTATCTGAAAGCAGACGGACAAAACCTCACTCCAAACCCCCCCCCTCTCTCTCACACACACATAGACTGGCAGTATCCAGACATTGAGACAAATTTTTGGTTGATTTATGCAGATATTGCCCCACATTGTTGTGTAAACCCTGATTGAAGGTTTGACAGAAGCTACCTTGGTCGAGTTGGTGAGTTTGCTGTATTATGTCCATATTTAGGTCAATGTGTTTGATTTTGTTATTTTGTACTCTCTGTTTAGTGCATATTGTTGTTTGGCATGGGGTTTGTTTACAAATATAGTGCAACCACCTGATTCAGAACAGAATTTATGGTTTCCATGGTTAGCATAGAGTTTTGATCTTTAGGATTAGGTGATTTTGTCCTTACAGAACATGTACGTGGTCTGATTCACATTTCACCTGCAACCAAAAAACCTCCTGATCTGAACAGGGATATTTTTTTCCATGGTTGGTATAGAGTTTTGATCTTTATGATTAGTTGATTTTGTCTTTACTAAACATGTATGTGGTATGTATTCACATTTCACCTGCAACTAAAAAACCTCCTGATCTGAACAGAGTTTTTGGGTTCCATGGTCGGTATAGACTTTTGCTCTTTATGATTGGGTGATTTTGTCTTTACAGAACATGTATGTGGTCCATATTCACAATTGACCTAAAACCCAAAAACCTGGTAGGTATTTGATTAAGTTTGGAAAAAGGACATTGCAATCTCTATCTTAGAAGAAATTAGGGCATGTTAACCGTGTTCTGACTATTATAAATTTCTTGTTGTTGACTTGGGGGAAAAAAAATCATGCCCAAGCTTAAATCATGGTAGTTTTGTTCACCTTGAGTTACATTATTTGAGTTGTCTTGTGTTTTATTGAACTGGAAGTGGAAAAGATTTTTTGGTTTTGATTGATGTATGAGTCTGGTTTTACTATTCTATTGGAAGGTATTTTATGAATCCTAACCTAAACTACCATGCAAACAGTTAGAAATTGTCGTGCAATTGGCAAAATTAGAATGTAAATTAGAACAAATAGGGATGAAATTGAGTATAGAGTCTGGAAATATATAATGTCCCTGCCCTTTGTTTGAATCTCCTGAACATGCATTTTCACAAGTACGTTGTACGCAAAAGCATGCCTTCTTAGCTAGGTATGAACTGTGAGCAAAAGCAGAGAGGGAAGAGGGCCGAAAGGGGAATATATCAGTCACAAATGAGTTGCGGTGAGGGCCGACGAATTGGTGGTGTTGATAGAGGACGATGGACTGACAAGTTGGTGGTCGGAGATCCAAAGAGAACTTTCCCGCTTCCCTCACAATGCCTCTTGTTTAGCTGCATTGAAATGAAAACTAACCAAACCTTATTTCCTTTTTTGCAACCCTGCGTTCAAATCATGACTGAATCTGTTTTCCGTAACTGGCATCGAAACACAAAACTCATATTCAAAACTCATACCGGACCCTCGAAACCCAAAAAAGTAGACTTTCGAATAGGGGGAACAGTACTGGTGAAATGTCATTGTACAGTGAGAGATATCGGAAGGGAGAGTACATTGTTTGTGAGATAGAGAGGCTGTTCGTAGGAGATGGGGGCCAAAGTTTGGGCCTTAAATGTAATGCCATAGTTGTAATTTAAGTTTAAAACTATGGGCACTTTAATGGAAAGAGGACAAAGCTGAATGAACACTTGGATGAAATGAATCTCACGCATTATAAAAAAAATGTGTTTGTATTGGGTCCACACCCTCGTGTTTGATTAAGTTGAATTTTAACTTTCACTGGTACTCCATTGAAGGAAGAAACCATGGTTCTTCAGTTGACTTCCATAGTTTAACTCCTCTGAAAATAATATTGATGAAGAATTGGAATATTGTTTGGAACTCCAAGAATTACAATATTCTCATGCTTAGTCATGTATTTTTAATGGTAGGGGAGTCATGGCGTGTAGTTCAAATAGTGTACTCCAAGTCCTATGAGGATACGACTTTGCAACCACGGCAAGGAAGCGGTACTGCACACCTCTTGGACGGAGAAAAATCCGGGTAGGAGGTTCTTTGGCTGCCATTTCTGGGTTCTTGGTGCGCCAAAGAGGAATGGTCCGCACTGCGACTTCTTTGAGTGGTTGGATGGTGAGATAGGTGAGCAAGATAAAGTGCCTCGCCCATCTGAAAGGGACACAAGATCACTCCATCAGCGTATTGAGGAATATGAGAGAATGATGGAGGAATATGAGAGCAAGATGGACAAAAGTGAATTTAAGTGTAAGGAACAAGAGACCAAATGTAAGAAGTATAAGAGAAAGATGAAAGAAATGGAGAAAAAGATTAATGATTTGGAGGCCAAGGTGTGGAAAACCACTGGAATGATGTGGGGAGCGTGGGTTGCATGTTCTATTTTGGTGGTAATCATTTTTGCTATGATCTCAACTGGACGTGGGTTTGAGAAAAAGTATTTGGGAAGGCCTCGTTGAATGAAGGGTCGTATGCTTTGGGTTTAGAAGTTTGTAAAGCGGGACTACTAAGTGGTCCCTTTTTGTGAGATGAACATGTTATGAAACCTGATTTTGGAGACAATTAAGCTAGTTCTTATATTTGTAATATGTGAAGAAAATATTTAGTACTGAATTTCTGTATGATATATATATGTTTTTGTTGGAATTTATATTTGTCCTCTCCTTGTCATTAGAATCGTTTGCACTTTGCATTCAATATATTGCTTAGATCAAACCTTGTATTTTGTACCATCCAAGTAATGTTAGTAATGGTACAAGTCATAATTTTGGGCAACTAGAGCTCAAAACATTAACTCTTTCACCAGCGTAGCTAAGCTGAGGAGCTTAGGGTACTGAAAGAAACATTTGTTTCTGAAGGGTTTATAAAGTAGTCAGTCCTCTTTTCGGTGCGATGTACATGTATTGTCCAGATAGGCACTGACTACATGCTATTGTAGTGTTGCGAAAACTAATGATATGCGGACACACACTACTTTGTCACCGTGATCTAAATTTTTACGTAACAAATGAAAGAAACTTTAGTTTGTTCATGCAAGAAGCCTGGTCTCAATAGTATCAGAATAAACCGTTAATTACCAAATCAAACCAAGCATTACATCCCCAACCCTTTCGGGTCTGTTAAAAGTTGGTAAGTGTGGTGAGAAAGTATCTTATAAGTACTGTTCAAACAGATTTAATAATCTGTAGATAGGCGAACAGTGTTGTGCGTCTCATGTAAACAAACCACGAAATGATAAGGTTTTTTTGGAATAATGTTTGAAATCATGAGTAAGTTGTACCATGAGCTCAACAGCAAAATTGTGATCGTATCGCATGGGGGAAAAGCACACGATGTATACATGTTCAGTATGTTGTTGAGTTGGGTTGACTAATTGTGGTTGACATACGTATTACCACTGCATTGGATCCTCCAGGATCTCTGTCATTGACTATAGGCACTTGAATGCATTATGCCCTGTTCTATAATCAGCTCAAATAACAAGAGACAGTGTTTGGTTTATCCCCTGGAATGTTTATGTTTGTGAAATGTAATATGTTAATCATACGTTTCCGGTTTTGGAAGCTACTTAGCCTTAAATTTGCTTAGTTGGATCCGTATCTTATCTCATCGAAGGCCTCAAAAATATCAATGCTTCATTGATGAATAGTTCAAACCGTTGTCCTTCCTGTACGAACTATATTCGTCAGTGTGGCCATGACTATTGCTGATGCTTTAGCATCTAAACCTGATGTAGCCTCATACGTGAACATTATGGAGGGATTGAAAACAAGCTCCACTGCATTTGTTAATCTGTTGCGCTGGTCAGTTGAAAGACCACTTTGCCCTGGATATCCAACTAAATAATCTTTGATGGCATGAAACTCAATTACTTGAATAACTTGTGTCACAAATTTCTGCATTTTTTACATGTGGGGAAATAGACAGCCTCATTTTGTGGTCTTAACTGTAAACAGAATTTGTTTGACTGTGGGCTATATAGTATTAAAGAGTAGGAGTAATTAGTTGCTCACTTCTTACATGCTTTATGTCCGATGTTCATCTATGTGAACATCTATTACCAACACAAGGCTAACCTATTGGTTTCATTTCTTGTAATTCAACTGTGTCAAACCCTACCGGATTTGCTAGAGTTGACGTGCTCGTTATACAATAAACATGTGGTCCACACAAACAATTCAGATTCTTCTTTTAGCAATATGGACTTCGTCTTTGTCTTCAAAGAACCACCAACTAATACTGATTTTATGTATTGAGCACCCAAATTTTGTCAAATTAATACCTAAAAATAAGCACAACAGGTGGTGTAGTAATGATTGAATAGGGGTTCATGATGGTAGTGGTTCATTATGTTTGTTCATATGAATCACTTTTTACAGCCCACATTATTCTTCTTTCAAAGCCGCACAGACGGGGAAACCTGTGTTTTTTACCAATGTGATTGATTTCCTGTGAGATAGATGAAAAGAAGGAAATTTATAGGAAGATATGAATTTGATGCTCGATGCACTTCATCTTCGAATAAGTCAAACTCAGTTTGTTTCGTTTGGCTTGTATAAGATACTGTTTGTTGGTAAAGTTGTAAGGGTAGTAGTTGTAAATTTCGTCACAGAATTAAGGAGAACTTCATCTGAATTCTACGTGCAAATGAACCTGCGCTGTATTTGGAAAGGTTCCAAGATTTGTGTTGGTACCCAATTTTCAGCGGTAAACAATTAGGCGTGTTGTGGATAGTGACATTTTCTACCATGTATATTGGTTATCCATGAGAGTCACATGTTTTATATTGGATTCACGTTTTGTGCAGTACCATTTTTTGTGCGGTCTGTCAACCAAGATAAGAGCCTATGGTACATTCAATAGCTTATGATTGTTTTTAATGACTGCTAAACTTGGACAATTTGCTATTAACCATTTTGGCTTCCCATTTATCAGCTGTCAGTTTACGACCATCAGATGTGACTATTCTCGTAAAACATCAGAAGTGTCTTAAGTTGTATTCCTCCTTTTTTTACTGATACACCTTTGTTTCAAAGTGAGAGAGTGAGGGGTAGTCTTTCAAGAGATAAGACAACGTCGTAGAGGTAAGATTCGCTTGAAAGGCCTAAGTGGGAGAGAAGGATTGGGGTCAAGGTGTTGATATGATATAAATTTTGTGAAAAATGCCATCAAAGGTGTTATTCTGACTCCCTAAATTGCGCGTATTCCAATCTGCTTCCTGACTAGTCGGTTTTTCACGTTCACATGGCAGATCTTACTCCCCGTTTGTATTGCATTTTCAGTTCTTCACGTAAGCTGGTCTTTTCTGATAAAAAAGTGTTCTTTTCCTGCAGAGAACCTGGACCAGAACAAAAATTTAAGGAGATTACCAACGCCCATGAGGTAGACTTCTGTGTCATTAAACATGTTCTGTCACTTTGCAATGGCCAATTAATCAGAGGTAGGATTAGGGTAGGTGGACTATTTAATCGTATAATTTATTAGCAAGCATCGTTTACTACATGTTCTCTCACCGTATACGAAACTTGATTTAGTTTGATCATGCAAGAACCCTGGTCTCAAACCCTATCGGATTTGCTACAGTTCACGTGCTCGTTATACAATAAACATGTGCTCTACACATACATAGAGTGTAGTCTGTTAGCAATATGGACTTGGTCTTTGTCTTCAAAGCACCACCAACTAATACTGTATTTATGTATTAAGTACCCAATTTTTGTCAAATTCACATTCCGTCCATAAATAACCTTGACCAACCAATGCCATAGAGTATCAATTGTCTAGTACTTATATCATGAAACCGGAATATGGTTGTGCAGCGATGGTGACGACTCCTAAAAAGAAGTTGATGTGCTTTTGTTATGCCGGTGGTGAGCGCATGGTCAATGCCGATGGTGTGTTAGGGAAATATTCGGGTGGTGTTTCCGAAGCCACAGTCATCGAAGAGGGCGTATCATTTGACGAGTTAGTTAGAAAAGTTTGCTCCCGTATGGATATTAGCCACGATGGGAAGACTTTATTTTATAGTACTTCTAGGGACAAGTCAAAGCATTTGCGTATTAGGGATGAAGATGGTGTTGCTATGTTGTTCCATTTAAACGATGATGAGGTTGACATTTATGTACAAGAAGAGACTGTTACCCCCTTGCCTTGCAACATAAGCAGCAGGTATGGACTTGGTCTTCAAATTTCCTAAGTATATAGAGAGATATAGTAAGATTTTGACATGTGTATTTTTTAATTTGATTGACGTGTTTTGTTTGCATGCCTTATGTAGGGAGTCAAACTTGTTAAGTACCAGCCCTTCCACAGATGGTGGAGGAACTTGTTCACGTAGTGATGGTAGCTTGGCCGTTTGCCATGAAATGGGTTTGGTGCCATACTCCCAACAACGAGGTGAAGACATCCTAACTGGGGACGGCCAACTGTTTGACAACCCTAGCCTCTTTAAGAAGGCTGTTATTCTATTTTCCGCGTTGAACAAGTTCACATTCAAATATTTGGACAATAGTCGTGCATATTATAGGTTGGTTTGCGTCATTGAGGGTTGTCCATGGAAGCTAACGGCTAGAGCGCAAGGCAAGTCCGAACTTATTAGAGTGATCAAGCTAAACAACGAACATTTGCACACTTTGCACATGACACGGCTTCTTACAAACCAAGGATTCGGGCAAAAGAGATGGGTATGATTTTCAAGGACAAACTACTTGTGCAGCCCGAGCTCCTCCCGAGGACCATATGCAAGGACTATGAGTTATGCTTCCATAGTCCCCTAACTTACTCCCAGGGATGGAGGACTAAGGAACGCGCCCGTAAATTGATAAGTGGGCCAATTCCTATGACGTATCACTTAGTGCCGTGGATGTGTGAACGCTTTATACATTCGATTCCTAACACAAGGGCAGTTTGGACTTCGAATGTGGGTGGCAAGTTCAGCCAACTTTTTGTCGCTTATGGTTGTAGCATTATGGGCTTCTTGTCGGGATGTCGACCCATGTTGTTTATCGATGCCTGTTTTTTGACTGGTCCTTATCGAGGTACTTGCTTGTCCGCAGTGGCGTATGATGCGAATGATCAGTTGTTCCCCGTTGCATATGCCGTTGTGTCATCTGAGAATTATGAGGATTGGCTATGGTTCATGCAGAATTTGAAGGAAACTGTTGGGGATAAAGCGTTGTGTTAGTGACTGACCGCAACAATTCGTTGTTAATGGCTGTCAAGGAGGTGTTTGGCGAGGAAGTTAACGCATGGTGTGTTCGCCACGTTAAAGAGAATTTTAGTAAGTTTGCCAACGGGAAAGGATTGAAGGGGAACCCAAAGAGTTCCGCATTGGACCTTTTCACGAAAATTGCGTATGCAAGAGATCAACGACTCTATGGGGTGTACATGACCAAATTATTTGCTCTGTCACCTGAGTTGGCAAAGTGGGTCGAAGACAATGGTCCACAACACTGGTCTAATGCCTTTTTCCCCCACCGGAGGTGGAACAAATTGTATACGAATATCGCTGAAAGCTTCAACAATTGGATATTAAATTTGAGAGACTTGGACATCATTCAATTCATGAAGGGCCACGTGACCATAACTTCTGACATCTTATTTAGGAGGAAGATGGAGGTCACAAAATGGCATCCCTTGCCGGTTGGGAATAACATTGAAAAAAAGATTAGGGAAATTCAGGTAAAATCTCAGGGTTTGACTTCCCGGCCAACTTCTCCTACGGAGTTCCTCGTGCACAACGGTGACTGGAAATCTCATGCGGTTAAGCTCCACGCTCGAACTTGCAGCTGCTTGTTATGGCAGATGACAGGAATCCCTTGCAAGCATGTGGTGCGCGTGATACAGGGTACCCCATACAATATATATAACCTTGTGGACCCTTTGTTTAGGGTGGAGGCACAACTCACTATATACACGACTGTAATGTCTCCTGTTCCTCTCCATGACATGCCCTCTTCTACTGATATGGTTCCACACGTGAACGAGATTGAGTCTGGTTGCGATGTACTTGATATAGCTACATCGTCTTCTACACCCATGTCAGCATTGCTGCCCCCCATTGCAAAGCGACCAGCCGGGCGCCCGAAGAAAAAGAGGATTGAGTCCCAATTTCAAGACAAGCAAACAATTTATTGTGGACTTTGCCACGAGCCTGGACACAATCGAACCACGTGCAAGTCTCCTTTGCTGGAATGATCGTTGGACCAATACTTTGTTCAAACTATATTCATGATTATGTAAACCACTCTATATGGTACTTTGATTCAAACCTTTGGTTTATTCGTGGCATGCATTCGAATTTGTACTTTTTATTTTAATGCAATAAAAAGTACTGCTGTTGTCTGACTTTGGGTTTTCTTTAGTGGAAGAGACATCTTCTTATTAGGTTCTTATGATAATGCAATGCAATGCATATGTGCACCAGCCCTTCCCATGGTGTGTGTGTGAAAAGTTGGATCAACTAGGGACATGCCCAATTACAAAGGAATCGTTTGGGAACATAAAATTTGGTTCATGGTTCAGTTATTATCCACGTTTACCTCGTTGTGTTGGAAATGTTTATTTGTGAATCAATGTGTCTGTTTTGAGGTTGGATTAGTAGCTGTGGATTGTTCTTTTCGTTGTCATGCTGCTTCGATGGATGTGTATAGGGTATACATCCACTTGCTGTTAGTAGTTTTAGCAGGTGGCCATCGTTACTGCAACGTGGAAAAAAAGTTTGTTTATGGCATTCATAATGTTGTCTGTATTGGTGGCTTGGGTATTGTTGTACAATTTAGAAGTTCTATATGTTCAGATGGTGTGGTATTCGCGGCCATCTTTAAATTCCAGTGCGATACATAGCAGAAAGTTCCAGTGCATATGTGCAGTGTTGGTGTGCTAAGCCCACCCATGCTCCTCCTGCTGCTACGTGTTTAATTCTGCTATTGGACACATACATTCCAGAATTGCTTGTGTGCAGTCCAGTAAGAGCACCTGCTATGTTTGGAATCTTATATCAGCTTTTTAATGTGAAAGTTCGTAAGGTGCATGCATTTTACTAATCTGCAAGTAGGCGTGCATTGAAGTGGTCCCTTCGTTCTACTAAATATTTGCTTATTAATGCTTTATGTAAATCTGGTGTACACAATTACACTAGATTGTTGTGTGTTTCCTTTCGCTATCTGTAGAGGGGATTCAAGCATTCTTTAGCAATATGACGTAATCTTGAACAGCTGTAACGTGGTCTTTATACAATAAATATGTGGTCCACACAGATATAGAGTTTTGTGTTTTACCAATATGGACTTCGTCGCGGACTTCTAATAACCACCACCTTATTGTTCACACTTGTGACTTGACAAAGTCATATTGATTATAATTTTTTATTTGTTGCAAGATCCTCATGGGGCCCTGCTACGCAGTATATTAATGCTAGGCTATTCCCTATGTGTAGGGGGTTTATCCGAAAAACAACTCAAATGGAGAAAAAATGAGTTCGTTCCAACTGCTAAGTCTCCTTTGCTGGAAAAAATTGAGTAATATGTTAAAAACAGGACAAAACATGAGTAATATTCCATTGCCAAGCACGATGGTTAAGAGGTACAACAATTTATCATAACCTCCACCTAACTAGACAGGAGTTTTTCCAAAGCACTTCCGTTTCTTTCAACCTAAGGTAGCACTTGGGTGATGAACCAGTCGTACGCTGTGTGACTGATAACAGCATCGAACCCATTGCCATCATGCCAATGAGGCTCCATTTCAAAGCTGTAGCTCTTGTATGCGACCAAAACATCTCCATGGGTTCCGCCACCCATGGAGTGCACGTTGGTAAATCGCATGTGACCTAAGGGACCCAACTTCTTGTGGTGCTCTTCAATGTTGTGCGCCCCTACAAGCACCACAATGTCTGGGTCGTGAACACATACAAATGCACGAACCGTGCGAATGATTTCCTTTGCTGTGCTCCCACAACAATCCCATACCATTATTTGCATACTAGGATTGTCTGGAACGTCAGGCAGGTCGGCATCATTTCCCCACTGGAGCATCGAGCGGACATCAGCATCGGCTTGTTCTTTTGATTTTCGGGTCTCCATTTTCATCGTATGCCACCTGCCTCCGTTCCATTCCGGTGCTAGTTCTAGCACCATGTGAAGCTCCTTGAAAGTGTAATTCAAGGTAATCAGGTGCGCATCGTTGAACCCCGGAATTATCTCTAAATGGCGCACTTGTACCAATGTCGTGGTGGGAAATTGGGGGATTTCCTTGTCTAGGCATTGCTTTCTTTGATGAGTTATGAGTTAGGTTATCGTGGATTTATAGGTGAAGAAAATATAGGGACAATATTAGTCTTCGTTAAAGCAATGGACCATCCTACCAATCTATCATGAATATGGTTGGAATATCATTCATATGGGATGTACTGTCTGCAATGCATTCATTATGTTGTCCCATTGGACAGACCATCCCATTAATATAGGACAAGGGGTAGGAAAATGTCCAGTCGGCACACATGACTTTGTCTTTCCCTATTAACATGTTGCTCTTGTTCAATGCAATATAAGCTCTTTCAGATTATTTAACTTGCTCTTTTCCTGGACGAAATAAAGTTGGGGTTGAGCTACCTTTCTTCCACAATTGTCAAAGCGACAGGTTATATGGCATAGACCACTAAAAGTACTGAAAACACTTACTCGGCATTCAATTTCATTGACTCCGTTGCATGCATATCAATATCATTTGCCTTTATTTTTAACAAAGACAATTTATAGTAAGCGCAATTTGGATTGGGTTCTGATTGGGTCAAATCGCATCGGGTTAAACCCGATCCGATTATATGAAAACATGGAAATTTTTTGTAGACATATACATAGGAAAATAGAAATTTCTATAATCGGGTTCGGATTGGGTTTTACATCATGCCATCCAGTATATACATATAATTGGTTTCTGCCAGACAACCATAGACTTTCATACTAAAGTAAGCCTATGTATGAATACAGCCTATTAGAACCGAAACTTAATACACCACGTTTGTCATACACATATCACTATCAAACCTACACCTTTAACTACTTGAACAGTACCTTCACCAATTATATTGTACTGCACTTCTCTGGGCGCAATCCATTTATCAGTACATTGCTATGTTGATTCCCTCGTCTTTTCTAGATAACATTCCAGAGGCTGCAAAACCACAAGGCAGAGGAGGTCCAAATAAGGCCCCGGGTAGAAAGGTTAGCACATGGTCAATGCCAATTGGGTTGTGTTATTACTTGATCCATCCCATTTGCTCTTCTGTTGCAAGTGTTATACTTTACTGTTATTATTCTACTAGTCAGCAAGAGAAGCAATGCTTCATTTTGAGAGATGAAGATGATGATGATGATGATGAAGAGGTTCTTGAACTAAAACACCGACTTGCTGCGTACAACCTCAAATCTTCTCCTGATCACTCTGAAGGTAATTCTAATTTTCAATCCTAGTCAATTGTTTCTACTTATTCCACAGGGTTAAGAATCACTTTTTATTTTAGTTCAGGTTCAGCAAGTATCATCACTTTATATCAAGAAGGAATGCACACCATGTGGTCTGATGAAAGTTTTAGTAAACTGTACCCACTATCAAAATTGAAGGTGTGTAGGTGTAATATGATGCAGGGATAGCTTTCTCTGGGAGAAATTTTGGTAACTGAGAGAAGCAGTTGGAGGGAGGACTGTGGATTTTACCCAAGTCTTCTTTTCTGGGGTCATTGCTGCAACTAAAACTGTTATTCTTTAGATGCTACCTATTCCACAAGGGTCTCTCCCTGTGAGATACCTAGGAGTGCCTCTCATTTCAATTAAACTCAAATATGAGGACTGTGTGCAGTTGAAGGAACGAACACAACAAATAATTAATAGCTGGTCTAATAGAATGTTGTCTTTTGGTGGAAGGGCTCTCCTAATTCAACTAGTCTCATTCAGCATGCAAACGTTTAGGTGTTCCTTGTTTATTTCACCGAATAATATTTTGAGAGAGATTGAGGCTATCCTTAATAATTTTCTGTGGTCTGGTCTTAATCTCTAAAGAGCAGGAGCCAAAGTCAAATGGTTGGCAGTGTGCACCCCAAAAGCTTAAGGTGGACTGGGGTTAAAGTCTCTTACTATTTGGAATAATGCTAGTATGATGAGTCACTTGTGGGCCTTATGTAAAAAAGAAGACACTATATGGGTGCAATGGGTCCATACCTTTGTCATTAAGGATCAGAACTTTTGGTATATGAGGAAGCCTTATGACTGTGCATGGATCAGAACTTTTGGTGGCCCATAACTTTGTGAAACACATTATTGGGGATGGACAAGCTTCTTTCCTTGGGCTCGACAATTAGCACCGTGGTGGTCCCCTTTACAAACTGTTCGACGCAAGACTTATTTCTACCCTTGGAAGATCTATTTCCGCTACTGTTAGTACTGTAATTCAGAATGGGGCATGGCACTGGCCCAGACCGCGAAATTATGTGAGTCATCAGTGGTGAGAACACTCCATTCCTAACTTTGTTGCCCCTCAAAGTCATAAAGCTGATGAAGTTGTATGGACTGTTTCCCCTACAGGGTAGTATACTACCAACCACACAAGGGAGGCTATAAGAAATAGAGGATAAGAAACTCAACGGGCTACTGTTTGGTTTTCAAAAAATGTGTCTAAATGGTCCTTCAACCTATGGCTACTTTGTCTTAAGAGTTTGTGTGCCAAGGACCGTCTTCTGCGATGGGGAATGGAGGTTGACCCTGTTTGTGTGCTATGTTCCCAGAGTGCCGAATCTATTCAACACCTATTCTTTGCCTGTTTTTTCCCCAGGAGTATTTGGTAGCCTATCCTACTCAGATTTCAGATCCAAAGAAGGGCATATACGTGGGATTTAGAACTGAATGATGCTTGTGGTTTTTGTAGAAGTAAGACATTCAGCTCTTTGATGTTTAAATTGGCATTAGCTTCTGGGGTATACTTCGTTTGGCTTGAGCGTAATTCCAGAATTTTTGAAAGGAGCCCAAGGAATTCAAGTGCAATCTTAGCGTGTATTGATGACAATATAAGACTAAGAGTTTGTACTTGGAATAAATTTCAACTCTATGGAAAACCAAAGACTCTGTGCTCATTGGAACATCTCTACTAGATTTATTGGATCTGCAAATCTCTAACGAGGAGTAAGTATAGTTGTTTGGCAGATTGTAGTAGGATGCTTTTCTTTTGCGTACAGCAGTCTGTATAGTGGGTTTTGCACCCCTGTGTTTTTTCTGTGTGGTTGGTTATAAATTGACACGTTTAAAAAAAAAAACATGTCTAACATTCAAACATATAAGAAAACGAAGACCATCATCTGCAAGTCTTCAAAGCCTAGCTCTCTTGGAGCTCTTAGCTTCCAGCCGTAAGTTTCTAATTTTCCTAGTGTAAGAGCCACATCTACAGATCAACCATTGTAATGGAAATTGAAGAGGCTCTCCAAGAAGCCGACTCCAAGCTTGATCCTAAACCAGTAAATGGAAAATACCCATTACATTTTTTTGAATCGTCATAAGTCGCAACAAATAACAAATTATCCTACTTAGGTTCTATTCTAATTGCAAAGACTAAACGTAAGTTTTAGAAAAATCCAATGTCTACTTAAATGAGCAAACATCTCAAATCACCTACATAAAACCACTAGTTGGCATTGCATACAGATATGCATTTGCTTCATAGTCCTATGTAACGTGCTGCGTTTTAAATTGGCATCAATATGCTCAATATAGGTTTGAGATTTTTTAAAATGGAGGTAAACATAAAACAAATAGAATGTAACAAAGCGTGCCATCATATTTTTTTCTTACTTTGTATTCTTTATGGTAGTTATGTAAATATGGAAGCCTACAAGCCATGATCAGGACGGTTTGTTTTGGACTAGCGGTTGTACCAAGTTTGTTTGAGAAAACTTCATCATACTATATAAACAGTTCATCAAAAAAGTTTTTCTTTTTTCCTTGTAATTTTATTTTCTACAAAAACGAATCTTTTAAGAAGTATACATTTGAGGTCCATTTCATATCGTTGCTTAACAGACACGTTTTCACATTTTCTGACCTACTTAATGTTGTTCTCTGCCTTAAGAGTTTCCCAAAACTCCTCTCAGAGAAGTTCAAATATCCTAGTGGGACATCTTTCGTGTCCCAGAAATGACATTAATCTTTTTCTTTTCTTTTTTTTTTATAACCGGGTTTCTAGGTTAATTTGCGCGCGACCCAACTAATTAATTCCGGGCTCCTACACTTAACGGCCGGACAAATTCTCCAATGGCTTCAAAGTTTGGAATGTTTGGGCTTCCGTGGGATTCGAACATGCAAGTACATAAAGACAAAGTAGTTAACTTCAATCAAAGTTAGGAATGCAATTTTTCCGGGTTTCGATTGCATACAACACTTCCAATTTCAATCACAGGATTCTCACTACAGATCGCGTAAAGTTTGCAACACAAAACCCAATAACACAAAACCTTTGCCACACAAAACCCAATAACACAACTACATAGAGCGAAAAACACACATTTAACATGACTACAGATCGAGTAAACTAACCTGATGAACTGGCGATGGCAATGGCAATGTTCGAAGCTTCAACGATTGAAGGTACCGTCTCCGGAGCAGACGATTCAAACGGAGGCGAAGGAGGGAGTTGGGGAACCACGTCGGCTGTTGAATGGGAGAGAGTAGGGACAAGTCTTGAGAGGCTGGGGAGCACAGACGAATTTCCGCCGGACCAAACCCTAGACAGCGTCGTACCTCAGGATTGGAAATGAGGAAAATGGAGGAGAAGGAAACAAGTGGGAAAGATTGGGACGAAAGGCAACGGTGTCGTTTTTCATCAAAGGGCAAATTTGTCCGCTCACATCATGCTCAATACCGCATACCATGTATTGGTAATATTGCTTCCAGGTGCCATGTCTTGGTAATTTGGAAACTTCAGACTATGAAACCGGTAAATATTCCCCCCTGACACCGCCTGCCGGTAATTTCCCCTATTCCAATCCGTGACACACGCTGTAGTAACATTTACAAAAAATTCTATTAACGCTGCTGTAACATTTAAAAAATGTGGCAAGAGCTTGTGCTTCATAAAGTCGCTTATTCGAATTCTAAATATATCAAATATTTCAAATCTTTATTAACTTTAGGGTCTCAAATGTTAGTCGAGTTGTGTGCAAACTGGCCCGGACGATCATTGAGCTTTAGTGGTAATTAATTGGGGCTAGCTTAGTTGACCAAGACTCTTGCATCTCACTCGGAGTTTAAGAGTTTGAATCTCCCCATATCTACGTATGAGTGTTCTTCACAAGGAAATCGATCGTTTTCCAAAATCACATCATTGAGCTTTAGTGGTAACCAATTGGGCCTATCTGAATTAACCAAGGCTCTTGCATCTCATTAGGAGTTCAAGAGTTCAAATCTTCCCACCTGCATATAGGTGTTCTTCTCTTAGAGGGGCTTTACCTTTCTTTCTACCATATAATGGGTTTATTTCTTGTATTGGTTAAGTTATTGGATTTGATTGTCTCGTGGACTTTCACAATTGATGTTATATCCTGAGTTCATATTTTGTACTTCATATATGATGTCAATAATTCTTTTATCGATTGAAAAAAAAAACTTTAGTGTTAGCTAGTACTTTTTCCTTGTAAAGCAAAAATGTAGAAGTGACAGTAGTTTAGAGTATAGGCCTTATATTATTTTCTCCTCTCTTTTTTTTGAGTTTCTTTACCAGTTTACGAACACACCACTGGAAAATTTACAAAAAATTACTTTCTTGCAGCCTGACACCAAAAATCGAACCGGTCAATTATGTTGTTTGTGCTCTTTGGATGTTGAGCGGATAACGGATAAGTCAAGCTGAATTGTATACATCCACCACCAAGGCAACAACCAACAGCCACTCAATTAATTTGACAACCCAAAACAAGTAGAACCTACTGCAAATAATTGTTTTGCCAACAAAGTGAAGGTGGCTTACCGGTTTTGCACGGACGGTCATGCGGGGCCAACTCCGAATCTCGCACGGAAAATCCGAGTTGTTCAATAATTTTAAAAAACAAACCGAGCATCTACACATATCGCAATTCATAACTTTCACAACTACCTCATTTATTTGAGCCGATTATTTTAATAATCACTTCCGATGCCATATTCCAATTCGTGACACACGTTGAGGTAACATTTAAAAAAAATATTTACCAACAAAAAAAACATTTTAAAAAAATTCTATTAACGCTGAAGTAACATTTAAAAAAAAGTTGTAAGTACTTGTGCTTCATAAGGTCACTTATTCAAATTCTAAGGATGCCAAATATTTCAAATCTTTGTTAACTTTAGGGTCCCGATCGAAATTAGTCGAGCTGCGTTAATAGAATTTGTTTAAAATGTTTTTCATTCAGATTACAGGATATAGATATGCTCGATCCTAAAATTTGAATAAAAAATAAGAAGAGTAGATCGAGTATCTACACATATTAGATTGAGCTGATTTTTGCGGGCCCACTTAATTTTTTAAAAAAATTAGTGCACAGCTCAAATTTCCACCTAAAGTGGCCCCGTGTGGCCGACGGTGCAAAATCGGTAAGCCACCTATCGGTGGCTGTAGAAGGACTCTCCTTAATTTGGAACCACATGCT
The DNA here is from genome assembly GCA_025413875.1 of Rhododendron molle. Taxonomy (NCBI): domain Eukaryota; kingdom Viridiplantae; phylum Streptophyta; class Magnoliopsida; order Ericales; family Ericaceae; genus Rhododendron; species Rhododendron molle. The sequence continues at coordinate 10,408,235 of CM046388.1, read as the reverse complement.
TTATTCAATGTGCATATATGCAGAATTTTAAACTTTTGTTAACCGTGGAAGTGCATGCACTTGATAACCACAAGAGGTTGGCTAAGTGGTCAAAGCTTAAAATTTGTAATAAAAAAAAATGGTAAAATAAAGTCTAGTATAAATTTGCTTCCTCCTAGTTTCAGGAATTAATAAAGCGGCGAAGACTTTATTAATGGGCCTCGCGTGGCCAATGGTGCAGAATCGGTAAGCCACCCATCGGTGGCTGTAGAAGGACTCTCCTTTGGAACCACATGCTTTATTGACTGTGCATGCAAAATTTTAAACTTTTGTTAACGGTGCAAGTGCATGCAGTTGGTAACCACAAGAGGTTGGCTAAGTGGTCAAAGCTTAAAATCTGAAAAAAAAAAAATTTGGTAAAATAAAATCTATAAATTTGCTCCCTCCTAGTTCAGTTCGAAACCTTGTGGAAAATATTATTTTCTCTCAAAAGGAATAAATCGGCGAAGGCCGTAAAGAATTACTATAAAATAGTAGTTTTATTTTTATCCCTCGAACTCAATCTTGGGGTCGAAAACAAACGTAATGACTCGTGCGGATAAGCCTTAGATCAGTCAAGGCTTAAAGAACGGCTGAACCCGCGTTGCGAGTAGAAATTGACCCATGCAAGTGGAACAAGTCAAGGCGCCTACTAGGACGTCTCTTTGGAGCTTGACTACGGGTACCGACGACGAATGAATTGAGGGTGCACAGATCGGTACGCAGGTCTATTTCGGCGCTCCAAATAAATTATCCGAGTCGTTGATATTTAAATAATTTTTCGACTAGCTTCGCAAAATAAACTAGCTCAATCGAATAACAATAAATGCTTGATCCAATGTTCCAATTTTTTCATTCAGAATTCAAGATCCTATATTCTGAATGAATTTCTAGGAAAAGTTGATCAATTGGATCAATAACTTACAATAATTTGATTGAGCTGATTTCCTTTAAAGCTATTCAAAAAAATATTTTAAAACAGTTTTGGATCTTATGTGTGGGACCCCAAAGTGAGCTCAACACACCAATGTGTGCACCATTGGTGCATTTGTTGTCGGTATCCATAGAAGGATTGAGAATTATCTAAAATCTAAGGGAGCTGAAGAGAAGTGCACAAATTGGCGCATAAAGACCCACTTTCGGATTCCTCAAAAATGATCTCAATCGTTCATTAATTTTGGAATACTTTTTTTTTCTGAGTGGTCTCTCAAAAAATCAGCTCAACCGAATAGTTGCAAGTTTTTGATACAATTGCATCAATTTCCTATTTTCATCGAGGATCTTGTACTTTGAATGAAAAATAGGTACATTCTCCGTTCCGAAAACCTTCTTAAAAAATAAGTGCTTATTTTGCCACTTCTTATTCAAAAATAAGAAGGGTCATTTCACAAAACCCAAATAAAAAGTTCCTTTCACATTTTCAAACTCAAAAATAATGTAAATGAAAAAAAAATTAATTTTTTTTCACCGTATTAAAGATCTCAATGAGATCTATCAAACAAGATCCATAGTGATAAGAAAATTATTTGCGTAAACACATGATTTTTGAGCTTGAAGTTGCCTTATACAAAAAATAAGACTGTTGCTATGATAATGGGCGCCGGCGGAGGGAAATCATACCGGCGGCGGCGCCGGGCGGTCTTCGGCCACCAGACGGCCGATCCCGAGCCGTCCAAAAATTTTATAAAAAAAAAATCGAGGAGGCCAACGCGGGAATCAATGGCATCCGAGGTGTGTAGGGTGCTTGATCCGAGCACCCTTTTTCCGTGTGCCTCGGTTTTTTTTTTTTTATAGAATTTTTGGACGGCTCGGGATCGGCCGTTTGGTGGCCGGAGACTGCTTGGCGCGGCCGCCAGTATGATTTCCCTCCGCCGGCGCCCATTGCACCTATATAATATAAATTCTGAAATGCAGTTGGGGATCTTCTTATTTTTGTGAAACACACCTTATTATTGAACAAAAAATAAATTCTTATTTGGTTTGTGAAACACAGTCTGAATCAGCCACTTCTAATCATTCGGTTGAGCTGAGTTCTTATGACAGCCACTTGTGTCTCGCGCGGTGATCTATGCGCCATCGATGCACTCCTCTCCTCGTCAGTTCCCAGGCTCTAGAAGCGTGTCTTTTGGGGCATGCATACAGGCCCATTATTCACGTAGAGATTCTAATTCTCCAATCTCCATCAAGAAAGTTAGGAAAAATTTTAAAATGGCTGCTGATCTTTTTACCAAATGTCATAGAGGTATTTGAATTTAAGTTTATTTCAATTAAATATATGTACTAACAAAATTCTCAAATTTAGACCTCCGTCATTATACTCCATCCAAAAAATTACTGATGCAACATCTCTTACCCATTTAATTAGCCTCATTGCACATGTTTTCAACAGAGAACGTTGCACCCAAACCAAACCTCTCACTTTACCTCACATTTTGGAGGAAAAATGACCTTAACCTAATTGATTTCCCTCCATTTCTCTCTCTAAAAGTTTGGCTGTTGTTCCACCATCTCCCTCACTTCATCCCTAGACCTAAAGCCCTTCCTCGGATCCTCCCTTCTTCAACAGATGATGAAGAGAACTGAGGGCCAATTTGGCTTTAAAAGCCAAATAGTGACTTATTTTTTGTCTATTCAAAAAAATTCGCATTTGTTAATTTTGCGTCAAACTTTTGTGACTTATTGATTCTTCTCGCCGAAAGGAATCGGAGAAGTAAAATTTTTGATCGAGACTTAAAAAGACAAAAATAAGTAAAATAAGTTGAGTTTCGATCAAATTTTTTTACTTTTTCGATTCCTCTCGTTAAGACGAATCAATAAGTCATAAAAATTTGGTGCAAAACAAACAAATGCAATTTTTTTTGAATAAAGACGAAAAAATAAACTACTTAACTTTTCAATCCAAACCCACCCTGAGAGTTCTACCATGAAGACCCAGAGTAAACTCTAACTTTTTCTACCACAAGGAAAAGATGAAGTAATAGGTAAAATGATGGGCTTCTCTTGGGTGCATTGTCCCCTATTGGAAATATGTGTAATGAGGCAACTTAAACGGGTTGAAAATGTCATATCAACAATTTTTGGGACGAAATATAATGGCGGGGTCTAAAGGGAAAAATTCAAAAAAACCCCTGAACTTTGAACCCAATGTCAAATAGGCACCTGAACTTAAATAAACTTCAAAAAAACCCCTGAACTTTGAACCCAATGTCAAATAGGCACCTGAACTTAAATAAACTTCAATTGAACACCTTAACTTTTACTCCGTTATTCAATTTACCCCCTTCCGTCTCAATTCGTGACTTTCCTAACGGCAATCGCTGAGCTGGACACTAACAGACGTTATACACATGACTGGGCTCAAATGGGAGGGAAATGGGATCCAAACCCCTAGAAAATTTCTCCCCATGTTAGATCTGATTCCTCTGCCTTATTCACACTAATGAATAAGGATGAACAATGAGCTCTTAGCTCTATTGGTACGCCTCTCTCAATGGAGGCATGGTTCGAGCCCCGCGAGAGGCGATTCTGGGTTCAGGGCTATGGACAACCTCTGAACTCCCTGTGAACTAACCCCCGCTAACTCCAAGCTGATGTATACAATATTGACAAAAAAAAGAAAGAAATAAAGAATGGGGATGCAGAACTTCTCAATTAGTGTGAACAACATGCAATGTTGCCACTACTTAACCAAAAAAATTAGTGAAAATAAGGACAAGTTCACGCTAACGATTAAAGTTGCGCAACACAACTTAATTACAAGTTGTTCGCACTAACGATTAAGTTGTGAATGAGTATTTTTGACCTCATTTTTTTAATTTCAAAACAATTAATCCAATAAAAAGTGCAATTACCAATTTGCCCTTAATAGTACACATACAATAAAGTAGAAAGGGGCAAATGGGTAAATTTATCCAACACAATCCATTTTCCCGTCAAAGGGGGGAAATGGAAAGTCACGGATTGAGACGTAAGGGGGTAAATTGAATAATGGAGTAAAAGTTCAGGTGTTCAATTGAAGTTTATTTAAGTTCAGGTGCCTATTTGACAATGAGTTCAAAGTTCAAGGGTTTTTTTGAAGTTTATTTAAGTTCAGGTGCCTATTTGACATTGGGTTCAAAGTTCAGGGGTTTTTTTGAATTTTTCCCGGGTGTAAATTTGGAAATTTTGTTAGTACATGTGTTTAATTAAAATAAACTTAAATTCCGATGTCTTTGTGATATTCGGTGCAAAGTTATGCTATTTTGAAAATTTCCCAGAAAGTTAGTCCGTAGACTTCCTTTCTGTTTTGGAATTGTCCGCTGACTCCAAACTGGAGTCTTTAATTTCTCTTTCTTAAGGGAGAGCCTTTTTCTCCAACTCTTTCGGCACTATTTCCTAACATAACAAAATGTCCAGAACTCATCACACAGTCCTTCAATGGCTCTCTCTCTCCACTCTCCTCCTCCTCCTCCAGATTTTTCCTCTCTCCCACGGTGACGTCGGCACAGCCGCCCAATACGGTCCCCCTTATACACGTAAGTACCATTCATTTATAGTATTTTAATTTGGGACACAAATATATAACCGAACAATGAATGTTTGATTATTTACGACATATGCTACATATATAGTTCAATTCGATGCCCATATACAGCCGAACAAATGCGCCTGTAGATTGCATATGTATACTTGTTTCTACTAGGGAAATACATGATCATGATACAAACTTTGCTGCTATTACATATTATTATATTAATCTCAGCTGGGACCATATGATATAATTACTCTTTGCACGTTTAATTCTGTAAGATTACGAATTCAATAAAATTGAGTATATAAATTTGATCTGACGGATACTACAATAATAGATATATATCACACTAAGGAAATTCACAAAGATTACGGTTTTCAGTGAAAGCGTGATAAAAAGTGGTGCTTAAAATTTTTTATCACAGTTTAAGTCCAAAACTGAGATAAAAAGTGATTTTTAGCGTGGAATAAAAGATTTCGCTCTTGCGGTGAGATAAAAGAAAAATAACCTCACCCTTGCGGCGTGATAAAAGATTTTAGGGCAGAAAAAAATGAGATAAAAGATCTCACTCTTGTGGCGAGATAAAAGAGAAACGATCTCACCCTTGTGGTGTGATAAAAAAGAGAAAAGATCTCACTTTTGTGGCGTGATAAAAGATTTTAGGGCGAAAAAGAATGAGATAAAAGATCTCGCTCTTGTGCCATGATAAAAGAGAAAAGACCTCACCCTTGTAATGTGATAAAAAAACTTTAGCGCAAAAAAATGCGATATAAATTATCTCACTCTTGCGGCGAGATAAAAAGCCTACCCATTTGGGCGTGTGGTCTGAATTTTCATGTGGGTGGGCTAGTACTCATTAGGCGGGTTTCGAAAAGTTATGTAAGAAAAACGATGTCGTTTAAGGACTTTGAAAAAGAAGATCGGAGCAACATTCTCCGGTGTGAAGCAACTGTTGCCGTGGGTGAAGCAACTGTTCTTCTCCGGCTTGATCGATCCATTTTTCTGAACATTTTTCTCCATTTTGGAGATAAGTTGGTGTGCAGGACTATAGGAATAGAAGGTCACCGAGAGAGAGAAGGAAGTTTGTTTGATGGGTTTTGAACCATTCATCTGCTCCCTACTAAAAGAGTAAAGTTGGATTGGAAAACCAAAAACCAGTGGTTTTGAACCCACGAATAATGAGGATCAACAACACGTGGCAAGAGAGAAAGTTGAAGTATTTTGAATATTAAAAATAAATGTTAACTGGATTTTTTAAAATTGTAATGGTCTAATAGGAATTTATGTAACGAAAAACAAGGTTATAATTAAATGTATATATATTTTATATTTTTAACGATAAATCCGAAACGGTACCCGGTAACATACCGGTACCGGTAAGTACCGTTCCAGTGACAAATCTTGTACCATATCCAAAACGATATTCAGAACTTTGGTCCATAACGTTACAATTTGCAGGTTGTGATAATTTTCATAAAATTTATCTATATCATGTTAATTGTATTTCAAAAAATTAAGCAAATTTTAAGGAAAAAAAAAGTTTTTCCACTTTAGGAAGTAAGTATAAATATTTTTGTTTTCCTATTGTAATAGAAGTTCTTGGCTAACTTAGTGGTAAGGGTTTGGGAAATCAACTAAGGGTGCATGGGTTCGAAACTTGGCAATGACAAAAAAAGAAGGTCTAATAGATACAAAGAAAAGATCACGCTCAATGATTTTCCATCTCAGTTTATGGTGTGATTATTTTGAACTTTCAATCACGGTTATAGACCGTGATCTAAAGTGACACGCCCAAGAGATATAACTGTGATAAAAGAGAAACGATCACGGTTTATAACCGTGATAAAAGAGGGTGACTTATAATCACACCCAAATCTATCACGGTAGCAAGAGTGTGATGGAAAACTTACAATCACGGCCAATTGCCGTGATCTTTATGGTTTATTGTAGTAGTGTTATGAACAAGGCTGCAAACAAACCAAGCTGCTTGAACAGCTCGTGGTTTTGCTCGACTTGTTTAGTAATCGAGCTGATTTTCTGCGGTCCCCCTCAATTTTTTTTTAAATTAGTGCACGGCTCAAATTTCCACCCAAAGTGGGCCCCGCGTGGCCAATGGTGCAGAATCGGTAAGCCACCCATCGGTGGCTGTAGAAGGACTCTCCTTTGGAACCACATGCTTTATTGACTGTGCATGCAAAATTTTAAACTTTTGTTAACGGTGCAAGTGCATGCAGCTGGTAACCACAAGAGGTTGGCTAAGTGGTCAAACCTTAAAATCTGGAAAAAAAAAATTTGGTAAAATAAAATCCATAAATTTGCTCCCTCCTAGTTTCAGTTCGAAACCTTGTGGAGAATATTATTTTCTCTCAAAAGGAATAAATCGGCGAAGGCCGTAAAGAATTACTACTATAAAATAGTAGTTTTATTTTTATCCCTCGAACTCAAGATCTTGTGGGTTGAAAACAAACGTAATGACTCGTGGGGGATAAGCCTTATTAAAGAACGGCTGAACCCGCGTTGCGAGTAGAAATTGACCCATGCAAGTGGAACAAGTCAAGGCGCCTACTAGGACGTCTCTTTGAAGCTGACTACGGGTACCGACGACGAATGAACCGAGGGTGCACAGATCGGTGTGCAGGTCTATTTCGACGCCCGAAATAAATTATTCGAGCCGTTGATATTTAAATAATTTTTCGATTGGCTTCGCAAAATAAACTAGCTCAATCGATCCAATGTTCCAATTTTTTCATTCAGAATTCAAGATCCTAGATTTTGAATAAAATTCTAAGAAAAGTTGATCAATTGGATCAAGAACTTACAATAATTTGATTGAGCTGATTTCCTTTAAAGCTACTCAAAAAAATATTTTAAAACAGTTTTGGATCTTATGTGTGGGACCCCGAAGTGAGCTCAACACACCAATGTGTGCACCATTGGTGCATTTGTTGTCGGTACCCATAGAATTATCGAAAATCTAAGGGAGCTGAAGAGAAGTGCACAGATTGGCGCACAAGACCCACTTTCGGATTCCTCAAAAATGATCTCAATCGTTCATTAATTTTGAAATACATTTTTTCCGAGTGACCTCTGAAAAAATCAGCTCAATCGAATAGTTACAAGTGTTTGATACAATTGCATCAATTTCGTATATTCATCGAGGATCTTGTACTTTGAATGAAAAGTAGGGTGCATTGAATCAGACACTTCTAATCATTTGGTTGAGCTGAGTTCTTATGACAGCCGCTTGGGTCTCGCGCGTTGATCCGTACGCCATCGATGCACTCCTCATCGGTTCCGAGGTACTTGAAGCGTCTCTTTTGGGGCACATGCATACGGGGCCCATTTTGTATTTTTGATAGGCTTGATAGGCATACGGGCCCATTATTCACGTAGGAATTCCAATTCTCCATCAAGAAAGTTATCCGTGGACTTCCCTTGTCAGTTGACTCCAAACGGGAAGTCTTTTTTTCTCTTTCATAAAGGAGAGCCTTTTTCTCCAACTCTTTCGGCACTACTGTATTTCCTAACATAACAAAATGTCCAGAACTCATCACACAGTCCTTCAATGGCTCTCTCTCTCCACTCTCCTCCTCCTCCTCCAGATTTTTCCTCTCTCTCATGGTGACGTCGGCACGGCCGCCCAATACGGTCCCCCTTATACACGTAAGTACCATTCATCTGTATTATTTTAATTCGGGACACAAGTATATAACCAAACGATGAATGTTTGATTATTTACGGTATCTGCTACATAAATAGTTCAATTCGATGCCCATATACAACCTAACAAATTATATATTATTATATTAATCTCAGCTAGGTATAATTACTAATTGCACGTTTAATTCTGTAAGGTTACAAATTCAATGAAATTACTATTACTTCAGCGAAACATACCAAACATATATATACATGATAAATTTGATCTAATGGATGATTATGAACAAGGCTGCAAACAAATTGAGTTGATCGTGGCTTTACTCGACTTGTTTAGTAATCGAGCTGAGCACTGAGATCGAATTTTAGGCTTGGCTTGTTAAGGCTTCGGCTCGTCTGTAAAAAACGAGATGAGCTCGAATTAGTACAAAACAATGGAAACCAGAGAATGAGTTTGTGGGTTAAAGGCTTAGCTTTTTCCATTCAATCGTTGGGTATAATATACTCGAATGTACAGAATACAGATCCTAAAGTTTAGGACTAAGAAAGGAAAAACAAATATTACATAGAATAATTACAAAAGTCCTAGTCTATCTTGTATATCTTGTACAACTAATAATGGAGAGAAATCAGGCCATACAATCCATGTGTGATTTCATATGATTTCGTAACACTCCCCCTCAAGTTGGCGCATAGATGTCGCTCATGCCCAACTTGTCGAGACAACTACTAAATGCTTGGCTTCATATTGCTTTTGTGAGTACATCAGCAAGTTGATTTTCAGATCGAACATGTGGTACTTCAATGAGTTTTGCTTCAAGTTTTTCCTTGATATAATTACACTACAAGAAAAAACACTTTTGCCGACTAAAATAATAGTCGCCAAATGCCAGTTTTTAGTCGCCAAAACCTTTCCGCGACTAATTTTTTGGTCGCCACTTTGGTCGGCGACACTTGGTCTGGGAAAGTTTTTGCCGACCAAAATTTTTTGTCGCCGAAACTTGTTTTTCCTGACAAAACACTTTTGTCGCGAAAAGTATTCGCGACTAAATTTAGTCGCCGTATCTAATTAATTCAAACCCCTTCGAAAAATAGATTTACATACGGCGACCAAACTTTTGGTCGCCGAATACAACTTTCCCCGACTAAAACGTATTTGTCGCCAAATGTCAAGCCAAATAAATAATATTAAAAATTTTTTTGAGTGCCATGTGGCCCCATCTTCGTACCGCCACGTGGATCATCGTGGATCCTCCACGTGGCGCGTGTGAAATAATCCAACCACATGCCTTTGCCAAGAATCGAACCGCCAACCTTCCATTCCTTATAAGGGCGCACAACCGCTGGGCTACACGCTTAACTTGTGCTTAATTCTTAAAGATAAAATATATATTACGTAAGAAAATAAAATAAAATATATAAAAGAATATTAATATATAATATAATATAACATAATATTATGATATAGTAATATATACCAGTAAAAGTATGGTTAAATTAATTACATTTATAATTTACCCTTAAATAGTCATTAATTAATTTTTAACTTTATGCTCTCATATTGGAGCTATATGATCAAATGAAAAACATATACTTAATCATAAAAGCCTTAGAGACAAATATTAATTAGTATGACTCTTTAGCATAAAATGATTAGAAATCCTCTTCGTATACTTTCCATTACTGATACAACTGTTTTTTTTTTAAATTCGGAAATTCCTAATAACCTAATCTAAATTGATACTCCACTATCGCAAGACCCCAACCAAAATCCTTTCTTCTACCAAAAACGACTCTCTAAAACACTACTTTTGAGTCTTCGACATCTGGAAAAAAAACTCTACCTTAAAAAAAAAATTATCCTCGTCTCACTCCGTTTCTTTATCACATTGAAGCTACCTTCTTCATCTTTTTTTTTTTTTATAATTTTGTTACATGCCTAAGGTCATAATAGTCGAACAAATCCCATATCAAATGAGTTTAACGTAACTTGTTTCCTGTCTTACTTTTTTTTTAAAACGCTTCATGGAATGCATTTTTAATATTGTAGACGAGAATATTTATTTTAATTTTCAATGGTTGTAACCGTCTTGCTAATGGACCTGGAAAGCGTAAATTAAATTAATGTTTTATTTTTTAGTGCCTTAGTAGCATAGGAGGATTTTTTTTTTCATTGGAGTTAAAAATGGAGAAACCATGGCCAGATAGAGATTTGAGAAGTTCTTCGTAACTCATTTTTTTTTATAGTGGGATTTTATGACGAGAATTTGTGCAATGTACCGATAGGCATCTTAGAAAAACTAAATGACCCACAAATGGCTTGTTATTTCACTGGCCTAAGCTCCTTTCTCCTTAATCTGCCTAACCTCTACCTAACGGAAGTTAGCCCTACCCATATTCCACCGTAGGGAAATTAATCCTTTTTACCATTAACTCCAACAATTCAATCTCCTTTTTTCTCATCTAGGAATTAGTTACAAGGCTAGACAATCTTTCTTTGTCCGAAAATATAATAGAGAAAAATTCAAAAAGACCAATAAAAAAAACACG